>CM028132.1:785920000-786520000 GCA_016271365.2 Neoceratodus forsteri
GGAGTGTCAATGTAGAGGAAGGGTGGAAGGGAGGGGCAGCTGCAGAATAAGGGGTGTTAGCTGCACATTCGAGCAGACTTGATAGACCTCTAGGCCTTTATCTGCTGGCAAATTTTGTATGTTTGTATGGGCCAATCCCAGAAACTATGGGCCACCCAGGAGGGTCCCTCAATGATTTGTGGACCTTAAGTAGCATATACAGAGTAGGTGTTATAGTTAAATAATTTTTTCAGAAAGGACATTTTGCCTTCCTTTTTCCACCCATTGGAGTACTCTCTGTCTATGATGTCATATTTTTAAATGTGAGGGGGGCTGAATGTGAGATGGTGACAGCAGGTCTCATCATTAAGTTGACTTTGAATTGCAGCCATGTATTAAGCAGTGTCTTGGACAACCACTGCTTCACCATTTTCTACTAGTTTAATAGTAATTTGTTCCATACCTTTGAGTTCTTTCAAAGTTTGATATTCATTTACAAATAGGGGGCTAGATTTTCTTTGCCCCGACATTGCTGCAAGCCCTGGGTGCATCAAAGATATGGCACACTGAGCTTGCGGCAATCAAATGGGATTTTTTGTCTTGTGCGGCAGTTGTCACAAGTTAGACCATCTTTCTGTGACCATCATTTTGTGATTATCTTTGGTCTAGCTTGCATCAATCTGGGGGACTGTTTTCAAGGGGCTTGCACCCGAGATTTGGTGCAGACTGCTGTAAAGTGGGACAAACGTTGTTGCTACATCTGATCTTTGAAAATCAGCCACAGTTTGGACAAACAGCATTGGTGTAGCAGCAATTTCAAAGTGTTGTGGCACAGGGCTTGATGCAAGTTTGAAAATCTGGCTCAGGTTGTTAAACAGTGGTTGTGGATCAGCTGAAAACAGATTTTTAATATCATGTTTGACCAGCCATTCAAAGGTTTTAATCACAGGACGTCTGGGGAGGTTGGAACAGAAGTTTTTATTTCCTCTCAGGCCTCTTTTAACCATAGGGATAAAACACTATGGCCCAGATATTTAAACTGCTCCAGGCTGTGGCACAAACTTGGGCGCAGCGCAACTTGGCTGCGCAGGGGTGTGGACTGGGCGATATTCAATGAAGCTGCGCCATGGCTCAGCTGCTTTGAATATCGCACCTAACCACCCAGCATGCATATGGCGCAGTGGCACTGCGCCAGCGCACAAATGGGCCCGAGTGGAGCATGGGGATGCGCTAGCACAAGTTCCATTGCGCCATGCACAGCAACCGCGATATTCAAAACTTAACATGCAAATGGGGCCATAATGTATGCAAGGTGCACATGGGGCCATTTGCATGTCATTATGGCCCCATTTGCATGCAGGTGCGCTGAACTCCGATGACTTGTGCCTGGCACCCTGCCAGGAAGCAGCCATCGGGGACCGATGACCCCTGCAGCCCAATCGTGGGCATCTGTACACAAAATAAATATTCCCAATATCCCTGGTGGTCCAGTGGACCACTTTCTGCCCGATTGCGGGCATTTGTAAAAAACAAAGACTTCATCCAATATCCCTGGTGGTCCAGTGGACCGCTATCTACCCGATTGCGGGCATCTGTATAAAAGAAAGACAGATCTGTCCAATATCGTTGGTGGTCCAGTGAACTGCTATCTGCCCAATCGCGGGCATCTGTATAAAAGAAAGACAAATCCGTCCAATATCCCTGGTGGTCAGTGGACCGCTATCTGCCCGATCGCGGTCATCTGTATAAAAGAAAGAAATATCTGTCCTATATCCCTGGTGGTCCAGTGGACCGCTATCTGCCCGATCACGGGCATCTGTATAAAGAAAGACAAATCCGTCCTATATCCCTGGTGGTCCAGTGGACGCTATCTGCCCGATCGTGGGCATTTTGTAAAAAAAATTCCAATGTCTGGTGGTCTAGTGGTACCCTCTCACCAGCCAACTGATCCCCACTGCCCGCTCCTCGTCAGCTGGTGGGTGGCAGCACTCACTGCCTGCCGCGCTCGCCACCACTGACTGATACGTGGCTGCATTGTCTGCCTTGAGCCAATGGGTGCAGAGCCTCATTGAATTACATATCCAGATATGTGAATGAATCATTCACATATCTGGAATGTGGTGAGCAGGTTGCACGCCCATTGGCTCACGCCTGTGAACCAATGGGAGTGCAGCCCTACTGAGGTGTCAGTCAGCGGGTGGTGGGGCGACAGGCGGGTGGGGTGCTGCCACCCACCGGCTGACCGGGGGGGAGAGGGCGGTGGGGCTCAGTGGGCGGGTGGGGGGTACCACTAGACCACCAGGGATATTGGAATTTTTTTTTTTAACAAATGCCCACGATCGGGCAGATAGCAGTCTACTGGACCACCAGGGATATAGGACGGATTTGTCTTTTTTTAATACAGATGCCCACTATCGGGCAGATAGCGGTCCACTGGACCACCAGGGATATAGGACGGATATTTATTTTTCTATTACAAATGCCCGTGATCGGGCAGATAGCGGTCCATTGGACCACCAGGAATATAGGACGAATTCTTCTTTTTCTATTACAAATGCCCATGATCGGGCTGATAGCGGTCCACTGGACCACCAGAGATGTTGGAATACATGTTTTTTTCTACAAATGCCCGTGATCGGGCTGATAGCGGTCCACTGGACCACCAGGGATGTTGGAATTCATGTTTTTTTTTACAAATGCCCGTGATCAGGCATGGGGGGGCACCGCCAGGTCCAGCCAGAACTCAGGTGGCCACCCACAGGTGGCAGCTGCCGTGTTGCGCCCTGCAATGCGGCAGCTCACCTGTGGGTGGCCATCAGTTGTTTCTTTTTTTTTTTGGTGTAACTTTCTGCTGGCGCAGGTAGGGGTTGTGCATGTGTGGCTCTGCACATCCCGGGCTGAATATCAGGCTGTGCAGAGTATGCATGGGCACACCCCCCCTACCTGTGCCTGCATACATTACTGATGCGCTCCGGCGCATCGGGATTGTGCCACACACTTTTCCCTTTGAATATCACAGGAGATCAGTGGGGTTGCACATGGCACAACACTGTTGGGCGCCCACACGCAACCTTTTGAATATCTGGGCCTATGCATATAATTACTAGAGGTGTTAGATGTATTAGAAGCTATTTCAAAATTATGCAAATCAAAGTTAATGTGTCAGTGGCTCAGCAGGTTGCACACTCACCTCCGAGGCCAGAAGATCAGAAGGCTGTGGGTTCTATTCCCCACACCAGGCTCTTGGGTTAAATCCCAATACTGACACTGTAGTGCAGCATAAGGGGGGTGCTGCACTCCTGAGGTGCTGTCTTTCGATGAGACCTTAAACCAAGGTTCCATTTGCCTGTTCTGGTGGTAGTTCAGGTGGATGTTAAAGATCCCATGGCACTTCTCGAAAAGAGAAGGGAAATTTCCCCAGTGCCCTGGCCAAATTTCCCCCCTTCATGGCATCCATCTGTATCCCCTTCCCCAGGATGAGGCTGAAAATAGGCAAAAGGATTGTCTAGCCCTCCTTCCCAGTCAACAAAAACTAAATAAATAAAAATGTCCTCTATAGCAGTCTCTGATACAGTTTCAGGTATAGTTCACTGTTCAAAATCAAAGTTGGCAAGAAATTCACAGGCTAGATTTAAATGCAGTTCAACATCATCCAAAGCATTACCACTATTCTAAATAAACAGATACCCCATATGCACATTCTCTTGATGTTAAAGTTCTTTCTCCTTAAAGTGGACTTTCAGGCCATGTTTGTGGAGCAGTTTAAATAAGTCCATTTGAATGTCAAGATAGTTGGTTTAGTAGCAGGTACAAAAGAAAATCTTCTGACGAGGAGATTTACCTGGGGATCAGTCAGTTGCAATGAGGAAATGTTGAATACTTCCTGTTCTACTTGTTCCTGGCCTAGCATCTGACCTGCTGCAAGATCTGACATTTTCCTTTTGTCTCCTGCATGTTTTCCTCCACCTTTTTTGCTTTTACCCTGTTTTTGTTGTTTGCCAGTTCCTGATGTGCCTAGCACCACTCCCTGTGCCAGCGAGATCTCCTCTAGAAAAAAGACTCTTTTGTTGTTAAGCGGTGTGCTGGTGTCACTTGTATGAGTGTTGTTCTGGTCCCTCCTGTTGTGCTGGTTGGATGACTTCCCACTTCTGTAAGAGTAGAACTTCTGCTCTCAGGACCAGATGTCACCAGACTCGAAGTCTAACCTGTCAAGCTCAAACTTGTTGTTTCCTCTCTTCTAACTAGCCTTCGAGTTTGCAGATTGTTTTCTTTGAGGCTTTTGTCCAGTGTGGCAAATTCAGGTGTGGTTTTGTGAGGCTCAAGCTCAGATTGCAAGTTTTTCAGTTCTTGTTTGATTTGTTTGTACTGTTGCTGATCTTGCTCAGTAAAGATCTGTACCAAATCCTCTGAGCAGGTGGCTAGAGATTTTTGACACCTACGTTTTAAATTCTCATCCAACTGCCAAGATGTTGGAGCTTTGCACACCTGTAGCCCCTGGGTACCTGACCTACTTGGTTCTACTTTTCCAAGGTTACCTGATTGAACCAAACACTGATCTCTTGTACAGGTAATTTTTCAAGCCTTTTGAACAGTTCCTTTAGTTTGCTGTTAGCAGGTACAGCACTGTTTGTGTCTTGAAATAAATGACCACTGATATGCTGATGGCAGAAATTAGCCTCAGCCTTCAACATGCAGAAGGGAAAATCTTCTTCAGTATTAGTATCTATGCAGTTTTCAGGTTCACCATCTGAATCTGTGTTCCTGAATGGATAAGGTTACTGAGCAACCCCTATCTATTTCCAGAACCCCTCCAACCCCGCCATTAAGTACCACAACTTCAAGCCCCCCCTTTTCTTCTCATTATCTTTTTACTATTTCTTATTTCAACACTGGTTACACTCCTTTGGGATCCACCTTTAGCTGTCATTTTGACCGCTAACTCTCGTGTGATCTCAGTGCTTTTCTATGTGGTCCCTTTGACTGACAATGTATCAGTTTAATGATTGACCATATTTTCTATTCTTTTACCATTGCTGTCAGTTAACACCAATGAGACAACAGCGCAAACCAGCCATTATAATGTATATACTTTATTTATTACAGAGTTTGTTTAATTAACTCTTTGTTGCTTGAATTTATTTGAATTGTTGTTGTCACTACCTCACTTCATTTCTTTTTCTAATTAATCAATGGACACTTGACATGTCTTACACAGGGGTTTAAAAGAAGTGTCAGTCTAGGCTGACTCCGGCCCCCTGAAGAAGCCTACCTTTATAGATAATTCGTAGGGTATCACCCTTGAATATACATGCAATTTGTGAGCAAACAAGCCTAACAGAACAGGTACCTGTTAGTGTGCACACAGCTTTTCACTTGTTTTCTTAAAGTATCAAACCTGCCTGCCTGCAAGCAAAAAAATACCCTGCTTGGACCCCCCACCATGTTAAGAAACTACTTCTGCTATGTTGCTAACCGATACAAGACCAGGAGCATTTCAAGGAAAGCTCCAGAGCTGCCCTTCCAGAGAACAAAATTGGGTCAACACTCCTTTGCAGTAAGGGCTGCTGGTTGGTGAAACAAACTGCCAGACTCATTCTTTAACCTTCTCAATCTTGCATCGGTGAAATGATCTCAGCAGTCATCTTTACCTGTACAGTGCTGTTGTAACTGCACATAACCCCCCTTGTAGCTTGTGCCCTGTTTAGTGATATGCTTCATTGTTTTTGCTATTTTCACTGGATTGTAGCTCACTCACTGTATGTTGCTTGATGTTGCTGTTACTGCACCTTAACTATATTGTATTGGCCCTAACATAGAATCTTTTGTAAACGAGCACTTGCACTCAAGGGTACTTTCCAAAGGCATGGGGTCAAAACCACGCCTGCAGCAGGGGTATACGTGCAACCGCTGGCCGTTGTGCTCTTGGCTGGTATTTTCTGTGAGGCTCTGCCCCCACCACCGTTATGGGGGCTGAGGCCTCTGGACCCCACTAAGGATTCTCAACTCAGGGTGTCCAACACGGAGAGCACACAGGTCCGGAATTCAGCATAATGTCATGCGCTATTATGCGTACGACATTATGACCCGGTATGCTTTCCAAATAACTGAATGAATTAATAAATAAACAAATAAATATATAAATAAATAGACCTGCTTTACTTAAAGCAGCAGTGCAAAGAAAAAAGCGTTTTTTACCAAAAAACTGATTTCAACTACTTAATGAAAATATTAGCATACCTGCTAAATCTACTTTTCTAGGTACCGCCTATGATGTCCAGCATGAGTTTTTTTTTTCTGGATCCTAACCATTGCTAGGTTTACAATACAACTTCTTTTTTTTCTTCATTTGTTTCTCTTCCTACATCCCCAGTCCCTGTGGCATCCTCCCAGCCCTGTCGTCAACTTGTCTCGTGGACCTATGGGTTAACCACCACTTACACATAGCTGTATCGTCAGCAATTTAAGGTCATGCAGCACCTATGGCGGATGCTGAGTGAACCAGGGCATTTTCCTCCATTTTCTCCCCCTGGGGCATCTGAGAGTGATGCATGCACATGCATGCATAGTGACACACAAGTGTGCTGCATCAGCCTGTGTGCCCTCATGTCTGCTGGTCCCCCCAGTGCTGCCACCCAGCCTCCACTTAGTGGTACACAAATGGGAGCTCTCAGAGTCCCCCCCTCCCCAAGGGTGGAAAACTGTCTTGGGATGCTCAATCCTCCCTCACCCTACTGGCCTCTGAGCAACCCTGGTCCAGTTCTTGAATCTGAGTCAGTGGCATGACTGGAGGTTAGGCATCAGTACCTCAGCTCTCCTCGCCACTGGGCAGGCCTTTACATTGATATTTCTAAGTCAAATGTGATGACCATCTTTTTTTAGAGAAAAAAACTAAATCAAAACTTTTATAAAATATTCATATTTTGGTGGAACTAGAAAATTTTACCACCAAGTAAAACTGGAAGATACCTGAAATCTTTTACAGAAAAAAAAAATCTAATTTTCTTGCCCAATTTCATTGAATTGCTGCTTTACATATTACTTTAGCTTAACTGTTTCCACTTGCTTCTGGTTAATGTTGCATATATTTTGTTTTAATCCCTTGTAATGTTTATTTTGATGTACTTTATGTATTGTGCATTCTGTATGATTATGGGTCATGCCTGAAAATAGGCATCTATTGCCTAGTGTACTTACCTGGTCATCAAAACCTAACTGGCTAACTGACTGAATGACTAACTAGCTAACTAACTGACTTAAAGTCCTTCTACTGCCACAATACTGTTTTGCAATGTACAGTGTGTTACTTTTTACCTCCAGATAGCACCTATAGGCATTGTTCATACTCAACTCTTGACATTAAAACTCTTTGAGTGAAGACAGAATTTGCAGAAGAAGCTTTGCCTTTTGTGTGCCAGACCTGTGAAATAAATGTCCTACCCAGCTAAGAAATACTCCATTCTTGCCTTCAAGGCCAGGCTTTCTCTCCATCTGAAAGAAACCCAGAAACAGTCTGCTGCCCTAATCCTTCTTGATGCTGTATTTTAGCAATACTGTGGCTGTAACTTTGTACCTTTTAATGCTTCTGTTCATCCACTTTGTACTTACTAAAACTATTTTCGTTTGGAGCAAATCTTAAAATGACTATGGCTGTCTCCCCTGGGACACTCATAAAAAAATGAGATGCTAAATCTAATGTTGCTATCCCAGTTGATAATATCTGAAACAAATTATCACATCTTTGAGCTGTCATAGTCCAAGTTTGCCATCTTCTCAGATGGGATATAACATTTTCTACCCTATGCTATGATAAAACAAATAGGTGGTGTTACTATAAGCACCTCACTTCATATCGCCTTAGCCCTATACGTTATCACTTGTCCAGTGTACAACTAAGTATTGTATGTAAGATGCTTGTGCGACATGGTAGTGATTGTGCTACTGGACTGGATTAGGTTACTGAGTTCAGTCCAGAGTACAGTACTGAGGTAAGTAGAAGGTGAATGGTTGGTTTTGTGTGTGGTCTTTCATGCTTTCTCTATTGGGGAAGCTATTGTCCTTTTGGGATATCAGTGGCACAGAACTCTCTTGAGGAGGGTTCCACCCCTAGAGCTGCTGCAGGTGCAAGATCCCTTGGCTGAAGATACCTTTAGGAAGATGCCTAAGACTCAGAGCAGAAATCGTAGAAAAACATCAGGATGTCATTTTCACTAAAGAGTGAGAGAAGGATACTGCTGCACTGAATGAAAGGAACCACCATTAGAGTCTCAACTTGATAGAAGAATGGAGCCAATTAACATGAACTAACTACCTACTTTTGTGACCTTCAGCATGGAGGAGAGGAAAAAAATCTTGTGGATGAAACTTCTGAGATTCAAGGCTTTAGGATTTCATCCCTCCAAGCCACATGATTGTATTTTAATTCTTGATGTTCTTGGGCCCTATAATAACAACAGAAGCCTGAGTGATTGGACCTGTGCCAAGCTGTTGAAGATGGCTGTGAAGAAGGAAAATTGGGCAACTTGCAAAACTTGAGTTTTGTACAGTCAGGGAAGAATAGTGAAGTGGCAAACTTTGGAAGATTGACATACATGTTCCATCCTTCTAACAGGATGATCATCCTTGAAGGTGTCACAGATGAATGTAAGGCATACAACAAGCTGCTCAAAAACCTCCTGGGTATGAAAGGTTGAAGGTGTCACAGAGTTGCAGTTGTATGACTAAAGAAACCCTTACAGAGGGGTCTACCCCTACACTATACTTGGGCTAGAGGGGAACTTAGCTACCACTCAGACTAGAAAGCACACAATGAGAAATCTGACTACCACTTATCCCTATCAATCGAGGACATCAAGCACATTACTCCAACTAGGCCCTAAATAATCCCAGGAGGAGTGGCAGTTGCACTAGGAGAGAAAAGATTGCAGACAAAACAAGGATCAAGGAATAATTTGAGGGGTGCCATACAAAGCCATGGCAAAGAGCATACTGAGACCCCAGGGGACTCAGTTTCAGTACGGTGCTGTGAGAGGCGATGATACTTAGCACTAAGAGCTGATGTTGGGGTGTATGCATAATGAATATTGGAACATTTGTCTGGTAGTCCAGTATTGTGTGCAGTATGATGCCATAAAAGATGATGCATACTAGAGCTGGGTGGAAGTTGTGAATTCTGGTTTTATGGAACTTTCACAAAATTTTCCATACATACACCTTTGGTGAAATCAGATTCTTCCAAATGTGCTTGGTGAATTTTTGCACTGCTCCACAGAATTTTCTGGCTGAATTGCAAAATAATACAAATGACCATGGAATGATAGTTCTGAGGAATTTCATTCCACAGTTTAATACATTAATCCACAAGACACGTAATTGTTCAGCTGTTCAGTGATCAGTTCTGCAGAGTTTCTTTCTGCAGTTTAATACAAGTCCATAATTCATACATCCATTCTACACTTCAGTGACTCACTGAACTGTGGAATGAATGCATGAATTGCAGATTACGGTAATAAACTGTGGAAAGAGATTCTGCAGAACTGATCCCAGACATTGATCAGTTCTGTGGAATTTCTTTCCATAGTCTCATTCAGTAATCCACAATTCATACATTCATTCCACCATTCTAAGTCAATATTTCTGCAAAAAGTTGTCATAGTGAATTCTGAAATTTTGTGAAAGTGAAATTCTGACTTTTGCCAAATTCCACTGGCAGAAGTTTAATTTCACCTAGGCCTAATACATACTGAAGCTTGAGTCAGTCAGTATGGTATGCAGCTATGAGTGAGAGTGTAGGGAGCCCTTGATGACCACCTTTAGTTGCAGTGCAGTGCCATGAAGTGCAATGAACCCATGATGTTGCAGTGGAGGCGAGAGCTCAACTGTTGGTGAGGCATGAGCCTGGTGAACACTGGAGCATGAGCCAGATGGTTGTTGGGGCATGAGTCCTGTGGTCATGGGGGTGTGTGCTCAGTGATTATAGGGAAGTGTATCCAAACATGTAGGCAGTTGTCAAAGTGATAGGGTAAGAATGAATGAAGATATATGGTACAGGGTAGCAGGAGTCAGGTGGAGGCTGAAGGCAAATAGGGATCAAAGGCCCATAGAGTCAGGGCAAAGGATGGACACAGCAACAGCAGCAGAAGAGGGGGGGAGGCCCAGTGCAGGCAGGGCTAAGCAGGGCAGAGGCAGAAATTAAAAGTTGGACAGAGCCCCAACAGACCTACCCCCAAAACAAAGCAGGAATTGGAGGGTTAAGAGAGAGCAACAGGCAGGACACCCCCAGCTCAGCCCAATTCAACAGAAGCAAGTGGGAGGGGAGGGCCTAACAGGGCAAAGCCAGCCTTCACAAACACCACAAAGTGGCGGTAGGTCAGAAGGTGGAAGAGAAAGGCAAAAATGGCCCCCCAGCAAGATGCAGAGTAAGGGAAGTAGTGGGGGAGCAAAAGGCAGAGGAGCCCTCTTCCCACAGCAACAACAAACAGCAAGGCCAGGGCAGAGGCCAGAAGAGGGAGCCCAAGCACAGGACAAACACAGTAGATGAGCAGCAACACAAAACAGAGGCAGGCACAAGAAAGCAATGGGCCAAGGATGGTCGGAGCGACAGAGCATCTGAGGCTAATGGGGAGAGCAGAAGTCAGGTACAGAAGGCACCAGAGGGGGAACCCAAGCAACAGACCACCTGAAACAGCAACTATCAAACTGGCAAACTGGAGGAACCAATGTAGAAGAACCTGGCCGATGGGTGGTGGCCAGAAGAGAACAGAAGAGATGCAGAGGACTGGACATGACAACAAAGCACAGAAGAAAAGAGCTGAAAGTCCAAGAAAATGGGAGCACAGTTGTAGCTGAGCAGAACCAAGCACAGAACTGCAGGTAGGATCCTAGGCAACAGAAGCACGACCACCACTTGCCAGCAAAGAAATGAGCATACAAAGGGTATTTAAGTATGTGCATTGTATATAGTGCTTAGTGCATGTGTGTGCGTTTGTGGCTGTGTGTGTGTGTGTGAGTGTGCGTGTCAAACTTGACATGCTGTCCCATGTAACATTAAACATAGCCTGCCAATTGAAATCCCTTTAATGATACCAGAACCAGGACTTCAAATTCATACCCATTCTACCTTGTAAATGTTTGAGAAATTTATTCAGAATTGCTCTACAATAACATAATTGAGAATCAATCCTGAACATTTCTGTATTTCAATTTTTTAGAAAACTAAGATAGAGGAAGATGAAAAAGAGGAACCTGCTCCAGTTGCCAGGATCCTGAAATACAATGTTCCAGAATGGCCTTACTTGCTGGTGGGGGCATTCTGTGCAGCTGTTAATGGAGCTGTCAATCCGCTGTATGCTGTTTTATTCAGTCAAATACTGGGGGTGAGAAACATTTCTATTTTTTTTTTTCAAAAATTTTGATTAAGCATTTTATAATGACTGTCTGTGTTGGATCACTGAGCTTACTCTCATTACAAATTTACCTTTACAGACATTTTCTTTGCCAGATGTAGAGGAACAGAGGAAACAAATAGATGGAATATGCCTGCTCTTTGTTGTTGTAGCTGCAATAATTTTCATTACTCAGTTCTTACAGGTAAAGTTGCAAACTTATTTTTTAGTTAACCACAAATAGATTTCTTTAACTAGGAGAATAAGGAGCTAGTATAAGAGATATTACTATTTCTACAACTTAAGTCATATTTATTTATTGACTGATTTATGTATGTATATACGTATGTAATGTATGCAGCCCATGATGCTTTGCATTGTGGGGGCATGTGTGATTTTGTATTTCTTTGAAACTTGGCTTCCTGGCCAAATGCCCTTTGGGGTAACCATTGCCTCAGTGCTTGCTCACAGAGGTTCTTTGTCTTTTAGCTACTATGCAGCCATGAGATGGGGAGAAAATGTATGAAACGGTATAACAAGGTACCTAATAGTGGCCCTTGCAGGACACCCCTTGTGATTGATGAAACCTCACAAATTGAGCCACTACTAGCAACATACTGAGACCTGTCTGTTAGGTAGCTGTTAAACCATGTAAAGGGATGAGGCACACTCTAATGGATGCTAGATGGGCAAGTAGTAGGTCAGTGTCTACAAGGTCAAAACATTTGTTAGGTCCACAAATGCTGCTGTAGTAAGAATTCCTTTGTCCATGAATTGGAGCGTACACTCAGTGAACCCAGCCAACGCAGTGTTCACACCCTGGGGTTTATATCTGTATTATTTTTTATTTTTCCTTTTGCCAAATTTCAACCTGGTAGTACATTGGGTAGTGTGAAGAAGAGTACGGGACCTACAGCTTGGCATGTGCAGAATTATAAACAATAGCAATAAATGAAGCATTCTGGCTGAGGGTCAGACTGTATTCTAATGTGTTATGTAGAAGAATATACATAGTTGAGCTGGCATGTTGGCACAGTGGCAGTGCTACCACCTGCAGTGCTGACAACTCGCATTCAGGAACAAGCGTGGTGTGCCAGAGGGTCACCTGGGGGGGAGGTAGGATGAGTGTCCCATGGACAGCTCACCTCCTCCAGGGAGAGGGTTGTGGCATCCTGGCATGCTAGTGATACTCAGTGGAAACTGGGTGTACACTGGCTGGGAACACCAAAGTAGTGGCTGGAGATAATGGTGAATGTTTGTGGGTCAGGTGCAGGAGTGCTCATGACCTGCACTGATATCATTGAATGTCTGCATCTCCTGGGGGAACTTAAGGGGAAAAAAATCTTGGACTGGCAGCTCAATGAAGCCCCTGGACCTCTGCCTGAATGATGCCCCAGGTGGAAGCCTCAGCTGGGGCCTAAGGTGGATCTCAGTCTCTCCCCTTGGAGAGCCCCATCACAGGGGGTAAGCTGCGGGCCTCCCAGATAGGGCAGCCTGGGGGATTCTGGGTCTGGGATCCACACACTGATAAAGGGGGTACATCCCTGCCCATAACCTGAGTGGCAAAAAGAAAGCTGAAAAAAAGAATATGCATAGTCCATAGTCATAGGAGCATTTGATAGCAGCCAAATTTGCATAATTTATTTGTATTTCAGAATGCAGAATTCGGTACTTTAACATAATCACAATAATGGTTTTTTTTTGCAATTTACAAACAAAAATTGTCACACAAAGAAATTGTTCACACTTCATTTTTTGCAATACCCTTATTTATTTATTTGGAAATACACCTTTAAGAACGAGTGCTCTTTTACAAAGGTTCCACATTAATGAGTAATTATAGAGATTTCAACAATAAAATAGAAGAAAATGCAGATCCATCAGAGCATTGTCAAAAATGGTTTACATAGGAGCATTGTCAAGAGCCGTACATGCAGAGTAAGTGTATTCGAGTAGTAACAATTGAAATGAGAATGGGCAAGGACAGATCCAGGGGAGCATTGTCAAGGACAGAGCAGGCAGAAAAGCATACTAGTATATAGCGTATGGTTACAAGTTGTCAAAAAATCAGTTGTAGCAGTTACATTTGGATCCATGTGAGAGAAACTTTCTTAGTTCCCTATTGAAATGAGCTATTTTAGTGAGGCCCACCAGGGGTTCAGGAAGTTCATTCAACCACTGTGGAGCTCTAACAGTGAAGGAAAGTATAGCTTGACTATTTCAATGGAAGGGTACTGAAAGAGCATTCCTGGTCATATTCCTGGTAGAATATTGGTTGAGAACAGGGTGTAGAAGGTTTTGAACAGCAGGTGGGGCGAGGCCCAGGAGAACTTTTTTCCCCAAGCAGGCACGCATGTCTGGTATTTTATTCTATCCTGGAGAGGAAACCAATTGGTTTGGGAATATAGGGAGCACCCTATATTATTACCTTTTATTAGACTAACTGAAGAATTCTTATACAAGCTTTCAAGACCTCTCTGGTCCCTTCATCAGATGCAGAGAAAACTAGCCAACATTTCAAAATATATACAAGATTTTGTGGGTCCCAGATTGCTAAACAAAGGGGAGGGTGTAAGGGAAGTAATATAGTACAATACAGGTGGCTACCAGGAAATTAGCCTCATGTCATTAAAAGGTGAGAGATCAGACATGCAAATGGGAGCTACATCAAAGTGATACCATAACAAAAAGATCAATGTCTGCAGAAAGCTATTAGTTATGCAGGACCTGTAATGCTGACTGTTGAGTAAATCAGTTAAGCAGTGTCTGCATATGTGGCCCTGTTAAGTCAATTATGTCCCAACAACAGAGGAAGATTTAAAAAAAAATAATATTCTAAATGGTAGGGCCTAGAGCAGCAGCGGAAACCTTTCAAAACTCAGGGTTGAGATCTGGTAATGTGTGGGCAAGCCCACATTTTTGTTCAGCCCATGTTTATCTGTTCCAAAAAGTCCAATGAGTTTTGCTTCCCAGACAAGTCTTATATAAATGTCTTTGAGGTTTCCACTCAGATTGCCACTTTATAAGATTCTTCGAAGAATGGTTATTCTGGGAGAAGTGCTCCATCACTGGTGCCTGGTTGTCTGAATGTTTGACAAGGGATCTATGTCCATTCATGCATTTACAGAGTATTTGTCTCATTTCTCCTATATACCACACATGAGGAAATTTTTGGCATTAATCAGTCAATCAAAATCTTTATTTAACCATACGAACACCATTGAGCAATGCTCATTTTCGAGATGGACCTGGACAGGATATATATGATAAATATACATGATAATTATATAAAACAGTGTTTACAACAATATCAAATAAGTAAAGAATAAACTAGTAGCAAATACAATGTAAAAGATGACTTAACAATAGCAAAGCCTAGGCAACAAGATATACAAATGTAAAAGGGGGTTCCTTATAGAAAATAAACCTGGAGACTATCAGATAGGAAGAAGAAGAAGGGCATTCATGGATTAGGTATGAAAGTGGAAGGAAGATACCAGTATTGGGGGGGGAGGTTGGGGGAGAGGAGTGAAGAGCAGACAAAAAACACCACAAAATACTGGGGGCTGAGGCTGTAGCCAAATAGAGTAAGTACAGGCGCCAAGTTAGGGATAGTAGGGGTACTCATTTGAGCACAAAAAGGTACATGTGCAGGGTATGGTCACTATTACCCGGCAGGGACATAGAGAATATAGGGTTAGTAGAATAAGAATGGAGAAGTGAAGGGGCAGAATTTTAGAAGGGCAGTGAATGGAGGATTCTAATATCAGGGAGTGGGACAGTAAACTAAGGAGGTCTCAGATATCCACTATCAGGGAATGAGACAGTAAACTAAGGTGGTCTCTAATATCTGGGAATAGGGCAGGACCAGGAGAAGCAATTACAGGACTATTTGAAGAGATGGTTGTAAAGTGTTTTGAAAGCTGCTAAATTTATGGGATAAACCAATTTCAGTGTTTTTTGTAACTTGTTCCAGTTTAGGAGTAACACATAACTCATAGATACCCTGCCAAAGTATGAATTGACCTTAGGCACAGTCAAGGTGCTATAGGAGGCACTTTTCAACACATAACTTGCCTAACATACTTAGTGGCAGACAATCCAAGATATACTGGGGCAGCTTCTTGGTGATGGCTCCAAAAGTCCGAAGGGCAGTGTTTCTTTGTCTTCTCTGATTGAGGGCTGACCATCCCACAGCACTGTATAAAGAGCAGTGATGTGTAGAGTAAGGAAGATTGGTAATAAATCATAAAGCTCTATGGTAGAGCGTATCAAGTTTAGCAAGCATCACCATGGGACCCTAGCTACAGAGGAAGTCTGCATAATCTAGCAGGGAAAGGAAAGTGGTTTGGACCAGTCTTTTCTTGGCTTTCTGTGTAAGAAGATGATTAATCCTATGAAAAATTACAAGCCTCTGTCCAAGCTTTTTTATCAGTTCATCGATGTGGTCATTAAAGGATAGTCTATGGTCAATCCAAACTCCCAGGTATGTGAACTTGGTTACATATTCTAATGGTTCGCCTAGGAGTGTAGCGATCCAATGTAACGTTCCCTGGATGGCTGTGTTCATTCCATGGACAAGGAGTGAAAATAACATTGCCTTGTTTTTTTTTGGCATTTAGAAGTGATTTCTGGTTTAACAGCTGAAGCTGCAGTTGATTAAATTCCTGCTGAAGGTCACTACAAGCTTCTTCTGGAGTAAGTCTGCTGATATAAATCACCATATCATCTGCGAACAAATGAATGTTGGCAGCTTTGATACAGGTATCAGTTCTGTTAATATACTGTATACTGTGAAAAGCAAGGGGCCCAGGATGGAGCCCTGTGGTACACCTCTCACTAAGGGTTTTAATGGTGAGAGTTCTCCTTCTGCTTTTAGCTGCTGAAGCCAACCTGCAAGATAATTAGAGAACCATCTCAGAGAAAGGTGGTCCATGCCAATGTTCTGGAGGGAGAACAGGAAGAGTTCATGGTTGATAGTATCAAAAGCCTTGCCTAGATCTAAAAATACTGCACAGACAAAATTCTTAGATTCCAGTTCACACTGCCAGTCATTAGTCACCTTGGCAAGTGCTGAAATGGTACTATGTTGTGGTCTGAAACATGATTGTAATGGGTTAAGCAGTTTTGCAGACTCTAAGTAGCTCTTTAGCTGGGTACTCATGATTTTCTCCAGCATCTTGGACAGGATAGAGAGTAGGGAGATTGGTCTATAATTGTTTAGGTCACTGGGATCTCCAGATTTGAAAAGGGGGATCACATGGGCATTTTTCCGTAAGGGAGGGAGATTGTCCTGTGAGAGCGATATATTAAACAGGTGGGTAATAGGCACAGCCAAAACGTGATAACCAATTTTCTGGAAGTAAGGGTCAAGGAGGTCAGCATGTGCACTTTTCTTGGTATTCAGCTGTAATAGAGGGTCTTCAACCTCTT
Source organism: Neoceratodus forsteri (assembly GCA_016271365.2). Taxonomy (NCBI): domain Eukaryota; kingdom Metazoa; phylum Chordata; order Ceratodontiformes; family Ceratodontidae; genus Neoceratodus; species Neoceratodus forsteri. The sequence goes on from CM028132.1 coordinate 785,936,794, forward strand.
TCAAGGATGCAGACTGAAGGAAGAACATGGTGCTAGTGACAGGGACTTTTGAATCTTATATACCAAGTTGTGAGTGGAGATTACTGGCAGGTGTGGTATCAAAAGCTAAACCTATAATAGCAAAATGGTTGTTAAGAGAATCAAGAACTGATGGCCTATCACAGATGGTAGTGTCTCCTAGAGTGATTTGTGTGGATAAGGCATCTTATTAGATAAATCATATTATTGGTCTTGCATGAGAAAGCCACTTTTTTATTTAATGTTCCTGTTTGGCAAATGGGGAGTAGACAGAGTCACATGTGTCAGTCATGCTGCATGTTTTGTCTCTGAGCTTGCTGCACAGTTTTATTCCTTGTGTGTCCATTTGAATTATAGGGGTATAATTCCTGCTCAGTGTTCTTCCAAGACTTGGTGGTTGTCTGTATGATATTAGAGGTGGTTCACTGAATATAGGGGACAGTCTGTCATCACTGTGCAGGGCTGGTTGCAATTCTCTAGTTCTGTAGTGGCCTGATTGATGGGTTGTATGTCACAACCAGAAGTGTGCATTTTGATTGTTTTTTCTCTTTATACTCCAGTAGCTACACAGGCAAAACTGGTAAATCATCAGTCATGTTTTGTGAAGTTCATTTGTGACAGATCACTGTTAATCATCAAATGTTACAGCATGTTCATCAAGAGAGATGTGGTTTTAAGATAATCTAGATCATGATTTAATCATCAAGCATGTAACTTTCAAATCACCAACTGATGATTACTGATTATTTTTGTAAGCTTAAATCAACATGATGATTTTTGATGATCTGTGAATGATCAAATGATGATTGTTGATGATCACTGATGACTGTATTAGTTCTTTATTATCACTGTAAGTCACATGAGTAATACTTATCAACATTTTTGTTACTAATATGAAAATATGAATGTCAAATTGCAGCAAAAGCAAATACATTATAATGTAAATCATGTGAGATCAAGTTTTAATCACTTTAGGAAGAGGAAATGCAATGTTCAATATAGTGCACATATTTACTTAACTGATTTGCATATTTTAATAGCACAGTTTATGAACCAAAACAATGGTAATGGCTATGTTGGAAATATTATTTTGCCTTGGCAGTAGTATTTTGCAAACTGTTATGAAAGGTTTTGAGCAAAAACCAGGTACTTGTAGGAACTCACCATAACCATAAAATGAATCATTTAAAGGAAATATATAAACCAATCTGAGCCCTTATGGCAGTAGTAAGAAATAAGGTATCAGAGTAAGTATGATTGAAGACAGCATGTTTGTATGGAATGTGTAGTATAGCTGATGATACTAGTAAAGATGCCTAAATAGAAGACACTATACATTTCAAAAGTATAAAAGGAAATACATTTATTTTTTAATTGTATTACAGTACTCTTGGCCATAGGAAATCATGAAAAATCATGATGATATGCAGTCATCATTAATCATAATCACCATTTCCGTAACATGATGTTTTTTGATTGGCAGCCATTTAATGTTCATGGTTAATCATTGTTAGTTATGATCACAATGATGGCTTATGAAGCGTGATCATGCTCTTTGCACATAATTGATAATGATTATTAATGAAACTAACAATGGTGGGTTAAAAGCATAATAAAGCACCATACTCTTATCTGAGGCAGACCAGAATAAAGGGAGAAGGTATAACTTGTAGAGGGGATGGAGAGTAAGCAGGGTAGAAGGTTAACTAGTTGTAGAGGTTAAGGAGAGCTCATAACCTGTGTTACATTGTGGAGGTGTGGTCACTGCCCAATATAGGAGATTTAAGGAAATCCAAGTACAGTTACAGGCAGCACATGAGGAAATACTTAAATTCAGGCAGCTGAATTGGGATTCTGGATATGTACCCTATACTCCCATTCCAAGCAGGTCTACTGGTCAGATGGGTTAGAAAGTAGTGGAAGGGATGATACTAGGACAAGAAGGGGTTGTGCTCAGAGGTACAGGGCCAGGGTGCTGCTACTAGGGCTCGCCATGCCCCACCCACAACAAACACCAGAGCCAAGCATAGCAGCATTCACTCAGTGAAAATAAGCACAGAACTCGCAAAAAAATCACAGGTAGTCCATAATTTCCACAGGTGTGAAAAAACGTTTGTTGCTGGTGAAAACACATAACAAAAGGTAAGAACTGTATATAGTGTAGTAGACCAAAGTTCAGACATTTCTGCACTTTGCTCAGCTGGAGATTCCTTAGGATGTACAGCATTTTCACTGTGTGAGTGCTGCTATGCTTGGCTCTGGTGTTAGTGGAAGAGAGAAGGAGAAGAAGGGGGGGCAGTCTGAAGGTACAATGCACAGCCTGAAAGTAGTAATGACTAACAGTTTTGTACTCCTGGATGAGGTGCAGCCACCAGTCTTGAGGGGAGAGGATCAGAACCTGTTGTTGACCTATCATGTCGGGAGATAAAATTCTAGGATCAGGGAGCTAGGAATGTATCACACAGGGTCAAGGGAAATACTGTTAGGTCTAGTAGTGTCTTCATAGTTGGGAATTCAATAGTAAGGGGTGTGTAAATATGTTGAGGAGAGATAGGTCATCAACAAGGGAGGTCAGATGCCTTCCTGATGCATGAACCCCAAGGGATGAGGCCATTACAGAGATAATGCTCGATAGGATGAGGCAGGTGCCACATGTCATAGTGCACTTGGGAACAAGCAACTTGGCAAATCACAATGTAAATGTTACTAAGACCAGTTACAGAAGGTTGGGAAGGGTAATGAGGGGGAAGGCAATCACAATGTTTTTTCAGAGCTGTTACCTGTATTGGCCAGGAAAGGGGGAGAGGTAGGCAGAAGGACACCAAAACATTTAATACCTGGTTAAAATATTGGAGTAGGGAATAGCTCTGTGAATTTGTGTGTGGGGGGGGGTGAATGGGGAGAATTCTGGGATAGAAGACATTTTAAGGGGGTGGCCTTTGTCTCATGAGACAAGAAGTTAGCATATTGGGACAGAAACTAGATGCCTACATGGACAGACTTTTACATGGAGGGGTTGGGTAGCTGATACTAGAATCCCCATTGTAGGTGGTAGATGCAAGGTGGAGCCTGTCGATGCTACCCTGGGTACAGAAAATAAGTTGGGGAAGCTATTACAAGCAGGAGCATGAGACTGGGTAACAACAGTGCATTTAAAGGGGTGGATGCTAGAAGGTCTGGAGACATATTGAACAACATAAAGAAGGGAGCAGGTAAAAGCAGAAGGAGTATGAGGGACAGGAAGACTTGGAAGCTGGTTTGTTGTAATGCCAGAAATGTAAATATGATTAGTGAACTACATGTGTTGGTAAAGTCTAAACTAGATTTCATTGCCATTACAGAGATTTGGGTTGGTGTCAACAGTGGATGGGAATCTGTGATTCTGGGGTATTCCTTACTTAGAAGGGACACAGGCATCAGGGGGTGAGGAGCTGCCCTATACATTAGGATAAAAATCCAAGTGGCAGAAGATGGGTATCTAAAAAAGTGGGAGAACTGATAGTTAATCCTATCTGGGTGCGGTTTATGAAAGTTGTTGGGAAAAGAGATTAAGTGTAGTTTACAGACCCCTGGTGCAGAAGGAAGGTGACAGAAAACAGATGGAAGAAATCAGAAAGGGAGCAGCAAACAGGGATCTGGTGTTAGTGGAGGACTGAATGTGTTTGATATAGACTGGTATATCCCAGCAGTTAGAAACACCAGGAGTCAGGCACTGCTGAATGCAGTGTAGAATTGTCTTCTAGTGCAGTTGGTCGAGGATCCCACATGGCATGATGCAATCCTTAATGCGGTACTCACCAATTCAGGCATGTTTGGGGGAGTGATGGCTAGGGAACTGCTGGGGTCCAGTGATCATAACACTGTCAGGGTGGGACTGATGGTAATAAATATTGGTCCCAACTCAAACACAGTGGTCCTGGATTTCAAGTATGTGGATTTTTGGAAAATGAAGGTAAGTGCACTCCCAAATGTGACTGAAACATGTGCAAAGAAGGTCACAAAAAGGAACAAGCACAAAAGACTTATGTTTTTTTTTTAAAGTGAGGGAGGCAGTGGAGGTGAAGAGAAATGACTTCCTTGATTACAAAAGGAAGAATGTAGAGGAAGCCTGTAAGCAGTATCAGGCTAAACTCAAAGAGGAAAGACAAGTTTTTTTTTTTTTTAAACACACACTAGGCACACATGCCTGTTTTCAGGGGTGACCTGTTAGCACTTGGGTGGTTCAGTGACTTGCTCAGAGTCACACATAATGCAAGTGAAGGTTGTGAGATTCATCCCCAGGTCTCCTGGATGTACCATGCTCATTCACAGTGTATTATTCTAACCTCCAGGCTATTCTGCCAGCCCTCCAGGCTGCCAGGTTAGGAAGGCAGACATATACTGAGCTGCAGATTGATGAGGGAGTTAAAGGAGGAAGAAAAATTATTTTTAGATACATAAGTGAAGGAAAAAAAAAACAAGATGGGAATAGTTAGGCTAGTTAATGGGGGTGGGAATAATGGAGGATGATGAACAGAAGGCGTATGTACTTCTGATCAGTATTTACTGTGGAGAACAATGGTCCACTGCTGGATAGTGGCATCAATGCTGCCAGTAGGGAGGTTCAGAAAATGGGTGGAGTAAAGATTATGGTGGACAGGAAACAAAAGGGACTACAGGTTTTCAAGGCAGACAAGTTGTCAGGCTCAGATGGCCTGCACCCTTGAGTGCTAAGGTAGTTGGCTACAGTATTGGCAGTACCCTTAAGCAGTCTATTCAACAGCTCACTGCCAAGCAGAGATATGCCAGTAGATTCGAGATCCATGGATGTAGTACTACTTCATTAAGAAAGGGACAGAGAGGATCTGGGCAATTACAAGCCTGTCAGTCTTTCCTCCATAGTAAGTAAGCTGATGGAGAACATAATGAAGGATAGTTTGATGGCCTATCTCGAGGAAAGCAGACTTCAGGATGTAAACTAGCAGGGCTTTCTGTCAGGGAGGTCATGTCAGACCAACCCAATAATGTTTTTTGATTGAGTTACCAAGGTAATGGACATGGGACAGGGAGTAGATTTGCTTTACTTCAACTTCAGTAAGGCCTTTAATTCAGTACAACACAGGAGACTGCTGAAGAAATTGGAGGACTTTAAGAGTGCAGTAGGATTTACTTAGATGACTTGGAAATTGGTTAAGGGACAGAGAGCAGAGAGAAGTGGTTAATGGGCTTAATCAGGGGACAGAGTAGTCACGAGTGGAGTGACAAAGTGATCATTCATGGGACCTGACCTGTTTAATATGTATATAAGTGACATTTCAGAGGGTATTCAAGGAAACATGTGCCTGTTTGCTGAAGATCCACAATTATTTGGAAGAGCAGATCATGAGGAAAGAGTGCAAAGTTACAGAAAGACCTAATAAAACTAGAGAAATGGATTAAGGTCTAGCAGCTGAGGTTCTGCCAAAAAATACAAAGAAATACACTTAAGCAGACATAATTCACAGAATGAATACTGAATTGGTGCAGTCATACTGGTGAACACTTTGGAAGAGAGAGATTTAGGGGTTATAATTAGTGACTCCCTTAAACAAACAAGCCAATGTAACAACGCATACGGTAAGGCATCTGAGATGCTGGATTGCATAGGGCAAGGTTTTGACAGTATGAGAGGCAAGGTGATTCTGAGACTGTACAGATCCTGGGTGAGGTCGCATTTGGAGTACTGTGTCCAGTTCTGGAACCCTTATCTAAGGAAGGATATTGACAGATTACAATCTGCACAGTGCAGTGTCACCAAGATGATCCAGTAACAGTAGGATAGGTCTTGCTGGAGCACAAAACATGTATTCACTAGACCAGCCAGGAGCAGGGGTACATAATTGAAACATTTAAGTTTCTTAAGGTTATAAATAAGGTTAACAGTGAGAACATATCAGTAAAACATAGGGATGCAGTCACTTGGGGCCATGAATGGAGGCATTTGTGAAGGTAAAATTTGAAAAAATTTGAGGAAGTTCTACTTTCCGGAGAGAGTGTTGGACCAGTGAAACAAACTACTATCAGGAGTGGTAGGGCAGCAGTTCTTAACAGGTTTAAGCATGGTTGGAACAGGATGAGGGGACACATAGGGCCAATTCCTGAAGATTGAGGCAGGGCTTGCACCAAGCCCTGCGCCATCTGCAGTGTGTGGTGCATCTGTGCCAAAGCCCTTTGGTGCAATGCAGCCCGAATCATGAAAGGCTGGCATGGTTGCAACAATTTCCCCACTTTACGGCAGCTTGAGCCAAACCTTTAGTGCAAGCCATGTAATATGAGTCCCCCAATAGGGCACAGAAATACCTGGGGGAACTGGTATAACTTGTTGCTTTAGGTGCCAGGAACTTTCAGCAGGGATTTGTGGCAGGCATCTTTTTTGAGTCGCACTTGCCACAAAGTTTGATGCAAGTTGATCATTGTGTCAGACCGTCTGTCACAAGTCCCTTGTGCCAATCCAAAATTTTTCGTGAATTGGGCCCATAGTCTAAAACAGGGGCAGTAAGGGTTTCAGTGATAAGATAGCAGGTTGGGAGGGAAACCGCGCACTAGAACAGTAGGTCAATAAGTTGAGGTATTATTGTAAAGGGCAGACTAGATGGAGCCTCAGTCTCCTTCTACCGTCAAATTCTAAAATGTATCTATGTATCTAAGTAGCTTACAGAATTTGTTAAACAGGGTTTGGTTTGTGCAGCATAAGCTCTTTTAAAATCTGGCCCCTACCTTTATCGAAAAAAATGAGCCTGTGACTGAGTAGATTGCAGATGAAACTGCTGCAAGATCACAAACGTGGGTGCTGCAATTGTTTCATTAGCATCCAGCAAGTCTGTATTTTCTCCATTTATGACTTTGAGCTGCAATGAGCATGCAAGAAACTCAGCGAGTGCGGCAACTTTAGTGTGACTATCTCATAGTTTCATAGTTGCTATACAAGTCTATCAGCGTTAGCCTTAGTGACTTGCCACATATCAGTGGAGATATGCAATTTTATTTATTCCCATGTGGTTATCAAGCTCTTTCTTAAACTGATCTAATGTATTGCTGATTACAACTGAATCAGTTAAAGCATTCCATGTGCTCAATACTCTCTGGTTATACCTTTCACGTCTCCTATGTGTTCTTGTTGCTTCTCCCTTAAGTTGGAGACTGTGTGACCTTTGTCTCTCAGTCAAGTGCTGTGAAGCCCCTGCTGTGACTTAAGCCCCCATCCATCCCTGTCTGAAGAAGCCACTGTAGCCACCAGCAATCAAGCGTTGTGAAACCCCTGCTGTGTCATAAGCCCCCACCCATCCCTGCCTGAAGGAGCCACTGCAGCTACCAGCAATCAAGGTACACCCACTGCCTGCCAGCATGCCACACCACACACAGAATTCTTGGAACTCTCCTCATTTTGAATCTGGTGCTTTCTTAGAATTTATAAATGTAATTTAATTGCAGCCTGTCTGTATTTTATTGCAGTATTAACAATTAAGTTTGGGCACATATTTATCTGAGGAATTAATTCCGTTTCTGCTGCCCTAGTTAGTGTAACTTTTATTTATGAATTTATTCTGATTTTTTCCAGCTTTGATCCTGTTTTGCAAAACTGTCTTGCTCTTTCAGCTCCCCCCAATCCCTGAGTTTTGCTCTCCTGCCTATCTTTTTAGCACCTCTGTGTTTTTGCTCTTCTGGTTATCTTTTCAGACCCTCAGGAAAAACTTAAACTCTCCCTATTCTACTGATTTGACTTCTTTACTCCCCTCCTTATCTTTTCAGCCACTCGGGAAAATCAAAAACTGTCTCTAATCCACTTCTTTGTCCTTTCTACTCCCTTTATCCCTACTATGCCACACACCAGTCAGTAGAGATTTCCCTGTGTATCTGTCCCGTTTTGCTGTAGCTATTTCCCTCTTACATAGGTTACATAAGTTCCATCATAGCTGATAGACTTTCATCCTTGATGCTCACTTAATCTTATAGTGAAGCCTTTTGGTCCTGAAATAATTGTCTAGCTTAGCTTTAAAGTTGTTCATAGACAAACTACCTACTACTTCCAAAGGTACTGTAGAGCATTCCATACTGGTACCACTTTCTGGCTATACCATTTCTGTCTTCTCAATGAATTACATTTTTCCCCTTTTATTTGTGGAGTGTGTGCTCTTATATTATAAATGTAGTCTCTAAATTCTAGATCCAAGATTTCCCATAGCGTATTGTCCATTTGGTCTTTGTACAATAAAGAAATGTCCCCTTGAATCCTTTTGTATTCCAAGGAGTACAAGTTCAACTCCTTCAGCCTAGATTCAAAATCCTTTCCCCTTAGGTCTTTAGTAGTTCTTGTGGCCCTTCTCTGTATCTTCTCTATCATGTCAATTTCTGTTTTCTTATATGGTGTCTACACTTGGGCACAATTCTCTAATATTGGTCTCACCAAGGACTCATACAACTGCATAAGTATCTCCCTTTCCCCTACTCAAAATTTGTCTAGTTGTGCAGTTAAACACTCCCCCTAGTGAGCCCAGCATTTAAAAGTGGACTTCTTACTAACCTGTCCTTTTGTCTCTCTGTCATCCATAGCACTGTGAAGCCCCTGTTGAGGCTTAAGCCCCCACCTATCCCTGCCTGAAGAAGCCACTGCAGCCACCAGCAATGAAGGTATGCCCGCTGCCTGTCAGTACACCATGCCACACACCAGGGACTTTCTCATCATCTCCCCACCAATCCTCCATCCTCCCATCCATTCTGAACATTTACCAATATAGCTGTTGTGGGGCCCTCCTATTGACTGCTTTTGTTTTTTAACACCCCGATTTATAATTTTTTTTTATGATCACCAGTCACTAGGGGGCCATCACAGCCAGACAGCTGAACTGTTGGTGATTAAGTACCTAAAATCACACACCAACTATAGTTACCAGGTGAAACTGTCACCCTTATTCTCCTCAAGTACCAGGAAATGCACATTAGCTGTAGTTACCTGGTTGAAACTTTCACTCATTCTGTCCAACTATTCCACCTCTCCTTTGTCATTCGTCCAGCCCAGTGGTTTCTATCTACTTTATAATCTGCTATTTAGCTTCTTAGATCTTGATTTACGTAGTTGCTTTGGCATCATAATGATACGTTGAAACCTTTTCGTTTTCTCTCTGACTCATATTGCCCAAGATTTTCAAACTCCTTATTTTCACTCTCTCTCTGAAATCTAGTAATAGAACGCCTACACTTCTTGTTTCATAGCCTAGTAGCAACCTTCCCCCATTTAGAAGTGTTTGCACCCTCGCGTTTTCTCCCTTTCATCCTCCTTTACCTTTAAGCCTTTTTGTCTAGCTGTTCCATCCTCTCCCTGACTCACAGCACAGTTCTGATTGGGACTCCAAAGTTTGACAGTGTCCATTTTCAGCTGGACTCTGGATGCACGGCATGCACAGGATCTATTAGCTCTGGGTCCCAATGACTGCCATCCACCCACGTACCCCCAGTCTAGTCAGAGACCTTGCTTTCTTTCCTTTGGCTGTCTGCGCACAACACTGCTGCCTCATGCTGTCCTACCAACCCCTATTGACCAAATACATCAGACATGAAAACACTGATATGCATAAGTGACTATGCAAAAACTGGAGGCTAACTTGTCTAATTTTGCTACTGCTCCTCCTCTCTGGCTCTGTTCACCCCAACCCAGGGCCAGCAACTGTGGATCTCATCCCAAATCTCCCAGTTGACCTTGACAAGAAATGTATCAGTATTGCCCATCTTAACATTCAAAGACTCCTACCTAAGAAAACTGCATTTGAAACCTGGGTTGTTTACAACAATTTTGACATCATCATCCTCTCAGACACCTGGTGAACCCCTAAAATTTCCTCTAACAAAATCACTGTCAAAGGCTTTTCTCTCTAATTAGAAAAGATAGACAGAATAAAAGAGAAGGAGGCTGCCTGTTCTTTATTCAGAGAGTATCTTGTACACCAGCCTAAACTTGGAATCTGAAACATCCCAATATCCCTCTCCATAAATCTAACTATAGGAAAAAAACAAATTTTAACCATCACATCTGTTTACCTACCCCCAGAGCATCTTTTTCAGAGCTTGAAACACAAGTCTTCCTTCCCAAGTAATAGGGAATGGATCATATTAGGGGATTTTAATCTACCTGGGACAGCATCCAGTCTGACTCTGCCAAATAATTTTTTGCCAGTACTGGACTGCACCAAATATTATCCACCCCCACCTGAACAAATTACAAAATAGGAAACAGCTCTATCATTGACTGGACCATAGCTTCAAATCCCACCAGAGTGACAGCATCAGGTGTTCTCCCCAACTCCATTAGCGACCACTGTGCTATTTTCTGTTGCTGGTCAGCCAGAGCCCCTAAATATGCTTCTAACTATGTCACTAGACAATTACAAAAAAATGCTAACATAGAAGAACTCTCTCATGCTTTCAAATTAGCTGACTGGTCCTTCATGTCAGATATAAAAAACATAGCTCTTGTGTCCCACTGCTAGAGGTAAATGGTACTGACTTAATAGGTGGAAAGGTGTACTGATATTTGGTGCTTCTTTTATCCCTGTGGAGGTCTAACAAAGCAGACTGCACTTGGGTTTTCCTAGTGTCTGGTTTCAGCAATTTGGAGCTGCCAGATGCTGACTAACCTGCCTTTATAAAGGCAGGTTATGTGTATGATCTACCAATATCAGGAGGTATTTTTGACATCCCCATAATGATGGGTGATGTCACAAGAGAGCGTCCATATATTGCTTGGCTCTAGTGAGTGGAGCCAGGTGTGAAGTGGAGGTGACACAGGCAGAGGCCAGCGGTGTCTGCAGACATCAGCAGTGAAAGTAGGTAAAAGGAGACAAGTACCCCTGCCCATAAGTAGCCATAAATTACAAGACAAGGTGTCCTAGTAGGGAAGTAGACTGAAGGGAGCAAAAAGAAGGTGGCAAAGGGGTACACATTGTAGACATTACTGCTCAAACTTTGGGACCACTAAGCGGGGAGACAGGAGTGCAGGGGTTGAAAAGCGTGCCATGTTCTGAGGTTAACAAGGTAGTAAGGTAGTAATACATTTTATTGATCAGCGTAGAGCCATATAAAATATAACATTTTTGACACCACATTGCAGAAGATAAATAAAAACAAATAAACATGAAAATATCAAATACAATATTAAAACAGATTAACAATTAATATAATATATTTAACACTTTATCAAACAGTACTCAATATCACCTGTCCACGCTTTTACAAATGTATTGATAAAAGAAACTTTGCCAAAAGCTCCATAATTTTTATATCCATAGTCCCGAACAAGTAATCCAAAAGATCAGAAGGGGGAAGACTGAGACCACCAAATATCCCTCCCAGCCATTTTTTCCTGGATATTTCATAGAGAGGGCATAAAAGGACAACATGTTTCAAATTGTCTATAAGCTCCAGTCCGCAATTTCAGTAACGTGAAGAGGAAACCTTGTTCTTATATCTGTACTATGCATAGTTTGCAGTGTAACATTTGGTCCTGAATCTTGTATAAATTCTCCTTAACTTAGGGCATGTTAATAGTACAAGATATGTCTCAAAACTACGTGAGGTCTTAAGTGTCTTATAATATCCATATAATTTAAGCATGGGAAGTTGTGAGAGGGGACTAATCCTATCCAAATCAGCTAGTCTCAGTTTAACTTCCTGCTTGATTTCTACAAAATGTCTGAGATATAGTTTGTATAAAAGATGTCCCAAACCAGCTGGCATTATAGTATCTTTAATAAGCCGTATACTGGGGTGTACATATCCCAAACTAGCCATCCCTATGATTTCTTCTAAACACATTCTAGGGTATCTTTTTTCTGGTAAAGAAAACATTTTAATAGAAATAAGATTTGTTGCTCCTGTATGAGGGAAGATAAAGTTCGCTGTCCTAATTCCAGCATCAAAATGCATTTTGGGGTTCTTTGTGGTAGCATAAGAATATAGCGATACAATTTGTTCAATATAACTTGTAGCCTTCCATTCTCTACATAACCCCAAACCTCTGAGGCGTGTAGCATACTCGTTCTTATGTTAGCATTTAATACCCTCATTATCCCTTTTACTGATGATTTCCCCATTTTGTTTTTGAAAATCTTTAGGGCATTTCCTGAAGCTCTCATTTTGTTCTGTACAACGTCCAGATGTTTAGTCCAGGAAAAATCATGTGTAAATCGAACTCCTAAATAGTCATACTGCTTAACCCTATCTATACTTACTCCATCTATCTTAAAGTTTACAGTATTATTCCTTTGTTTTCCAAACACCACCAGATTTGTTTTACTATGATTGATCCTCAGTCTAAGTTCAGTGCAGAGTGATTCAAACTTCATCAATTTTCTCTTCACACCCAAAGCTGAAGTAGAGAGTAGGAACAAGTCATCTGGGTATTCCAGAGTATCTATCCTGCAAGCACCCACCTTGGGAGCATGAAAGTAGGTTAACATGCTGAGTACAAATTAGAAATACTTGGAGTGCCATTTAGTAAACTGTATACCCTCGAGGTATAAGCAAAAAGGGTAGATATATCAGTGATTCTAGGAGTTGTTCTGCTTTAAGGTGAGACTTAGGAATTAATATTGCACATAAGTGAGTTTGGAAGGTAGGGGGCATGTGTTGGCATGTTAGCAGGGAAGTGGGGTGTGTTACTGTAGCAAGACTAGATGGGCAGTAAGATAGGTTGAGTATTGGAGATAAAGTCTGCAGAAAAGGTAGAGGCAACCCAGAGTTTGTACCATTATGGCAAAATTGTTATTGACAACTGATGGGGATTTGTTTATTAGGTGTGGAGGGTGTAGCATGTATATTATGGTAGATGAAGGATCTAACTATGAGGAGTTTACATGTGATAAATGTGCCTCAAATAAGGATATGCAAAATAATCGTCTTTCAGATGAGACATTAAACCGAGGTCCCATCTGCCTGTTCTGGTGGTGGTTCTAGTGGACGTTAAAGATCCCATGGCACTTCTCAAAAAGAGTAGGAGAATTTCCCCAGTGCACTGGCCAAATTTCCCCCCATTCACTAAAAAATACCACCAACAGCTTAATCTGGTTCAAAGTCAGTTGGCATTCATCTGTATCCCCCTCCCCCGGGTCATGCCTGAAAATAGGCAGAATTTGTCTAGTGCACTTACCCAGTCAACAAAAACTAAATAAATAAAATAATTTAAATAAAGTTATGGAAAGATTGGAATGTTTAGAACAAAGCCAATCAAAGGCAACATTAAGGATAAGAACACTGTCTAGTTTAAACAAAGATGACACTTTGAGAGAGGAGAGTAGGAAAGTAACTGGTGAGAGAAAGAGGAAAGATAATAGAAATGATGATGATACAGTAGGGAATAAAGAATGGAGTGAAGTTGCATATGTCAAAAAGGAACGTCGAGGGAAAAGCCCTTTAAAATAGTACCTGATGATATCTTAAGGCCTGCTGATGTTTTCAGTAGTAAAGACACTAAGGAAGCCAGATTTAATGATGCAGTTCAAAATGGAGGAGAGGATTGCTATGATTTGCCAGTGGCAAATAGTTATGGTGTATTACAAGACCTTCAGGATGAGCAGAGTAAGGATATGGAAGGGGGAAATGATATGGTTCTTCAGGTAAACAATTTAGTTAAAAATCCTTGACAGGTAGTGGTAATTCGTGACTCCATTATTAAATACATAGAGCAATACGTATGCAGGAAAGACAAAGCAAACAACATGGTTAGTAGCTTTTCTGGGGCAGGGGTGTCAGATCTATATGATATGGATGATAATATATTTGCAGGAGCTGGTGAAACCCCATTAGCAGTGTTACATGTCGGTATTAATGACTTAACTAGAAAAACATTACCAGAGATCCAAAAGGATTTTTTAAAATTAGTGGAGAAATTAAGGAATAGGGGTTGTGAGATTATGATTTCTGAAATCTTACCAGAGCCCAGAGAAACAGCTTATAAAACAAAAAGGATAGCACTATCAAATGGATGGTTAAAAAAATCGACAAAAGAAAATGATTGTTGTTTGTACAACATTGGGGGACTTTTCATAATAGAGGAGAACTATATAGTAGAGATGGGCTCCATTTGAATTATAGGGGCAGTAGGGTTTTGGAGACAAGGCAGCGGCAAGAGATTGATAAAAGTTTAAACTAATTAAGCAGGGGACAAAGTTAAAATTGGATAATAAGGTGTCAAATAATAGAAATAAAGGAAATAAGGAAAGAAAATTAGTTAAGGTTCTGTTTTTTAATGCACATAATCCATCAAAAGACAAGATGGCTGAATTAAAAGAGCTAATTAGGAGTGAAGATATAGAAATCATTGGAGTAGTTGAGACCTGGTGGAATGAAAATGATGGCTGGAATCAGAATATATCTGGCTTTAGTTTAATAAATAAAAATAAAGTAAATAAAAGGGGATATGGGGTAGCTTTGAATATAAAGGAAGGGATAGAATACAAAGCAAATAATGATGTGGATGATAAGGGTAGTGTAGAATTCATCAGTGTGGATTTGATAGGACTTCAAGGGAAAAAAATAAAAATGCTGACTTTCTCTAGATCACCAGATACAAAAATGGAGGACATCAGATTTTATGGAAAGGGTGATAAGTGTCTGAAAAATGTGATATAGTGGTTATGGGAGATCTAAATATGCCACAGTTAGATTGGAATAATGAGGGAATTAATAATACATCAGCAACTAGACTGTTGGGGGAATTGCAATCAGCTGGGATTGTTCAGCATGTTCATGAGGCAACAAGGGGTAGTAATATATTAGACATTGTAATGTAAAATATTCCAGAGGAAATAAGACAGTTAATAACTGGACCACCTATAGATACAAGTGATCATGATTATATTACTTTTTATATTGATAAGACTAATAAGGTGATTAAGGGTGTTACTACCCAGTTTCTTTATAATAGAGGGGATTATGGGGCTATTAAAGAGTCACTATTTCAATATGATTGGGATAATATGATGAATGACCTGACTACCCAAGATGCCTGGGGTCTGTTTGTTAATACAATAAATAACTTGGTTGACAGTTTTATACCTGAGAAAACAGTATATAATAAGGAGGGGGAAAAGCATTTTTGATTAAATAAGAACATCATAAGGATAGGAAATAGAAAGAAAGCATATAAAAAAATGAAACAATCTGGTACAGTAGCTAATATTAAAAAGTATAAACAAATAGTAGTACAGATGAAAAGAAAAATACGTAAAGCAAAAAAACAAGCAGAATTTAGATTGGTCATGACTAAAAATGACATAAAGGCTTTCTTTGACAATGTAAATAATAAAAAGGGACAGAGTAGATCTGTGGGACCCTTAGTTGTGAGAGGAGAGTTAAGTTAAGTATTTTAGTAATGCCTTCACTAAGGGAAATTAAAATATGAGGGTGGTAAAAGATGGGGAGGATAAATCATATGTTGAGGGAGTAATAACTGTGGATACAGTAGTTAGAAAAATAAGATCCTTAAAGATGGATAGGGCAGAAGGTCCGGAGGGAATTAATCCCAGGTTTATTAAGGAACCTGAAGCAGAATTGGCAACAGTTACTGCAATGATTGGTCAGAAATCATTAGCAGAGGGATATGTACCAACCGATTGAAGACTAGCCCTTGTAGTGCCAATTTATAAAAAAGGGGATAGGAGCATTCCATTAAATTATCAACCAGTGAGCCTAACCTCGCTGATTAGTAAATTATTTGAGGGGATCTTGAGTGATGAAATAAAAAACTTTTTGGAACAGAAAGGATTAGTTGATAATAGCCAGCATGGTTTTGTTAAAAATAGATTGTGTGAAACCAATATGGTCTGCTTTTATGATTGGGTGACTAGGAAGTTGGATCAGGGTAGGAGTATTGATGTGGTAATGCTGGATTTCAGCGGGGCATTTAATAAGGTGTTTCATGGATTGCTGTTATCAAAGCTATTGGATATGGGAGTGGATGTAGGATTGTTGAGTTGGATTGGGCATTGGTTAGTAGATAGGATGCAGAGGGTTACTTATCTGAGGCAGTGAGGGTGGCGAGTGGGGTGCTGCAGGGCTCAGAGTTGGGACCATTGCTGTTTGGTAATTTTAGGAGTGATCTGAAATTAAATAGTGAGAATAAGTTAAATTTGCGGATGATGTTAAAGTGTGGGGGGGGTAGTTGATACTTTTGAAGACAGACTGAAGTTTGGACAGGATTTACTAGACATTGAGGAGTGGTCTCAAAAGAACTTTAGGAGTTTTAATACTAATAAAAGTGTAATGCTGAATATCGGAAAGGGTAACATAAAACAGGATTACTATATACAGGGAAGTAAAATAAGATCTTCTACCTAAGAGAAAGATCTTGGTATATATATATATATATATATATATATATATATATATATATACAACAGGATATGAAAAATGGAACACACTGTAGAATGACAGCTAACAGATCTATGCATTTGGTAAATTGCATTAGAAGAAGTTTTCATACCAGGAATGCAGAAGTGCTCACTAAAGTGTTCAAATCATATGTTAGATCTACTTTGGACTACTGTTCATCAGTTTGGAGTCCATAGTTAAAAAAGGATAGGGTTTTGCTGGAATGTCCACAAAGAATTTTAACTAAAATAGCATCAGGTCATAGGAGCCAACCATGTGAAATCAGATTAAAATCAATGGGACTATGGTCCTTGTCAAATAAGAGGAAGAGGGATGATTTGTTGCTTTTTTACAAAGTCTTGCATCAGGATAGTTTGAGAACTGAATTAGGCTTGCTTTATAGGAACAAGATCTTTAACTGGAGAGAACATGATCAACAGTTAGTGAGTGAAAGGTGTAGCACTAATTTAAGAAAACATGGGGTTGTATGTAGGGCAATTGAATATTGGAATGAGCTACCAGCATATGTTGTGCAAGCAGATTATTTCACTACCTTTAAGATCAGGTTGGATGAACATATGACAATTGGTGACGACTGTTACCACCACTGAATTGTGGAGACAGTCTATAATGGGCTTTTTAGCCTCCTTGACTGTCTTAAGAAACCTTAGTATGAACCTTAGTATAGACTTCGCCCTAAATGATTTCACCAAAACTTTTAATGGCATCTGCAACTCCCATATTCCCTTGAAGAAGATCAGAGTCCGCAAATGATCTAGCAAGTGGATCATGCCAGACCTACTCAAACGTATGTGTGGTAGCAACAAGGCATGGGCTAGGTACAGGAAATCTTCCTCACCCAGCCTCTTCCAAAAGTATAAAACACTCTGCAACAGATGCAAGTCAGCAGTTCATACTGCAAAAAATCAGCCACCTCAAATACAGCCAATTATACAACAGAGCAAATTCCAAATAACCATAGGGGACATTAAACTCTCTATTGGGTAATGACAAAAAGTCCAAGCAGATTACACTTCTGGCTGAAGGGAAATTAACAAATGACCGACATGCATGGCCAATTTGTTTAATTCCTTTTTTGGGGACCTTGACAAGTACAAGACCCCCCCATGGCTGCCCCCTTGCAGCCTTTTAAACCCACTCTTTCCTCAAAAGCATCCTACCCCACTTTCTATTTTAAAGGTCTCTCACCCACTGATACTATTAAACGTATAAGAAGAAACAACCTGAGACCCAACACCGGGCCAGATGGTCTTGATTATCAGGTACTTAAACTCGTTATAAAGGTAACTGCCACACCCCTCTCAAATATTCTGAATTTCTCCCTCTGATCTGGTACCCTCCCTGCGGCCTGGAAAACTGCTTCCATCAGGCCCCTACACAAAGCTGGTTCTAAACAAGAAGTAAGCAATTACAGGCTGATCTGACTTCTCCCCCCTCTCTCCAAAATCATGGAAAAAACTGTTAATTCTCAAATAACAAAGCACTTAAACAAATATGACATCCTTGACTGAGGCTCAACATAGCTTCGGGGCCAAACACGACATGGAGACTGCTCTCGTTAGGGTCACAGAGGACGTTTACAAGGCCATGGATGATGGTATGTACAATGGGGCAGTCTTCATGGACCTTACTAAGGCTTTTGATTTGGTGGACCACAACCTTCTACAAACTACCCTTGTTCTCATGAATCTCTCTACTAATGCAGTCAACTGCTTTGGTAACTATCTACACCTGAAGTACCACAATACAGTTATTGAGGGTCATCCTTCCTCAGAATGCCTAATTAAGTATGGAGTTCCTCAAGAGTCTATATTGGGGCCCCTTCTTTTTTCTTGGTTAACAACATTCCTTCTATCTGTTCACACACTGACATCATCCTATATGCAGATGACGATGTCTTATACTGTAAGCATGCTAACCCTTCCACCCTTTTCTCCAAGCTTCAAACAGATTTCCACAGCCTCCACTCCTGATTCACCACTCAGGGAATGGTTCTGAACTCCAAAAATACTAAATGCATGGTATTTTGCAGCACACATAAACTATCTAATATCAATTTCACCCTCATAGATAATGACAGCATGGTCATTGAGTGGGTTCAAGAATTGAAATATATTGGTCTCACTCTGATCGAGCACCTCTCCTTCGGTCCTCACATAACACAGTTAATAAACAAAATTCAGCAGAGATTAGAGCTCCCATATAGGATCAGGCAATCCCTCATCCCTTCCTGAATCTAGAAGGAGGCTAGTTTCTAGCGTATTCCTACCTCTCCTAGACTATGGCTCCATCATCTACTTGCCACAAAGTAATTCTATTACATTTACAATAACTTGATTAGATGTGTGACTGGGCTCCTCCATCATACCCACAGTTGTGCTTTCTATGACACAGTACATTGGTTCTCTCTAGAGGACAGGTTCACCTGGAAGACTACCACGTTTCTCTACAAAATGTTCCATAACCACTTTCCTCACAGTGTCTCCTCTCTATCCAAGAAGGCTTTCCCCACCTGGCTCATTAGGAGCACTACCACATCCCCTTTTTGGGTCCCTTACTGCAACACCTAGTTGGGGCAGAGATTGCTTACCTACAGAGGTCCCAAGCATTTTAACACAATCCATCCCTCCTTACAGTACCTTGTGAGCAACCCCTCACTCAGTGCTTTTAAGGTTAAGCTGAAGGAACACCTGCTCAATAAACCCACCTGCAACTGTCCTACATAGTATATCACAGTTTCTTTAATACTGCCAGGGTCTATACCAAAAGGGTTCCTGCAAACCTGACTCCTACAAAGTCTGCTAGTTGTTCCCTTTTCTCTAATTACCACATGTTTGCTAATCCTGTCCCCAGACTGTTTCCATGCCTCTTTCCCCTTCTAAGCATTCTTTGGATTACTCCTCCCACACCTTCCCATTAGGTTCACCTGTGTAAATATGTACATATTGTATTGCATTTGCTGTAAATATTATGATTCCTGTACATAAACCATTTTTATGTTGTCTTGCATGCAAGCACAAAATCATATTTTGGTAGCCTGGAATAGCAGGTTTTGGAGGTGCAGTCGTGTTGTGGCCAATGGTGCCGCTGCTTTTTAGGGCTGGGTTGTGTGGCATGAATGAAACAGCATGCTGACTATGACAGCAGTGCAAAAGCTTGTCATCAACTTGGAAAAATTTTGCCACTGCAATAAGGAAGTGACCTGTCATTGCAGGGCGTGGCTTGCCTGGTATAACATTTCAATATACGTGTCAGCGGCTGTTGCCATCCACCTCTCACAGTCCTGAAAGCTGATGTGAGGGGTACCCAATCCTCCTGTCAGTATGCCCCCCTTCCCAGTTAATTTGCCTATTGGGGAGCCCAATCCCCATCAACATGATGTCTCTCTGAATTTGTCTGCTGAGGGGATGTCCAAGCCCCATTGGCTCCAGTCCCCCCAAAACACCCAGGTGGCCAACTGGAAGCCCACTCCAGCATGCCAAATGTGCCTGAAACAAAGAAAACTTTCCCACAAAGTTTTTCTTTTTTTTTAAACCTGTAACCAAGAAAATGGTCCCTCATTGTCTTTGGTGCCCCCTCCTGCAACCTGCACCCACCCTCTGCACACCTCACCTCCCCACACTCCCCTCTCACCCCATACTTATCTCCAGAGCTTGGCACGATTATTTTCGGTGGAGCAGTAACACGTCTGCACTCTTCAAAGCCGACTGAGAACTGAAGAAATGCCAGTAAGCTGAATAATGACATAAATTGGGGTTTTCAACTTAGGTGGATATCTTGTCCATTTGTGCAATTTTTTGGCACCAAATTTTGAACATGGGGTTCTTGGGAGCCCACCTCATGAACTCAGTCACTGTCATGTCGTTATTTGGTCCTGAAAGGTGATTTCTCAGTCACTGCGTGGAATCACCTTTTGGGACTGATTAATGAAATGACAGTATCACTGTTCATGAGGTGGGCTCCCAAAAAGACTATGTTGCAAATTTAGTGAAAAAATTCCAAAAATTGATTGTGTTATGAGTGTGCATCGTGCAGTTTCCACGCTTGCTTGTAAGTTCTAGAATTTTTTATATTTTCACTCCAGATTTTCAACATTGCCATTTCTTCACACCTCCTTATGAACGGTACAGCTGTAATTTTTCACATCCTGCCTGAAATGTGTTTTTGCATATCTGGCGCACAATGGCATGGTCGCTGTGGGAAATCAATGTTTGGGGCAGATTAAGAAAATCACGGTAACATTGTTCATGAGCGGAGGTACCAAAATGCCTATGTTGAAAATTTGGAGAAAGAATTCTACAAAATGACTGTATTACGGAGCGTGCATTGTGCAGTTTCCATGCACGCTTATAAGTTCAAGAATTTTTAATATTTTCACTCCAGATTTTCAACATTGCCATTTCTTCACACCTCATTATGAACAGTACAGCTGTCATTTTTCATATCTTGCCCAAAATGTGTTTTTGCACATCTGGCACAGAATGGTGTGGTCTCTGTAGGAATTCAACATTCGGGACAGATTAACAAAATCAGAGTGCCACTGTTCATGAGCAGAGGTCCCAAATGCTTTCATGAGGTGGGGTCACAAAAAGACCATGTTGAAATTTGGAGTGCAAATGCCAACAAACGCCTGGGGCATTAGTGTTTCTAACCATAACATCCCACCGTGTAGAGACTGACAAGTGTCAGGGGTGTGCCTTTGGATCATCGGGTGTAATGCTCATGCCATTCCATCCCCACCCTGTAGCCAGTCACAGGCATCAAAGTGTGCCTTGGACTCTTAGGCCCCAAACTTCACCCCATTCTCTTACTGCACCCATCTCAATGTATTTCCTTATGGAATGGGGTGAGCGTAAGGCCTGACAATCCCAAGGCACAACTCAACACTTGACAGAGTCTGCAGGGTAGGGTGAGGTGAAATGGCATGAGCGTTATGACCGACAACCCAAAGGCACACCTCAATGTCTGTCAATCTTTGCAGGGTGGGGTGGGGTTGACGTTGGTTCCATACTTCACTGCCATTCCTGTTATGCATCTCTAACTCCTGCACTACCAATGCCAACACCAGCAAGACAACATTCGGCATTGACAAATGCTTGTTTGCTTTCCTGCATTGAAAGAGATTTTGTTCTTTCATTGTATAGGTTTTACCCTGTGCTTGTGCCTAACTGTCATGCTTGATATTTGTCCCTCTTTGTGCATTTACAATCATGTGTTTGTCACAAATTGCATTTATCATCCTCTGTTACATCTGGACAACTGGACGTTTGTATAAATGGGCAATTTAGCCCACATGCCTTTCCAGTATAAAATAAAAATGACATGCAAATGAAAATGGTAAACAGAACCTGGATCCACTCTCCTCCCTCGAACACCCTCACTTAATAACTCTGTTAGATCCCACAGTAGGTGACTGGCATCACATGCCAGCCTGCAGGACTGACCTACATCTAATAAATGAAAGTATTTGTGTTCTTGCTGTCAGTATAGTAAAATTAGCTGATCAACTGCTTTTACTGTTCTAAAAGAAAGCACACAAGGGTTTTAATTTACTAGAGAGTCACCAGTCATCGAGGTGGGTGGACTGTGTGTTATTGCCCACCTCGGGACCTAAAATGAATAAATGCAAGTGCCCATGGGAAAAGGGTGGGATTGGGGAGCTACTTAGAAGGTGAGGGGACAGGGGACATTTTATTTACTTGGTTCATCCCTGGGTTGAGATGGGGTGAGGACAGTGGGCTGGGTGCCATGAGGGGGAGGGTAAGGGAGGATTCATTTAAATTAAACCCCTCTTGACATCCAACCTGCTCTCCTCTGTCTCCCCTCTTGCTCAAACTCTCCCTTTAATTGAGGCTATTTGCAACTCCACCAGAGGTTTGATCTGTATCCTGCTAGCACTGTTACCTACCTCAACAGACACCACACAGTTTATTGTTTTCTGTCATGACTGTCCACATATCATTGCATAGTTTCATATTGTTAATATATTTGGCCACCACATGGAAACCTCATCTGTACTGTTGCCTATGTAACAGCTTCTCGTGTTTTACAACTTTGCTTCCTTAGTACTTCCCTTCCCTGGGTCACACCTAGAAATGAGATTTGACTCAGTATGCCTTTCCTGTTTACCGATTTTTAAATGAATGAATGAATGACTAACTAACTAACTAATTAACTAAATAACTAAATGTTCAGGCATGGGTGAAAATATGCTGTGAGGGTCGGAGAATTATTTTTTGTTAAAAAAGCTGTATAACAGAAGGGTGAAAAGGTGCTATGAGGGTGGGAGAATTATTCCTTTTTTTTTTTGTTAAAGCAGCCAAATACCAGAATACAGAGTACCCAAATACATGACTGCCAAATACCAAATAGTAGGTTGAATATTGTAGAAAAGTTATTTGCACAGTCCTATCCATGAGGTTGTCAAATCCCCCTTTAATGGTCCCATGGATGGCAATCAGTTTCATATGCACATCATGTAATTACATTCACATAACACCTACCTCCATGTCCAGAAGGCACTTCTGATTGGTGCTCCTTGCTGTCAACAGGTGCTGCTGTTCAAGCAGCCACATTTCTTGTACATCACCAAAAGGATTTGCTTTCTGTTGTTTCAGGTGCAGGCCTGGCATCAGATGGCTTCTGCAGGGGGTTACTGCCACTGAACTGTGGTTGGGATGTTGCTGATTGCATGCATGCTCATGTGGACAGTGTCTTGAAGAAAGACTTGGGAGTCTGGTGCCCTGTGTGCCTAGTGGATTGAGTCTGGGAGGGTTGGTGTACTTTGGTATGTGTGAGTCTGTGATGTTCTACAAGTGTCCTCCTGTGGTGACAGCACAGCTCCATCACCAGTGACCTTGCTAGCCACACTGTTGTTTGTGACTAGAGGAAGGCATGTGTCTGTATTCCCAGTGCTAAGCCTCCTGGGGTGTCTCTGCTCCAGTGTATGTATAGTACCAGTACATGTGGAGGGACAACATGCATCTGTATGGATGTTTATAGTGTAGTGCTCTTCTGTTCACCAACTACTGCTACCTTACCACCAGGCCTTGATGTGAAAATGTTATGGGATGCTAGCTGTACATATGTCTCACACCACAGGAGCCTGACTATCATTTGCTTCCTCCTCATGCTGCATGAACAGGCTGTACAGCATATTTGGCCAGAGGGTGCATAGCATTATTGCCCCTTATTGTACTCTTCATGGATAACAGTTGGGTATGTATGTTACTCACAATTAAGTGTGTTGACTTGAGGCATGGGTGGGTACTGAAATACCCTCCCAAAATGGTACCTGTGGGTACCTGTAGACTACCTGCAATTACCCTAGAAATACCCCAGTGAGCCAGCCCAGTGGTGCTGGAGCTTGAGATGCTGGACGCCACACCTCGTGCCATGCCAGTGACTCAGGTTTGGGAATGAATGGGTCTTTGATGTTCTACAATCACAGACCTAGTATGGGCACTAACCAGAGGTGGGAGCTCATAAAGCTGGGGATAGTGGAGGCAACTAGAACCTGCAGCAAGGCCCAGAGCAAGAAGGTTAGGGCAAAGAATCCTAGCTAGGTGAGCAAGGAGGTCATGGAAAAGGTAAGGAGGAAAAGATCTGCCTTTAGGTGGTACAATAAAACAGAGAAGGGGGATGACAGGGTGGAGTACCTGAAGGAATTGAAGGAAGTGATGGAGCAGTAAGGGCAGCCAATGCATCTACAGAGCTCAGGCTCATGCAGAGCATTAAAAAGGTGGAGAAGGACATCTTCAGGTACATCAGGAAGAAAAGGAACTGTAAGGACCATATAGTAAGGATTAGGAAGGAAGGGGGTTGGGTGGAAGCAGGGGGTGATAAGGCATAAGCACTAAATGATTACTTCTGCTTGGTATTTACTAAGGAGAAGAGGGAGTGATACCCAAAGGGGGGATGGCAGAAACAGGGGAGGAGGTGGTGACAAATGGGAAAATCATGGAGGGCTGGGTTCTGGAGGGTTTGAGGGCACTTAGGGTGGACAAGGTGCCGGGCCCAGATGGCATCCACCCCAGGGTACTGAAGGAGCCAGCAGAGGTCCTGGCAGAACCTTTGGCAGATCTATTTAATGCCTCACTACACTCAGAGTGTGTACCTCAGGATTGAAGGATAGCTCATGTGGTGCCCCTCCACAAGAGTGGCCCCAAGGATGAACTGGGGAACTACAGACCAGTGAGCCTCACATCCATCATGGGTAAGCTGATGGAGACTATTCTGAAGGAGAGGCTGGTGGCCCACCTGGAGGTCAAGGGACTACAGGACAATAAACAGCATGGATTCATAAGTGGCAGATCCTGCCAAACCAACCTGGTGGAGTTCTATGACGGGGTAACTGGGCAATTAGATGGGGGCTATGCAGTGGATGTTTTGTACCTGGACTTCAATAAGGAATTTGACGCAGTGCCACATGAGAGGCTGGGAAGTAAGTTAGAAAGCACAGAGGTGGGTGCAAAGCTGGTGAGATGGGTAAGGAACTGGCTTCAGGGAAGGCAACAGAGGGTGGTGGTGGGTGGGGAGCATTCATCCCTAAAGGTAGTGATGAGTGGTGTTTCACAGGGCTTGGTGTTGGGACCAGTCTTGTTTGGGATATTCATTGAAACATAGAAACATAGAAACATAGAATTTGACGGCAGATAAGGACCGCTTGGCCCACCCAGTCTGCCCATTTCCCTACCTGATGGATAAGCTGCAGATCCTAGTTAACCAGCAGCCTACTTCTTCCTACCCCCACCCCCTAGAATTTCCTTATGACTGTCCCATGCATGCTTGAATTCCACCACTGTTTTTGACTCCACAACCTCCTCTGGAAGGCCGTTCCATACATCCACAACCCTCTCTGTGAAAAATACTTCCTTAAATTACCTCTAGCGCCCCTTCTATCTTCAAATTGTGTCCCCTTGTTCTTGCACACCTCTTTTTTTGAAAGATGCTACCCTCTTGGACTTTGTTGATTCCCTTGAGATACTTGAAAGTTTCTATCATGTCCCCCCTCTCCCTCCTTTCCTCGAGGCTATACATATTAAGCTCCTTAAGTCTCTCTTCATATGTCTTCCGGTGCAGACCCTGCACCATTTTAGTTGCCCTCCTCTGGACAGCTTACATCCTGTCTATGTCTTTGCAGAGATTGGGTCTCCAGAACTGCACGCAGTACTCCAGATGTGGTCTCACCAGCTGTCTGTACAGAGGGATAATAACTTCTTGTTTTCTACTGGTGATGCCTCTCCCTATGCATCCCAGTATCCCGCCAGCCCTCCTTGCTGCCCTCTCACATTGCTTGCCCATCTTTAGGTCATCTGATATGACTACCCCCAGGTCCCTTTCCATTTTTGTTGTTGTTAGTATCTCACCCCCCATTGTGTACTCTTCCCGAGTTTTTGTTTCCCAGGTGCATTACCTTGCACTTCTTAGCATTGAATCTAAGCTGCCATACATTTGACCATTCCTCTAACCTTGCCAAGTCCCTTCTCATCCTTTCCACCCCACCTTGTGCATCAACTCTGTTGCAGATCTTTGTGTCATCTGCAAAGAGACATACTTTTCCTTCCAGTCCCTCTGCAATGTCGCTTATAAAGACATTGAAGAGGACCGGTCCTAATACTGAACCCTGCGGTTCCCCACTACTAACCCCCCTTTTTTCAGAGTGGACTCCATTGCAGACATATCATTGAGCATAAAGAGCAAGATCAGTCTGCACCAAGATGGGAGCAGTGGTGGACAACCTAGGGGATGGCAGGGGTTGCAGGATGATCTGGCAAAGCTGGAAACCTAGTCAGACACCTGGCAACTAGAGTTCAGTGCCAAAAAGTGCAAGGTGCTGCATTTTGGCGCAAAAAACCAAGGAGGAATTCCCGGGGGAGAGTGCAGCTAGCCGAGACAGAGGAGGAGAAGGATCTGGGGGTACTCATTATGGGGTCAATGAACAACTCAACACAATGTATGAAGGCAGCTACAAAAGCCAACAAAATGCTGGGTTGCATTGCAAAGGGTATATCCTTGAGGAGGGGGGAAGTGATTCTGCCACTATATAGATCATTAATTAGACTACACCTGGAGTACTGTGTGCAGTATTGGTGCCCATATCTGAAGATGAACATTAAGTTACTGGAGGGGGTGCAACGCAGGGTGACAAAGATGATCAAGGGGCTGGGGGACTTACCATATAACAAAAGGAGGCTGAGGGAGTTGAACATGTACTTGCTGGAGGAGAAGAGGGACAGGGGGATATGACTGAAGCCTTCAAGTACATGAAAGGAATAAACAAGACAGGTATGGAGGGCCTGTTCAAAGTAAGGGAGAGAAGGGACACCCGGGGCCATGATATGAGACTGCAGGGAGGAAGGTTCAGGAGGGAGAGGAGGAGATACTTTTTTTGGAGAGGGTGGTAGCTGGGTGGAATACATTACCAGCAGAAGCGGTAGCCAGTAGAACAGTGGACTGCTTCAAAAGGGTCTGGGACAGGGCAAGGGAGGGTCACGGAGGGAAGGGTGGGAGGAAGGGCATCTTCAGAGTAAGGGGTGCTAGCTGCACATTCGAGATAACTTGATAGACCACTAGGCCTTTATCTGCTGGCAAATTTTGTTTGTTCATATGTTCATATGAGCCTGGGCCACCAGGGGTCAGCAAGGGAGAGAGAGGATCAAGCATCTGGAGGACTGCTTTCCTCTCTCGGGGAGGGAAGGAGGGACTACCATCTCTCATGCTGATCGACCTCTAGCAGCAGCTGGAGGGAGATATGGATCAAGAGACACGCAGCCAGCACATGATGTTGGAGGGGAGGGGGGTTGGGGAGGAAAAAAAAATACAGCTGGCAGGCTCCATAATGGCCTCGGCTATGCCTGCACCAAACCCCAGAATCTGGACTTTGGCTATCTGGGGGAGAAGAAAAAGTCAATGCTCCTCAACCCTAGCCCTGTCATGGGGAGGCAACCCGTGGGGGATTTCCCGGGGAGATCAGTGCAGGGATGCAGGGCCAGAGAGATGAGCTCCCTGAGGGAGGAGCCACAGCTACCTTCCAGCTCCCCCCATAAAGAGAGAATTAAAAAAAAATACCCTAATGAAAAACTGGTAGTTTGTTAAGGTCAGGTAGCTACTACCCAATTCTACTACCCTATTACCCTATCCTGACCATAACAAAAATTTGAAAGACTTTTTTTGACTGTAGGCTGTATACTATTACACTGTTTGTTAGGTGCCCTCAGCCCTGTCATTTATGAGGCAGGTATGAGAGGGGCTGTTTCCAAAAATTATACCCATGGCCGGCATTGCTGAGGTAGGTATAAGAGATGCAGGTGCTCTGAGTGAACCTGCTGCTGTTTCCAAAAATTATACTCATGGCGGGCATTGCTGAGGCAGGTACAACAGGTGCAGCTGCTGTGAGTGAGCCTACTGCTGTTTCCATAAATTATACCCAAGGCAGGAATTGATGAGGCAGATGCGAGAGCTGCAGCTGCTTTGAATGAGCCTACTGTTGTTTCCAAAAATTATACCCATGGCAGGTATTGCCGAGGCAGCTATGCCAGGTGCAGTTGGTGCGAGTGAGCCTGCTGCTGTTTCCATAAATTATACCCATGGTGGGCATTGATGAGGCAGATGTGAGAGGTGCAGCTACTCTGAATGAGCCTGCTGCTGCTTCCAAAAATTATACCCATGGCGGTCATTGATGAGATAGGTATGAAAGGCACATCTGCGCTGAGTGAATGCAAATTTAAATAATGTTGCCAACATTGTCAGAAAAATGACAAACATGCCTGTTTGTCCATGAACTGTCAGTGACCATGGCAGGATTTATGTCAGAAGGACAGTTGCAACTGCTGAGAGAGAGAGATATGTGTTAGTAATGTTAAGTTACCCAATTTATCAGTACACCACGACACACTGGATTTCCTATTCATTTTAAACACAACCTAGTCATCATATTCAGTATCACTGTTTGCATGCTGTTGTTCATGTTCAGGGTCAGAAGTGCATAATTCCATGTTTAAGGCAGTTGTGAAATTGTAAGCATTCATTCTGAGAAATGTAAGCCATTCCTCATTTACGGGACTTAACAGTTTTCTTTGATCAGTGGCTATTCCTCCAGCTGCACTAAATATGCATTCTGCATTTATGCTTGAAGGTGGACAACTGAGGTTTATTACTGCAAGACTTGCTAAATCTGGCCATATTGTTCTCTTTTGTTTCCAATAGAATGACAGAAACAAAGTGGCTAGCCATCTGGGAACAAGCGACCACCAAACAGTGTGGTTCATGATAAACTTAGCTGTAGAGTCAAGCCACACAAAAGTAAAGGTACTGGACTTCAGGACAGCTGATTTTGTCAAAATGGGAGAGTGCCTCAGAAAAGCACTAGCAAACAGACAAGAAGGTGGGGTGGAGCAACAATGAGGAAACATCAAAACTGCCATCACAGAGGCAACAAGCCTTTGTGTGAAACAAATAAACAAAATGAAAGAAAAAAACACTATGGTTCTCAAAAGAAGTGGCGGGGAAGGTAAGGGAGAAAAAGATAGCATTCAGGAAGTATAAGGAAACACAGAAGGAGCAGGACAGAGAACTGTACCAGTTAAAGCAGAAGAAAGCGTATAAGGTAGTCAGAATAGCAAAGGCCCAAACCGAGGAAAAGATAGCCAACACAGTTAAGAAGAGGAATAAAACCTTTTATGGGTACATTAGGGAGCAAAGAAAGACTAAGGCAGGGATACTGAGGCTGAACAAAGAGGAAGGTGGTTGGGCAGACAGCGACAGTGAAAAAGCAGGGATACTGAACAAGTACTTCTGCTCAGTATTCACAATGGAAAAGCAGGGGAAAATACCTAATCCGATCAATAGAAGCACTCTGGATGGGGGGTTGATATTAGTCCTTAACAGAAGAAAGGGTTCTGAAAGAACTCTTAAAACTGAAGGTGGATATAGCAATGGGGCCTAATGGGATTCACCTCAGAATTCTAAAAGAACTAAGGGAAGAACTAGTAACACCACTGACTAACCTTTCTAATAAATCATGGGAGGATGGTGTGGTACCTGAGGACTGGAGGAGGGCAGATGTGATTCCCCATCACAAAAGTGGGAACAAGACAGAGGCAGGAAACTACAGACCTGTCAGTTTGACCTCAGTGGTAGGGAAAATGATGGAATCACTTCTGAAGGAAAGAATTGTTGAGTACCTAGAGGCCAGTGGGGCACAGGACCCAAGGCAGCATGGATTCACAGTGGGAAGGTCATGTTAGACAAATCTAATTGATTTCTTTGCCTGGCTGACCAAAGCAGTAGACCAGGGAGGGGCTGTGGACATGGCTTACCTAGACTTTAGCAAGGCATTTGACACAGTACTGCACAAATGATTAATACACAAATTAGCCAGCCTGGGAGTGGGTCCCAGGGTGGTAGCCTGGATAAAACACTGCTTGGACAACAGGACACAGTGGGTAATAGTAAATGGAGTCCACAGTGAAGAAATGAGGATTACTAGTGGGGTACCACAGGGTTCAGTACTGGGGCCGGTCCTTTTTAATGTCCTTATAAGTGACATTGCAGAGGGACTGGAAGAGAAAGTATGTCTCTTTGCAGATGGCACAAAGATCTGCAACAGGGTTGATACCCAAGGTGTGGTGGAAAGGATGAAAAGGGACTAGGCAAGGTTGGAGGAATGGTCAAATGTATGGCAGCTTAGATTCAATGCTAAGAAGTGCAAAGTAATGCACCTGGAAAACACAAACCCAAGGAAAGAGTACACAATGGGGGGTGAGATACTGACAATAACAAAAATGGAAAGGGACCTGGGGGTAGTCATATCAGACGACCTAAAGGCGGGCAAGCAATGTGAGAAGGCAGTAAGGAGGGCTGGGAGGATACTGGGATGCATAGGGAGAGGCAACACCAGTAGAAAACAGGAAGTTATTGGCCCTCTATACGGACAGTTGGTAAGGCCACATCTGGATTACTGTGTACAGTTCTGGAGACCCCATGTCCACAAAAACATAGACAGAGAGGAGGCTGTCCAGAGGAGGCAAACCAAAATGATACAGGGTCTGCTTCAGAAGACATATGAAGAAAGACTAAAGGAACTAAACATGTATAACCTCGAGGAAAGGAGGGAGAGGGGGGACATGATAGAAACTTTCAAATACCTCAAGGGAATCAACAAAGTCCAAAAGGGTAGCATGTTTCAGAAAAAGAGATGTGCAAAAACAAGGGGGCACAATTTGAAAATAGAGGGGGGAAGGCTCAGAGGTAATGTGAAAGTATTTCTTCACAGAGAGAGTTGTGGATACAAGGAACAGCCTTCCTGAGAAGGTCGTAGAGTCAAAAACAGTGGGGGAATTCAAGAATGCATGGGACAGACATAAGGCAGTTCTAGTGGGGGTAGGAGGAAGTAGGCTGTTGGTTAACTAGGATCTGCAGCTTATCTGTTAGGTAGGGAAATGGGCAGACTAGATGGGCCAAGCCATCCTTATCTGCTGTCAAATTCTAGGTTTCTATGTTTCTATCTTCCTCCATACCAGTCACAGTATGGTCTGCAAAATACTCCTGATCATTGTGCTGTGTGAGGCAGTTACCTGTCTGGCAGATGAACAAGCTGCACTTTCTTTACAGGATAATAGTCCATGTTTTTGCAGGAGACATAGAATTAGTTTGCCTTTCTGTCCTTAAACATAGGATGCCTGAGAAGTAGCTGTACATATCCTTTTCCTCACTGACGACACTGGTGATTATGAAAAATTTATAGATGTGCTGTTGTCTGCGACAGAGGCACACTGTGATGGTTCGGCAGAGATTGACTGCTGTATATTACTTAGTGGTGTTGGTGAGGCAATGTCACATTTGATTAGCAGAAGATCTCTCCAGCAGTCAATGTCTTCCCCTGCAAGAAGGATGGCGTCAATGTTCACCTTGAAGCAAGGATATAGCAATGTGGCCAACACATAGGTGTCAGTCTTAAACATGCCATTTATTCGCTGATCTGTCGACAGTCTGAGACTCAGGTCATCTGCCAGCATAGCAGCGGTGGTGTTTTCTTTTGACTGAAAGTCTTTCTGTATGTCACCAAGGAAAATGTGAATATATCTGATTTGAAGAAGAATTTGACTCAGAGTTGCACTGTCCCCACTGACATCACGTGTGGCAGACTCAAATGGCAACAGTAATCTGACCAAAGATTCAAGTAGACTCTAACTGCTAGAACTGAGCATGATGTCTACTTTACTTATTTGATTCTGCATGATGTAGTCATGTACATCTTTTTTCTGTTCAAGGAGCCTTTCCAACACATAACATGTTACATTCCAGCAGGTTGGAACTTACTGCTTTTTTTTATACTTTATTTTTTTATTATTTGCATTCATTAGTACACAAATTACATGCACATATCTGAGACAACCATACATATTATTTTATACCATAGAGAGACATGCTCATTAATCAAAGTATTTTTGTATCCCAAATAATTTGATACCTCATTATGAGGGAATCTAAATTTATACTATAAGATTTAGTCATTATAAGCTGCTATAAGAAGCCCATGAGCAGTATGATTAATACGATATTCTAATAGTCCATGTCTAATATCCAATACGCCGCACACTATATGGGTTCATGGCATAGTACTATTTACCTAAAGAAAGTATGTTTCCTCATAAGTATCTTTAGGAGGCAGGTAACTTCTATTCTGGATAATTTCAATAACATTCCATTGAAAAAACATCATTAAACTTAGGGCTGTTTTTAACATAGATAATGCCCGCTGGAGACTTTAGAATTTAAACACCAACAAAACCAAATATAAGTCCCTCTACTACTATAGCTCCATGTCAGACCATGTCCTGATAAAATTTGTAGAAAAACTAAAACAGTAGTAGCCGTCACTGGGAGCTTTTCAAACAGGGACCCAGATCTTCCAAAGTCACTTGACTAATTTTAACTGAACAGTCACTTATGGTGAAATCTCAATTAAAGTAGTTAGACAAAACAGTGGCACATTACTTTGAACAGTTCAACCTTCTTCTGTCTCTGCCAGGACCCCTTCTCCAGCATCCAAATCTTGGGAAGAACTCCATTGTCTTGTAGGAAATTGAGAGGCCCATTTACCAGCCTTGTTGGGGTCGGAAAAAAACCCAGACTTTTCCGCTGTGCACTATTCTGAGGCAGGCCAGAAAAACCACAGTGTGAGTAATTGAGGCCTCTCAAAGTTGTTTTCTGACACTGTCAAATTTCTTTTGGTGCATTCTTATTGAATAACTAATGTCCGGGAATAAATACACGGGATGATCCTCCTGGATTAAAGGACCCTCCTGTCTGGCCATCCTAAGTATTTGATCCCTGATGCCCACACCATTGGTGACCAAAAGAAGTGTGCGAGGTGTTTCAGAATCCTCCCTGTACCTGCTTGGTGTGCTGTGATAAGCTTTTTGTAGCCCAAAGTGCAGATTTTGACCCACTGGTGCGATTTTATCTTGCAGCCAATCCTGTAAATCATAAGGTGGTGATCCCCTTCACTCCCTTCGGGCAGCCCAAGAATCCGCACATGGGACGATCTGGCTTGATTCTCAAGGGTTTCTAACTGCGCTCGTAAATGAGTATTTTCTTTGAGCACCATCGTGGTGGCTGCCAAAGACAACTCAGAGCCCCTTTTTAAGTATGACATTTCCATTTGTAATCCCTCCACAGTTTTCTCCACCAATGTTACTAATGAACCAAACAAGTCCATTTTAGTATTTAATTCAGATACCAACGTGATCAATTGTTGCAACTTCAGGCCAATGGAGGTCATATTTTCTTCTGGCTTTGGGATCGGAGCAGCCTGCATCTCACGAGCCGACCACGTGATCTGTATGATTCCTGATGATTTCCCTCCTGTAACACCACCTATATCTTTTCTTGGATTACCCATCTTAGACTTTCAGCACTCCTCATTTCAATGGTGTCACAATTATCTATTACCTCAAGCTCCAAACCATGCATTTTAATGATGTTTATAAAATTCTCCAGGAGATGTTAGAAGTTGCTGCCAATGAGCTTGGGCTCCACAGCACCCCCCGGAACTTACTGCTTTAATGTATCCAGTGGTAAGTTATTTTACCTCTGCAGCCCCTTCAGGATTTTTTCGTGCTTTCAAAGAGTGGCTGAAATGTCAGCATATTTTCCTAGCAAGACCTAACAGGTTTTCAACATTTCCAATTCTATTTAAGAAATTATGAATGAGAAGATTTAAATAATGTGCAAAACATGGTATTTGTTGGTAGTTGCCATCTCTAACAGCTTTGACTATGTTGGCACCATTATCTGACACTATGAACCCTGGAGATAAGGAATACAGAGAAAGCCATTTCTGGAACTGTTTCCAGCTCCTGCAAAATATTCATAGCAGTGTGATTTTCCTCAAATGTGGTGACACATAATATAGGCTGCTTTCTACTGCTTACGGTAGAGCGGGGATTATTACTTTCTGACTGAAAACTTGCCTGATGAGCTGTAACAGTCATATAGTTAATTGTTTGGTTGCTGGTCCACATATCTGTAGCTATGTGAACCTGCTTTACTTCAGAGAGTTTCAACTGCTTAATGACTTCAGTACACACCAAATCATACAACTATGGAACAGCCTTTTTCAAGAAATATGTTCAACATGTAATGGAGTACCATGGGTCAATTCATTTCATGAACTTGAGGAAACCTTTTTAGGCAACAAGAGCAAAAGGGAGTTGACAATTGTCAAACAGCTGTGCAATGGCTCTATTTAACAGCTGGCATGTTGGATGCTGGTGGGTAAATTCTGATGTCCTTGCAACACTTTCAATGTTAGATGACAAGATGTTTTTAATTTTCAAGGAAATGTATTTTCATGCATTTTTCACATGGAGTATTAGTTTGAGATTTTTCAGTACTTGAGAGGGTCCAGAGGAGGGCAACCAAAATGATTTGGGGCTTGGGGGACAGGACCTATGAGGAGAGGCTCGAAGAGCTAAATAGGTACACATTGGAAGAGAGAAGGTACCGGGGGGACATGATAGAGGTCCTCAGGTACATGAAGGGGTAAATAGGGGAACAGTCAGGGTGCTTGAAGGAAGGAGAGAGGGGCCACTAGAGGGCATGGGTGGAAGCTGGAGGGAAGATTCAGGGAGAAAGGAGGAGGTGCTACTTTACTGAGAGGGTGGTGGAGCCATGGAATGCACTGCCTAGGGGGCTGGTGGAGGCAGAGACGGTGGAGGGGTTCAAGAGAGGGTGGGACAGGTACAGGGGAAGGGTTCTGGAAGCAAAATCCAATGCAGCGAGAATCCAGAACTGGGAAGGGAGAAGCCAGAAAAGGTGAGGCGGGCAGCTAGGTCAGCTCCCAGGGTGGGGGCTGAGCAAATGAGCAGATGCGAAAGACCGTTAGGCCTATTCTGCTGGCATTTTAGTATGTTAGTATGGTGTCAGAAAAAATTCTGTGTTTGTCTGGAAAGACTGCAAGGACAAATCAGGTGATTCAATGTCACATACTGCTTCCAGTTCATTGTTAGTATGGTCACCACCACCTCCACTACTGCACAGACCACCCCTTGCCCTGCCCCACTCAATTGAGTGTTTTGCCTTTGCATGTCATATCATTACTGATATTCCAAAATTTGCCATATTGCCACCAAGATTGATTCTCTTTCTGCACATACTGTATACCACTCGAGAGTTGTCTGCAGGGTCAATGCAAA
The DNA here is from genome assembly GCA_016271365.2 of Neoceratodus forsteri. NCBI lineage: Eukaryota > Metazoa > Chordata > Ceratodontiformes > Ceratodontidae > Neoceratodus > Neoceratodus forsteri. The sequence goes on from CM028132.1 coordinate 785,971,911, forward strand.
ATAAATTCCACACTAAAGCTTTACCTTTTTCAGCTTGTGCCACGGTGCCTGGCAGTGTTCCTTGCATGGTAAAGAGACCTGTAGGAAACCCTATCCTGCCATTTCCATGTTGAATGAATTGTTCTTATTCATGCTCATCTTCTTATTCTTATGTTTAGCATATGATTTTTCTTTCTGCACTTATGAATTGCCAGCAGAAACAGGCCATATGGTCTACTGAGTCTGCTTGATTGTGCAGCTTGGCCTTCAGCATGCAGCTGCCCCACCCTTCCCTCTCCTCCTTACCTACTCCCCCACTCTGTCCCATCCCTCTTTAAGCAGCCCACTGTCCTACAGGAAACCACCTCCTCGGGTAGAGTGCTCCATTTGTCTACTGCCCTCTCCATGAAATAATGTCTTCTGATTTCCCTCCTGAATTTACCCCCTCCAACCTCAGTTGATGCCATCTACTATCCCTCCTTCTTCTGATCTGGAATATTTCCTCTGTATTAGCCTGTTTATCCCCTTCAGGTACTTGAAAGTCTCAAGCATAGCTCCCCTGTATCTCCTCTCCTCTAGCAAATACATGTTTATCATGTTCAGCTTTTCTTCGTATGAATTCCCCTCCAAATCCTGGATCATCTTTGTCACTCTGTACTGCACCCCCTCCAACAGTCTGATGTCCCTCTTCAGAAATGGGCACCAGTACTGCAAGCAGTATTCCAGGAGTGGTCTGACCAGTGACCTGTTCAAGGGAAGGATCTCCTCACCATGTCTAGAAGAGATCCCCCTTGCAATATAGCCCAGCATCTTGCTGGCTTTCACTGCTGCCTTCCTGCACTGAGCCGAGTTGTTCATATTCCGTTATAATTTTCATCACTGGAGTTTACTGTTGCCTGGGACATTTTAGCCTCATTTTAGCCTCATTCCAAACATCACTGACTTGGCCTCAAAGCTCTCCACATTTGCCAGTGGTGATGAACTATTCACCCTGGGTGACCTAAATCTAAACTGGCTGGCCCCATCGCTGGCTAATATCCGCTCCACTATCAAAGCCTTAAACCTCCATCAGTTGATTCTGGAGCTCACTCATCTAAACCTTAAAACACTAATCCACTCGCTGCTGGACCTGGTTCTCCCCTCCCATCCCCATTGAGTAGTGGCCTCAGGGCTACTACCAGACTCTATCAGCGACCACCACATGACCTTTGTAGTGTGGAAAATACATAGGCCTGAACTCCCAGCTAAAACTATATTCACTAGACCCTTCACATCACTTGACCTGCAATCATTGCTCCACGACCTTGCACAAGCTGACTGGTCCACCCTTATCACAGCAGCATCAGCTGACAAGGCCCTTGCCTAATTCACCTCTAAGTTTCTGCAGGTTTGGAACTTCCGAGCTCAACCCCATAAAACCAGGGTCTGCAGCGGGCACCTCCCCTCGGTCACTCCTGAGTTTCTGGCCTGCCAACATGCTCGTGACCTTGAGTGGTGCAAAGCCAAAGTCTCCAACTGCCCTGGTGATCACTAACATTACCATGAACTTTGGAATAGCTGCACTAAAGCAATCCACCTTGCCAAACTCGAACATTTCAAGTCTAATTTCCAAACTAATACAAACAACCCTTCTAAATTCTGGAAGGTCATTCACTGCCCTCTTCTTGCCATCCTTTACCCCTCTGCTACCCATCCTCAGGCACAATCACTCTTTACACTCTGAACCTATCGCCGTTGCTGAATGATTCAACTCCCACTTCGCCACCTGTGCCTTTTCTCTGCTAAGCACCCACCCAAGTCCATCCCCTGCCCCGATGGCCCCCTCTTATACCCCACACACTGACTCACCCTCCACTGCTCGTTCTCCCGCCCCCATGTCACCCCTACTTCCTGTCTTCTCCCCCTCTGCTCCTCTGCCCTGTCCACCTCTTCAGAACCTCTCACTCCCCCCCATTCTCCTTCTCTCCTGTCTCTCCTGACACTACCCTTCTAGCTCTCCTGACACTAAACCCTACTAAAGGCTCCTCACCTGATGGCCTTGACCCTAGGCTCCTCTACCTCTCTGGTCCTGCCATAGCCTTCCCACTCTCCCTGTTACTAAACCTCTCCTTTGAGACTACCACAGTTCCCTCTGTCTGAAAACATGCTGTTGTCATCCCCCCTCCCAAAGTGGGGTGACTCCTCCTCTCCTGGGAACTATCATCCTATCTCTCTACTGCCGACCTTAGCTAAATTACATGAACACATAGCCCTCAACCAACTCTCCTTGTTTCTCTCTGACTCTGCTTTCTTCACCCCCTTCCAGTCTGGCTTCAGGAAATCCCACTCTACCACCACTTTTCTGCTAAGGTTAACTGAGACCATCTCCTCAGGCTTTGACAAAGGGCACATTACCTCAGCTATCTTTGTAGACCTGGCCAAAGCATTTGACACTGTCTCCAACCCCTTACTCCTTCACAGGCTTTCAGCTTCTGGACTATCACCTTTTGCTACAGTATGGTTCAGTGCCTACCTGTCCAGCAGGTCACAGTCTGTGAGAATAGCTGATGCTATCTCTACCCCCCTGCCTATAACCACTTGAGTCCCCCAAGGCTTGGTGCTAGGCCCCATTCTGTTCTCCATCTTTTTGAATGACCTCCCCCTGGTTTGCACTGCAACCACATGTATGCTGATGATACAGTATTGTTTACCTCTGGGAATACTGTCGCTGATGTAGACTCCAGTCTGACTTCACTAAAGTCCAACTCTGGTTTAGTGCTCATCACCTGTTTCTAAATGCCAAGAAGATAGTCTTCATGTACTTTGACACAAGGAAGAGACTCACTAGGCTAAGTCACCTCCCCATCTTTCACACCCTTGATGGGACAGCTCTTCAGGACTCCTCCTCTTTCAGGTATCTCGACATCTGGCTGGATAGACACCTTGACTTCTCTGTACACGTTGATGCCATTCTGAAAAAACTAAGGCCTAAGCTTGGGGCCCTTTACAGAAACTGCAGCTGCATCCTTTTGCCACCAGGCATGAGCTGGTACAGAAGATGATCATGCCCATTTTTGACTACTGCGACATAGTCTACGATGCTGCCCCACAGTCCTACCTATCCAGACTGGACTCTCTCTTCAATTCCTTCTGTCGTTTTGATCTTGATGCCCCTTCCCGCACCAATCATTGTGACCTCTACTGCTCTCTCAACTTCCTTCCCCTACACTCCTGGCGTGTGCTACATGGTGCCAAGTTCATCTCTAAGTTTTGGCTTGGATCTCTCCCCTCATATATCTCCTGCTCTCTTGGCACCCCTACCCACTCACTCTATTCCCTGAAATCATAGGCTGTCACTCATACCCTCTCAGTCCCCTGCCAATCTACTTCCTCTGGCCAAAAAGCCTTCTCTTACCACATGCCTAAAATGTGGAATGCACTCACTCCACAAATCCACCACTCCTCCTCCCTATATTCCCTTACCTCTGCTCTGCACAATTACCATACACCTACTTGCACCTGTTCCTGACCCCCCTCCTTGCATAACTGTCTCTCTGTCTTTCTCTCACTTTTTTCTCTCCCTCTGGCTCTCCTCCTTCTCATCCTTCCCTATCCCACCTGCACTTATGCTACCCCTGTAGACTAGCTCTTAAAAAGGTGACTGGATCCTATGTGTTCACCCTTGCCGCATCTACATCACTAGTGAACTGCCTGTAATGTATGCATTGTCAACCTTGCATTCTATGCTTTTGTCCCTGCACTGATTCTTTAGGTATGCTGTTCCTATGAACTGCCAGTACAGTAACTGTTGCATCAGCCTATTATGTGCTTAATTGCCATGAACCTGTTTTGAAATTGTATGTATATATTCACCATCTGTTAAGTATGTATCTAAGTACTCTCTGTACATCCCTCTCCCCATTCCCCCAGGATGTACCGTGAGATGAGCATTAAGTTGCTCAGTGTATCTTTCCTGGTGAAACAATTCAATAAATAAATAAATAATCACCCCCAGGTCCTTTTCCTCCTCTGTGCTCCCCAACTGTACCCCTCATAGCTGATAGCTCCTCCTCTGGTTCTTAGCTCCAAAGTGCAGTACCTTGCACTTCTTGGCATTAAACCCCAACTGCCATGTTTCTGACCACTCCTGTAGTTTAGTGAGGTCTCCCTGCAGTCCTTCCGTCCCCTCAATGTCATTTACCACATCCCCCATCTTGATATCATCTGTGAACCGACTGATCTTACGTTGGGTCCAGTATGAGATGTCTGCTATGAATATCCCAAACAGCACTTCCCCAGTACCGATCCCTGTGGCACCTCGCTTGTTACCACTCTTGGTGATGAGAGTCACCACCACCACCACCACCCTTTGTTGCCTGCCCTTCAGCCAGTTTGAGATCCATCTGACCATCTTAGTACCCACCCCTAGATCTTCCAGCTTCCCCCCAGCCTACCATGTGGCACAGAATCGAAGGCCTTGCTGAAGTCCAAGTACAGGACATCCACTGCATGGCCCTTGTCCAGCTCCCTGGTCACCCAATCATAGCAATCAATTAGGTTTGTCTGCCAGGACCTGCCCAACACAAACTCATGTTGCTGCCTGTCCTGGAGACCATTGTCTGCCAAAAATGTCACCAGCCTCTCTTTAAGGATTGTCTCCATGAGCTTTCCCACAATTGATGTGAGGCTTACTCATCTGTAGTTACTTGGATCATTCTTTGGGCCACCTTTGTGAATGGGCACCACATGGGCCAACCTCCAGTCCTGTGGTATGCATCCTGTGTGCAGAGCTGTATTGAACAGGTCAGCCAGTGGTCCTGCCAGGCTCTCTGCCAGTTCCTTGAGTACCCTAGGGTGTATGGCCTCAGGTCCTGGTGCTTTGTCCACCTGCAGTGTCCTCAGTCCTTCCAGTACTCTGCCCTCTGTAATTTCTCCATCTGTCACCCCCTTCCCCTGCCCGCTCCAGCACTCCCATGAGGTAACTGTCCACCCCTCTCTACCATGAATACAGAGCAGAAGTACTCATTCAGTGCCTCTGCCTGCTCCCTCCCCTTCTGTACCCACCCCCGTCCTTCTTGTTTCTCAGTATCTAGTCCCTGTTCTTCCTTCTTTCACCAATGTATCTGAAGAAGTCCTTCTCTCTGACCTTAATAATCTATGCCAGCCTCAGCTCTCTGGATGCTTTGGCAGCTCTGACTAGTCTTGTAACTTCCCTGGACTTCTTTGTATACTCCTTCCCATCTTCCCCCTTCCCTGATCTCTTGAACCTTTGTAAAGCTCTCCTCTTGGCTCTCACCCCCTCCATTATGTCCTTGGTCAGCCAGCTGGGTTTCTTTGCCCCTCTCTTCTTACTCTGTACCCTAGTACATGTCCCAGTAGTCTCTGCCAACCCTGCCCTAATAATACCCCATTTTTGGTTTTATTTTCAATTTAACATTTATTCAACATTTTTCAAATACAGAGAGAGGATCTTCTGTTAACATACGTAAAACCAATATACATAATATCAGTATAACCTTGGAAAAAGGATCCCCTCTCCCCCAACCATGGTTCACACAGGGAAAGTCTTTCTGTTAATAAATTCTCTACTACCAAGTGTAAAAACTTCTATGCACTCTGAAGCATATACAGGGTTAGCAAAGAACCCCAGTTTTTGAGAAACTTCTGTGACTGGTTATTCAAACTAGCAATGGTCCGCTCTAGACGAAGGTTGGCCAACAGTTCCTGCAGCCATTCACTGTAAGAAATTTTCAACTCATCCTTCCAATGTCGCAAAACCAGTCTCTTAATGGACAACGAAATGAGGGTCATATGATATCTTTTGCTGGTAACAGTGACAGAAGTTAGGTCACCCAGGACGCAAATTTCCGGTGCGAAAAGGTCGGACAAACCCAGAAGGGGGTTGGCTTTTTGTTTGATGGCGGTCCAAAGGGAGGCAACCTTAGGACATTTCCAGAAGATGTGAAAAAGGTCACCCTCATTCTGCTGACACCTAGTACAAACAGATGAAGAGATCAAGCCTAATTTCGCCATCTTCTGAGGGGGGGAGTAATACAGATTGTGTAGTAGTTTAAACTGTATCAAACGAAGTCTGTCCTGAGTCAGAAACTTGTATTATACCCCATTTTTGATTGCCATCCATGATGGGTTGGATTTCCTCCAGATGCCTTAACAGGATTCCCCTATCTTGTTGAAGTCTATCCCCTAAAGTCAATCACCCTGGTACCCAATCCTCCAGTTTGCTTCCCCATTCTGAGTGTGAACCACACTGAGTGGTGATCACTCCCCGCCAGAGGGTCCTCAACTTCCAGATCCCTTATGACTACCCGTTTGATAGTACAAGGTCCAGAGTCCTTCTCAACCTAGTTGGCTCATGCACCAGCTGCACCAGAAAGCTATCCTGGAATGCGCCAGTATAACTTGCTCCCTAGCACATGTGGTGGTTGATGTGCTCCAGTCCCCCCCCCCAGGTAGGTTGAAGTCCCTCACCACCACCACCACTGTGTTTCCTTTCCTGCAAACCCTCCTAATCTGATCCGCCAACTCCCTGTCCAGCTCCTTCCCTTGAGTTAGTGCCCTATACACCACCCCTATCCTCAGTACCTTGCCCTTTGGATCCTGAAGCTGCAGCCACAGGGCCTCTGTCCCACCTTCCTCCCTCTCTTCCCTTATGCACCTTATTTCTTCCCTTACATAGATCACCACCCCACCCCCACCTTTCCTGTTTGCCCTGTCCTTTCTGAACAGCCTGAATCCAGAGATCATCATATCACAGTTCTGTTACTGGGTGGCTCAGGTTTCTGTTATGGCTGCAATGTCCACCTGCCCCACTGCCAAGAGAGCCTGCAAGTCTGCTGATTTGCTTCCTATGCTCCTCGGATTTAGTGATACTACCCTCCACCCTGCTGCTATCCTTTCCCCACCCCAATTTACCACCCCCTTTCTCCTACCCTGATGCCCTCCCTTATAGCTTGGGGAGTAGGCTCATCTGGCTCCCTTCTCTGGAAACCCTGTCTACCAGCTTTTCACTTGCTACCTGCCTTTCCTAGTTTAAAGCAACCCTTGTTGCTATGTACCCCTCTATCCCCTGCTTCAATACTCCCTTCCCCTTCCCGCTCAAGTGTAGCCTGCCCCCTGCATACAGGTTATTATTATCCCAGGTTCTGCCCCAGTCACCTACTACCCCATACCCTTTGGTACAATACCATTCCCGCAACCAGTTGTTGAACTCCCCTATCCTTCCCTAACTCACAGTACTTGCACAGGGTACTGGGAACACCTCTGAGAAAGCCATTGATTTCCCCACCTCCTCACACAGCTTCCCCAGTTCCTCAAATCTCCCCTTTACTTCCTCCACTGTCTCCTCCAACAGATCACTCGTACCCACTAGTACCACAATATGTGGTTTCTTCCATCCCCTCCTTGTGCACTTGAAAATGGCCTGCACTGTCTTGCCTGCCATCAACCCAGGAATAGACCTGACCCATATTAAACTATTTCTTTCCCCATTAGTGTCCCATCTGATCCCTTTCTGTATGGAATCCCCCAACACTAGCACACACTCCCTCCCCTGTTTCTCCCCTTCCCTTAACCTCCTTGTCCATTACTAATGTCTGCCCTTCCTTGCCCATTTACATCACTTTGCTTCTGCCCTATGACTCCCCACCCTCACCTCTGACCTGTGCCTCCCCATCCCCCTTGGCCTCATGCTGTTATCCACCTGTCCGTCTTCCCCCGACCTCTGTCCCCCTTTGTCTGACCTATCAGCACTGCCCCTTCCCCTATACCCCTGCTGCCAATACTTTCCTTTTCAGCTGTGCCCCTCTCCCCCTGCCCCTCATTACCCTTCTTCAACTGCCTGTCCCCATGCACTCCATTCTCCTTCTCCCTGCCTCTCTCCACTGGTGCTCCCCTAAATCTCCCTCTTCCACCATTGTTGCCAGCTCTGAAAACCTGCTGTCTGCCACCCCCATATTGTCCTGCATTGGCAGAATGCATTGCCTCTTATGCCTTACAGCGTCATCCTCTCCTATCCCCTCATCAAAACTACTGATCTCATAACCACAAGATTCAGGAGAACTGGAAGTGCTGTCATCATTATATGGGACATATCCTGGACTATACCATTCCCAGTCCCCACTATCACCACCATCTCAACCAGAATTCACTGCCTCAGCGTCTGAATTTATGTTTGAGTAGGATGCCTCCTTGCTGGAAGCCTCCTGGCATATGTGGCAAAATGTTCAGTACCTCTACAAGTAACTCCAATCAGTTCTTTCAGAAACTCTATTGTCATTTCATTGTAAACATGCCTTTTTGGTTCAGAATATTTTGTTCCAGTGCTGGTGATGTTATTATTATTGTCACTATGTTCTTCATTAGTGCTATGATTCACATTGTCCACTTCATTAACAGCTGCATGTGCAGCAGTACTGTGTTTCCTTTTAGTAGCCTTAGACTGGGAAGTATGATGCACAGTAGACACAGCAGTGAAAGGATATTGTTTCACTATCTTATGGACAGACAGTGTGGCTGACTATGTCACAGTAATAAATGACAGGGTTCAGAGGCACCTAACAAACAGTGTAATACAGTTGTAAAATGCTTTTACTATGCTGCAGAGGCAGACACCATAACTAAGTCACAGTAATAAAATGACAGATGCTCAGAGGCACCTAACAAACAGTGTGATACAGCTGTAAAAGGCTTTCATGATGCTGCAGAGACAGAGAGTGTAGCTACAGTGCCTGTTACAGAAAAGTGTACAGTTGACGCAGTGTTAAGTGGCAGGGTCGGTATACCGAACAGTACCTTGTTAAGCTGTAATGTTGTGGTGTGTTATGCAGTATATGGTATTTAGGAATGCGGCATTGCATTAGTGGCTTAATTAATGTAATCCTCTTCATTTTGTACTGAAAGGTACCAGGTGGCGCTGTTTTTGGAGATATTTTCCTGCAGTAGTTCTAGTGTTCCAACAGGTGTCCCCACAGTAAAAGAAAGTATTTCACTGACTTGCAATGGAGGATTGGGAGTGAAACTACCCAATTAGGATAAGGAAAATATTTCAGTTAGGCTTGAAAGCATCAGTATGTACTGTATGCAATTTCCCCATTTGTTCCATTAGTATGTTGTGGCAGCAGGTTCAAAATAAAAGAAAATGCTCCATCATTGAATTTGGTAATATTTTTGTCACACACACACACACACACACACAAAAAAAAGAATACTTTCTGGGAGAAAGGCAAGTGAAGCAATTTCATGCTGTCTCAGCTTTGTTGACTTCCCTTACCAAAATAAGGGAGCTGTGGACTGCTGTTCCATACTAAACCATGATAAACCAAAGCTGCCTTAAGGAGCTTCATTTGATTTATTTCTTTCTGTGATTTTATCTGCCTGACCAATAAGGTCTGCACTTGTAACCTTCGTTTGTGTTGTTTTTGACAGTGATCTTTTTTTTTTTAACCGAGGACTGTGTAGTTTGTGTGGTCAGAGCCACCAGCTGTAAACAAACAACAACAAAAAACTCAGATTGGTACTGATTGTACTACGCTAACCTGATAGAATGTTTGCCTGTTCATTGTAATGCTGCATTCTCACTTAAGGGTTCTAAGTACATTTGCATTTTAACCCTTGCTGTGCCACAGGCTTTTATTTACTAGTTTTTGTAGGGTAACTTACAGAAGGAAAAGAGGAAGCTGTTTTTAAATGCATCATCATATTCTCTGACTGCCCACCACCACTAAAAACAACACACCAAAGCAGGCATTCTGATGTAAAAGCAACCACTTTATTTAAAAGAACATACAGCAGCATAAAAAAAATGATGCATGTGGAATGTAGGTGGTGAGTTTGGGTGTTTTTTTTTTGGGTGGGGAGTGCACAGCTGATAGTCCATATGTCGAGGTTTCATTCATTTGTTTAAAATTCCTGAACCTGGAGGGATCTTGTGGACTTATCGACATTTTCACCAAATATAAATTCCAGAAGTAAAATAAAATATTAATGTATACATTTAGCGACACATGCTTGTTATTTACATTACTATTACATGTAACTTGTTGATGTTCACTGTTTGGATGTAAATAGTGAAATAAACATTTTGTATATTTGTTTAGATATCTGCAATGGTTTTTCTTGAACAAATTTTTAGGGTTTTTCTTTCCCTTTCGATGAAAACCTTTGTAATTGACTCATGCTTTAGATGATATTTACACAGACTTTGGTACATATGCTTTTTGTCATTCTTTTTCTGGATGTCTGTCAGCCACCACATTTTAATTAAGCAATAATGCCCGACAGGGTGTGTGTCATACTGGGATAACGTCACGCCTCAGGTGGTTGGACACGAGGCCACAGGATGAGTGCATCCAACAACTGAGGCGTGATTTTATCCCAAATGACACATACCCTGGAAGACATTATTGCTATTATACAATGGCTTGTTTTTAAATATAAAATAAAAAAGTAATTTTAAAGAATGTTTTTTATTGTGGAAAAATATTTTTGTTTCTTAAGAGGAGATGCAAAAAAAGAGGTAATCTAGCCATCATCCAAATCAATACTTTGAGGTTGTGCTCTGAGGCTAGACCGGTGATGTTGTACTGGGATAACATCATGGGTCCAGCCTAAGATTGACCAATCAGAGACGAGGACATTTTCTTGCCATTGTATAATACATTATTATTTAAATATTAACAAATTTCAGAGCAACAGCATAGTGTTGTAATTGCTGGCTTTCATTTATTTGCTTTGTTTCGATCTTCTTCTAGGACCCTCCCACCCCCATTTCCCAGAATTAAATTGAAATTAGTCATTCATTTTTATGACTTGATCCTGGATGTGCATTTTCCAAGCATCACAACAGCTCCCAACATGACCAGCCACCTGTCATCACACCTCCTAGCAGCACCTCATCGCAGCACTTCAACCCCCAAAGTGACAGTGGCTGGCAATACTTTAAGCTTGTTTAAAGACATGTAGGAGGAGAATTCGACCTGTTGAAATGCATTAAACGACCATGAAGTTTGAAGAAAAATTCTGCTGAGCTGTGAAAAAGGAGGGCTGAAATGGGAGATCACTAAGGAATGTGTTACATGCCTCAACTGTGAGAAGGTGGGCTGGTAGCTGCAGTCCAGCATACCAGAATTAGGGGTAGTTGCTGAGTGAATGGTGTAGTTGCATGAGTGTATCACCCACTTAAAGCAGCAGTGCAACGAAAAATGTTATTCCAAAAAGCTCATTTTCTGCTATGGTTATAAAAAATATTGGCAGAACTGTTGATTTGGGTTTTCTGGATGCTTCCTATGCTGTGCACTGTACATTTTCATTTTTGTCTGGACTGTTATCCTCCTCGGATCCTCAATATTATTTCTATGCAAAATTGAGGCAGCCATCTTTTTTTCTTGAGAAATAATTACTTTAAAACTTTCATAAAATTCTTAAATGATAATGAAAACTGAAAATTTCACCACCAAAATAAAATGGAAGACATCTGGCATCAATTAGGAAGAAAAAGAGGTGGGTTCAAATTTTAACCCATTTTCGTTGCACTGCTGCTTTAAGAGGTAGTTTGCAGAGGTGGCAAACAGTGCCTCTTAGGGGTATTGTTTACCTGCACGTAAAAGCTTTGAATGTACAACGCTGACAGTTAGCATGGGGGGACACTGTCATTATCATAGGCAGCACAGTGTTATAGCTATTTAGCACTGCATGGTTTGCATTACCCTTACGGGGATGATGAATTGGTGCAGGCGGAAAGCAGCCACAAAAACACGAGTAGGCATAATCACTACCCATGTTTCGGTGTGCCAGAACTTTTCTAGGTTGAACACAGGATGTGTGGAACACTATTTGGTTTGTGAAAAAAAAACAGAAAATGTTCTGAAAAAAGAGAGAGAGAATTAAATTGACAATTGTTATCTGTGTCTTTTTTTCAGGCGTTCAGCATTTTATTTTAATAATTAGCAATCTTTTTTTTTAAGAAAGGTTTACCATAAGACAAACAAAATGGAGATACTGCATTGAATAGAATGCTGATGAAAGGAGGTGTTGCAGAGTAGACTAGTTGCTCTATGGGGGGGTATGTAATCATTGCAGGTGAGGGGTATACAGTAGTTGCAAATTCTGTATATAACTAAACAGTGCAGAAAGAATGAAAATGGAAATAATAAAAAGTGTTGTAGGAAATGACTGGGCACAGAATAATAGCCTCATACAATAACTTTGAATACTGCAGTCCAAAGACAAACTTGTAGTTAACCAGTGCATTTGATGTCATAATTGTGGAAAAAAAAAAAAAAGAAGTATGAGTGCCAACATCCACCTGTTTCTGTAGCAGCCGGCAGGTTGGATGCATGCAAGTGTGTGGGAGGAGTCAGTTTGGTACCTCTGGAGCATCATCAGGCTGAGGCATGCCACATTGACATTGAGGAGTGGGAAAGACTCCAGTGGGACTGGCATTACCGTCCCTTCTTCATGACCCGATGAGGGAAGAGAGAGACCCATTCCTACTGTGGCTGCATCAGTGAGCAACACAGTAGATCAGCAAGTGTGAGGAGAGAGAGAGAGAGAGAATGGAAACAGCTCAAGGAACACTTTGTGAGACATGCACATGCTGCTATAAGCAATGATGTGTAGTAAGCTAGGTCAGCATTGAAAAAAGTGACATTTGTCTCAGTGGGCCATCACAGTTATTAAAATCTAATAAATAAATAGTGTGTGGCTTGTATGTACTATTATACTGCACAAATAAATAATTTTTCAATTAAATTGACTATTAGGGCTTAAAAATAATTCCACCTCAATGACTTTTTTTTAGTTTCCTTTTAATACAGGAAACTATAATATACTTAAAGAAATGATAAAAGTAAGTTTTGTGTCCTTTGATTTTTACAGGCCATTAATAGCGACATTGGTAGACCCGAATTGAATTTTTTTTTATATATAACTTTAGGGCATAATTTTAAACCACAAGTATATGTGCAAGGTTTAAGGTAATTCTAATTTGAATGGAAGTTCTATTTAACATCTAGGAAACTAGGATATGTGACAGATTGGATTATTTATATACAATTAATATCTTCTTATTTTGAAACTCTTTAAAATCAAAATAAATCCTTTCTCTGTTCCCCCCCCCCATTTCTTCCTTAGTTCCCCATATTGAGTTATTCTTTCCCCTAAAATAGTATACATCTAAAGAATAGTTTTTAGAATGTCAATGGGTTTGTAATCTGCCCCCATTTTCCTTTGTATGTCTTTTTATCTCTGCCTGTATTTTCCTGTTGTACACCCACTATTATAACTGAGAATGATAATATTATATGTACGTTTTTTTTCTGCATTTTTTCTAAATTGTGAGACCTGTTTTGGTAGAAGTGCATCAGGAAAGGGCACGTAAGACTGTTTCAATGCTTAGGACAATTAACAAAAATTAATGATGTGTTCTATCCGATAAACTTCCCAATTCATGTAATATCCATAGTAATCTTTATTTACTCCGTTTTTTATATATTTCCAGCACTTTATTTCACTGATGACTTGTATATATGTTTGAATGTTTAGTCTTAATATTGAGATACAAGTCACCTGTGGATGTTTGCACATTTAATTGCACCTTTAACCGTGATGTATAAAATTGGGTGCTCTGTTGTAATCTCAGACCTCGCATCCCAGAGGAAGGCCTATTGTTTGGCCAATGCGCCAGTGACAAGGGTTATTCTTGTGTATCTGCCACTATAAATGTTCTAATTTTGACCTTCTGGATTGTTTCTCCTTACTATTTGTTCAGGTGCAGAATTCGTTTTTTCCTAGTGATTCTGGCTGGCTGCCTGGTTCTCTGCACTGAGGGGGTTTCTCCTAAGCGCACCTGGCTGAAGTACTTTATTTAATTCTAAGTGTAATTTACAAATTTGGTGTTGATTCAAATGAGTGGCTAATAACATTAAAAAACTACAGTGGTGGTTGCATTTATGTTTGCTATATTCCTCCAGTTGATGACATCACTGGGCTTCACACAGGTTGTTTCCTCAGCTACTCACAATGATGGTCACTCACTTGATTTGGTCTTCCTCCTGGGGATCGAGGCCTCTGATTTGGGGGTGGAAATGGTCAGTTGGTCTGATCACTACACTGTGAGGTTCAATTTCTCTGCCCCCTGAGTAGGTCTGCCCCTGTGGAGATGGTCAGTTACTGCCCTTTGTGGGATGTGGTCCCTGAAGACCTGGTGGTGGTGATTGACCTCTCAGTGTTCGTTGAGACCAGCACCGATCCAGAGCACTTAGTGGTGGCCTATAATAAGGCTATTACTTCAGCTCTTGATCAGATTGCTCTGGTCTGTGTTCATCCCCTTCCACTTCGCCCTCAGATCCCATGCTTTGATGGGTCACTGAGGGAGATGCGGAAGTTGGGACTCAGGTTAGAATGCTGCTGGCATAAATCCGCCTTGGATACCAACCATCTTATTTTGTTAGAGCATTATCAACTCTGTCAATCAGCGATCTCCCATAAGAAGGCAGAATTCCTGTCCAGGGAAATTCTCTTGCTGGGAACTGACCAGCTCAACTCTTCTGAACTGTGGACAGACTGTGCAATCCAGCCTGTCTGCAGCTCTGTCGAGTTTTATCACAAACTGAGTGTGATGAGATCAGTTGATTCTTCTTGAATAAGGTGGCTGAGATCAGGCAGGAGTTTTGTCCATCTTGTTCTATGGGAGATATGATTGGTCGGTGCTCGGTCACTATACCTGGTATTTCCTGGAGTACCTTTGACCTGCCGGATTTCATTGACATTATGAGGATTGTCCAGGGGATGTGCCCCATGTGCTGTAGTTTAGACCCTGGCCCTACTTCCCTAACTTTGGGTTGTAGTGATGTTATCGGCCCAGTCTTAGTTCAGATTGTCCAGTGCTCCCTGGAATTGGGTGAGTTTCCTAGCTCCCTGAAGGAGGTGGTGGTGACACCTCTTCTGAAAAAAGCTTCTTTGGACCAGGAGTCTCTATTGAACTACAGACCTATCTCAAACCTTCCTTTTGTGGGAATGGTTATCGAGAAATTGGTGGCAATCCAACTGGATAACCATCTAACCATCCATAATTTATACAAACCTCTCCAGTCGGGTTTCCGTAAGAGGCATAGTACTGAGATGGCTCTGGTTCAGGTGCTCAATGATCTCCTGATGGTGAGAGAAGGGAGGAACCATTCTATCTTGGTACTCCTTGATCTCTCTTCAGCTTGTGACACTGTCAACCATGGGGTTCTAGTTGAGCACCTGAGGTTCATCTGTGGGCTGATGGGTGCATCCCTCAGATGGTTTTCATCTTTCCTCACCTGTCAAACTCAGAGAGTTGTCTCAGGAATATTTTCTTTTGAGTCTTTCTCTCTGCCCTGTGGGGTACCTCAGGGCTTGGTGCTGTCCCCCATGTTGTTTGCAGTGTATATGCTGCCCCTTGGAGACATTGTAAGACATTATGGGCTGAGGTTTCACTGCTATGCTGATGATACCCAGCTCTACCTGTCTTTCGCTCCTGACCAGGTGTGTCTTTCTCAATATTTAACAGCTGCCTCATGGAAATCCAAGATTGGATGAGTTCCAGTGGGTTAAAGCTGAATGCAGGAAAGACTGAGGTTTTGGTGGTGGACCCTGGTCACAGGATAGAGGGGTTGGGGTCTGATTTGCTATATGGTTTATTTGTGGGGGGGGGTGAGCAGATCCTTACCTCTTAATGGGTGCGTGACCTGAGAGTGATACTTGACGATGATCTGACCCCTCACCATCAGGAGTCTGCAGTTGTCAAGTTAGCCTTTTACCACCTTTGGAACATTGCCAGGATCAAGCAACCTGTTCTGTCCAGTGAGTTGCCTGTCTTGGTCCATGCATTCGTGACCTCGTGCCTTGACTACTGTAACTCCCTGTACCTAGGGCTTCCCGGGGTTGATATCCACCATGTGCAGCTAGTGCAGAATGTGGCTGCAAGATTATTGACTGGGGCTTCAAGGAGATCTCATATAACCCCAGTGCTGCACGATCTGCACTGGCTGCCAGTTCAGTGGTGGATCACCTTTAAGGTAGGTTTGTTAACCTACAAGGCCCTACATGGACTGGGTCCAGAATACTTGAAAGAACTTCTGATTCCTTACACTCTATGGGACAACTCCACTTGGCTGATGGGGGGCTTGCTGGAGATTCCGAGGGTTAGATTGAAGTAATCTGGGGCATGGGCTTTTATGTTCACTGCCCCGTCCCTCTGGAATTCTCTACCTCATCAGCTATGGGAGTGCAGGACTGTGGGGAGTTTTAAGCAGGCAATGAAGGCCTTTCTATGGGAAAAAGCATTTCCTGATTTTATTTGATTTTATGCTTATTTATTGTTTAACTGAGTGTGTTTGTATTTGTGAAGTGCTTTGATATTCTGAAAGGCACTATATTAAATAAAATTATTATCATTATTATATCTGACTGTCTTACAGTCGCAAATGACAATCCAATACCTGATACCAGTGCCAAACATGTAGAACACTTCTCACCACTCACGCCACCAAACAAGGTATAACCTGTCACTTGCTTCACATTTGCTCCATACTGTTGACTATTTCTTCATATGGGAGACAGTCATACTGCAATCAAGCATACATGCTGCATATTCTTCTTTACTAGTCTTTTTTTAAACTTCTCACATGACTATAATCCACACTAGAGAAGGGAGACAATATTGAGAGCCTTCTAATAATCATGAAGCACATAACAAAAAAACACCTAGCAGTTCTCATTTCTGATCCTGGTCAATTATACCGTAATATTCAAACACAGCAACTGAAAAACTGAGTATTAAACAAACACAATTGTAGTGTGCCTGAGGTTACCATCTAACTTTTTATATTTTAGGAATGATTACAGAGCCTAAGTTAGCAGCATGATTTGATTTGTTACTGCCTTCTGAGTTTATAATCTAACCACATTGAACGTAGGAACAGAGACATGATATATTCCATTCACATCTATTCAGGCTCTCTCGTGCTTGAGCAGAATGAAAGTTAAGGTAACTGCACAGAAGGTCACACATATGCCCAAAATGAGCATAAAATAAATAAATGACATGGATTTTCACTAACACGTGTTTATTTCTGAAGTCCATGACAGAATCCACTCAAAACTATAGGGGAAAAACTGTTCCTGCCCCCTTTAAAATGAGTCACTAGACAGAGCATTTCTCTTCTCATTATAAGTCTCATGTAGGGCCATAAGTGTGATGACACCCACCCCACACGCACACTTGGTACTTATGAAATTTAAAGTGCATTAATTCAGAATAGTCCTTCCTTCCCATTTACATGGTAGAGTTTTACAGGATAACAGTGACAATTATTAAATTCCCTGTTGACTGGGTGAGACCCAGTTTTCATCTCTTGTCACACCTGATCACTATTGTAATAATATTCCCCAATCCCCTGAGTGTCTCTGATTTAATAATAATGATAAAGAAAAAAAAGAGGGGAGGGCTGTTGAAGCCAAATACTGTAATTCCTGCTCCCCTCTGAATGCTTCTGTCCACAGATTGGATTCATGGCCACATGAAAATACTGTAGGGTACTGAAGTTACAAGTTATGTACACAATGTGAGGAGGTGCAGCATAGCAGCCCAGACACACTAAACTGCCATTAATTGAACTGTGTTGAGCTGACTGCCCATCCCAAATCAGGCACTTCATCAATAAAGCCACAAACTATTCATTCATTTATTTATAGAGTTTCGACATGTTACTGTTCTTATGCCCACACCTTCCCCTGAATTTTGGTTTCTTTATAGGCTGCAGATGTTCTCATCTGAATATTGTTTTGTGCAGGTCAGAGGCATGGCTACAAATGAATATTGTTACAATATTGGAACACTGTCACCATTTTTACTGACCTCTGCTCCAAAGAAGTCATTAAGGGTTGCATGATTTTTATTTTTAAACTGCTTGTCCCATATTTTAGAGCAACAGATATGGAAATTTAAAACATTGTGGTTGTGTAGCAGCTTAATACCATGCGGTGCTGGAATTATGCACTTGGGTGCCTGGGCAGTCAGCCAAAACATGCCTCTCATGCTGTCATTGCCAATAAAGCCACAAACTATTCATTTTAAACAGTTTGGAGCAGAGGTCAATAAAAGTGGTGATAGTGTTCCACTATTGTAATAATATTCATTTGTGTCCAAGCCTCTGATCTGCAGAAACAAATATTCAGCGGAGAACCTCGGCGTCTACACAGTAACAACAGAAAGCTCTATAAATAAATGAGAAATGGGTCACTTATTATTTAAAGGTGAAACATTAGAAACATTGCTAAATTTCAGTGTCTGCGGTCTGCTTTTCAACAGGCATTTGTGTTTGATGTAAGATGGTGCAGTTCCTGATCCAATCAGTCATAATTGGTTAGAATTATTGTATATTGTTACAGCTTGACAGGGCAGTCACTGAAACGCAGCAAATTAACGTTTCTTACCTTTCACCTGTAAATAAAAAGTGACATTTTCTCTATTTATTTATTTATGCTCCAAACTGATGAGAATGACTTAAAATGTATCAATATAAGATAAGAAAACAACTAACATCTTGTCAGTCCCAATCAAACAATCAAACAAACAAACAAAGAAAACCCCACTGATCTTTCAATGTACAGTATAGTATGCAGTTACTAGAATGTGTCACATACCGACCCAACTTAAATCACCGTCTTCAATGTTAAGAAGTGCAAGGTAATGCACCTGGGAAACAAAAACCCAGGAGAAGAGTATACAATGGGGAGTGAGATACTAATAACAACAAAAATGGAAAGGGACCTGGGGATAGTCATATCAGATGACCTAAAGATGGGCAAACAATGTGAGAGGGCAGCAAGGAGGGCTGGGGGGATACTGGGATGCAAAAGGAGAGGCTTCACCAGTAGAAAACAGGAAGTTATTATCCCTCTGTACAGACAGCTGGTGAGATCCCATCTGAGTACTGTGTGCAGTTCTGGAGACCCAGTCTCCACAAAGACATAGACAGGATGGAAGCTGTCCAGAGGAGGGCAACAAAAATGGTGCAGGGTCTGCACTGGAAGACATATGAAGAGAGACTTAAGGAGCTTAATATGTATAGTCTCGAGGAAAGGAGGAAGGGGGGGGGCATGATAGAAACGTTCAAGTACCTCAAGGGAATCAACAAAATCCAAGAGGGTAGCATCTTTCAAAAAAAGAGGAGTGCAAGAACAAGGAGGCACAATTTGAAGATAGAGGGGGGCAGCTCAGAGGTAATTTAAGGAAGTATTTTTTCACAGAGAGGGTTGTTGATGCATGGAATGGCCTTCCGGAGGAGGTTGTGGAGTCAAAAACAGTGGTAGAATTCAAGCATGCATGGGACAGTCATAAGGCAATTCTAGGGGGTTGGGGTAGGAAGAAGTAGGTTGCTGGTTAACTAGGATTTGCAGCTTATCCATTAGGTAAGGAAATGGGCAGACTGGGTGGGCCAAGCGGTCCTTATCTGCCATCTAATTCTATGTTTCTATGTTTCTATGGTGACAACTCCTGACAGAAATCTGGAAAAATGCACCTCCAGCATTATAAATAAGTGCACTGTACTTATGCACAAATCTTATTGAATCCTTTGTCAAATATTGTATTTCAGTGACAAAATCTTAGTTTGACACACTGTACTTTGTGCTTAATTCTTTTCATCTTTATGCCCAGTTATATTTTCTGTCACTTATCTCCATATAAAGCCAGTCACACACAGACAACTACTGTACCATAGCATTCTTTCAACTGCAAACACCTGTCATACACAAATGCATTCTGTTGGTAACAGATAAGGTGGTGTTAGGGGCAAGGATGGCATTTTTCTTCAGAATTTTAATTTCTTAATTTATGCAAAACTGCTCAGCTGTGCTTTGAAGTCCTCTTGCCCACACATCATGAAAGGTAATTACAGTATTTGCAGCCATACATAATGCTGTGGTGATGTGCAGGCTGACCGTGTACATACTGTAGCTGTAAGAAAACATTTATTCAGCTATTAAAGAGATGTGTGAGAAATTATAAGATGTTAAAACAAATTAGATAACTTTGATGGATAAATATGCTGTGAAAAGAGGATGGTTTATTATTTTATTTGCATTAGAGAGTCTGCAAAAGTATTGCAAAAAAAGAAGGAAATAAATTGTCAGTATAAATATATTTAAATGTTCTGGTCACTGTTAAAGCAGTTCTGTGCAGAACACATTCTGACAGTTTGCAGCATGAGTGTGAACACAGTTCACTCATGCTGACAGTCTGGCATCCAAAAGCGCTTTTACACACAGGTCTATGTAACAGAATAACTGTTACGGAAGCAGTATTCCATTACATCCCTTGTGTGTAAAGTGCATTTGTTTTGTTCCCTTGGTGAACGTTCATCCAAACCACAATCTCTGCTTCTTGCGGTTTGCACCAACGTGTTTCATTTGATCTGGATGTGTAAAACAGCCATTCTGGTAGCACTGCAGAAATTGCCATTAGAGCAGCAAACTCTGGGGGAGCTGAAACAAATGGAGGCGGGATTGGCTGGAATACTTGCAGGGCGTAAAAGGAAACCCAAATGCAACAGAGTACAATGGCGCCACAAAGGTAACACTTATTTTGTTTTACAAAGCGGTGTGTAAAAGTGCCTTAAGATTCCTTATTCTTCTCTAGTCTGTTACTAACTGTATAGCACTTGTACTAGATGTCTGGCAAACTGTAAACAAATGGGGCAGTAGTTTGATGAGAACATTACAATGTCTGGTAAATGCTCGGTGGTTATGATCCCCAAAACTGCCGAATTTTTTTACATTTTGCAAACTGTATTTGGCCATTACACAAAAATAATTGGCCATAGAAACAGAAATGTACTCTGCAAAATGTGAGTACAATACTATAAGTTATCAATTTGAGCCCCCTACCTACTATAGTGCATGAATGTCTAGTACATTGTAAATGAATAAAAGAAAATACAGCTTCATAGGGTGAGGTTACAGCTGCTTCCCAGATCACCTGGAACAGGTCCCTGTCTTGTGTGAACATGTGACTACTAGTTTTAAAGGATAACTCCCTTGTAACAAAATTAGTGCTAGAGCACTGGCTATCCTATGTACAGTTAACAGCTGGTAAAAAATGTGTCCCATAGGGTACACTGGTAGTTGATGGGGTCATCACAGTAGTGGAGAGGCCACACTGCTTTGCCATTCAGCCCACTTGTGACAACACTGAAATACATGTCAACAAGCTTATGCACCATGGAAAATTACTGCCAAACAATAACTGATCTTTTAAGCACTGTTTCATTCATATGTTCCTGATCAAAGTTCATGGAGGTGCTTTAAAGCTGTGGCTCATTTATATATTGTATTAATATAATCTAGATTTGACCTTCTAAAATAGTTTAATAAACACAACTACAGTAAGATGAAAGCAACTGTTTTTAATTTTAAAGTATTTTTATGTGCAGTTAAACTGGAATTCAAAGTATTAGATTTCCAGTGCAGGGTTGAAACAGAGTTGTGCTGTAACTGTACTGATTCTTTAATGGAGATTCTGCACCCAGAAAAAGATTTCACTGCTGTTTTTATTTAATTTTATTTTTGTTACTATCTTACACAATGATGAAACAAATATGAGCACCTACCAGTGGCATGCCCACTTTTCAGGCTATGATTCCAGTTACACAATCAGTGTAATTACAGCAGTACTTGATTGCACAGTCGGAGAGCAGCAGTTGTGGGGGGTTCAAGCTGTGGTTGTTGATGGCCAATGATCAGCTGACAGTTCTGTATGTATTTGCAACAAAGTTCTAAAATCTATTAAAAAGTTGCAACAAGTATAAAATAAACACTGTGTTGCAAAGTGCTCTCTTTCAAGTTGGCTAAGTATGTTGCAGAAGCAGAATATTTGTAGTGATTTCGTACTCACACCCACGCTGTCTGTGATGAACTGTCTAATTAACAGAAGCACTCTGGAGAGGGGGGGGTCTTTTTTTTTTAGCTTTTTTTTTTTTTTTTTGACCGGGTAAGTGCACTAGACAAATCCTGCCTATTTTCAGGCACGACCCGGGGGAGGGGGATACAGATGAATGCCAACTGACCTTGAACCAGATTAAGCTGTTGGTGGTATTTTTAGTGAATGAGGGAAATTAGGCCAGGACACCAGGGAAATTCCCCTACTCTGCCTGCAGGGGGCTTGACTTCCTGGGAACAGAATGGAGGAGCCCAGTTTAGAGCCGGACAGAAGAGGAGGAGGAAGTACTGAGTGTAGCAGGGGAGATGGAAGAATCAGTGGAAGGAGACCGGGTGGAACTTTTCGAGGCTCCTCAGGCGACAGAGTTTTTTCGGCTGTTGCAGTGCCAGAGAAACGGGATTTGCAAGAACTGGAGCCTTCAGTTCTTGCGACTTTACTACAGAAACCGAGAAATGAGGAGAGTTTTTTGCAGGATAACACTGACATGGGATTATTGCCTGGCAGGGAGGGAAATGCTGTTTTCCAGTGCCAAGAGCCAAAACCTTGTAGTTCCTTGGAGGTTACTACTGACAACGTGTCTTCAGTTGTCATGGATACTAGAGTCAACACTGCAATACGGGCTATGGAGTCCGTTCATCCAGTGATTTGCACACCGCAGAAATCGCTTTCCAAAGATGCTGGGTTTGTTTTCAAGCCTCTCCTCTGCTGCTTTTACGCAGTTGCAACAGCCTGAGGTAAGCTGTATCTATCAAACAAACCCTTTGGATCAGGTTGGGGTGTCGGAATTTTCTTTTGCCAAGAAATTAACTGCTCATATTGATTCTGTGGGGATTGAGGTAAAGGAAAAACGGGCGGCTGTTTTTTCAGCTGAAAGACATTTAGTGACCCCAACAGATAAACCAGTAGTTACTGGGACACTTACTAAGGACTCTGAGCCTTCTTGTCTGCAGGACAGTATTGTTAATAACCCATTGTTGGAAGAAAATTGGACCTCTCAAACAGCACTGCGGGAAGCTGGTTGGTCCTTTAATAATGGTTCATGGCGTCCTTCTCCTGACTGGGACCCTAAATTAAACTTTTCTCAAAACAAGCCTTCATGGAGACCTAATGTTTCTGTTTTACCCATGACACAAGCTAATTTGGTACCAGGTGATGAAAAGCAAGAACCCCCAGGAACAAGTTCCATCATCAGAGGTTTTAATTGATTTACATACTGAACATCCTCATACTGATAAAAAAACTGTGGACTCTAGTAAACCTTTGTTGTCGGACTTATTTTCTAAAATAAAGAAGGAAGCAGCCCCTAGACGTAATGCTGTTAGATTAAGATATAAGGGTGGTCTGGAAGCTAGGCCAGACAGGCATTATGTGGGGAAATATTTGTTGAAAGACTCTTTGCATTTCACCCCACGTGAAGTGTTTGCTTTTATCAATATATCTGGTGAGGATAATTTTGATATAAGCTTTCGCTCAGCTTATGCATTGGATTTATTCTGGGAACGTTACAACCAGGTCAAATTCTCACCCTTATGGACCCGTTTTGGTAATCTCCTGACTAAACCATTGGTTAAATTTGTAACAATTATGTTTCGGAATGAAGGTGTGCATATTGATGACATTGTGTATTGGTTGTCCCAGAAATGTGATGTCTTAAGTTCTCCAGAGGCCATTTTAGATGACCAACAGTTTTGGACGGGGGTGGAAATTTAAAGTTAAACTTCGGCAGTCAGATTCAGGGATTTTGCATATTCCAAACTCTTTTTTGTTGGGCTGGGATCGGGGGGTCTGTTTTTATGCAGGCCAACCTAGGGCATGTTACAAATGTGGTGCTAGAACACACTTATCTAGCTCATGTGATAAACCCCGTTGTGACAACTGTGGAGAGATTGGTCACATTGCATTCCAATGTATGAACCATACTAAGTGTGATCTCTGTGATGACACAGGTCATGTCTTCACTGAATGTGTGTGGGCGGCTAGGAATAAGGCTACTATTAGTAGTCCTGATCTTCTTATTCAAAAAGCTCAGGATTTGGTTTCTGAAGAAGGAGCGGGACATCAGGCCTCTGGTGGTGCCACTGCAGTCCCTAACCCACAACCTTTAATTGTGGACTCTGTAGTTTCATTACCTGATACCTTGAAAGATACCTTGCCTATGTTAGTCCCAGTATGTTATGCTGACAATCAGGAAGCTCGGCCCAAAGAGGCAGTTCCAACAGTGCCTCTACAAGTAAGACGGTCCTCCAGGAATTTAAAACCCCTTTGGTAGGCTGTTCTACTACAGATGTGGAAACCAGTAACCCTTTGAGGTTCTTTCTTCTCAGTGGGGAGACTCCGTCATGGAGTGTCAGGACTTGGACTCACAACCAGCTAGGGACAGTCCCCTCCCATTTATGGTTCAAGATGGGTACAAAAGTAAAAAAAGAATAGGAGGAAAAAGATAGTTGAATGACTCATATTTAGATCTGGAATCATTTAAATTGGGGTCTCTAAATGTACATAGTTTGTTAAACTTTAAAAAACATCATGTTGTGTTTAATTATATGCATGAAAATCGTTTGGACATTTGTTTATTACAAGAAACTTGGATTTACACCATTGACCAGGTCAGGAATTTCCGGAAGGAATGGTATTGGGGCCCTTCTTACTGGTCCTTTGGACAACATTCAGCTGATGGCTTGGGGTTTCTTATTGGTACTTATGATTTTTCTTTGATAAAATTAATGGACTTGATCCGGGAGGTTGATGATTTTGGATGGGGTTTCAAGTCTTTGACATGTAGATTTATAAATGTTTATTGTCTGCATAAAAGCTGAAAAGGTGGCACTAATGCAAATGATTAAACCTTTTTGATTACTTCATTTGCAGTTTTCTCTGTGGAGATTTTAATTGTGAATTGGACCCCAGTAAGAAATTGACAACTGCATTAAAACAGGAAAATATATTGTGATACTATGGCTCTTGGGCATTGGTACAATCATCTGGGCTGGTTACTGCCAGTATTAAACAGAAGGAGGCCCTCGTTTACTTATCAAAAATAAATACTCTTCTATAATTGATTATATTTTTTATCTTTCAAATTATCTTTTTCTTTTCAGACTATACCTGTGGCCTTTTTGGACCATCTGTTACTTCATTGTAACATTTCTGGTGATTCACTTCCCCATTGGAGGAAATCCAGGTGGAAGTTAAGTGCTCCTTATTAAGCTCCTGTGAGATTGCGCATAAATTAGGTTCTTTACTGATGGCAAGGTTGTCAGTTACCTTTTATATGATGACATCAGTCAATGGTGGTGGGATACGAAAGCAGATTTATGCAAATTCTTTCAAAATCAAGGAAAAATAGCGTCAAATTCTTATTTTCTTCGCTATTTAGCTTTACGGCAACAATTGTATTATTTGTTTTCTAAGGCTAATACTTCAAAGTTCGATTATTCATCACAAATACACATACTTAAAAAGGAAATGTTATCGGTACAATATGACAGGGCAAAAACTGCTACAGTTATTCAACATATGGGCTAAAAAAGCAACCTCAAGGTGACCCTTTTGAGGCCTTTAAGAAGTACAGAACTAATACTTCTTTAAATGCCTTAGTCAATCAAGCAGGGAATATAGTGATGGATAATGAGAGCATACAGAACATTATAAACGACTTCTTTCTAGCACATGCACCTGCAGTACCTCCCAGCGTAGCAGAAATGGAACATTTCCTTTCTTCTATTCAAATTCCTGAGTCAGCCTTCCAAAAAAATGTTCTGGTACAACCTATAACACGTTTAGAAATAGAGGATGTAATAAAATCTCAAAAAGTAGGCATTTCTCAGGACAAGATGGTTAACATGGTGAACTTTACAAGACTTTTCCTTTGGAATTCAGTCAGTGTCTAGAATTAGTTTTAATTTTTTCTTTCTTGTAGAGTTTTTCCAGGGTGGTTCCCAGCTGGATTGGTAATATTCTTGTACAAATCGGAAGCAAACCCATTTGGAGAATTGGAGACCGATTACACTTTTAAACACTGATTATAAGCTTTTCACAGGAATTTTAAATAACTGACTAAAAAAATTTGCTGTCACGGTGCTTTCCCCTTACCAATTTTGCCGACTACCTGGCAGAAAAATCCAGCAGGCCCACACAATCCTTCGTGATCTCATTGAATACACAGTTTCTCAAGGGAAATGGGGCTGTATTGTTTCAGTGGACCAGAAAAAGGCTTTTGATAGGGTGTATCGCCCGTACTTGTTTTTGTCCTTGCGGCACTATGGAGTACCTAAGGTAATGATTCATTGGATCACAGCACTTTATGAAGGGCACTGGCCCACCCAATTGTGAATGGCATATGTGGTGTGGGGTTCCACATGCCTAGTGGGGTTCATCAAGGATGCCCTTTGAGCCTTCTTTTATATTCTTTACTATAGATTCTTTAATAAGATCAGTGACTACCATTCCCAAATGGGAGGGATGTTAGGCCCATCTGGCTTGTCTGAGCATTTATTCAGGCCTATGCTGATGATTTATGTATATTTTTCCAAAATTGAATCTATCACTATTTTCTGGAATTAATGGTTTCTTTCTAGGGTATCTAACTCTAAAATTCAAGAACAAAAAGTCAGGGCTTAGTTATAGGACGAGGGATGTTGTAGAGAAATTATTGGAGGAATTTCAATTTCATGGGGCCTATAAAAATGTTGAGGCTTATTTCTGGCTCGTAGAATTTATCAGAACTAAACTGGAGCACTGCAATACATAAAATTGAGGGAAAATTGACTTATGGAGAAATGGAATTGTCAAAATTAAGAGAGTTCAGATATTGAAGCAATTTGTTATTCCTTGCTTTTGTATCTGACTATGGCTTTTCCTTTACCTATGTCCTTAGAAACCAGACTTTATAGTATATTTTTTCAATTATTATGGGGTAATCGGTTAAATCTGATTAAACGGCAGTATACTTATTTAGAAAAAAGGAAAGGTGGACTTGGGATGGTTGACCCGATAGTTTTCTTTCATACTTTATTCATCTCACATAATATTCGACCAGGGCTTCTTCCCCAAATAACCCCTTATGGGTCTTTGTTTAAACACATTTTGGCTAACTACTTTTTAGCCTGGCAAAATTTAACCCCAAAACCGATCAAATCATTAAAAGTGCCAAACTATTTTTTGACAGTGGCAAAGAAGTTGTTTACCTGGGGTATTCCAGTTCAATTGGTCAAGGATAAGACTGGGCCATAATTGTATAAAGAAGTAATGACATTGCTTTATCCGTCTGAACCTGCCTTTAAAAATTGCCCTATGACTCATGTCAAAATTGCTATTCAAAGATTGAATACTCCTAGATTGCCTGAATGTATGTGGGAATTGATTTGGCTTTCCTTGTATGGTCGTTTGAATGTAAGGAGCAATGCTAAACATAAAGTTGTAACCGAAAGACACTGTTCTTATCCGGATTGTATTGCTCAAGAAGAAACAATGGAACATTTTTTATGTTCTTGCTCTTATGCCATGTCTTTATGGAAATTCCTGTCTGCTAAATGGAATATGTCTTGGCTGTTATATACAGATTATAATACCTTGATTTTAGGCATTAATTTCCAGTTGAATAGACGTTATGATAGGGAAACATGGCACCTTTTTTGTTGTTGTTTAATTTATTATTTATGGCAAGCCTGATGTCAGTGGGTCTTGTACCAAAAGAGGATGGCCTATGAAACTGTTAGCACATTAATTACAGGGGCTATGGAAAGGATTTATGTTCAAGATTGTGAACACTCCACTTCTTGGCAGGTTACCAGTTGGTGGAAAGGATTCCCAATGTTTATCAAATATAAATAGTATGCCTTTCTTGATCTGATATACATAGTTATTTTTATTTATTTTTTTTAATTTTATTTATTTATTTATTTTTTGTGTGTGTGATTTAACACAATGTGATATTTAATTTGACTTCTTCATAATTAATGATTGCTTTATGTTTTGTGTGCTTTAACACTGTTGGTTTTCATTTGTCCTTGATGTTTGTACAAATAAAAAATTCCCCTACTCTTTTCAATAAGTGCCATGGGATCTTTAACATCTACCTGAACTACCACCAATCCAGGCAGATGGGACCTCGGTTTAACGTCTCATCTGAAAGACGGCACCTCAGAAGTGCAGCACCCTTCTCATGCTGCACTACAGTGTCAGTATTGGGATATTAACCCAAGTGCCAGATGTGGGAACTGAACCCACAGCCCTCTGATCTCCCGGCCTCAGAGGCGAGTGTGCTACCTACTAAGCCACTGACACTGCTATCGATCCCAGTCCTTCCATAGAAGAAAGGGTTCTGAAAGAACTCCTAAAACTGAAGGTGGACAAAGTAATGGGGCCAGATGGAATTCACCCCAGAATTCTAAAAGAATTAAGCAGAGAACTAGTGACACCACTGACTACCCTTTTTAACAAATCATGGGAGGATGGTATGGTACCTGAGGACTAGAAGAAGGCTGCTGTGATTCCCCTTCACAAAAGTGGGAGCAAGACAGAGGGAGGAAACTATAGACCTGTCAGTTTGACCTCTGTGGTAGGGAAAGTGATGGAATCACTTCTGAAGGAAAGAATTGCTGAGTACCTAGAGACCAGTGGGGCACAGGACCCAAGGCAGCATGGGTTCACAGTGGGAAGGTCATGTCAGATGAATCTAATTGATTTCTTTGACTGGGTGACCAAAGTAGTAGACCAGGGAGGGGCTGTGGACATGGCCTACCTAGACTTTAGCAAGGCATTTGACACAGTCCCACACAAAAGATTAGTAGTCAAATTAACCAGCCTTGGAGAGGGTCCCAGGGTGGTAGCCTGGGTGAAACATTGGCTGAACAACAGGACACAGAAGGTAATTGTAAATGGAGTCCACTCTGAAGAAAGAGGAGTTACTAGTGGGGTACCACAGGGTTCAGTACTGGGTCCAGTCCTTTTTAATGTCTTTATAAGTGTCATTGCAGAGGGACTGGAAGGAAAAGTATGCCTCTTTGCAGATGACACAAAGATCTGCAACAGGGTTGATACACAAGGAGGCATGGAAAGGCTGAGAAGGGACTTGGCAAGGTTGGAGGAATGGTCAGAAGTATGGCAGCAATGCAAAGAAGTGCAAAGTAATGCACCTGGGAAACAAAAACCCAGGGGAAGATTACACAATGGGGGGGGAGAGGTAGTAACAAGAACGGAAATGGAAAGGGACCTGGGGGTAATTATATCATATGACCTTAAGGTTGGCAAGCAATGTGAAAAGGTGGTAGGGAAGGCTGGGGGATACTGGGATGTATAGGGAGAGGCATCACCAGCAGAAAACAGGAAGTTGTTATCCCCCTGTACAGACAGTTGGTGAGACCCCATCTGGAGTACTGTGTCCAGTTCTGGAGACCCCATCTCCGCAAGGACATAGACAGGATGGAGGCAGTTCAGAGGAGGACAACTAAAATGGTGCAGGGTCTGCAAAAGAAGCCATATGAGGAGAGGCTAAAGGAGCTTAATATGTATACCCTTGAGGAAAGAAGGGAGAGGGGGGATGTGATAGAAACGTTTAAGTACTTCAGTGGAATCAACAAAGTCCAAGAGGGTAGCATCTTTCAGAAAAAGAGATGTGCAGAAACAAGGAGACACAATTTGAAGATAGAGGGGGGGACGGCTCAGGGGCAATGAGAGGAAGTATTTTTTCACAGAGAGGGTGGTGGACACATGGAACAGCCTTCCTGAGGAGGTTGTGGGGTCTAAAACTGTGGGAGAATTCAAGAATGCATGGGACATACATTTATTTATTTATTTGCTTTTGTTAACCAGGTAAGCACACTAGACAGCCAAGTGCCTATTTTCAGAAGCAACCCAGGAGATTACAAGGTACATTACAAGGTACATACATGAACATCAGGCAAATACAAGTGGAGGATTACATTACATAGAATTAGCACAACAGGGACTTTACAAGCATCAGAATTCATCAGGCAAATAGTAGTGAAGAGTTAATATAAAGTGACCAGAACACAGGGACATTGTAAGACAACAATACCAAAAACAGGTATTACAATACAGTATTAAACATTGCTGTCAGTAGGAAGAAGTGCAGTGTAAATTCATCGCTCCAGGCAGCAAGTTGTAAGGCTAGCAGTTAGAATAAGGAAGAGTCATCATAGCTGGGATAGAGTGGGCCCAGTGCGAGAGAAAGGAGTGCACAGTTATAGTGCTCACCCTGTTTTGCCGGGGGCCTAAATGGTCCATTTTTATATATGCTGTGAGAACAGGAGGAGTATGAGCACAGTTGTGCTCTGCCCAAGTCATAATGTTTAGGTAGCATCTCAGTTAGTTGGGGCATCTCAGGCTGAGAAGGTTTGTCTAGTGCAGAGACAGGTGGCAACCATTTTGAAAAAAAACCCAGAGGGAGGCTTTAAAGTTCTGGTGCAAGGGAGAGGAGCAAGTGCTAGCTGGAAGAGAGTTCCAAACCCTGGGTGCATACACAGCGAAGGCTTGGTCACCCATTTGTGTGCAGGTTTTAGGTACCAGGAGGGCATGGGACCGCTGGATTGCAGATTGTAGGAGGGTGTAGCAAGAACAAGGGTCTCAGCAAGGTTTTGAGGTGTGGCAGTTCTGACAATATTGTCAATGAAGTTGCCCACAAAATAAGAGTGGTGAGTTTCTGGTGGGAGCCACTCAAGCTGGGTGTAAAGCTCACAGCAGTGAGTGAGGCAGGGGGCTGGGAGCGCAAAACGGCATATGTTGTTGTATGCTGAGTCCCACTTTACTAGACTAGTTTTTGCAATGTGGGCAAAGGTGATTAGTCCGTAGCAAAGCGTGGGTAGGAGGACTCCCCTGGCTAGAGCAAGATGGGCAACTGGAGTTAGACAGCTTTTTGTTCTGTGAGCCTGACCCAGCTTGCAGTTGGAGGCCTTGCTTGTATTTCGTATGTGCAGGTTCATATCCAGCTGCGGGTCAAGGATCACCCCCAGGTACTTGATCAAGCCTGCGACAGTCAGTGGTGACCCATCAGCCCCGGAGATCTGTAGTGAATCCAGGGTGGCTTTTAGCTTGGCTGCTGAGCCAAATAGCATGGCCTGCATCTTCTGTAGGTTAATAACAAGTTTATGGTCCTGCAACCAAGTTTGGATGTGGTCGAAGTCCGAGTTTAGTTTGGTGTTAATGGTGGCGATGTCCTGGGATTTGGCCATGATGACTAGGCCATCTGCGTACAGCACTGAGGACCCTAGAGCTGGAGCCAAGGGTAGCTCATTTATGAAGAGAGAGACCAGGAGAGGCCCCAGGACAGAGCTCTGGGGGACTCCGCAGTTAACCTGGGCAGGCTTAGACAGGACCTTGTTGAATTTGCTATACTGATGCCTGCCCTTGAGGTAATTACTGATCCATGCAAGAGCTGGGGAGGAGAAGCCAAGTGACAGGAGAGAGGAGCACAGTAATGTGCTCCTCTTTCCTCAGTAGAAGACAATACTGGACCTTGTGCTCACAAACAGGTACAGTGTGATGGGGGAAGCAGTGGGGGAGCACCTGGGGAACAGTGACCACCAGTCATTGTGGTTTGAAATCACAGAAAGAGCAGAACCAAACCACACAAAAACATGTATCCTGGATTTTAGGGGGGCAGACTTTGGGAAAATGGGGAGATACTTGAAAGAGGCATTAAGGGGAATGGGGCAGGAGTCAGGGGTTGAGGAACAGTGGACAATATTTAAAATGGGGATTGCAAGAGCAACAGAATTATGCATTAAGCAGGTTAGCAAGAGGAAAAGGAAGAGGAGACCATTATGGTTTTCCAAAGAGGTAGCAAAGAAAGTGAAAGCCAAAAAGATGGCATTCAGGCAATACAAAAAGACACAGGTAGAAGGGGATAGGGAGAAGTACCGGGAGAAGCAAAAGGAGGCAGAGAGGTCAGTAAGGGAAGCCAAAGCTCAGACAGAAGAACACATTGCAAAATCAGTGGGAAGAGGGGACAAAACCTTTTACAGGTACATAAGTGAAAAAAGAAGGGCAAAGGGACGGATAGTGAGATTGAAGGGGGAGAATGGGGGCCATGTGGAGGATGACAACAGTAAAGCTGACATATTGAACAGGAATTTCTGCTCAGTCTTTACTGAGGAAGAGGAGGGTAATGGGTCTGAAGGGAGTACAAGGGGTGAGAATGGTGCAGAAATGGACAGAAGTCCCTGTACACGAGAAAGGGTCCTGAAGGAACTGGAAGTAATAAGAGTTGATAAAGCAATGGGGCCAGATGGGGTGCACCCCAGGGTCCTTAAAGAACTAAGAGAGGTGGTGGCTGAACCTCTGGCTATCCTGTTTAGCCAATCTCTGGAAACAGAGGAGGTACCCAAAGACTGGAGGACAGCAGATATAGGCCCCTTATACAAAAGTGGGAACAAAGAGGAAGCGGGGAACTACAGACCAGTCAGCCTCACTTCAGTAGTGGGGAAGATCATGGGAACACTACTGAAGGAAAGATTGGTGGAACATCTGGTTGTCAATGGACTACAGGACCCAAGGCAGCATGGTTTCAACAGGGGGAGGTCATGTCAGACCAACCTCGTTGAATTTTTTGACTGGGTGACTAGGGAGGTGGATCAGGGGAGGGCAGTGGACATGGCCTATCTGGACTTCAGCAAAGCCTTTGACAATGTGCCACATAGAAGACCATTAGACAAACTGGGGAATATGGGTGTGGGCAGGACAGTAGTGTGGTGGGTAGTTAACTGGCTGGGTGGAAGGACACAGAGGGTGGTGGTAAATGGCTGTCACTCCACAGAGGGGAAGAGTGACCAGTGGGGTACCACAGGGATCAGTGCTGGGACTGGTCCTATTCAACATCTTCATCAGTGACATTGTGCAGGACCTAGAAGGCAGAATTTCATTGTTCGCTGATGACACAAAGCTCTGTAACAGAGTAGACACACCAGAGGATGTAGACAGAATGAGAAGGGACCTGCAGAAACTTGAAAAATGATCAGGGGTTTGGCAGTTGAAATTCAATGCAAAGAAGTGCAAGATAATGCATATGGGGCACAAAAACCCTGGCACAATATATCAGTTGGGGGGTGAGGATATAGCATGCACCAAGCAGGAAAGGGATCTTGGGGTTATCATCTCTGATGACCTCAAGGTAGGGAAACAGTGTGACAAGGCAGCAGGTAAAGCAAATAGGATGCTGGGTTGCATAGGCAGGGGCATCACCAGCAGGAAAAGGGAGGTCATAATTCCACTATACAAGACACTAGTGAGGCCCCACCTGGAGTACAGTGTACAGTTCTGGAGACCTTATCTACATAAGGACATAGACAGGGTAGAGAAGGTTCAGAGGAGGGCAACAAAGATGGTGCATGGATTGCATCACAAGTCCTATGAGGACAGATTGAAGGAACTGAACATGTACTCCCTGGAGGAGAGGAGGGAGAGAGGGGATATGATAGAGACATACAAGTATCTTACAGGGAGGAACAGGGTGCAGGAATACACTATTTTAAGCGAAAAGATGTTCCAGGACTAGAGGGCATGGGATGAAGTTGGAGGGAGGGACGATTCAGGGAAATGTGAGGCAGAATTTTTCACAGAGCGGGTGGTGGACAAGTGGAACACCCTGCCAGAGGAAGTGGTGGGGGCTGAAACAATCACAGGATTTAAGAATGCATGGGATAGACATAAAGGAATTCTGGAGGTCAGGGGTAAGGAGCAACAGACTTCTAGGAAAACATAAACTGAACATACAAGCTCAAATGGGCAGACTAGGTGGGCCATAGGCCCTTATCTGCTGACACTGTATATGTATCTATGTAACCTGATCTAAGGCTTTTGAGAGATCAACAAAGATGGCTCCGGTCAGTTCACCTCAGTCAGCAGCAGACCTGATCTCCGAGGTAACAACTGTTAGTGCCGTGGAGGTGCTATGCTGTTGGTTAAATAGGATTTGTAGCTTATCCTCTAGGTAGGGAAATGGACAGGCTAGGTGGGCCAAGCGGTCCTTATCTGCCGTTAAAGTCTATGTTTCTATGTTTCTATATCACAGCCCCCAACCCCAGCTTTCTCTAAAATAGAAGTACTGCAAGACCCTAGTCTGCAGAGTTTTCTGGAACAAGATCATTAACACTCCAACCATCCCATCAAGTTTCTTTTCAAAAGGTGATGTAACAACACCCTTGTTTAGCATATGAATGTGCTCCCCTGCTGTGAGCTAGCCTTCATGACTCATACAAGAGCAATCTGTGAGTCAAGGGGGATGGGAGAAAGGAAGTCAGTGACTGAGTCAATGTGCTGTTGATGTAACACAGTTTCTGGAATCCTGTAAGCCTCATGGGCTATCTTTGAGGGTTGATAGTGGGGGGATGCAGACATATGGCTGACAATACATGTGACTGGCTGCAGAGTGGGGGTTTAATGATGTGAGCATTACAGCCAATGATCCCAAGTCACACCCCTGATACCTGTCAGTCTGTGCAGGGTGAGGTGTTACAGTTGGAAATCCAAATGATGTAGGGGTTTTGTTGGTATTTTCACTCCAAATTTTGAACATGGGCTTTTTGTGGCACCCACCTCATGAAGAGTGGCACTATCAAGTTTGTTAGCCGAAAGGTGGTTTTGCACAGCGACTATGCCATTTGGTGACACAGGCACATAAATACATTTTGTACAGGGTGTGAAAAATGACAACTGTATTGTTCATGAGGAGGTGTAAAAAAATGGCAACGTTGAAAATCTGGAGTGGAAATATGCAAAATTGATGAAGTCATGAGCAGGCATAGAAACTGTGCAACACACATCCATGACCCAATTATTTTGGGGATATTTTAACCACATTTTCAACATAGGCATTTTGGGACCTCCCATCATGAACAGTGGCACTGTGATTTTGTTAATGTGTCCCAAAAGTAGATTTCCCACTGTGATCATGCTATTGTGCATCACAGGTGAGAAAACACATTTTTGGCAAGATGTGAAAAATGACAGCTGTACTCTTCATAAGGAGGTGTGACAAAATGCCAGTGTTGAAAATCTGGCATGAACATATTGCAAATTTGCAAAGTTACAAGGGTGTGTGAAAACTGCATAATGCATGCTTGTAACACAGTCACTTTATGGTCTTATATCACCAAATTTTCAACATAAGTATTTTAGGACCACTGCTCATGAAAAGTGCCACTGTCATTTTCTTAGTCTGTCCCTAAAAGTGATCTCCCACAGTGACCGTGCTAGCCTGTGCCAGAAGTGCAAAAACACATTTTGGCCAGAATATGTAAAATGACAGCTGTACTATTCATAAGGAGGTGTGGCAAAATGCCAATGCTGAAAATCTCTATTGTAAAATATTACAAATTCATGAAGTTATGAGCATGCATAGAAAATGTACAACACACGCTTGCAAAACAGTCATTTTTTGAATTTTTTTTCACCAAACTTGCAACATAGGGTTTTTGAGAACCCACCTCATGAACAGTGGCACTGTTGTTTCACTAATCAGTTCCAAAAGGTGATTCTGCGCAGTGAGTGCGAAATCACCTTTCAGGACTGAATAACACCATGACAGTAACTGAATTCATGAGGAGGTGCCCCAATAACCCCATGTTGAAAATTTGGTGTAAAGATTTCCAAAAATGCCTGAGATATGCACCAAAGTTGAAAAAACCCTATTTATGCCATAATACAGCTTACTGGCATTTCTTCAGTTTGCAGTCAGTTTTGAAGAGTGCAGACGTGTTTTCGGTCCACCGAAGATCATTGTGCCAGAATCCAGAGGTAAGTATGGGATGAAGGTGTGTGGGGGAGGTAGCTGCGCAGAGGGTGGGTGAGGGTTGGGGAGGAGACAGGGGAGACCGCGAGACCGTTCTTCTTTTTAGAGGTAAAAAAAAAAAAAGACAACAAGGTCGATTTTCTTTTTGCAGGTATTTGTTTTTGTACAGTGGGGTGGCTTCAGTGTACCGCCTGCATTACGGGGAGGGGGGGCCGCTGCCTAGGGGGATTGGGTCCCCTGTCAGCACAGAAATGGATGGGGGGCATGCATGATACTGAAGGGGATTGGGCACCCCTCAGCACACATCAGGGGCTGGGGACATTATGCCAATAGGGAATGGGCTCCCCCATCAGCAAACTAAACTAGGCAGGGGGGGACTTAAGCCAATGGGGACTAGGCCCCCCATCGGCAAGGAAAGACTGTTGGGGGGCACATGATGCCGAAGGGATTGGGCACCTCCTTGGCACACACTTGGAATGGGAGTGGATGCATCATGCTGATGGGGAGTGGGCTCCCCCATCAGCAAATGAAGTGGTGGCAGCAGTCTACTGAAGTTTACTGAAGTGCTTCACCAGGAAAGGCACGTTGGGAGGCATGTTATTGTGCTGCTGCGTGATGAGCTTGACTCTCATCGCAGTGGCACTTTTCTTAGATCTGGTGGCCACTTTATGTATTGCGGGTGTCTGCACCTGCAGCTGGCTTATTGGCAGGGCCACTGGAAAATTGCAGGCGCAATTTTCCCTCAGTTTCTGCAATTTTCACCCTTCTCCACACAAAATCTGCAATTTCTTGCAATTTCTTACATTCATGGAATTTTTCACTAAAATTTTATAAAAATATTTAAATCCTCAAGGAACTCAACTCAGATATGCTAACAGTTTAGTACACAGACTTGGATTTGACCAAAACAGTATAGTGTGAGGTGAGAAGGGGTCAAATGTGACTCTGCTTTCATGTGATTCCCCTTCCTGCTTTGGTTTCAAAATCCTCTGGTCATGCATATGTAGACTTGAACACTTAAAATCTGTGTTAAAGCAGACTATCAGAGAACTTTTTGCAGACACAGATACTGAAAGAATAGGTGTGAGAAGAGGTGCAAAGTGCCCCATTCACCTAAATGAAGCATTGACCACAATGCTTGTTTTTGAATGGTAGGGTAAAATCTTGTATATATCTTGTAATCTTGTCAGAAGTATGGCAGCTAGGATTCAATGCAAAGAAGTGCAAAATAATGCACCTGGGAAACAAGAACCCAGGGGAAGAATACACAATGGGTGGGGAGGTAGTAACAACAACAAAAAAGGAAAGGGACCTGGGGGTAATCATATCAGATGACCTTAAGGTTAGCAAGCAATGTGAGAAGGCAGTAGGGAGGGCTGGGGGTATACTGGGATGTATAGGGAGAGGCATCAGCCACAGAAAACAGGAAGTTGTTATCCCTCTGTACAGACAGTTGGTGAGACCCCATCTGGAGTACTGTGTCCAGTTCTGGAGACCCCATCTCTGCAAGGACATAGACAGGATAGAGGTAGTCCAGAGGAGGGCAACTAAAATGGTGCAGGGTCTGCAAGAAAAGCTGTATGAGGAGAGACTAAAGGAGCTTAATATGTATACCCTTGAGGAAAGAAGGGAGAGGGGGAACATGATAGAAACTTTGAAGTACCTCAGTGGAATCAACAAAGTCCAAGAGGATAGCATCTTTCAGAAAAGAGGCGTGCAAGAACAAGGGGACACAATTTAAAGATAGAGGAGGAGGTTCAGGGTAATGTGAGAGTATTATTTCACAGAGAGGTAGTGGATGCATGGAACAGCCTTCCTGAGGAGGTTGTGGGGTCTAAAACTGTGGGAGAATTCAAGAATGCATGGGACAGACATAAGGCAATTCTTGTGGGGGGTAGGAAGAAATAGGCTGTTGGTTAACTAGGATCTGCGGCCTATCCTGTAGGTAGGGAAATGGGCAGACTAGATGGGCCAAGTGGTCCTTATCTGCTGTCAAAGTCTATGTTTCTATGTATAAATACTTTTAATCTGAAAGGATTTTGATTCAAATGTGTCAGAAGTTTGGGTGGCCTTGCTAATTATAAACTTGAATGTGCTTCTGATGGGGTTGGTGACAGTGATTCCTTACATGTCAGTCTGCTGCAACTGCATAATCACATACAAAACCTACAAAAAGCAAACATTTCTGAAAACATGCTGAACAGGTTAAGTATAGTTAAACATTTACCTTCAAATAGACAAAATAATTGCAACCCAAGTAAAATCACTGCAAACCAAGTAGAACAAAAGTACAATGTATTGAAAACTATTGTATGATGTAATAAAAAGCTACTGTTATAATTTGATACTTTTATCTTGTGATTTTAAAATGTACTTACAGTGCTGATTAAGAACAGTAGTTATTTTAACAAAATAAACATTTTTCTTACTAGACCTTTATTAGGCACCCTGGTTATCTGTTTATTTTTTTCTTGCACCAAAGCAAGTAGTTTAAACAAGCTTCATTATTTAACATCTAGAAATTGGCAAAATATGTTGTTTTGTGATGCATTCAGTATAGACTAACTGTAAATTACTGAATAAAATCTAGTTAGCACTGCA
Source organism: Neoceratodus forsteri (assembly GCA_016271365.2). Taxonomy (NCBI): domain Eukaryota; kingdom Metazoa; phylum Chordata; order Ceratodontiformes; family Ceratodontidae; genus Neoceratodus; species Neoceratodus forsteri. The sequence continues at coordinate 786,010,202 of CM028132.1, forward strand.
TGACTTAGATGTCTTGATTTTTAGAAGATATACTACATAATGATTAATTTACAGTGCATTTCAAAAACATACACCTTTCTTCTCATCAAAAACATTTACAAGAGGCAATACATTTATCTAAATAATTTATGTGACCGATACATGCTGCAGCAAACAATAAAATATTTATTAGGGGGCAGTGGGGATGTATAGTAAACCCCTGCAATTTTCCCACAATTTTTGCAAAAAAGTCCCCACATTTTCGGGTAAAATGTCCCACAATTTTCCAGTGGCCCTGTTTATTGAGGAATGAGGGACACTCCTACTGATGCGTGCCCTGCATTCACCCACAGTGATCACACCTCCAGATCTGCTACTGCTGCAATATGTTGGCTGGTGCGCAAGCGTGAGCAAACATAAAAATAAAAGCAAATGTGAACTTCACAGTATTACAGTTTCATTTATTAAAGCAGCAGCAAAGCAATTGGACATGGGTGTAGCAGGTATACTCAGCTGGAGCTTTGTTTACAGGAAATTCAGTCAAGTAGGACTGTGCTGCCATAACTGCCATTGTGCAGGTTTTATCTCTTCTTTTTCAACACTTTTTTTGAGAATTTCATTTCTGTATAGCCACAGATTAAATGAGGAAAATGCAATGTTTTGCAATGCCCTAATAAACAGGGCAAAGTATGGAGAAATGTCCCACAACCTCCAATCATTTTAAACATAGTTGCATGTATTGTAGCTTCATTTTATGGCCAAAGCAATGTTAAATTCACTGGGCAGTATAGTACAGTGGGTTAGGGCTTTGAGCTGCAGATCTGGAGACTTGGGATTAAATCCCACAGCTGCCTAGGTGCATACTCTGTGTTCCTGAGCAAGTCACTTTACTTCCTTGTGCTCCCATGTCACATCTGTAAACAAGCTTCTGCTTAGTGTGCTACTCCTGGTTAAACTACTTCCTGTGATTCCTAACCGCACGCTCAGATCTGCTGACAAAGACCTGCTGGAAATTCCCCGCTGCCGCACCAACAAAGGAACAGGCTCCTTCCAACATGCAGCCCCCCCAAGTTATGGAACCAGCTCCCTCTGGACCTCAGGTAAGCACCCTCCCATCCTTCTTTCAAACGTGGATTGAAACTACACCTGGCTGCCACAGATCCATGCACCTGCTTTGATCCTACCTAATTCCCGTACCTTCCCTGCCCCTGCTCCCACCTCCCTGCTACTGGTCTCTTTACCACCCTCCTTTGTTCTCTCTCCCCTGACTCCTACCCCTCTCCTCAAACTTCATTATTGTTACATCATGTAAAAGTTTTTATGAATGTATGCACTTATCTTCTACTACCTATATTTATTGTATATTATGTACTGTTTTTTATCCTCTGCACTACCTAAAACACTGCCCAAACCTACTTCAGGTGGATGTTGGTACTATAAGGCCCCACCTCCTTCCTCCCCCTCACTTGTCCTCCTTTACCGTTTTAGACCCCCGGCTAGGGACTGTCACCTTGCCTCTAAGCCCAACCTCGGAACCATGAGCCCGGCCACACCTTCCAGCTTACTACTGCTAAAGCAGTATTTTAATGTTGCCTTCCCCCCCCCTCCCCTTTTTTCTTCTTCATCCCTAATGGCGGGGACATAAACCTGGCGTCCCTCTATCCTGCTGGAGGGATCCTCTCTTACTTCCCTCGGACCCCTTAAGGCTGCACAGGCTGGCTGCTGACGGCTGTCAGTTCATGGCACCTCTCACCCTTCCCCTGTCTCTTACCCTCTGTGCTACCAGGGCTCTGCCCATAGTTGCCTTAGGTGCACGTTGGCTTTACTGCCTCCCTCCCCTTTCTCTTACCTACCTCTGCCGTTAGACGTTAATGGCCGGGACTACTCTGGTCCTTATGCCCAGTCGAGGAGCCACCTGCCCGGCTACACCTACCCACCTTCTACTGCCAAAGCCATATCCTTAGCTGCTTCTCTCACTCGTCCATCCCTCCCCTTTTTTCTACCCCTGACTGTGGGGCCATGAACTTGGCATCCCTCTAGCTGCCGCCGGGATGTTCTAGGCATCCCCCTTACTTCCCCTTACTCCCCCTGGGTACTCTGCTTGGCTGGTTGTTGATGGCTGCCAGGTCTTGTTTTCCCATTACCCCTCCCCCCCTGCCCGTTTGGGAACCCCAAACCTGGCAGTCTCCCTATGCTCTCCTCAGGAAAGCAGCTAGCAGTCCCTCGAGTCCTATACCCCTTCCTTACCTGTCACCGGTACCTTTACTCCCCTGAAGCTGCTCTTGGCCTACTGGTTATGCTTAATATAGACTAAACCATGTTAGACTAGTTGGAACCATCTCTCTTTATGACTAGGAATGTACTATGTATGGTTGTTTGCCTAAGTTGTATTGTTTGCTTCCATGTGTTATGCTGTATTGTACTCTCCTGGGTCGTGCCTGAAAATAGTCATCTGCTGGCTAGCGCACTTACCCGGTAAACAAAAACTAAATAAATAAATAAATAAACAACCTTTTCTTCCCTAAAGAAAGTTTAGTAAACATCCCAAAACATGGGGTTGTAGAGGAGTGGTAGCTGGCTGGCTGCTATTCAATACAAGCTCCCCATCCATACCTCTCAACCTTCTGCCTCATAAATCAGGGACAAGGCTTAAAAAAATCATGGACAAAGGATCAAAATCAGGGACACATCTTCAAAATTAGAGATATCCATCCAGAAAGCTGGTAGAATATGGGGCTTGTGGAAAAATGCATTTTCTAAAGAAGAAGAAGTCTGTAACTTTAATGCTTGACATTGTTTTGTGCTTACAGTTCCCATTGTTTAACCATAAAAACACAAATTTTAGGAGGGACAGAGTAAAATTTTGAGGCAAAATCAGGGACATCCCTGAAAATCAGGGAGACTTAAGAGGTATGTCCCCATCTGCTTTTTAGTCAAAGGAATTTGCAGTCAAGGTTGGAGTCACTGAAGGGCATTCCCTCAGACATTGTCTCATTAATTGCTTAAATGTGTGATCCCTTTTTTTCACACCTTTGCAAGCTTCACTGATTGTCCCCTGATTCAGGAGATCCTGAAATGAAAAATGCTTGCTGAGGAAGGAAGACTTATGGAACGTGGTAAAATACTATTGCAAGATATTTTCAGTGAAGAACACATTAAAGCAGCAGTACTACGAAAAAAAAAATTGTGTTTTTTTGACAGTTTATTCCCTGTGCCCTGCTAATCATATACCTGTACTCTTTCTCGCTGACATTGTACTATCGCTGAGTAATTTGCTCGGTTATTCTCCGCTTTTGTTCACATTTCTGCCACTAAACATGGTGCACTGGAACCCCCTCTGCTGCCAACTGCACATCTATATGACTTGCAGGGACATCAGGAATGGTCATTAGAGGGTCCCTCTGCCGTTGTCAAAAGATGTGATGTGACCTGAAGAAAAAGTGCAGCTGAAATTAGTCAGCCGCCATATTTGTTGTAGCGCTACAACACTTCAAATAAATTGCAAATATCTAAAAAACTAAAGACGACTGGAAAAAAACATTTACAGGTATGGAAACTGGAACTTTGGCCACATGCTTGCAGCTGAAAAACAGAATTTTTATAGCTCACTTCCTGATTTCGTAGTTCTGTGCTTTAAGCAGCACACTTATGGAAAAACAGCTGAACAGCATGAACCAAGTAGATATTCATTGTTCGGTCTAATAGCATCAAAACTAAAGTTATGCATATTTTATTACAATAATCTTCACTGACTGAATAGCCAGACTGAAAAACAGTTGCTACAAGTAAAGCACAAATTGTGATATATTGTTGCAATAGTTCTCCTTGATCTTTGAAACAGGACAACATTTATAGACAAATGCAGTGTTGCAAAGTGAAATGTATTTTACGCAATGTATCAAGCTTCAGTGGCAGCTGCATAGTGGCTGCTACAAAATGATACACAATAAAAAAACTTGCCGCAACTCTGTTACACTGTTGTCTTCTGAAAACAGTAATGTAAGATTTACAAAGATCTTGGGGCCTTTAACCTTTTCCACCAGTGTTTAAAGTTCTCAAATGTCCCTGATTTTGCCTCAAAACTGTCCTCTGTCCCTCCTACAGTACATTTTGAATTTCTCTCACAGAAGGGTATGGATTTGCAGACTAAAATACTGCCAGCTAGATTTTAGTGGGTATCACATAATTAATGTTACCAACATGGGCTCTGCAGCCACACATCCGGCCTTAGCTAATGTTCAGTTTGTCAGACACTTGCTTTGCAAACAAAATTATATAGAAACCATGCTTCCCTAATTTATCATTTGATCTTCAGCATAGAATAAATTTACACTGAAGGAGACTAGGAACTGCAGCAATGTCTTGCTAATGCCCTGGCAAATAACCGACTATTTGAATGCAGAAAATATGCTGTTGGTTAACTAGAATCTGCAGCTTATCCAGTAGGTAGGGAAATGGGCAGACTGGGTGGGCCAAGTGGTCCTTATCTGCCGTCAAAGTCTATGTTTCTATGTTTCTATGCAACATACTCTAGGTCCCCTCTCAAAACTAGGTTGTCATCAAGGTAATGCAATGTACAGTACTTCATCTGAACTACTGAATGCTACGCAATATGCAAAGGGTGTGACAGTATTTAAAAAAACCCTACAGTATATTTGCTTTATGAGCAGATGTATATTTTTTAAATGGTCTGTATAAATGTGTAAAAAAATCTTATGCTTTATTTTAAAAGATGATGTCTGTCTCAGTCTCTGACAGTATAGCACCTCTGTGCTCCACAGTTGCAAGAGGTACTGTATGTTAATGTCTGTTGCACATTCCTAACTGGTTTAACACAAACTGGGTATTTAGAATTACTTGGAGCAATTTGCGAACCGAACTATACAACAGACATTAACATAGGTACAGTATTTCGGCACATTTTCCTATATTCCATATGCAGAATAATGCTTCTCACTATCAAAGCTGCTTACACATTTTCATTATATAATACCTGCTCACAGCAAAACAAATCTAGTGATTACACATCCTATAATGGAACATATCAGAAATACCTGAAACACCTAACTGAAGGCAGAAGGATGCTAGGAGACAAGAGACATAGCAGAGAGAAATCTATTAAAAGTCTGAATTAATGAAGGGCAGGAGTATGTAGCTGCATGAAGCAGGAGAACCAAGACCAATGGCAACAGTGATAAAAAAAATCAGCCAGAATGCTAACTAAGTAACAATCAAGTTTTCCCACAAAAACAAATAACTCTATTATAATTGCTTGCCAGACATGGTGCCAAGTGTGTGTAAGAGATAACTGCAAGGTTTAATTAAGAGTTCTGTGACAGGAAAACAGGCTGGGGCTAAGAAATAATAGTAAAATTAAAAAAATACAACACATTTTGAATGGAAGTTTTTTTGTTCTTTAATGGATGCCAATTATATGGACACCTTGACTTGAGCAAGAAGGGGAAGGTGCTGAATGGTCTGTGGCAAGTCTGGAAAAACTAGGATAGCTGCAGGCTGGAGGAAGTTATAGAATGTATGATTTTCCTATGGTTGTGTGTGTGTATATGCACGCGGCACACATGTACTTGACTCAGCATCTTATCTCATTTAACAGGATGTATAGTAGATGCCTGCATCTTGGTCCTCATAAGGGAACTATAGGTTATGATACCATAGGTGTATCTAACTTCTTCATTACCTTTCATATCTGTTTACTGATCACATGCAAACAAGCAGCACAGTGTATGATTACACCGTCTTATGTACTTGCGTTATGAGCCAGATAAGAATGCTGTGTTAGGGCACTTCAGATTAAGAAGGTAAAAATAAAAACTACATAAAATTGAAAGAGAGAAGAAAGAAAGAAAGAAAGAAAGAAAGAAAGAAAGAAAGAAAGAAAGAAAGAAAGAAAACTTGCACACCAATAGTGAAAATGAGTTTATTAGCAACATGCTATCACTTCAGAATAAAAGCTCCACTTATTACTATTTCCTGTCCTCTTTAAGTACTGGATAGTATGGATTATAGTATGGATTATGGTTGGCTACTTTCATTCACTGCACAGCCTAAATATAAATAGATGCAAGATCAAACTTGAGGGACCACATCCACCTTGTAGAAGGATTATACTCGCCATTAATTCAATTATTTTGCTATAGCCGATTAAAAAAAAAACTCCTGTATACAGATGCTAGATTCCAAAAACTTTACACAGCACCTACAGACCAGCTATACAATTAATGAAATTAATGAAATACAACATGGCAGTAGAGAGATTTAACAACAACAACCAAAAAAAAAATGCAGTACTTGCAGTAGTGGAAGACTGGATCTGGCTAGGTGGGCTAGCAGTGGACTTGTGTGTGTCACCTCTCTTCCATCTTGAATAAAGGTGCAGCACTCAGTAGCAGGACCAAGAGTGAAGAAGGAGAACAGAAAGCAACTTTGGCAGAGGGGTATAGAGAACTTAAACAACTGGTCTCTACTCTGCTCCTAAACAAACAATTCTATGGCAAGGAGGAGGAGGAGGAGATCCAATCCAATCCTTTGCCATAATGTTTTCTGTCAATGCTGCTGCTGGAAAGCATTGTTGCTCATGATGAGCAGCCCTTTGTGAATCTCTGTTTTTAGCTAACTTTTAATGCTGTGCGACCCCTCCATATGAATCCACTGTTGAACTTGTTTAAGGATTATGATGGTCAAGTGCTGGAGAACTGCAGCACTGTCTCTGTGGGCTCAGAAAAATAATACATTGTATGGTTATAAAACAATGATTATGGCCCTGAACCATCCAGCCCTGCTTGGGATGCCAACGGGTCAGTCAGGGTGCTTAATCTGTGATTTACAACAGGCATAAAATGCTTACTAAGAGCACAGGCAAACATCTAGGGAAGGAGTTTAACACTTAAGTTCAGCAGCTGCAGACAGTGCAAATACAAAGTGCTGGCCTTACAGTCCATCCAAGAGAGTCAGCCAGCTGATGAAGTGTTTTGGATTTGGTGTGGGCCAGGGTCAGGATGGGTGTTGGGTGGTGCAGGTGCTGTGATTCTTGCTACTTAGTGAGTGTCAGGCAGCAGAGGGTTGCAAGGCACTATACAGGAACCAACCCTGTAGGCTGCATAAACCCCGCAGTGATAGAGACTGAGTTTTCCAGTACCTCTTTGCACCGGAAGGATTACCATCTCAGCATGCCAATACTGCTCAATGCTTCTACTGGATTTAACCATTTTTTTAAACTACAAATTATTACGTTAATTATATTTTATACTTTTATTATTTTAGAGAGCTACATTTTTTTAAATAAGGTTGAGGCAATCAGATCGATGTTGCAGCTGAGCTGTCACTCCTGTCAAGAAATGCTGTAAAGCAATTCATTGAATTAATTGCTTGCTTTATTTTTGACAGGAGTGATAGCTCAGCTGCAATATTGATCTGATTGCTTGTTTTCATTCATGTTAAAATATGTGTATTAAATTGTGTTGTCTTAGTTTTAATTTTTTTTCTTGTGTATTTTTTTAAGAGGCAAAAGCACTGAGTGGCAGTCATTGATGTTACAGGCATCTCTTCTGTACATTCTGACTCCAGCGTTGTTCATTGTTTCTTCTCATTCTTCATTCAGCCACAGCCCACATCACAGCAGCCACCGCACTGATGATGGATTGTCAAAACACAAAACAGTCAGCATCATCAGCATTCATATAAAAATTTTACTTATTTTTCTAGGAGGGAGGGCTTAATCACCACCCACACCCCAGAAATACAATACAATTCCAAATTCATACATTTTATTAACACATGAGTCACCATCAGGTGCACTGCAGGACAGGTGCTGCAGCATCAGTGTGCATTAGTTGTTAATTTTGTATCATAAGTATGTGACAGATAGTATGGAAGCATGTATGTTGCAATGAGGTGATGGGAGCCCACTGGAGGTCCATTTCCCAGGACCCCCCAAACACACGGTATGCAATTGCAAAAGAAAAAAAGAAAAGTGTATCAGAAATATATAAATGAATAGTGCTTGATGGGATCTAAGAGAGACCATATGTAGTTAAATTAATTTTAGTTGGAAAATGAAATTTACATTTGCGGGGCACAAACACTGTGACTGGGAGATTACCAGAAATACCAACCAATATTCAAATGCAGCACAATATGGCAATGCAGATGACGTACTGTTCAGGCATTTTGTGCATAATGGGTGGATCGAAATTGAATGTGTTCACATATTTGATCAGGTGATACCGGCTCAACTTTGGGGGTATCCCTATAAACATATTCTGTTTTTTTCTTTGCAGTTATACTGTTGTTCTGATGTTTTGGTTAGGCCCAATGCCAGATGCAGTTGATGTTACGTACAGTAGCGTCAGCAAGGTGGTGCAATTTCAGACTTCCCAGCAGCCAATTAAAACAGAGGAATTTATAAATAGTGTAGAATGTTTTAACTAAGATATGAATGTGGAAGCAACATCCCATGATTACATATGGATATACTGAACTTCAATCATCCAAAAAATGCACAAATCTGTATGACATACTGGTAACTGGTTATAATTTCTAAGGTAACAATTCCACGTACGTACAGTATCATGGGCTTGCTGTGCTTCCTTCAAAAGGTGTTTTTTTTTTTGTATAAATAAAACAGTTTTTTTTTTTCAAAATCAGTACAATTGTTGTAGCACCTTGAGTATGAACAGGATTGGAAATGGTGATGGTCAGATACCTTTCTTGTACAGGTGTCATTTGTGTTTTTGCTGTAGATAAGATAGCAGATTGTGCTGAGATCACACTGGTGTGAATTACAGACCTGCTGCTGCTATTGACAAACATTGTTGGTACCATGGGGAAAATGAAAGGCAGATTGTGTAATTAACAGATCGCAGCCATGGTGTTTTAATGGCAGAGAGTTGTTCCATTTTGGAATTCAAAATGTGGTTATTTTTTTACTGTATCAATTATCAGGTGATGGGGCTGAGGAAGTATGTTAATTAAAGATTAACATAGGGCTACTGCAGCATCAGTAATCAATAAAAATACAGGATTTCAAGCACACTTATTATAATTTACTTTTCTGTTTCTGTTACTGCAGCATGACCTCACTCATTAGTGAAACAGTTTCTATAAATATTTCCTATATTTCCAAGATTAATCATTGACAGAGAAGTGTGATTGACAGCTAGTTTACTGCTTAGTAGCTATTATTCCAAAAGGTACTGTACTTTGGTTTCTGATTAACTGCTGCAAACTATTGATCAAGAAGTCACAACAACAAAAAAAATATTCAGACTTGTCAGGTAAGCATTTGCAGTTGTATCATCACTTAGGTTACGGTGTGACTGAGGCTGGTCTGGATATTCAAATCAGTCAGGTTTTGGTTGGTCCTACTGGGGCCAACTGAATTGAACCTTGGCCAGTTTGATCTAACCCTGACCTGGGAATTACTGTATGCAAGATGATATGAAATACTCCACTGCAGAGGAAAGTTGAGTGCTGCAGCTGTTGTGACTTCTGTCCTCCTTCCCAGCCTCCCGCCACCACCACAGCCTATCAATGTTCTGAGCATCATGCAAGGGTAGAGGAGGGGAGCTGGAGTGAAAGAACTGCATAGCAGCCTCTTTCAGCACTTAGGCAGCAGGAGAGGACAGGCGCTGCTACATACTCTGCAAAACACTGCAAAATTAGCATATTCAGCCCTCATTGTAAAGGGATGACCCTCAATAAGAAAACTATTTTATGGGCTAATTGCTAATGTAAAGCCTAATCAACAAAATTTTGTATTGGCTAATTTCTGGCAAAATCAGATTGAAATAAGAGTCCTTCTCAGGGAGATAAATTAAAGAGAAGAGACCAAACATACTGTAAATACAAATCTAAGCTAATTTTAAAAAGGGGAACTGGGTAGAAAATAAAGCCATTGTAATATCAAACAGTTTCCAACAATTACTGTGCACCACCTGCTGGTGCACAGGTACATAAAACAGAGAAATAAAACATCCGGCACTTCACGGACCCAGATAATATGCTGTCCCCACCATGTGGATTTGCGATGTAATACACTAAGAGGCTACAATAACCCACCACAGAATTACATCAGGTACCACACTGAGTGGTACTAAGCCACACGATGAGCGGCTTGATGAGTGGTGGAGTGCAGCACCGACTGGCAGACTTCAGTACCTTCTAACCTATCTGTAGCAGCCACTGTAAGTCACAGTAATAAATGGGCTCAGGGGCACCTAAAACAGTGTGATAAATCCATAAATGGCTTTCACTATGCTGCAGAAACAGACAGCATAGCTATGTCACAGTAATAAATGGGCTCAGGGACACCTACAAACAGTGTGATACAGTCGTTAAAGGTTTCCACTGTACTGCACGGACAGGCAGTGCAGCTATGTCACAGTAATAAATGGGCTCAGGGACACCTACAAACAGTGTGATACAGTCGTAAAGGTTTCCACTGCACTGCGGACAGGCAGTGCAGCTATGTCCAGATAATAAATGGGCTCAAGGACACCTACAAACAGTGTGATACAGTCGTAAAGGTTTCCACTGTACTGCACAGACAGGCAGTGCAGCTATGTCACAGTAATAAATGGGCTCAGGGACACCTACAAACAGTGTGATACAGTCGTAAAAGGTTTCCACTGCACTGCACAGACAGGCAGTGCAGCTATGTCACAGTAATAAATGGGCTCAGGGACACCTACAAACAGTGTGATACAGTCGTAAAAGGTTTCCACTGTACTGCACAGACAGGCAGTGCAGCTATGTCACAGTAATAAATGGGCTCAGGGACACCTACAAACAGTGTGATACAGTCGTAAAAGGTTTCCACTGTACTGCACAGACAGACAGTGCAGCTATGTCACAGTAATAAATGGGCTCAGGGACACCTACAAACAGTGTGATGCAGTCGTAAAAGGTTTCCACTGTACTGCACAGACAGGCAGTGCAGCTATGTCACAGTAATAAATGGGCTCAGGGACACCTACAAACAGTGTGATACAGTCGTAAAAGGTTTCCACTGTACTGCACAGACAGACAGTGCAGCTATGTCGCAGTAATAAATGGGCTCAGGGACACCTACAAACAGTGTGATACAGTCGTAAAAGGTTTCCACTGTACTGTACAGACAGGCAGTGCAGCTATGTCACAGTAATAAATGGGCTCAGAGCACCTAATAAACAGTGTGATGCAGCTGTAAAGGTCTTTCACTGTGCTGCTCAGACAGACAGTGTAGCTATGTCAAAATAACAGGGGCTCAGTGGCACCTAGCAAACAGTGTATACTTTAATTTCAAACCAGCTACCCAGTGCCTCTTGTTTTTGCCTGTCTTTTCCCCCACCTTCCTTCTCTGTTCTCTCCCCAGCACCACCTCCATGACTGAGGCTGGCCTGACCTCCCTCCTCCTGGCTGAGATTATCAGTCACCCACTATTTCTCCCTGTCCCTTTGCCCTTTGTAATATAGGTTAATTAACTAGTTAAAAAATCAAAGTTTTTGTTTTTGAACTTTTCTGTTGTTATGTCTTTTCCCCCTCCTTCCTTCTGTTCTTTCCCCAGTCCTCAGCACTACCTTCATGACAGAGATTGGCCTGACCTACACCTCCCTCCTGGCAGAGATCATTTGTATTTTTCAGTCCTCTACTATTTCTCCCTGTCCCTTTGCTCCTTTTTTTTAATCACAATATTATTTTACTACCTCTGTGGAACTGGCAGGGGCTATGACCCCCCGCCCCGGTGAGGTGCATGTCCTCTGGGCCATCGTGGCCATCATAGGTCCTGCTGGATCCCAGTATTTTCTTCCATTTCTTTTCTTCCCCATATCTGTGCCTATGCAATGGGCACAGCTGCTGTCTCCACCTCCGATGAGGCAGTCAAGCACCCTGGGTGTGGACCGAACCCCTTCTTGCCATGCTGACATGTGCAGCACAAACTCCCCCCATGAGGAAGGAGAGCAATCTTCCAGATGTTCAATCCTTACCTGCCCTGAATGATCCCTGAATGACCTGTGTCCATTCCCAAACCTGTGTTGCCAGTGTGGTGCAAGGTGTGGCATCCAGCGCCTCAACCCTCAGTGCCACCGGGCATGTTCCTTTGCTCCTTGACAAAGTGTAGGTTAAGTAAAATTTAAAATACATTTTTTTTTATCATTTTCAATGAACAAGTCACTAATTTGTGCTGCAGAGTGAGTGCTCACACAGAGCTGCTTCCACACACCACAATGCAAACAAACAGACTGCTGCTGGCTGGATTCCATGCAATAGATGGAGCATAGACACCACTGACCAATCAAGTGCCAGCCAGGTGTCATGTACTCCCATTTTGCTGCAAGTTCATGAAGGACCCCCGCAAGTTGCCCCTATTGCCTACATTATTTCCAAGTCCTTTACCCATTACCCATGTCAAAATACCTGACCCGAGAATTACACTATTATGTCAGGTAGGGTAGTACATTACCTGAACTACCCTACCCTGCCAAAAAAAGGTGATGCCCACACTACCTGACCCAGCTACCCGGTGGGTAGCCCAAGCCTAGTTGACTCACCCTCCTCCCCTTCATCAATCAGTTGCTCAGGAAATATGTCTTCCGCAGTGTTCTCCTTTAAGGCTCAGGTCAGGCACCTTGCCTAGGCCCCTTCTGTCTGTAGCAAGTTGCACTTGTCTCCAAAGGGGCTGCTTTCTCTTTATGGATGCAGGGAGTTCCTGACATATATGTTTTACTGCTGTACGTATATGGCATGCTGCCAGCGGTATTAATGGTCATTTGTATTCTGTTCCATACTTGTTTCTTGTGGAAGGACTGACCCATTAGGGCACTGACCCTACGTATAGTCTATTAGTGGTGCTGGACCTCCTTGATCATGATAGCTATTGGTTGTCCATAACCACCTGATTGGTCCTCATCCACAACCACTAATTATGGGTATAACAAGCTATCCTGGCACAATGGATGACACAAGCACCAGTGCCTGACCTGTCATCTGCTGTCTGTTTCTATCTGCTAAGACCGATGTCCGAGCTGGCTTCCCAATTGCCAAAGTGAACTGGAGCTAAGTGGGATGGTGGCCTGTCTTGATTTTATTTATTTATTTATTGTGATGACCAGGTAAGTGATCTGGTGCCAATGTGTCACTTCCAGGCACAACCCAGGTACAGAAGAGTAAATGACAAGACAATGGACCAGGTACAAGCGCATATATATCACAATACAAAATGAAGTGACATGGTGCAAAAGTATGGCATTTAGATGGTACCTTAAGTCAACAGTGTTTTGTAAGTCATGCAAAGCAGATACAGACATTAGGCTCTTGGGAGATCTTTTTTCAGCTTGGTAGTGAGCATTTTAGGGAAAGGTATAGTTCTGACAGTGAAAGGGATGGTGTGTCAGAAAGATGCTGCTCTGCATCTGAAAGAGTTCTGGCCCATGCCCGTGTGCACGAATGGAACTTACAGTAGACTGTTTACAGAGCAGTGAGAGAAGGGATTATCCACATATGTGACTAGCATGGATAGGCATTGGGGAGCATGTCCACATAAAATTTTGTGTATGAAATTCCTGAAGGTTACGTGGGCTCTGGTTTCAGGTTGCAGCCAACCAAGTCATTCAAGGTTATTGCAGTGATGGAAGCATCAGCCTTGCAAGGATTAAAATTTGGCAACCCTGTGGGTTAAGACTCTTTCCTTTGCATGTATCATGAGGGGAGTGGCATCAGTAATGATGGAGCCATACTCAATAAGAGGGAGTATGCAGCTTTGGGCAATTCTGACTTTAGTGTCAGGTGCCAGGTACTTTGCAGTATGATAGAGGAGACCCAGTTTCTACAGTGTTGATCATATGAGCATCAAATGTGAGGGGGGGACTGATGGTCACACCATGGTATTTGAATTAATTAACTAAATTAAATAAATTGTCTTATTTAGTAGGTTCAAGAGGCAGGGAGTGGGTGTGGCCTGCGCTGCAGGTACCTTCATGTTCCAGTGTGCACATTTCTTTGCACTCAGAGTACCTGAATGAATCTGCTGTGGATGGCAGTGGGAGCATAGCTGATCTAATGTGCATTGATTCTTTTACCACTTATGCATATTTGACATTCAGGGATGCTGTCTTTGTTGATTAGGCCCTAAGGTAGAGGTCAGCTACAAAGGTGCACTCTTTCCCAACTGACCTTAGTGTGTCACTGACATCAAGTCCTTCTGTGAGTTTTGGGATGCTCTGAGTCACACATATACTCTGAACATATACTCTTGCAATATTTGTAAGCCCTTCTCAGCTTCAGGGGACCAGTATTCAAAACTTAGCCCCCGGGCAAAATTAGCATTGCCTGGCGTGCAAAAATAGCCCAGAACCATTTGCATGCTATATTCAAAGGAATAGCCCAAGGGCTAAATTAGTTGAATATAGCGTGCGAATGAAGATGTGCAAACAGAGTTAAGTGTGCAGTGCAAAAATAGCCCAGCAAATAGGACATTTCTGACTATAGTAACCATGCAGTGCAAATAGCAACTGCAGCCCAGTGCACACAGAGGTAGAGTAAGGCAGAGTTGCAGTAGGTGGCCAGTGTGGGTGCTTGCAAAGAAGTGGTGTGCAACAACTGCAAACAACATTGCAAGCCAAATACTACAGAACCATGCTATGGTTCTGACAGGTTTGAGTGAGGCTAACTCATTAGCCCGGCACTAACATGTTTGCCTGGTGTAAACATGTTTACCCAGCACTCAATGTTGCTATATTCAAAGCTCCTATACAAATTAGCCTACTTAGGCAATCTGAGAGCAAACAGCCACACTAACATCTGATTACAGCCTACTTTGTATGCATTTCCATGTAGATTTCACAGTGCTATTTCATGGTGCACAACTGCACACAGCTCCACCTGTATGCCAGAATGGAACTACAGTTCGGTGGCTGCAGTCTGGGTTTGCACACAGTACCACCTGTATGTCAGCCTGGAACAACAGGAATGTAGCTGCAGGCTGGGATTGGACAAAGCAGCACAAACCATTGTGGCCCAGGGGACTAACACCACAGGAATGGGTGGTTGTGCTGCATGCCATATACATATTGTTATTCCTGCTATAGTGTGTATCAGACAGTATAGTACCAAAGTAGCCAGTATTGTGAGGGACACAGCAATGCCTACGGTGTGTCAGGCAACAGTGACTTCTGCTATTCACACAGTGACATGCACAGCTGGCAGATGAGTTCTGAAAGTGGACACCACTCTTATGCTGTCCTGTGACCCACATACACTGCACCAACAGTATGGGATACTCACAGTAACATACACATGACTGGCTGTGTGTGATGTGGTGTCTGTGCAGTATGTGCCCCTAGGGTGGACAGGCACATTGGTGTCAGGGCATTCTGGACAGGCAGTACTGGAACAAGTGCCTGTGTCAGTGCCTACTATGTGGTACAGCCTAGCCACCTGTACACCCTCCCCTCAACACCCTCCATTCCCTCAGTGCTGTATGAGTGTGCTGGATTGTGTTGGTGTACCCCAGTGGGGGGTACCGGAACTGTGTGCTGTATGGACACACTGCTGTGGTATCCACTGGGTGCTGGGGCACCCCCAAATACCTGACAGGGTTAGAATCAGTACCAGATGACGGTGATGTGGGTGGTGCCTTCAATGTTCAGCATGTCTCTTCAATGTCATATGGGGTGGCACAGGGTGGCCATCTGCCCTCTATGCCTCCTTGTTGGCTGCAGTCATAAGGTGCACCATGCTGCTGATGTTACATACAGCCTTGTAGCCTGTTGCCGCTGTGTCCATGTCCCCCATCCTTGGTTTGCCAGGAGTTAAGACTATCTTTTCATAGGCAGTCATTTGTGCTGCGTTACATGTTGCACTAACGCATGTTTCATGGTGCTATGGTTTTGATTATACCATTGCGCTTGTATGCATGTCCCTGACCCTCACTTTGCACCATGCATACATTGTCTTTTAGCGCTGGCGCTAACACATTGCACAGGTGCTATTTGGCCTTTTGAATATGGCAGTCTGGCACAATTGTGGCACAATCCTGGTGCAATTGGTTTTTGCCTGGTGCAAAGTTTTGAATATAGATACATAGTTTTATAAATGTTGTCAGCAGATAAGGGCCTTGTGGCCCATCCAGTCTGCCCTATCCCTCTTTCTAATGCTTAAAGTACCCTAGATGCCACAAGTCCCCCTTTCACCTTAGCTTGATAGTTCCCATGTGCCTGTCCCACGCATTCTTGAATCTCTGAACCATGGCTACCCCCACCACTTCCTGGGGGAGACTGTTCCATCTCTCCACCACCCTTTCAATGAGGTACAATTTCCTCAAGTTCCCTATAAGTTTTCCATCTTTTAGTCTCATGTTGTGCCCCCTTGTTCTGCTATCTCCCTTCCTGTGAAAGATGTTCCCCTCTGGTACCCTCTTGATCCCCTTTAGATATTTGAAGGTCTTTATCATGTCCCACCTCTCCTCTTTCCACCAGGGAGTACATATTTAGAGCTCTGAGTCTCTCCTCATGACTTATGCTGCATCCTGACACCATTTTTATCACCCTCCTCTGTACTATCTCCATCCTGTCTTTGTCTTTTTGGAGATGGGGCCTCCAGAACTGAACACAGTGCTCCAGATGAGGCCTTACTAGGGAGATGTACAACAGTACCACCACTACCCTCCATCTACTTGTTATACCTCTCCCTATGCACCCTAGCATTCTGTTACCATTTCCAACTGCTTTGTCACACTATTTGGCCACTTTGAGGTTGTCTTCTATGACTATCCCTAGATCCCTTTCCTCTGTGGTGGCTTCCAGTGTTACCCCATCTAGTTCATAGTCAGCCCTCGGATTCCCTCTCCCTCAGTGTATAATCTTGCACTTTTTTGCACTGAAACCTAACAGCCATTCCTGGGACCAGTTTTCTAGCCTCTTCAGATCCTGTCTCATTTTTTCTATGCCTTCCTGTGTATCTACCCTGTTACATACCTTTGCATCATCTGTAAACAGGCTAACCCTCCCTTCTAGACCCTCTGCAATATTGCTTATGAAGACATTGAAGAGCATTGGTCCGAGCACTGATCCCTAAGGTATGCCACGTGTTACCCATTCCTCCTCTGAGCTAACCCCATTTACCACCACTCTCTGTGTTCTGTTACTCAACCAGTCTGTAACCCATATGTCCACCTCTGTCCCCACCCCCAGAGTTGCCAGCTTGTGGATTGGTCTCCTGTGTGGCACTGTGTTGAAGGCCTTCCTGAAGTCCAGATAGGCCTCATCTACCACTCTTCCCTGGTCTATTTCCTTTGTCACCCACTCAAAGAAATCAATCAAGTTGGTCTAACATGACCTCTCTGCAGTGAATCCATGTTGCCTTGGGTCCAACAGCCCCCTTGTCTCTAGGTAATCCACCAACCTTTCCTTAAGTAGGGTTTCCATCATTTTACACACTATTGAGGTCAAACTGATTGGGTGGTAGTTTTCTGCCTACTCCTTGCTACCATTTTTTGTGCAGGGGTAGCACTTGTGCCCTCCTCCACTACTCCAGAACTACACCTGTTTCTAGTGATCCACTGAACAGCTTAGCCACAGGTTTAGCTAGTTTCTCCCGGAGCTCCTTTGGGATCCTCGGGTGTATCTCATTGGGCCCTATAGCTTTATCCACCATAAGCTGTTCTAGTGCTTTTTTTACTCTGTCCTCTGAAAAAGGTCTAATGTTGATCCCTTCTTCCTGTTTGCCGTTCTCCACTACCCTACCTCCCTCTTCCCTAAGTCTCACAATCCCTTCCCATCTTCCTTCTCTCACTAATATACCTAAAGAATGCCTTTCCTTTTTCCTTCACCAATTTAACTAGCTTTTCCTTGGTTTCAGCTTTTGCTGCCCTTACTGCCTTGTTCGCTTCCTTTCATTTTTCCAAGTATTCTTGCCTGTCCTTCTTGCTTTGTGTTGCCTTGTACCTCAGAAATGCCATCTTTTTTCCTCTTACTAGCTCTGCTATTCCCCTTGAGAACCACAGTGGTTTTTCTCTTTCTGCTGCTGTTACTGCAGGGCCTGGCACAATGGTTTGCTACCAGATGCAGGGCTTCCCTTATCTTATCCCACTGTTCCACTACTCCCCTTATGTCTTCATATCCCTGCATAACTTTCCTGAATTTATCCTTCATCTTACCGAAGTCTGTCCTCCTGAAATCCAGGATTCTAGTCCTTGTGTGGCTAGCCTCTTGTGATGCCTTATGGTTAACCTCACAACTCGATGATCACTAGTCCCTAGGGTCTTCCCCATTGTGACTTCCTTTTTGCTGTCCCCATTGCTTAGGACAAGATCCAGAATTGCATTCTCCCTTGTAGGCTCCATCACTAGCTATGTGAGACCTGCCCCTTGCAGGGATTGCAGGAATCCCTTACTCCTGACTGAGGCTGCCTTCAGGATGTTCCAGTCCACATCTGGCAAATTGAAGGCACTCATCAGCAGCAAATCACCCTTTGTTGCCATGTTCTCTATAGTCTCCAGCAGTTCTCTGTCTACATATTCTGCCTGCCCTGGGGGCCTATATATCATTCCTGTTCTAAGTACTGTTCCCTTCCCCACTTCCATGGTTACCTACAGCACCTCTGCTTTCCCCCCTTGTCTTGTGGGACTGTCACTTTTATCCCTTCCCTGATGTACAATGCCACCCCCCCTTCTTGCCTTCCCTGTCCCATCTATGCAACATGTACCCTGGAATGGCTAGCTCCCAGGTATGGTTGCTATTGCACCATGTCTCTGTGACTGCCATGATATCCAGGTCCTTGGAGGCCATTAATGCCACAAGTTCTGGGATTTTGTTACCCAGACTGCAGGCATTGCTGCACATAGCCTTCCAAACACGGCCTCCCCCACTGCTAATAACTCCAGTACCATCCCCCTCATTCTGTGTCTGTTTCTCCAGTACTTTACATGAGATTCCTCATTTTTTACCTATGGCCACTCCTTGCTCATAGCCATGCCTGTTTTCTTTAAGCTGATATTGGGAGGGGCCCTTCCATTCACTGATCCCCTTCCTTTCGTATCTTTCTGCTGCATCCTCATTTAGGTCTTCTTCTCTGTGCTGGAGACCTCCCAGTTTAAACCCTCCATGAAGACCTCCAACTTTTGCCTTAGCACTCTCACTCATTCTCCGGTGAGAAGCAGACCATCATGCTTGAAGAGCTTCCTGTCCCAGAAGGTCCTCCAGTCTCCAGTGTAGTGCATCCCATTGTCTGCGCACCAACCCTGGAGCCACTGGTTGAATTCCCTGATCTCTTCATTCCTGATCTTGTCCTCGCTTCTGCCCTTCCTCCAAACTGGCAACTCTTCTGAGAAGGCCAGGTGTATTGTGTACTTCTTTAGGCTCTCCCCTGGGATCTTCATGTCTGCCTTGGCTTCTTTCACAGTCCAATTTGCTATGTCATTTGTCCCAAGGTGGACAATGATCCCCACAAAATCCTGATCTCTTCTCTCCAGCCATTCTACTCTGTCCTTCTCTCTCCTTGCAGGTGCCCCTGGCATGCATTTCACCATGGTTTCAGCTCCCTTTGCACTGATGGGCTGTGCCTCCACTCCTCACAACATAGAGTCTCCCATGACCAGAATCCTCCTGTTGCTCTGTCTATTCTTATTTTCCTTTTTTGTACCTCCTTTCTGCTTTCTTGAATCAGGTTTGTCTTACTCGATTCTTCCTTCTTCCCCACCTGGTTTCTGTCCCCTGGCTAGGGGGCAAAATGACTCTGCATGTGGATAGTGTGTGGCTGGCAGTACCCCATCTTAGCTCTAGGTGCATCACTGCCCCCTTCCACCACCCTCCTTCCCCCAAGACCTTTGGACCTTTGGGGGAGTTGGTGGGTAAGGGGAGGGTGGTGGGCATCCCCAATCCAGACTCCTCTGCAGCCTTGTGATCTTTTCTCTTCTCTTCCCTGTCATAGCTCCCTCTGTAGTTCCACAACTGTCCTACAGAAGGAGTACCCCAGTCTCCAGAGTGTCTGCCTTGTTACCAGCCCTCCACAACTCTGGCAGATCGGGATGTCCATGTCTGTTTTCCTCATGACCTGCAGGTGTCACTGTTTCTTTCTCATTTCCCTGTGTCTTCTCTGTCCTTTCTTCCTGTTCTCACTGGTGTCTTCCCTTAGAAGCCCTGCAGGAAGTTCCCTTGTGCTTCTATAAATATAGAAAGACCTTGGGTGGTTGGGGAAGGGTACTATTATCACCCCTTAGCAGATAAGTGATGGGGGAAGGGGGATATTTAGCTGATTCCCCTCTTCCTCTCTAAAATGAGGTACTGGTAAAAGCAAATGTTAGCTTCCTTTTAGTTGCTAGCTTTCCTCTACAAAATGAGGTGCTTTTAAAAGTATATGCTAGCTCCTTTTCAGTTGCTAGTTGTTTCGAAAAGCTGAAGCAGAAGTAAATACTAGCTCCCCTTCAGCTGCTAGCTGCTGCTTCTAAAAGCTGAAGCAAATATGTGTCCCAATATCTCTAAAGTGTCCGATTCTGCCTCAGAAATTCTTCTCTACCTCTTAAAATTGACATTTCTGTCACTGATAAGTAGTAGGGATTCAAAACATAAACAAATGTCAGATGTTAGTGTTGCAGCCTAGTTCTCTATCAGGAGATGCTTTTCTCATTAAGCCAAATGTTTTTGCATCTTCTTGAATTGATATGACCAGCTTTTAAGAAATGTTCCTGTTTTTTTTTCTCATTTATCCCTGAATTTTTTAAACCTTGTCCCTGATCTGTGAGGAAAGTTGCTGAGCTGTATGGCTCCAATTGAGTGTTGCAGCAGCAGGATCTGTTATCTTGTTCCTAGTGCATCCACACTTGCTGTGGTGCTCTGTATTTTTTTATCCAGGAACCTTTCAACAGGATTTTCTCAGATTGTGAGGAGTGTCCACACAAGAACAGTAAACCCTAGTAGTGTTTTGGCTCCCCACAGCCTGAGCAGCTGAGTGCATTCCAAAGCTGTGCTACATGAAGCATACAAGAAAAATGAGCAATTTAGGTTCAACTGGAAATAATGCAATTTACAAGAAAAGAGAAAAAAAAATGTCAGTCATGATTAAAACTTTAATCCAATTTGGATGCCTTGTATTGACTGCTATGATGTTTCTTTGGCAGGCTTAATATCTCAGTCACCTTAATAGGTCACTCATCTTCCTGTGAGTGGTGGGGAAGTTTTTCTGTATTTATACCAGTCAATCACTGTAAGCCCTGTTAGTTCTTGGTGAGCTGCATACTGTGGTGACAGTATTCTTTTTCTACGGCTGTACAGCCACACTTCCTGCAGCACATTGTTCAGTGCACATTGCTGGGCAAGACAGCCAACGGGTTTGTTGGGTAGTATCTCACCAGTAACCCATAACCAGCAAGTGTTGCAGGCAGTGGCAAGCACTCCCACTGGAGCAGAAAACTCCAGCAGTGTTTTGGCTCCCCAAAGCATGGGCAGTGCTGTGCAACCAAAATGGATTAGCTCCAGGTGTATCCAGAGTACTCCACCTGCAACAGAGCAGCCACTGTACACTGCTTACAGCAATGCAAAAAGATAAGTATAAATGTGCCTTTTCCTACTTCTTTTTAACAACTTTGGTCAGGATAGAAACTGTTCCAAAGATGTGGAATATAAAGTATTTACTCATGTAGTAGTGCTGTGTTAGTACTTTCTTATGAATTATCTTGGCAAACACTCATACTCTGGACCACCCAAATATTTGATATTTTTTATTCAGTGCAAAAAAGGTTTAAGAAGTGTAAAACATAACCTCCTCTTTTCTTCTTTTGAGCTCTTTTCTTCAGCCCCCAGTTCACTCAACTCCTGACAACACCCCTCCATCTCCATTTCCAAACTTATCAGGGATTACAGATTAACCATCACTTACCCTGGAACACTGATGTGATGTGGGGCCTGCCTTGTTCGCCATGCATAAACCTGTGGGGGAAGGGGTCACCAGCATCGTCCTGGCAGACCAGGGATCTTCTCCTCTGATTTTCTTTCCCCAAGGGTGCTGGTATACAATGACACGCATGCATGCAGGTTAGCCATTCAGTGACTGTTCCCCCTCTCCCCTTTGACAGGTAGAAGTCAAGTAGTGGGATGCACTGTCCCTTTATCCCATTGGCCAAAAGCTGTGTTTAGGACACTTAATCCTCCCTCTCCTGGCTGAATCCCAGGCAATCCAAATTTGTTTCTGAATCCAGTTTGCTGGCCTAGGAACTGGTAGTGCTACTCTGTGCTACCTGGCAAAGTTAAAAAGAAAGCCTCTAATACTCCCCACATAGCCAAAGCTTGTTCAATGGCAACAGCCATCATCTTCTGATACCCATACCCCTCCATTTAATTATATGATGATAAGGCCAGTTCTGGCATTTCCCCAGACACTTTTTTTTTTTTATTTGATTTACTACATTTTCCTCCTGTGTCCTGACCAGCCCACACCAGTCCTTCACTTCCTATGGCCCCATCACATGCCATCTCTGGAACTTACACTCCTTGTTCCCCCATGGATGACCCTCCATGAGAAGGGTGGATTGAGTCTACCCTTTTTTTCTGGATGGAGATTAAGGGTTGGTGTTGGAGCAAGAGCCTGGTTGGAGCTACAGCACCTGCAGAGGGTGGCGGATGGCATTCTGTACAGTCAAGGATCTTTTCTGCTTTTTCTCCCCACCCTCAGACATCATGTGCCTGACACATGAAGTGTCAGAATGATGACATTACCCTTCCTTATCATTGACTCCAGACTGCATTGCCACCCAAGGTCACACAGGTGGACTGCAGCATCCAGGAACCCTCCCTCCCTGAGGAAGTGAGTGTCTACTGAGGTGATCAACCATCTTAACCCTGCCAGCCCTCCAATACCCCAGGCTCATTCTCTAGCCCTTTCATGTCTCCCAACTATATCCTTTACAAGCCTCCACCTCTCTAGCCTGCCTTCCACCCCCACTATCCCATGGCTAAGGAGCTCTCTGATCCCTGGTTTATGATAAGAGGAATAGTAGACGTTATTTATCAGGCTGCTCAGCAGTCCTGCTTTCAAACCTGCAGCGTACTGCCATCATCAGAAGTTGACCAGTCTGCCTAGTAACACTCAATAATGAACAGATGCCCTCACTAGCCCATGGAAGTCTGCCTGCTCTCTGACAGCATCTTTTCTTTTTGCTAGAGATTTTTCTTCCCAGACCAATGTGAGCTACACTCCTTTGGTCTTGGGGCACCATTCAGCAACATCTACCATTAGCCTGCCACCAGCGTAGTAATGGGAGCATTGGAATCCATGGTATGGGGCCTGAGTGGGCCCGCACCATCCATCTGATGGCACCAGGGGAGTTCTCTCCATTTTTGTAGTTCCCTACCACCATTCTCCACACCACTTCTAATACTGAGGGGGGCTGAAAGCTGTCTAGCCTTCCACAGTGGTCACTGTTGTGCTGTTTACTACACCATCTCCTCCTTGGTTGGAAAGAGTTGCCATCAGCAGCACTATCTCCCAGTCCAGTTACGCACCCCATGTGCCCTGAGTCTGCACCCTACCCTGGTCACTAGCACAGAACTAAAATGCCATTACAGCATGCCAAAGGGTTGCTCTTGTGACAGTTTCTAAGGTGAGAGCTTCAGGTTTGGGAGGGGTGACCACTGAGCAGCTGTGATATATTGTCTATACTTTTTCCTCTAGCAATAATTAGGGGGGCAGATAGCCCTTTGGGATAAGGGTAGTCAAGCTAGGGAGGTGAGATAGTTTAAATGCTATCAGGAGATAGGAAGGGATTGGCTAGATGCCAACATGGACTTTATCAACATATAATTGTATGAGAGGATGAGGGGAGCTGGAGAGCAGAAGATGACTGGGGGCAGACATGGCAAAGACTTTGGTCATCTAGAGGGTTTTATTTGACTTTTTAAACTTTTTTGGCTAATTTCCAATAAAAATATCCTGAATAGTGGATATCTGTTCCCTATTAATGAATAGACCATCATGCATACTATTCTGGAATAATGTCCATTACTCACACAGCCCTGTTAGGTTACGCACATTATTGCTCAACATTTCTAAATTACGAACATTTGTTGCTTTAATGCTATGGAATGCTCTTCCAGCAGAGATTAGCACAGCACCTTCACCAACTGCTACTTATTCATTTGATCAAGTCTTCCCTGGCTAGTTGAACTGGAAGTGAATTAATACCAACTGATTTATGTCAGTTATATAATCTAAATGTGATGGCTTTTTTAACTTGTGTACTTACATACAATGATTGATTGCAAAGTGCTCTGAGAACTGGAAGAGGGCTCTACCAAAAAAATAACTACCAATCAACTTACCAGCCTTATCTTATACAGGGCTATACGTTTGGTAAATCTGGAGAGCTGCTCACCCGAAGACTAAGGAAATTAGGATTCCAGGCTATGCTGAGCAAGGAAATTAGCTGGTTTGATGATCCTGGGAACAGCCCAGGGACGTTAACTACAAGACTTGCCACAGATGCTTCCCAGGTTCAAGGGGTAAGTGTTGACACAGTGCCACTTTCCAGGCTTTTGCAACAAACTTAACCCAGGTGCAAAGTGACCTTTGTGACTTCTCTAAACTTACTTTAGTGTTTGAGTAGTGGATCCCCAAATCTACTTGGTGGCACAAAAAATCCTTCAGCATTTGCCTGAATTGTGCCCAGTCTTTATAAGACTTTTTTTCATATAGCTTTTTACTCCCTCAATGAGCTCTTCAGCTCTTGTCACCCCTCCCAGTGACCATCACCCACCTCCCCTGGACTGATCATGAAACTCATTCCTCCATGGTGCGCAACCTTTGATGAGGTGAAGAGGGGAGTGGCATCCTCCCCCACCCCCCAGTACTCAATCCCAGTTTGGTTCCAGGCATCCAGGGTCCAGTTTGGCTCCAGGGTGCAGGTTCGCATGGGAGCAAATGGCTTCATCCTGCTTTGGGATCCTTTTTCCATTTTCACCCAATCCCCTGCTGCAGCTTCACTTTGGAAACATGTGCGGGGGCACACATGTCCTTCAGATCTACATCCCCACCTTTAAGCCACTCATTAGTGCTGTGCGGAATGCAGAATTCCACTGGCGGAATTAGTGTGGAATGACCATTCCACCAGTGGAATTTGCATCAGAATTTCACTGGTTCTTCTGTGGAATTCCACCTACTGTGATTTATGGAATAATATTCCGCAAAACAGCATTTTATTCTGTGGAAAATTATACCGCAACAATGTCAGCAGAAAATATTGAGATCCGACAAATTATATTCTATGGAACAGCTATTTTTCCTAAATAAAATCATTCTGCAACTATTTTCTACTGTGGAATTTCACCATTCTGTTTCTGACAGAATTTTGGTGGAATTTTGAAAATTCTGCAGAATTTCATTCCTCCAGAATCTGAAAATTCTGCACAGCACTACCACTCATTGACTATATTGCCACCATGCCGCCACCCGGTGGCAGCCAAGGGCTGATACAGTTTCACCCCCATCCCTGGGACAGGAGAGCTGTCCTTGGTATGCTCAATCCTCTCCCACCCTGCCTAACCCTGGCAACCCATGCTCATTCCCAAACATGGGTCTCCGGCATGGCAGGGGGTAAGGTGTCAGATACCTCAGCCTTCCACACCACTGGGCTTGCTCCTTTACAATACTTTTTTGAATGTTGTGTCAGTCTCAATGTTTATAGCTAAAATGTGGTGAAGTAAAATACAAATTGTATTTAAACAGGTACTGGCATATCAGGGAAAACACTAGAAATAGTAATATTGAGATAAACTTTAGATTATAGTTCATATGCTGTATTTCTGAATGTTTAGCTCATTCCTTTATTCAAGTGAAATTTGCTTGAAAACTAGATCAGTATTCTTTTGATTTCATTGCTCCTTGTTTGTAGAAATGATTATGATGTCACAACTGCAGATAATTATGATGCCATGTGTCGAGAAGCAGCAGCAGCAGATGAAGTCCATGGGGCAATCTTTTTTTGGCACTTGCCCTTATTTATAATGATGGAAGGAGAGATAGACATGGAAAATATACACTATAAACTGAATTGTGTCTGAGTGCACATATTTCCCTTGAGGCATTTGCCTCACTTTAAGTTTAGAATGCCATGTACAACTCACTAGAGGAATTCAGTTGTCTTATTTCTGGACAGCCATGCCACAGTTAATCAATGCTATGCATAACTTTACACATCAGTTTGTGCTCAGCATCTTCCTTCATAAAAATGTGTTTAAAAATGGTGGCATCTTTCTAATATTTTTCACAGCTTGTCAGCTGCTATTTGTATCTCCAAACTGTCCACATTGTCAGTCAGTGTTAAGAAAAACAATGCACAGAATCTTCATCAAAAAGTCGACACTTTAAAAAGTCACATCTCTGAACTACAGTGAAAGACCATTTCCTGAAATATTTGCTTTTTTTGTTCATCACAGGCTACAGGTCCTCAGATTGGAATGATAGTGAATTCCTTGACCAATATAGGAGCTTCAGTTGTCATTGCTTTCTACTTCAGCTGGAAATTAAGTTTCCTCGTATTATGCTTCTTACCATTGCTTGGGTTATCAGGTGCTTTTCAGTCTAAAATGTTGACAGGATTTGCAAACCAAGACAAAAAAGCCATGGAAGCTGCTGGTCAGGTAACCATTTATTATTTACTATGACAACATACAGTAAATGTTTCTCCCCTTTTTATGTTTGCTTGCCAAGCATGCACACATACTGGTATCAGTCTACTGTCAAAGAGCTTTTTGAGGTGTGCCCTTTCTCCACCTATTACAACTTCAAAATACCAACTCTCCTTCTTAATTTTGTCCATTTTCCACCTTTCTCCTCCTTTTCAACCTGCAAGGTTCTTATGCAACTCTTAATTCTGGGAGAGGAAGAGCAGTGATCTGAGAAAACTAGAGGAGTGGTCAAGGTTATGGCAGCTGGGTTTCACTGTGAAAAGTGCAGAATATTGCACTTAGGGCATAGAACCCCAGGGCAGAGTACACAATGGATAGAGTGGTATCCATAACTACCAAACAGCAAAGAGACCTGGTGGTAATCACGTCTGATGACCTAAAAGTGGCCAAACGTGTGACAAGGCAGTTAAGTGGGCTAGTGGGGTGCTGGGGTGCATAGAGAGGGATATTACCAGCAAAAAGAGGGAGATGGTGTTGCCTCTGTATAGATCACTGATAAGACTCAACCTAGAGTACTATGTCCAGTTTTGGAGACCACATCAATGGAAGGATATAGATGGAGTGAGGCAGTCCAAAGAAGGGTAGCTAAAATGGTGCATGGTCTGCATCACAATCCCTATGAGGAGACACTAAAGGACCTTAATATGTAACACTGGGAGAGAGGAGGAAGAAGGGGATATGACAGAGACCTTTAAATAACTCATGAGAATTAATCCTTAGAGTGCTGACAGAATTAGAACGAATAGGAATTTTGGACTGATATATCAATCTTAGGCCCTGCAAGGATTAATAAGGTACAGAAGAGATGTGTCTTTGAGAAAAAAGGTGCTCAAGAGAAACGGGAAGTTATGAAGCTGGATGGGGTAGATTCAGGAAAGATGTGATCAAGAACTTCTTCACAGAAACAGTGGTGGATTCCTGCAACAGCCTTCCAGCAGAGGTGGTGGGGATAAAAACAGTAGTGGGGTTCAAGAATGCATGGGATAGATACTAAGGAATCATAGTGGAAAGAAAAGGGGGAGAGAGCAAGAGCTATAAATCAAGTATAGTCTGCAGTAATCATGTAGATAAGGAAAAATGGGCAGATTGTTTGGGTCAAGTGGGCCTTATCTGCCACAAATTCTATGTTTCTATATGCTTCCCATTTCACATGTATGGTACCATTTACTTCTTTCATATGTGGTGTAGTTCATTGCTTTATTTCTCAGGTAATGGCACAGATGCTGCAAAACCTGTATCATTTGTATACCTGTGATGCAGTGCTTGCAACTCATGAAATTAATGTAGTCTCATACAGCAGCACCAGCCAGAATGCAGTGCAGTAATGTTGCAGTATATCACAAAATGCTACAGCATAATGCGTGGAACAGAGCAACTCAATGGCAATTAAGCCCTTTTGTCATGCAGTATTTTGTGATGTCACTTACGACAAGTTACAGTGCTGCATCGTCTGACTGAACTGTGTATGGTAAAAAGCAAATAAAACACATTCCAACAGATTCCTACACTTAGTGATCACTTTAGGTCAGAAGCTTTGTTACTCTGCTTTCCTGTGTTTTGAATGCTACAATTAAAGCATTTTGGTCATTTTGACATAAATAACCAAGGTTCATCTCATAAACTCAGGAAGCAAGCTGAATATGTCTTTATAAAGCATATAAATATATCATGAGTCTGAACTGTGAGAAGACTTTGGGGGCTTGTCACTCTTTCACCTAGCACACCTCCTGAATACTGAATCTCCTCCCTAGTTCCACCGACTGTGTTTTTATCTTCCATTTGAAGAGCTTGCCCAATAACAAGACTGGAAAATGCAAAGTAGAGGGTTTTCTTGTGCAGTTCCTAAGACCTGCACAAAACCTTATTACTGCTTTTAGTTCTACTTATGTATTTCTGCCCAGGGCTTTCAACACATGTTGTGCTGCAGTGAATACACCAAATGGCATTCTTTACTACTTTACATTTGCTGCTTAGTGATACTTCCTTCTTACACCCCTCCTCGATTTCTGTCATTCCACCCCATGAAACATGATCTGATCTTCCCCACTTGCTGTCTATCCCTCCATGATCTCTGAGCCCCCTGCCCCCATAATATGCCACAATGGTCCATATACACTTGCCACTCTGCAGCAATTGCTGTCTCCCCCACTCCACAATCTATGCCCCATTCCAAAATACTGCCATTCCCCACAATTCTCATTACCAACTATTCGCCACTTGATCTCTACCTCCCACTCCACAATGTTTGCCCTCCACAATATGCCCCCATTCTCACTAAGTTGTATTATTCTCTGGTTGCCATTTGATCTGTATCCCTCCTCTCACAGATCTCTGCTTGCCCAAATTGCTGACATTCTCCATATACTGCACATTATCCCCTCTGCAGCAGTCTGTCCCACCTACCCTCAAATGTCTTGCCACTCTCTATATTTCATGTTACGCATTGTGTTCCATTTGCTTTCTATTCCTTCCTTCGCTGATCTCCCCCCTCAACATACCACCACTCTCTATAAACATGACAAGTTCTCCAGTTCTGGCCCTGTTCTACCCCATCTTGAACCCCAAACATGAAACCTTTTTTTGTAGACATTTGCTGCTCCGTGGCAATTGCTCTCTCCCCTGCCTTGATATCTGCCCCTGAACTGCTGCCATTCATCATAATTTATGTTAGTTGCTCAGTTCCATTTGCTCTATATCCATCTGCCCTGATCTCTGACCCCCTTCATAGCATACAAACATTTTTCCTACACGTTGCAGTTGTGCGGCACTTGCTCTTACCCCCTTTCCCAATCTCTAGTAGCAACCACATAAATGCTTACCTAGTGTTCAGTGGTCCCCCCAGCCATGATCATTGATATAATAATTAAATAACATTTCCCTGGTGTCTATTGGACCCCTCCTCCCTATCCCCGAGCACCTGTATAGTAATAAAAATAACTCTTCTCTGGTGTCTAGTGGACCCCACCTTCCTTGAGGGCCTGTATAGTATTTTGTTCTGCTGTCTAGTGAACCCCCTCCATATCCCAGAGCGTCCATATAGTAATTTTACCCTGGTGTCTTGTGGACCCCCTTCCTTTCACTGAGCACCTGCATAGTAATTTTTCCCTGGTGTCTAGCAGACCCCCCCCAGCAGGTAGCATCCCACCATCCCCTTCCCCTTTCCCCGAGCCAGTGATTGGCACAGCCCTCCACTCTCCACTATGGCCAGCCACCAACTTAGCTGTCAATGAGCGCATACTGTACAATCAGTTGTTACAGTACATGCTCACTGACTGCTCGGTTCATGGCCAGCCATGGTGGTGAGTGAAGGGCTGTGCTGGTTGCTGGCTCAGGGATGAGGAGGGGTGAACGGGGTGGTGTTGTGCTATCTGCTGGGGAGGTGGAGGTCTGCTAGATGCCTGGGAAAAATTACTATACATGTGCTCAGGGATAGGGAGGAGGTCCACTATACACCAGGAGAAAATTACTATGCTAACACTTGTGATGGGGGGGTCTGCTTGATTCCAAGGAAATATTATTTTTATTATTGACCAGGCACTTGGTGATTGGGAGCAGGGCACACTACACATCAGGGAAATGTTATTGTATTACTATACAGGTGAGTGGGGATAGGGAGTGGGGGTCTGCTAGACACAAGGGAATCCCTGCTGTCTGGTGGACTCCTTCCCTATCCCCATGCACCTGTATAGTAATAAAATATCATTTTCCTGATGTCTAATGGATCCCCATCCCAAAGCACCTATGTAGTAACAAAAATAAAATTTCCCTGGCATCTATCAGACCCCCTCCCTATCCCTGTGTGCCTGTATAGTCATTTTAACTTACTCCTTCTCCTCATCCCTGAGCCAGGAACTGGTACAGTCCTCCACTCCCCACCACTACTGGATGCCAACTGAGCTGTCAATGAGTGCATACTGTACAATCAGCTATTATAGTACACAGTCACTGACAGCTCAGTCAATGGCTGGCTGTAGTAGAAAGCAGATGGCAGCATCAGTCACTGACTTGGTGATGGGAAGGAGGGAGCAAGGTGGTGGGGTCCTACTTTTCATGAGAGGGGAGTGGGGGTCCTCTAGACACCAGGGAAAATTTACTAAATGGGCACTTGAGGATGGGATGGTCCACTAGACACCAGGGAAAAATGGCTATATGGGCACTCAAGGATAGGGAAGGGGTCTACTACACACCAGGGAAATTATACTTTTATTACTATACGTGTGCTCTGGGATAGGGAGAGGGGTCCAGTAGACATTGGGGAAATGTTATTTTATTACTGTACAGGTGCTTGGGGATAAGGAGCGGGGTCCACAAGAAACCGAGGAATCCCAAGCACACCACTCCCCCCATCCCCAAGCTGGTGACAGGCACAGCCCTCCACTCTCAACCACAGCCGGCTACCAGCTGAGCAGTCAATAAATGTGTACTGTATAATTAGCTGTAACAGTATGCGCTAATTGACATCTCAGTCAGTGGATGGCCTTGGTGGAGAGTGGAGGGCTGTGCTGGTCATTGGCTCAGGGACTGGGGGGCCGAGCATCATGGTGTGGCACTGCCTGCTGTAGTGGGAGGGTCAGAGATCTGCTAGACACCAGGGAAAATTACTATATGGGCACTCAGAGTCAGGGTCAGGGAGGAGAATGTCCTCTAGACATGCCCTTGAGAAAGGAATTAAGTTTCTGAAACACATCAGGCAAGCGTTTTGTGGGCATTCTATGTTGCACTGAAATGAACCACTGAACACTATCTACATAGCAGCATTTTTCTTTTACTGGAAAGGGTTTGTGCCTGACTTCTGCTATTTGGATTGTTGCAATTACCATGGGAACCCCACTCCATGTGCAGCTCCTCTTAAGTTTGCCATTACACTGTATGAACTTTTATAATGGTTCTATCATTTCCCCAGGACTGACAGGAAAGTCTGTTGTTCACTGGCTCCTCTCAACTCCCACTCTTGTGGAGTAGGACTATGTTGGCCTCACTCCAATAGTCTGGAACCACTCGTTTCAATGGAGAAGGTAAAGAGTCCAGTTAGTGTTTCCACCAAGAGCTAGGCAACCTCCCTTATTACTCTAGAGTGCAGACCACCTGGGCCTGGTGACTTTAAATTATCACCTTTAGGTTCCTGAACTCCTTCAGTAACCTCTCCACTGCTATCCCTCCCATCTCTGATCTGTGTACCTTCCCTGACTAGAGTCTCACACTCTAGGAGGGGTTCCTCCATGTCCATTATGAAGACTGATCAGATCTATTTGTTTAGAATATCTACCTTGTTATTGTATATCTCCATTTCTCCTCCTTTGTTCAAACTGATGATCCCCCCATAATTTCCTACTGTTCCAAAAAAGTTTTGACCCATTACTTCATACCCTCTTCTGTTTTTAACTTGACCGTTGCTTTTGTTTTTCTTATAATTGTGTCTGCTGAGACAGAGAGAGAAAGCAGCCAGAGCATCCTTAAATCAAGGAGGTTATTTTCTAGACTACACTGAATTGAATTAATACTTTTTGGACCTGTGTAAGTAACTAGTAGTGATTTTGTTTTTGGGCTTGACTTTTCTTAGTTTAACTTTAATTTGCCAGGGAGGAACTGTAGCTGGATGATATTTGCAGTAATTTGTGACTAGACCTCTTACTTAACCTCTGTGAAATAGGTGTCTGAAAGGAAGGAAGGCACTCCCCGGGGTGGAGGGTCAGAGTTGTAGTTGATTTTTTCTGGAGGGCATAGATTTACTCCTACCCACCCTGCCCCACCTCATCCGCCCCAAGCACATGACTTCCTTTATTTATTTATTTATTGGCTTTTGGTAACCGGGTAAGTGCGCTAGGCAACAGACCTGCCTATTTTCAGGCATGACCCGGGAGAGCACAGGACATTGGTTACAATATGCAGAAATGCACAGACATAATATAGGTGTACAGAAGCAAAACAAGATATACATTGGGTAGTACAGTAACAGTTACATAAGGGTACATTTTAGGCATAGATCATAGTAAGGATGTAAAATAAAGCAATTAGGGTAACCATAAGACAGCTGAGGACAGTAAAGACATCAAGGTTCATAGCCACCTAGACAAATTGCATGGGAGAACATTAGTGTAGTACTCAGGTTCAGACCCGACAGCCTGCAGTGGGACAAAGCAAATTAAGAGCATTTGCATTGGCCAGAGGCTAGGAGGTGGGTGAACAGTGAGTTTTTGAATTCTCGATGGGAGGATGACGTTTTCACCATAAGGGGGAGTGAGTGCCAGAATTTGGGAGCAAAATGGTCAAATGCCTGTTCATCCATTTTTGTCATGTTATAGCAGGGGTTCTGACATCACTTCCCCAAAACTAGCAACATACACCTGTTCATATCCTTAAAGGCACAGCACACTGAATAGGGGGTAGAGACACTCATCAGCTAGCACACACTAAAACAAGAACAACAAAAAAGAGCATCTGTAACAGGAAGGGACACAGTCATGGGGAGTGGTGCAATGCACTGGCCGTGGAGCAGCAGTCTTCCAGGAGACATTCTGGAGACTGCATTGCTGCCCTATTTGCAGGCATCTCTCTGGTCTGAGGGAGGAAGTTGTTCTTCTCCATGCTGACCTGGCAAGGATTTGGGAAACCTGCTCCCCCCACCCAGAGACCACCCAGGCCACCACCACTACCTCAGAGGTTGCCAGGAAAGAGGAGTGGTTGGACCACAGTGGGCTCAGGGAGGGAGAGGGTGGTGAAACAGAGGTGCATCCCTTCAGTTGTGCCTCTCCACAATTCATTCACTACTCTGGTGGAGCATGGTTCCTCTATGAGGCACCAGCAGTGGAGACCAAGGAGGATGCTGGGAACCTCCACAATGGAGACCCACAGGAGGTTGGCACAGGACCCCAGAGGGGAAGGAAACAACTCCTGGTGGGGGACCCAATTGTTGGGGTAGAACTGGGGGAGGGAGGGGAAAGGGAGGTAAGGTGTCTTCCTGGTGCCATGGCTTGGAAGGACAGGAAATGAATCCTCAGGATTATGGGAGCAGCTGCAAGGAGGGTGAGCTGGATGTCATTATTAACCAAGGGACAAATGACCTGGCTGAGAATGGGATCAGAGCAGTGCAACAGGAGTTTGTGGAGTTGGGGAGGGGCCTTAGAAAAGTAGCACACACAGTAACTTTCTCAGAAGTGCTACCTCTCTATGGCATGGATGAGGCTAGGGTACTCCGCACCATGGGATTCAATGACTGGTTGAAAAACTGGTGCAGAGCTCAGGGATTTGGCTTCATTGGGGATTGGAGCACCATCTGGAGGGATGCAGGCCTATACAGGCATGATGACCTGCAACTATCCAGGAGGGGAACCAGGATCCTAGGTGACAGGTTTAAATGCTTCATTGGCAAGCATTTAAACTAGCCAAGGGAGGGAGGCACAGAAAAGGAAAAGGAAAATCCAAGCCCCCCCCAAAATCTGAGTAGTTAGTGAGGTAAACACCAAGACAGAGCAGTCAATAGGGAGAAGGGAAGGGGTAAATGGAGCAAAAGACAAAGGGTAGTAAGGACAGGAATGGGGCAAAAAGAAATAAAGCCATAAAAAAATAGAGGGTAATGAGTACCAATGCTTGTAGTCTAGGTAAAAAGCTCCCTGAAATGGTGGCCTTGATGGAAGAGGGATGCCTGGATATTGTGACAGTCACAGAAACATGGTACACAGAGAATCATGACTGGGATGTCAACATACCAGGGTACACAATCTACAGGAGGGACAGGGAAGGAAGAAGAGGAGGAGGAGGATGAGCTCTCTATGTAAGGGAAGGGATCAAAGCAATAGAACTAAGGGGTAAACAGGCAGGAGAGGAGGCACTGTGGGTCATTCTCAATGCCCTACAGGGGGCATGCCTCAGACAGCTAGTTTTTGAACTTACTCGAGAGAGAGCAATCTTAGACCTGGTACTCTCAAATGGGGAAGGAGAGAGGATCTCTGTTCTTGAAGTGGGTAGCCATCTGAGAATAAGTGACCACCAAACAGTGTGGTTCATGATAAACTTAGCTGTAGAGTCAAGCCACACAAAAGTGAATGTGCTGGACTTCAAGAGGGCTGATTTTGTCAAAATGGGAGAGTGCCTCAGAAAAGCACTAGCAAACAGGCAAGAAGGTGGGGTGGAACAACAGTGGGGAAACATCAAAACTGCTATCACAGAGGCAACCAGCCTTTGTGTGAAGTAAATAAACAAATCAAAATGAAAGAAAAAAACACTATGGTTCTCAAAAGAAGTGGCGGGGAAGATTAGGGAGAAAAAGATAGCATTCAGGAAGTATAAAGAAACACAGAAGGAGCAGGACAAAGAACTGTACCAGTTAAAGCAGAAGGAAGCGAGGAGCGCAGTCAGAATAGCAAAGGCCCAAATCAAGGAAAAGATAGCCAGCTCAGTTAAGAAGGGGAATAAAACCTTTTATAGGTACATTAGGGAGCCAAGAAAGACTAAGGCAGGGATACTGAAGCTGAATAAAGAGGAAGGTGGTTGGACAGAGACTTACAGTGAAAAGGCAGGGATACCGAACAAATACTTCTGCTCAGTATTCACAATGAAAAAGCAGGGGGAGATACCTAATCCAGTCAATAGAAGTGCTTTGGATAGGGAGGTTGATATTAGTCCTTTCACAGAAAAAAGGGTTCTGAAAGAACTCTTAAAGCTGAAGGTGGATAAAGCAATGGGGCCTGATGGGATTCACCCAAGAATTCTAAAAGAACTAAGGGAAGAACTGGTAACACCACTGACTAAGCTTTTTAATAAATCATGGGAGGATGGTGTGGTGCCTGAGGACTGGAGGAGGGTGGATGTTATTCCCTTCACAAGAGTGGGAGCAGAACAGAGACAGGAAACTACAGACCTGTCAGTTTGACCTCTGTGGTAGGAAAAATGATGGAATCACTTCTGAAGGAAAGAATTGTTAGTTCCTAGAGGCCAGTGGGGCACAGGACCCAAGGCAGCATGGATTCACAGCAGAAATGTTATGTCAGACAAATCTAATTGATTTCTTTGACTGGGTAACAAAAATGTCCCACCTAGACTTTAGCAAGGCATTTGACACAGTCTCGCACAAAAGATTAATAAACAAATTAGCCAGACTGGGAGTGGGTCCCAGGGTGGTTGCCTGGGCAAAACACTGGCTGGACAACAGAACACAGCAGTTAATAGTAAATGGAGTCCACAGTGAAGAAAGGGGTGTTACTAGAGGGATATCGCAGGGTTCAGTACAGGGGCCAGTCCTTTTTAATGTCTTTATAAATGACATTGCAGTGGGACTGGAAGGGAAAGTATGTCTCTTTGCAGATGACACAAAGATCTGCAACAGGGTTGATACATAAGGTAGGGTGGAATGGATGAAAAGGGACTTGGGAAGGTTGGAGGAATGGTCAAATGTATGGCAGCTTAGATTCAACACAAAGAGGTGCAAAGTAATGCACCTGGGAAACCAAAACCCAGGGGAAGAGTACACAATGGGTGGTGAGATACTGACAACAAAAATGGAAAGGGACCTGGGAGTAGTCATATCAGACAACCTAAAGGTGGGCCAGCAATGTGAGAAGGCAGTAAGGAGAGCTGGGGGATACTGGGTTGCATAGGGAGAGGCATCACCAGTAGAAAACAGGAAGTTGTTGGCCCTCTGTACAGACAGTTGGTAAAACCACATCTGGAGTACTTTGTAAAGTTCTGGAGACCCCATCTCCACAAAGACATAGACAAGGTGGAGGCTGTCCAGAGGAGGGCAACCAAAATGGTGTAGAGTCTGCACCAGAAGACATATGAAGAAAGACTAAAGGAGCTTAAACTGTATAGTCTCAAGGAAAGAAGGGAGAGGGGGGACGTGATAGAAACTTTCAAATACCTCAAGGGAATCAACAAAGTCCAAGAGGGTAGCATATTTCAGAAAAAGAGATGTGCAAGAACAAGGGGTACAATTTGGAAATAGAGGGGGGATGCCTCAGAGCTAATGTGAGGGAGTATTTCTTCACAGAGAGGGTTGTAGATGCATGGAACAGCCTTCCTGAGGAGGTCACAGAGTCAAAAACAGTGGGAGAATTCAAGAATGCATGGACAGACATGAAGCAATTCTAGTAGGGGGTAGGAGGAAGTTGGCTGTTGGTTAACTAGGATCTTCAGGTTATCCGTTATGTAGGGAAATGGGCAGACTAGGTGGACCAAGCGGTCCTTATCTGCCATCAAATTCTATTTTCTATTCTATGTTTCTAACCTTTCTTGCCTTTGCCACGTAGAGTTCCCTATTTTCATATGCTGGCCTCCATGTACTTCTTAAGAGCATCTCCATTTATCCTTATTACTTTCACAACTTTGTTTAAAAACTAAAGTGGCTTTTGTGCTCCTGTTTCTTTTTTTCCTCCTCAAACAGTTAGTAGCTGCTTCTGCAACTCCCTGCTTTATAATTTCCCACTTGACCTCAACCCCCTGCACTTCACTCATCCCCCCAAGTTTTTTCAGTTACTACTTTATTCTCTTCATTTGTGGGTCTGCCCAGTGCCAACCCTCCTGGCTCCATCACCAACCTTCTACAAACTTACTGGTTATCCACTACATACCCAGGACCACAATGTGGTGGGTGATCAGCCTTGGAAGTCATGCAAGAGCCTGCAGGCTGTGCTGGCATGGAGCAGCCTGTTCATGTTCCTTCTTTTTCTTCCCAGGACATCTCCTGTGGTGGCACAAGCACACATGTGTGCTATGGCATGCATACTTGCCAGAATGTCCCATGGCAGCCCATCCCCTTACATATGCCTCCAGCTGTGCTTCCAATTGATTTACATCAGCTGGCACTCCCACAGTTGAAATCTTGTCACCCCCTCCCCAAGAAAGGAAAGAAGCCCATTGGATTCATTAACCCATCAGTCCTTCCTCCTGCTGTTGACTCCTGATGATCCTCTGACAATACACGCTTATCCTTGAATGTGAATGATGCTAGTGGTTGTCCTACCACTGTGCTAATGGTCCTTCTACCCTCACAAAATTCTGAACTAACTGCCCCACCTTTTCAAAATCTGCCCTTCTAAGATCCAGGACCACTGTATTTGAATTTGAACATTCAGGTTACAGCCTAATATTGACCATACTGAATTATTATCTGAAGGGCTCTGGTACTCTGGCCTCTCTTATGCTGTCCCCATTGAAGAGCACTAACTCCAGCATGGCTCTTTCCCTGGTAGGCTCACAAACCCACTAGGTTAGTATGCACTCTTGCATTACTGTACCGGTGCAAGTGCATGGCTCCAAACACTTTTGACTGACAAGATTTCCCAGTCTGCATCTGGTAGGTTAAAGTCTCCCATTGGTACAAACTTCCCCTTTTTGAATTCCCCTCTTCATCCCTACCCTAATAGCTGTTGTTAATTGTACCTTTTCCAATTCCACCCCACTCTTACCCTTAGGCTGCTTTCTTCTGTGGCATCTAAGCTGTCCTTTATGTACAGGGCCACCCCTTCCTTTACTCTGCATCCTGTCTTTCCTTCCAACAGGATTTTAACTGATTAATAATTAACAATGACTTTGGGTCACCCCTCTTGAAAACTGGTATAACACTTGTGACTTTCCAGACATCCGGTACTGCAAAGAAGGTAAAAATAAACTGAATACGTGCCCAATTGGAACAACCAATTAGGGGCAGATAAATTAAGGAATCTAGGTTCCAAACCAGCATGGCCAGCACTGGAGCAGGTGACAAGTTACTAAATAATTCACAAACATCATCCTACAAATTTCATTAGGGGACATGACCTTCAAGTAAAACTCAGGGAGGCCAGAACAATGGGTAGGGGTGGGGCAGGCAAGCAGGGCAGGCTGACAGAGAAAATGACTAGTATAAGCTGGCATTTATCTGTAAAGTATGCATGAAAAACATTGGCAATGGTAGTCAAATTGTAGCAGTTCATGCCCTCTACAACCATATCACTTATAGAATGGCTAGTAGACCCACCAATAAATCCCCTTTTATGATTCCAGAACCCATAGGGATCCCCATCAGAAGCCAGGAGGAGGTCCAAGGAGAATGTCCTTACACTAGACTCAAGGGGCTCTTAACTTTACTTACATTCAGTACCCCCTGACCATGACCAGTCATTCCCAAGGACCCCCTGACTATTACCATACATTTCCAAAAATCAGTCCCTAAGCAGATTTAAATTTGTAGCAGCGTCACTTTATTCAGTATGAAAAATGAATAAGAATGTTCATAAACAGACAATAATTAGGCATGATAAAATGTTATTTAATAGGTAGGCTGTGCTTGCTTTTCTGTGTTTTATCTGCCAAAAGAGGAGGGAGAGATGTGATATGATAGAAACCTTTATATATCTCACGGGGGTAAATAAGGTGCAGGAGGGAAGTATTTTTCAGAAAAAAAGGTGCTCAAGAACAAGGGGACAAGCTATGAAGTTTGAGAGGAGTAGATTCAGGAGAGATGTCAAGAGGTACTTCTTCACAAAAAGGGTGGTGAATTCCTGGAACAGCCTTACATAGATACATAGAGTTTGTTGGCAGATAAGAACCACTTGGCCCATCTAGTCTGCCTATTTTTCCTACCTTTCACTTTAGAACGGTGGCTGTTCCTTTCTTCCCAGTCTATAGGGTTCCCGGTATATCTGTCCCATGCATTATTGAATTCCCCCACTATTGTTGCCCCCACCACCCCTGTGGGAAGACAGTTCCAGGTATCCACCACACTTTTCATAAAGAAGTGCTTCCTCATATTACCCCTGATTCTACCTCCCTCCAACTTCATGACATGTCCCTGAGTTCTTGTCCATTCTCTTTTCTGAAAGATGCTATCTCCCTGTACCTTACTTATCCCTTTATCATATTTGAACATCTCTATCATGTACCCCCATTCTCTGCTTATCTCCATCAAATACATATTGAGGTCTTACAGCCTCTCCTCATATGACTTCTGGTCCTGCCCCTGTACCACCTTCCAGCAGAGGTGGTGGGAGCAAAAACAGTAGTGGAGTTCAAGAATGCATGGAATAGGCATAAGGAAATCTTGGGGGAAAGAAAGCGGATGGGGAGAGTCGGCCAAAGACTAAGTAGGGTTTGCAGTGATAATACGGGCAGGGAAAAATGAACAGACTGGGTGGGCCAAGTGGTCCTTATCTCCAATCAGATTCTATGTTTCTATGTTTACGGACCCCAAGCTAAAGGCTCAGGAACACACAGAGGACCATGGATCATGGGCTGAGAAACCCTACTAGATACATGTACAGTGTGAATGGCCTTTTGACATGAGTTTCTCAGCTTCCAATACTCATTTCAATCTAATATAAGAAGAAGCCTTAAAGCACCAGTACTAGTTAATCAGGATGTGTTCAGCACTTCCTAGATTTTTGCACTGTCTGGTAGTTTAAAATTTCAGATTTAACCTTTGCTGTTTACTACTGGTTTCTGATAATTGGTTCCATTGATTTTTAATACATTTATAATGTTGTATGGATCCACAGAAAATATGGCAGCCCCCATACTATCTCCTGTTTTTACCCTTTCTTTACATTGCTTGTCCTTTAAAGAGATCCACATAATGGGATTTATACTGCTAGTATGGTGCCTTACCCCTTTCAGATGTTATTGCTGCAGAGATTATGTCCAATAATGCAAAAGATTAAAAATGCTATCCCTCGAAAACTTAGCTCCACCAGGTCCCGTGGACTTCCCTGTTTTTGGGGTCACCCACGTTCCACCCCCATGCTT
Organism: Neoceratodus forsteri; assembly: GCA_016271365.2. Classification (NCBI taxonomy): domain Eukaryota; kingdom Metazoa; phylum Chordata; order Ceratodontiformes; family Ceratodontidae; genus Neoceratodus; species Neoceratodus forsteri. The sequence goes on from CM028132.1 coordinate 786,050,566, forward strand.
ACTAAAGTTGTGACATGATGCTAGGGAGCATGCTGGGGCAAGCTCCATTACAGTCTATGGGGGGTACCTTTTGAATCGCTTTTTTATATAGCAATGGGCAGTTGGTGATGAACCGTGGGCACCGGTTGACTAACAAGGCCCTTGTTCACTGCTGCCCACATTTCATCACCAACTGCCCATTACAATATAAAAAAAATTATCGGAAAAGTACCCCCCATAGACTATAATGGCACACATTCCCACACTCTCCCTAGCATCATGTCACAACTTTAATGAATGTGGGGGTGGAGCGTAGGTGACCCCAGAAACCATGAAGTCCCCAGAACCTGGTGCGGCTAAGTTTACGGAGGATAGCATTTCTTATCGTTTGCATTATTGGACATAATCTCTGCAGCAGTAACATCTGAAAGGTGTAAGGCACCGATTTAGCAGGTGCCAATGTTGAGACTGGTAAGTCTCTTTAAACACTCAGCAGGCAAAGGAAGGGGTGTTGCATTCCAGTTACAACAGACAAAATAAACAGTGAGAGAATGGCAGCACCCCATTTCCCTCTGAATCCAGTGTGGTGCTCCTGTCAAGGGTCTGTGCTAAACTGTCAGAAAAAGTAAAGAATGTAAAGAAAAGAAAAAAAATTAAAAGGAAAGAATTCAAATTTTGCCATTTGTGGGGCTCGTTTGATGTAACTACTGTAAAAAGAAAATCGTTATTAACTAGTACTGCTGCTTTAAATGATGACCAGCATTTGTCCATAGCATTTGGCAAAGATAATAGATTGTTATATAGCAACTTAAAGGGGACCTAAACCCACACCCATTTTCAATTTCATTATGTTTTTTTGTCACTAGCCAGCTCCATTTCTGTAGTTGTTTGAGGTTTGAAAAGTTTGAGTGGTTTGTTTTTACTGTGGACAGTAGCCCCTGTAAGTATCCTGGGTGTCTCCATTTGCTGATAGGTGAAATCTCCTTTGTTCTTTAGAGATGTATTAGCATATGAGAAAATGATATAAATTTACCTATTAGTCTTTACAGCATGTATGCTAATTTAGAATAACAAGGCAGGCACCAGCGCCTGTGTTCCCTCTAAGCTGGGCACCTGTGTGGAAGCGCACCATCAGAGAAACAACTGCACACTACAGTAGCAGTGGCATGCAGAAGAAGTGCCGAATAAACTCTAGGCAAAGATACTGCCCTGAATCCAGCCTACAGCATCCTATAGTGAATTATCTGGACTCCTTTCAGACTTTCTCCCCCACAACCACCCACTGTGCTTAACCCTTGCTTTTCCATGGGCTGACAGATCAGTCCTAAATTCCTTTACATTCCAGTTCTGTCAGCAATGTAGGGGTTACTTGCCGTGCTCTTCACTACTATGTTATCTCCTCTTTAGGTTGTAAATTTCACACACACAGGGGCCAGCTTTGATATCAGAGGTGCCTGCCACAGCTGAACAAGTTTTGTAGGTGAATGTTGCTCTACAAGTGGCATGGGGGAGGATGACTTTGATATAGTTTCTTTTTGTGACCATCAGCCTATGAAAAACTTCTGTTTGTTTTAGAAATTCCCATCAATGCCAAAAAGCACAGAGAAGCAAAAAATTATTTGTGTTTAACTGTGTCAGGTTTTTAATGGATAACTAGTAATACATCTCGCTGCATTTCTGAGCATGGTTTTAAAATCCTCAAAAAGCCCTGGGAATTGCCTGGATGTCTAACAATTTAAAGAGCTCCTGACACAGTTGAGAACTGAGACAATTTTGAAAAAATGTAACATTCAGGCATAAATGTAGCTTATATTTTTTATTTTATACTGGAATTCTCACCCTTATTTCCTTATTACGAAGGGTATTTGCATGAATACAGTATCTCTGCTGTTTTACCACTGGCTGCTTGCCTACACCTGACATCATAATTCTGTTTATGACATCAAAATTTGTTGCTGAGGAGATAATAATGATGTCATAAATAGGGGATTGTGATGTCATGTGTAGAGAAGCAGCCAGAGTAGATACAGTCTAGGGCATAGGAATCTTATTTTCATGCAGTGTTTTTTGATAATAAAGAAAATGGGGAATTACTTATTGAAAATATATGATGTAATGAAGAAAGTGGGATGGAGCTGAATATAAATCTTTATTTTTTCAAAGTTTTCCTAATCCTATCAGGGCACTTAAAGGCCTTAGTCAAATAATTGAGCAAAATGGAATGGGACTACAAATATGATTGAGTGTAGAACTGTTAAAGGTATTTAAAGTAGCAGTATGTGTTATTGTGAAAAATTTAAGCTACACTTTTTAGTGACAAAAAATGGTATCCCTATTATAGAGTCAATTTGCTTTGCACACGTAAATCTCTTTCTTGGCATCTAGTGCTGCACACACACATGAGACTTCAGCCCACAGAGTCAAAATATTAGAGGGAACATTGGGCACCAAAAAAGTGTGAAATATTGTGGTTACCTTCAGTTCAAACTCCTCCTAACAATAGTAAATCAGGATAGGTTCTTGCAAATTGCTTTCAGTGAATTTTCCCAAGATTGTGACAGCAGTGGCCCCCACAAGCAGTTCAATGAAACGGACTCCGCTATGCAATCAAGCATAAGAGGCCGATCTACCCCAAACATCATGAATCAAATACAATTTTAAGGAATGGCCAAAATCCATATACTGTTAGAGAGCATACTGGTAATGCACTGAAGTAAGTGAAATAACAGGACTGAATTAACTGCTTAGTCAGTTTATCACCATGTTACAATGCATAGCTGTTTAAGCTAGGGCAAGCCTTTTTCACACTGTCTTGAGATATTGTGCATCATGTGCAACAGGATCAGACTGCTGCAGCAGACACAACGAGAAAATGGCGATGCCCACACTGAAAATGGAGATATGCATTATAAAAAAAAGTCAATAAAAAACTACTACTGATGCACAGAAAATAACTGGACAGACTGGAAAACACATCTCTTGGAATTTTGTTTTACATTAGGGCTCCTTTAATGGATGTGCCCCCACTCTTTACTTTATAATAGGAATATGCTTTTCCTGTAAAGCACTAACGTAGTGTACGAAAAGCAGCATAGCTAATGTGAGATCAGATGAGCTGTAAACAGCAGACCAGTCAATCTGGCCCAGGTCAGCAATAAAGTATTCAGGATTCAGCCTTGAGAAGTCTCTTAGTACGTAATAATAACACAGAGGGGCCTTTTAGGCAAGCAGGCTTTCCATACACAGAAGGTAAGAGGTATGGTCATTAATCGAAATACTTGCTTCCTGGATTCTGTCCATCTGGGGGACTATAATTAGTTGAAATAAGAGATGGCATAAACTTAAAGAAAAAATAATATAAACCAAGAGAGTTATATCTTCCCATCTAATCTTCACACTAGGGGATTGATACCTCTCACACTGCTTAAAGTTAAGTAACCATTTCCATTTCCAACACCACCAAAATTACCCCCTTCAAAACTGCCCTATAGAACCTATTGTTCAACACCCGCTGCTGCACTTGTTGCTAACAGATGCTCTGCTGCTCTCCAAACACTATTGACATAGCTCTCTGGGCCGAAATCCCCCTCCCCCCCCCACTCCCCCATTGTCTCCCTTTCCACTGCCAGTACCTGCTGATACTAAACCTGTCAATTCTGATTTTTTTTTAATTACTCTGTGTTCAAGCAATTATGTAAAGTTATGCTATTTTGTATGATTGTATTCTGTAAGTATGTTGACTCTGTATGTCCTCTGTGTGATGAGGTACCTTTGTAAACGAGCCTCTGGCCTCTGGCTCAAAGGTTGTAAATCTGATTATACAATAAATAAATAAATAAATAAACCTCAGTAAAGGGCTTAAGTGGATATATCACAACATCAGACAAGCTTACAACCACAATAATTTTACACAGTTTTTCAGTAGAAACTATACCATCGGTAGTTTACACCATGCCATAGGTAGTTTACACCATGGAACTACAGTACGACTGGGTCGTCAGGCATAACAGCTATGCCATTTCACCGCACCCTACCCTGCAGACACTGACAAGTGTCACAGTGTGCCCTGGAGTCTTTGGGCCTTATGCTCACCCCATTCCATAAGAAATATGGTGAGATGGGTGCAGTATAGGAAAATGGGATGAATGTTGGGGCTGAAGAGTCCAAGGCACACCTCAATGCCTGTCACTGGCTGCAGGGTGTGGATGAGGGGTGGTGTAATGGCAGTAGTATTACAGGTGACAATCCCAAGTCACACCCCTGATGCCTGTTAGTCTCTATAGGGTGGGGCGTTATGGTTGGAAACCCTAATGTCCCAGGTATTCATTAGTATTTTCACTCCAAATTTTAAACATGGGTATTTTTGTGACCCCCACCTCATGAACAGTGGCAATATCAGTTCATTAGCAGAAAGCTGATTTTGCAGAGCGACTACACCATTTGGCACCACTGATGTGAAAACACATTTCAAGCAGGATGTGAAAAATGACAGCTGTACTGCTCATGGGGAGGAGTAAAAAATGGCAATGTTGAAAATCTGGAGTGAAAATATAAAAAAACTGGTGAAGTCACGAGTGTGCATAGAAACTACGCAACACACACCCATAATGTAATTAGATTGGGGACTTTTTTTACAGCAGATTATCAACACAGGCATTTTGGGACCTCTGCACATGAACAGTGTCACTGTGATTTTCTTAATCTGTCCTGAACACTGATGTCCCACAGCGACCACGCATTTCTGAGCTGGAAGAGCGAAAACACATTTCAGACAGGGTGTGAAAAATGACAACTGTACTGTTCATAAGGAGGTGTGGAAAAATGCTAATGTTGAAAATCTGGACTGAAAATATTACAAATTTGTGAACTTAGGAGGGTACTTGGAAACAGTGCAATGCACGCTCGTAGCACAGTCATTTTACAGACTTTTGTCACCAAATTTTCAAAATAGTCATTTTAAGACCTTTGCCCATGAACAGTGTCACTGTGATTTTCTTAATCTGTCCCAAACATTGATTTCACACACCGACTGTGCCACTGTGTGCTACATACACGAAAACACATTTTGGGAGATGTGAAAAATGACAGCTGTACTGCTCATAAGGAGGTGTAGTAAAATGGCAATGCTGAAAATCTGGAGTGAAAATAGTAAAAATTCAGGAAGTTACGAGTGTGTATAAGAAATGCACATGCACAATGCACACTCATAAAACAGTTATTTTTGGGAATTTGTTCACCACATTTTCAACATAGGGTTTTTGGGGGGTGTACCTCATGAACTGTGACACTGTCATTTCGTTACTCGGTCCCGAAAGGTAGTTCCCCACAGTGACTGTGAAATCACCTTTTGGGACTGAATAACAGCATGGCAGTGACTGAGTTCATGAGATGGAGCCCCAAAAATACCATGTTAAAAATTTAGTTAAAAAAATCCCCAAAATGGCCGAGATATTTATCAAAGAAAAAAAAAATGATGCCATTATACAGCTTATCATCATTTCTTCAGTTCATGGTCGGCTTTGAAGAGTGCAGACATGTTCCCGGTCCTCCAAAGATCATCGCACTGGGCTCTGGAGGTAAGTATGGGGTGAGGTGGGGGTGTGGGGAAGTGGGTGCGCAGAGGGTGGGCACGGGTTGGGGGAGGGAGGCAAGATAGTCAAGAAGGAAACATTTTTTGTTTATAGGTGTTCTTTTCCTTTGAAGAAAATGACCCAAGACTTTTGCCACCCTGGGTTGGGCTCCTAACATTGCAGCTGGAAGGCTCTTTTTTTGGGGGGGCCAGTGGAGCCAATGGGGGATTGAGCACCCCCATCAGCCATACGGACATTTACCATGCTGAGGTGGGCTCTCAGTGTGGCAACTGGAAATCTTGTTTTTTTCTTGTGGGGGGTTGGGGACAGTGGAGCTGACCTGGGATTGGGCACCCCTTTTGCCATACGGACATTTGCCACACTGGGGTGGGCTCCCAGCGTGGCACCTGTAAGTGTGTTTAGGGGGCAGCAGATGGATGTTTGCCATGCTGGGGTGGGCTCCCAGCATGGCACCTGGAAGTGTGTTTGGGGGGGCAGCAGAGCTGATGGGGGACTGGGCACCCCCTGTCAGCCATACAGTGTATGGGGGGGTGCATGAGCATGCTGGAGTGGGCTCCCAGCATACACGTATGTGTTCATGGGGGGGATAAACTGTCTATGACAGTTCAGATGTAGTGCCGATGTAGGCAATTTGCATACTGCCGATGGCAGTATGCAAATTGCCTGCTGATTGTGACAGCATTTTCCTTAGAACTGTATGCCACTGCATCTGAATCGCTGTCTTAGACATCTTAGACATTCATTGGCATGGTGCAGCCGCGCCTGCAAAGGGAGCAGGGCTTTGCAAGTGGGGAAGCACACCTATGAAAACTCGTATGGTGGCACTATGTTTCTTGCACATGCATGCAAGCAAACATAAAAAGAGAGGAGACACTTTACCTCTCCTACAGTAATAGGTGAGATGGACAGAGAGTGAGTGAGTGAGAGAGAGAGAGAGAGAGAGAGAGAGAGAGAGAGAGAGAGAGAGAGATGCAAATACGCTGCAAATACAAACAGCCAGCAGTAATGATTCAAACAGCAGCACCATCTAATGGCTATGTGGTTAATTTTTTTTAAAATACAAACAATCCATTGCCACAGCCACATTGTGGTACTGCAATCTGTGTGAGAGAACACTCCCCCATTATTATATAAAACAATACATGGGTGGTTATGCAAAAACTCATATTTTATACACACCCTCAGGGTGTGATGCTGTTATAACCCACTTTAGTTTTGCTGTTGGGGTTTATGAAGTATCACACCCTTTGGTGTGTATAAAATTCTCATTATACACACACACACACACCCATGTATTATTCTGTATTTTAATATCGATGTTAACTACATTTAAAACAATTTTACTGTATAAGTGCAATAAGCTACAATGGGGCATAGGTTGTGCTGTAAATATGCACTTGGCTGAAAGCACATGGCAAAGCCTCATGCATTGTCATAACAAACTTGTACTGTCCAAATGATTATCATAATACAATCTTCACCCTGTTGTGTCTTATTGCTTATAAGTAGCTTTTTCTGGGGAATGAGAATAGCCTCCCAACTGACGCAACACATGCATCATAGATTGTATAAAGTGCCCACCCTGATTGGATTACAGAGTATTCTTACATTAGTGCTGATTTTGGGGAGTGTGTAAGGATTTATTTCTTCAGGATTTTTTTTTAATGAATGCCAGATCGAATCTTTAAACAGACTGGATGATCTATATCCATTTTGAACTGATTAGGGTGGATATAGAGGGGTGTTAGAAAATAATTATCCAAATTTAGTTGCAGCCACAGGCACAATCAGATATTTCCTGAAATTTCTGTTATATATCTGGAGAAATTCCTTGCCCGCCTGCATTACCACTGTGGGTCACCAGAGAGACTCTCTTTAGATATATCATGAAATATCTGAATATATCTCAACATATTTATGGTTGCAACTGTACCTGCCAGATTAGATGAGGAAACTATTTCAACTATTCAAAACCAAAATGCTTTCTACACATAGCCATGATATAAGTTTATAGACCTAGGGTGTCTGTCATTATTTTTGTAAGGAAACTGATAGGTAACCTTTGAAGACCAAGCCTTAACTTAAAGTGCACTGGTTATGTTTTAGCAACTGAATTCTAACATGAGGTGCAGTAAATGAACTGAACCCATGTCTAATATTAATAAGCTCTTTTTAAAATCAAACAGGTTTCAAGTGAGGCACTTAGCAACATTCGTACAATATCTGGATTGGCAAAGGAGAAAATGTTTGTGAATCTGTTTGAGGAACAGCTAGAAGCCCCTTACAAAGCAGCACTAAAAAAAGCAAATGTATATGGAGCCTGTTTTGGGTTTTCCCAGTGTGTAGTTTTTATGGCATATGCTGCATCTTTCCGATTTGGAGGCTACTTGGTAAACAATGATGGCCTCCACTATACTATGGTATTTAGGTGAGTACTTATATATACTATATGTGCATGCCAATAAAATAAAGCTCTTCTTAAACATATTAGGGTACACACTGAATGCATGTTTACATTACCAAGTATAGAGTTTAAATATAGAGAGTACTGGATAGGCAACAATGCACAACTGGTGTATAGTATATGGTTAGTGCTTAATATGAATAGAAAGCTGTGACTTTCAACATCTTGTTATAAGACAGTTCAAAGGTCAAAAAAGTTGTTGTACTATCATTCTGATGTCAGATCAATAGTACAGCAACTTTTCAGCCTTGTCCTGCCACCTGATTGGCTGATTCAATGTAGGTCTGTCAGGGAGAAACAGCAAAAACATGGCAACGCTATTTAGTGACCACTGAGCAGAGCACCCATTTACTATAGAAACAAAGAGCCTGACACGGCTCCATGGCACAAAAGTACTTTTGTTATTTTAAAAAGAAACATTGTGGCCACAGACACAGATGGACATAACCACCACAGAGTGAGTGAGTGAGTGGTAGTGGCAGAAGTTGGAACATGTGGGAGAGGCACCAGATAACACAGTAGGTAATTTTTAACTTAAAAATCAAGGAGAACCATATACTATATGACATAGTGGAGGGGTGACCATCCACAACTAAAGCTGTGTTACCATTGGGAGTTAATGACATCATCAAGCCCTCTCGAGCTTCGCTCTTGAGGTCTCTATGATGTCATCAGCTTCCTCAATGGTAACAGCCTTGCTGTGGATGGTCACCCATCCACTATTTTATATGCTCTGCCACAGAGGGGTTCTAATTTTTGCTGACCAAAGCTCAAGAGGTCCATGGGAGTTGGAACCTCAAGGTGGCAGATTACACATGTTGTGCATATAGTTGCAATTCTGCATATTTTATAGTGTACTTTGTCCCCAGAAATAATTTCGATACAGCATTTCATCAATAACTTTGAGAAAACCACCAAGGCAATCTCTGAAGTGATTCCCTTCTAGCCTTTAATGCGCAGGTGGTGGTTTTCTCAGTTGATTTCAAAAGTGTGTGGCTCATGTGCTTTCCAAATTAGCTGGAATGCTGCTGTAACAGAAAAGGGTACAATTATGTTTCATGACCTTTGACTTGTGGTACAACAGCATTTCAGCTGATATGGAAATAGAGTTAGAACAAGCAATCACCGCACACCATAAAAGTAGTAAACAAACAGTCCAGCTTAATTTAGAAAGGGTTTAAATATAAATTGTGCCACATCCTATCCACCAGCATCTGAATGTTTTTGGAACTGTACCTGTTTGTCAAACGCACTGATACTCCAGGATTCAATATTCTGTCTTGCTGTACAGTGAGCAAGGCCCTTGGTTTATCAAGTCTGAAAAAAGTAAAATCTGTTTTTAAGCATGGGCTCTTAGGATATTTAATTTTTGTTTTCTGCATTTGAGTTACCAAGGACCAAGTGGGTTTCCATCATTCCATCCACTTTTAATTGCCAATAACCTTGATTAAAACAGATGTATTTTTGTTTAGTATACAGTATACATGACATTCTGTATCTACCAGTTCAGTTCTTGAGAGCCAGTCTGTTTGATCAGGTGGCAGTGCAGGCTTGCTGTACCAGTGGTGCATTACTGTAACATTTATAAATACCTGAGTACATGTTTTTTTTTTTGGTTTGCTTCCAGAGTAATATCTGCAATTGTCATAAGTGGCACAGCCCTTGGAAGAGCTTCTTCATTCACTCCAGACTATGCAAAGGCAAAAATTGCAGCAGCACAGTTCTTTAAGTTGTTGGACCACAAGCCAAGGATATGTGTTTACAGTGATCAAGGAGATAAATGGGTAAAACTAAAACAGAATGCTCTTGTTCGTTGTGTGCTGGTAATTAAGTATAGTGGACTTGATTTTAAAACATTATCCAGACTCAGCATATAAAGATTATTGTATTTAGTCTTACGGGATCTGACTTTTTCACACCATGTATTTAGAGACTGCATGGTATGCTGGAAACTCAGGCTTATACCTCACATCTGTGACTTGCGCAACAGATGCTGTCAGAGGAGGATTGATTATCTGTTTGGATACTCTCTACTCAGTGGGGGGCTGGAACACAGTGCTCCTTCGCTCCCTCTTAGTGTTAGAGGCAGCATTTGGGAGGGATATAAGGGACAGCTGATGCTTGGGTGAGAAGGATGACGTTGTAGCCTTGAGTCACAGGTGATGAGGAGGGGTGTATTTGTAAAATGCCATACTCCACATTTGATGATGATTGCCTTGCCCCATCCATGCCACTTGGTATGTGATTATCCAAGAACTCCTCTGATTTCCCAGCTACACATGGCTTTATTGCAAAGACATAATCTGCCTCTTAGTGCCCTCCATGGTGAAGGAGCCCCCACTTAGGGGAGGAAACAGAGCCTGGGGTGGTGAAGACCACTCAGAGATCTGGAAGTGATACTGACAACAGAAAAAAAGAGGTACTACTACATCTAGGTAGGACACTGGTGAGACTGCACCTGGAATACTGTGTTCTGTTCTAGAATCCTTATCTAAGGAAGGGCAGGGGCAACCTTGAGATGGTGCAACACAGGGGTGACCAAAATGAAGGGCCAACAGTGCAAATCTTATAAAACTAATCTCCAGGCAATGTTACTGAAGGGAATTGACAAGGTGAACCTCAGGGAATTATTTAGCAAGAGTACAGAGTCAAGAACCTGAGGTCATTAATAGAAACTGTTTGGGGGAGGTTTAAGAAGGATGTGAGGAAGTTGTATTTTATAGAAAGGGTGCTGGAGCTATGGAACAGTCTGCCAGTGGAGGTGGTGGGTGGCAAGATTGTAAATGGTTGCAAGCATAACTGGGACATAGTGAAGGGTTCGGCAGCTGCTCAGGATGGTAGTAGAGATGTTGCAAAGTTTTTTGAAGCTTAAGTGAATTCACCAAATCTGCCTTCATGAATAATTTTGCTATTTTCTTCTATTTAATAGGAAATTCGCCATTGGTGACTTTGCCTGGCAACTTCACCTGTAACTTTTCCCTTGAGGTACACCAAGGCAAAGTTGGGTCAAAATGAAGCTACTGATACACAAATATCTCAAGGTCAGCAGTCCTCTGCCTCCCCACTCCATAGCAGCTTGAAAACCCTGTGCCACCCTCCCCACCCTCACCCTTGTGGTAACATCACCACAGACTGCACCCACTCATTTATCTCAGTCAGGAGAAATTCCAACATTTTCTGACCTGTGTGTGATCCAGTTACACCACTCTTCACTGCCAGCATAACATAAATATCCGCAGTGTTGCTACTACTGCAGTTGGGCTTAATACACTTTTTTCCCCTAGCCAGCATCAAATACTACTCCAGAAATAGTACCTGTGCCCAATGTGCTGTAATGCACAGAAAGGAACAACTAGTTGTTTGGCCACAGGTCCACCTATCCTTACATGGGACCTATTATCCAGATCAGGCTCAATGCCACCACCACCAGCAGTCAAGGAGGCACCAGCAACCTCCTCCTCAACCACTGTTCCCTCAGCTAGAGATTTTGCTACCTTTTGGACTGATCCTCTGGTTGCAGCCTCCCCAGCCCCCACCAGCAAAGATGCCAAATAATTTGGCAACACAAATGCCACTACCATTTCAACTAATTGTTTCTTTACTGCTACTGCCACCACTACTACTACTACTACTACTACCAGTACCATAGCCAATGAATAAAGCTGCTGCAAAGGTAGATTTTTTTTAAGGTACAACAACATTTTGCTCTACAGAACCTATGCACTTTTTGAGCACCTTGCTGGCACCTCTCACTTTACTCAAGCTTCTCTTTCCATTCATTTTATATATTTAGATTGTTAATATTACGAGCAAAAAAACAAATAAAATAAAAACTGCAGTAGAACTATATACCTGCAGCAGCAGACACCTCACTAGAGGGATTAGCAGTTTTTTTCCCCTTCCTTGATGCCCAGAAACCACAGATTGTGATGTGGTAGTGGTTGCCTTCAGCCGTGTTACAGCACAGCTCACATCTACACTGCTGTTAATATGGTTTAAGGGAACTGTGTTGGTCAAGAACTGTGCTGAGATCCTGCTCTGAGCAGGGTTAAGGGAATTTGTGCAATCTGGAAAGTAATTTATCTGCTTTGTTCTCATTTTCTTTTGTCAGGGTCACTTCAAACAAAAAACAATATACTATATGGTCAGGGCTTATTGTGTATGGAAAACAAAGGTTTTCCAAATCTTGTTGTAGGACAGTTCAAAGGTAAAAAAAATTGTTGTACTATCGTTCTGATGTCACATCGATAGTACAACAGCTTTTTAGCCTTGAGCTACCACTTGATTGGTGGGAACCAACAGGTCAGCTAGAAAACAAACAAACCAAAATGGAAGTGCTGGTTAGCGAACGGACCACTGAGCGGTAAGCTACGACAGTTTCTACATGGACTGACTCAGCTCCATGTGTCCAAACTGCCACTTTGCCTTTTTTTTTTTAAATCACTGGCATCTGTAAATCATAGCTAGAAGGGGTAGAGTGGTAGGGCAGTGAGGACCGGATTCAGGAGTAGACAAGGAGCAGTAGAGTGAACATAAGGTATGAAGGAGCGGCTGCCATGAAATTCTGTGAAACTGTAATATTTTTGGAAACCATATACTATATAAAACATTGTATGATTGTCCATACACAAGGCTGTTGCCATCTTGGGGGTATGATGCCATCATACAGACCTCTCCAGCTTTGCTCTTGAGGTCTGTATGATGTCATTATATCATCTCGATGGCAATATAGCCTTGTTGTGTATGGACAACCATACACTATTCTATATATTGTATTCATCTTAATTCCCGGGGGCTGATTTTATATTGGCAAAAGTTAGTGCTGTGCAGAATGCAGAATTCTTCCAGTAAGATTAGCACAGAATGACCATTCTGGCAGTGGAATTTCCACTGGAATTTCACTGGTTCCACCTACTGTGATCCACAGAATAATATTCTAATGAACAGCATTTTTCTGTGGAAAATTATTCCACAACAATTTTTATGGAAAATAAGAGATCGGCAGAATAATATTCCACAGAACAGCATTTTTTCCGCAGAAAATCTTTCCATAACTATTTTCTGCAACTGAATTCTGCCATTCAGTTTCTGGCAAAATTTGGCAGAATTTTGGTGGAATTTAGAAAATGCCACAACATTTAATTCTGCTGGAATTTGAAAATTCCACACAGCACTAGCAAAAGTGTGTGTGTGTGTGTGTATGTGTGTGTGTGTGTTGTTGTTTTAGGCATAACTCAGTCAAACTAAGTTGGATTTGTACGAAACTTGATACGATTGTATTCCACTACAATTTGGTGAATTTATTGATGATCTGATTAATGAGTGGATCTGGCACCATGGTAAATTTGGGAGGTAATTTTTTGGTGCTGTGTGTACCCCATGTATGTCTGGTGGTATTATATGTTAATTTTGTACCACTCATTGAGACCTTTTTTATATAGATTGTCCCTTAACTCCAAAGACTGATGGAGTAATGGCTTGTTAAAGTTACAATGTTATCATATAGGAATTAAAATTTTTTTGAATTTTTATGTTTTTTATATGTCTGCTTTCGGCTGGTATTTCTTAGGGACTTAAGGTTAGAAATAGTTTGCCAGGTTAGAGTTAGAAATATGTTGTCGGGTTAGGATAAGAAAGATGTATCTAACTTGGGGTTACAAATATGTTGCCAGGTTATAGTTAAGGGAACCTGGGCAACCTGGAAAGTGATTTATCTGCTTTGTTCTAATTTTCTTTTGTCAGGCTTGCTTCAAAGAAAAAAAAATATACATATTAATTGTTCATCTTAACTCCTGGCAGTTGATTATATACTGGCAAAAATGTCTTTTTTTTTTTTTTTTTAGGCATAACAGTACATTTTTGTTGATTTCTCTGACATTTGGTATGGCTGTAGTACCAGAGGATATACACATTTGGTGCATTTTTGATGATTATCAGACTTAACATGTGGAGTTGGCACCATGGTGAATTTGGGAGGTCATTTTGGGGTGCTGTGCATACCCCTTGAATTTGTCTGGGGGTAATATTTGTTGGTCTTGTAACACTCATTGAGGCCAAGTTTTGATAGATTGTCCTTAACTCCAAAGACTGATGGTGTTACAGCTTGTTGAAGTTGCAGTGTTATCCTATGGGAATTTTCATTTATTCATTTTTTATGTTTTTAGTATGTCTAGTTTCAGTTGACACTTCTTAGTGGCTTGGGTTAGAAATATGTTACCAGTTTTGGACATCAGCCATCTCATTATCCTGAACCCCATTCCCAGTGCATGACATTTTTGGGGTCTGGGACTGCACCTGTTGTTGCTGTCTTTACCGCCAGCAGTGCCATCACCAGCATCCACCAGCACTGATGTCACAGATATTACTGAGAAAAAGTTTACTGCTTTAATGCCTCCACCACTTGCACCAACTACTCCTTTTTAAGTACTGCCAACAGTACCAGCCCCTGATGAACCTGCATCAGACGTATTATACATCGGAGGGACCCAACTGTTTGTTTTCTGGCCAACTTCTCTTTAACAGTCAGGCAGTGTTTATGCTCTGTATTCCAGTGTGCCTTTGGAACATGCTGCTACCTAGAGACTTAACTGTGATCATTCTAGAGACTTAAATGTTATTACCAGCTAGTGTGTGCTATTTTGTGCTGTTTCAAATGCTGTATTTGAGCTGGTTTTGTATAGTTGTGTACTGTTCAAATGTTTCACAGACTGCTGCTTGATAATTCAGAGGCAGAGATAGATTCGCCTGTATTAACGTGCACTTTTTTGTTTCACTCTCGCTCTGCAGTCTCCCTTCCCACTCTCTCTATCCTGTTTCCCACCATGACCTTTTTGCTGTCTCCCTTTTTCTCATTTGTTTCCTCTGTGACCCCTTAATCCCTCCACTGAACTTACCTTGTCTCCTCCTTCCCTCCTTATGCAGTCCAGCAAGGTCTATGCAAGGCAAGAAGCCAGTGTGTGTGCTTGCCCCCCCCCCTGTGGCCGTCAGAGCCCCAGAAGCCTACAGAATAGCAGCAGGTGCATGCACAGCAGTGTAGCTTGCAGACCGGTGAATTGTACTTGCCCACCCCAGCTTATGTGGTGGCTGCCCCACCCACCCCAACACTGCTGCCCTAAGCAAGCATTAACTTTATAGGTAATGAGTGGCATGTGACGTGTCACATGACTTGTCAAAGGCCTCTTTTTATCCCCCTAATTCACCATCTGCATCTTATAGTGCTGGGCCAAAGGAGGTCGCTGCTATACCATCCTACTCTCCTCAGCAACTATACTATCATAAGCCCTGCGAACATACATAGCCCACGTTACATGGCCTCACCCTTTGTTCTCCTTCACCCCCTTGTAGCTCTCCTTTTCTTTCTTCCTGTCTTCCCCCTGACTCAGCCCTGTCCTTTCCCTGCACCACCCGTTATACTTCTTGTCCCCTACGTAACCAATCCACCTCCCCCTTCTACGCTCCCCACCCCCTCCTCTGACTCTATCCTGCTACCCTTTGTTAAAAATCCACCTTGGCTACTAAACGTCTCTCTTATAAAGTTAGATGCCATTCAGCATCGCCTTCCTCCAATACACTTTAAATGTCTTCATCCCCATTTCACAGAAAAAAAGCCTAAATGCCAACCTCCTGTCTATCCCCTTCTCATTTTTCTCTTACTCCTAGCTGGAGACATCAGATTAAACCCTGTCCCCTCACATCTCACCTCACCGTCGACCCTTCCCAAGGACCCGAGGTTCTTCCACATAAATGCCCAAAGCCTCTTTCCTAAATTGGATGATCTCAAAGAATGGGTCACTCAGCACTCTCCTGATAACCTATGCAAAATGTGGCTATCTTCACATATCCCAGACAACCAGATTGCCCTCTCCAACTGTAGCCTTCACCACCAAGACCATAGTAAAAGAGGAAGGCGGGGTTGCAATCTACTCCCAAAATTTCCTTACCTTTTATATCACCCACCGTGAAACAGTCTCCAGATCTATGAACTCCTTATAGTGAAGCTCACCCTACCATCCTAAAATCCACTTTGTCTTGGAATTCTGTATGTGTGTCTACCAAACTTCCTCCCTCTTCATTTGTCTCAAGTGTCACCTCCACTACCACCCTTTAATCTGCAGGTGAACTAATTCTTCTTGGTGACTTCAATCTGGATTGGCTCTCCCCATCATCTCAAAATGCATGTCTCCAGATAGACTCATTAAACCTGTCCCAACTGATCAAAGAACCTCCTTATCCCAACCCTCGCACCCTGTCCCACACCCTGCTCGACTGGGTGTTATCAACCCACTTGCACCTAATCAGTGCAGCTGATGTTCTTCCAGATGTGCTCAGTGACCACTGCCCCACCTTTTGCATCAGAAAGAAACTCACCCCAACCCCCCCAAATACATCCAGTACCGACCTCTGAAAATGCTCGACAAAAGCAAGCTAGTCCTGGACTTGACCATGGCAAATTGGTCACCGGTCCTCACCACTCTCTGTGTAGATGCTGCTGTCACCCACTTCACATCTATTTTTTTAAAAGTCTGGGATTCCCATACCCCGCTGAAAACAGTTAGGGTTAAGTGCCACTACCACCCTTGTATCTCTGCTGATATCTTGTCCATATGCAAAACACGTGACCTCACTTGGTCCTGTTTCTAAACCTCCAGTGACCCAGTGGACCTACAGAACTACAGGACCCTTTGTATTGCATACACAAAGGCAATTAACTGTGCAGAATCTGGCTACTTCAAAGCCCAGCAGCACCCCTCTAGCAATTCTCCATCATCCATCTGTAATGATCTCCACTCGCTCATGCTCAACTCCTCAGAGCCTCCTTCACCCACTCTTTGTGAGGCTGGTTCCATCATCTCCAACCCCTTCTACATCAAAGCTGTCCTAAACAATTTCTTTTTCTTGTGTTCTCACACAAGACCACCCCTCCACTGCCCCACCCTTCCCTTCACATCTTGTCAGCCTACTGACTTTCAGCTGTCCCCTGTCTCCCCTCAGAAGTCCTTAGTTCTCTAAGATCACTAAATCCCTCTAAAACCCAACCTGATGGTATACACCGTAGACTTCTCATAATCTCTGCTTCTTCTATTCTTATCCCTCTTACTCATCTTCTCAATCTATCTCTCTCCTCCTCAACCATCCCCTTAGCCTGGAAAAATGCTACAGTCCTCCCCCTTCACAAAGATGGTGACCCAACCACCACAGGAAACTACCGTCCCATATCACTTCTCCATGCACTTGCCAAACTCCAAGAATCCCTTGCTCTTACTTGGCTAAGTTACTTCCGCTCTACCTCTAACACTTTCTCCCCTCTCCAATCAGGATTTAAGAAATTACACTCTACCACCTCCTCCTTTCTTTGTTTTACAGATGCCCTCTACTCCGCAATGGAGCAAGGACAGATCACCTCAGCCATATTTATTGACCTTGCAAAGGCTTTTGATTCCATCTCCCATCCTCTTCTTTTAAACTAGCTAAGTACCATTGGTCTTTTCACTGCTCTTTTCTCATGGTTTAGCTCTTATCTAACAGGTTCCCATTCTTGGTGGTTTCCCATAAGGATCAATCCTTGGACCAGTTCTTTTCTCTCTGTTTATAAATGATTTGCCCTCTCAATGTACCAGTTCCCACATCCACGTGTGCGGACAACACTGTTGTATTCCTCTCTAGTCCCATTGTCCCTGATGTCCAAACTCTCCTTTAACATAATTTCACTGCATTAGTAAACTGGTTCAAAGCTAACAGTCTAAAAATGAATACCAAAAAGATTGTTGCCATGACCTTCAGCTCAAAACTGAAATTTGCCAGAATCCTCTCCCTCCCTCCCTGCCTAATCTACCCCCATGGTTCTCCTCTTGAAGAAGTCCCAACCTCTAAATACCTTGGAGTGTGGCTTGACCCTTCGCTGGACTTCTCCTCCCATTTTAAGACCCTTCACTCTAAGCTACATCCCTATGTGGGGCTTCTTTATTGTCACAAGAGTAGTCTCTCCCTCCTAGTCCAACGGGATCTCCTCCTTAGATGGATCCTACTTGCCTTCAGCTATGCTGATTTTGTCTATGGCTCAGCCCTGGCCACCTCTCTCACAAAACTTGACACCCTTGTCAGAGCTTTCTGTTGTTTCATCTCAAATTCACCCCCTCTAATTCACCATTGTGACCTCTGCTCCTCCCTATCACTTCCATCCCTCTCACAAAGATGCTTATCACATTGCGCTACTTTCATCTCTAAATATTGGTTTGGCACACTTCCTTTCTACCTCTCCTCACTCATAGATCCAGCCACCCCCTGCCCTTACCCCTCACACACAAATTACCACTGCTTTTTCACCCTATCATGTGCTGGGACCTCTGCGGGTAAACTTGCTTTCTCCTTCAGACTTCCTTACCTCTAGAATACCCACCCCCACAAACCCGCCTCCCCCATCCTTTCCTGCACTTAAGCACCTACTCACACCATCCCCAGTTACAGCCTGCTGCTGTACACAGACCTAAGTCATGACCAAAACCTCTGTCCTCCCTTTTGTCTTCCATCATAAATTAAAAATATTAACTCATTTTATGCTCTGTCAAAAGGATATTGTTATATTTTTTCATTTGCAAAAAAAATGACTTTGTAATATAACTTTAAAAAGTGTAATATTTTTGTATGTTGTTTATTAATGTATTTTTTTTCTTTTTTTAAAACAAAAAATACACAGCAGGGATTTCAGGGACTAAGTGTATACTCGCAGCAACTCAAGTAATTATAATGATGTTACTATCTACATGAAAACTCCAACCTCAATCTCTAAAAAATAAAATCAGTACAGTCGAACCACACTGACAAAAATAATTCAGTAAAACACACCTATTACAGAACAAAAACTACAAACCACAAAAGACAAGAAAATTAATTCACACAGATCACTAACTACAACAGTACTAGTGCTGCTCGGACAGAAAAGGCTGCCTTTTGCTTGCTGCTTGCTAGCTGACAAGCTCCCTCCCCACAGCACTGCCTCACTATACACAATACAGGAAAAAGAAACAACTTTAATATAACTAAATCAGACACAATAGGACAAATAATTGGTTATCTAAAGGCACAAGGCATGTTAGACACTTTGAGGAGTGATTTGAATGAAAACACTACACGTTTAAACACTTTTCAAAGGTTTTTGGGCCCAGTAGTTCAGAACAGAATTAACACCAACTATCTCTTCATAAGACAGCACTAAACTGAGCCTACACATTGCAGTACAGCTCACTGCAGCAACATTTGACCTCCAATCCCATGGATCATTGCAAACTTTGCCTTGGAGGCACAACTCGCAGACAAAGTTGTCAAATTCACCATTCACAAAGTCCTAGCTGTAATGTAAAGTTGAACTTTGCATCACAGATTCAATTCACAAATTTTGGTGAATTTGCAAGTTTCTTTATGGAGGGAAGTTCTTTGACTTTGCCCACCACTAGTTGGTAGCAGTAGCGAGGGGAGTTGGGGATGGATCGAGAGGGATAAAACCCTATTTGGACAATAGGTCCTGTAACAGATAGGAAATTCTGGGAAGACTACATTGACCTTTGGTCATTTTCTTCCATCATGGTCTAAGTTTCTATGTAGAAGAGACAACCCTGGAAATAGTACCATAGGAGGAATGACTGGGGAATTGGTAATGCCTTAGGGAGAGATATTGTGAAGCCCGTCAGGATCAAGTGCAGTGTCACAGGTTCCCTGCATGACAAAAGGGATTAACTCCCATTGAAATTGCATTGTTTGCAGCAGTAACTCTACTGTAGAATTCTGCAGAGTTGGGCTTGATCCTGGTGGGCTTCATGGTATAGGGAACAGTAGGTGAGGTACAAAACAAAGTTAGCCATCTTAAAGAGGAAGAAAAGTCTGTAGGACTTTTAAAGTCTGAAAACATGAAAAGTTCCTTTAAACAAGGGTTGGAGCTTACCTCTAGGCCTTAGCAGTCCAGAGTTGTTCATAGGTATTATTGCATTTATTTAGTTCGTATTGACCAGTAAGCACAATAGACAATTAAATGCCTATTTTCAAGTACAGCCTGGGAGGTTACAGTAAGAATAGTACAATCCAGTGAACACAGTGCATAAGAAGATAACAGGAAAATAGCTGAATACAAAAGAGGTAACATTGAGGTACATAATACAAAACTGTACAGTCAGAGGAAGCAAACAATATAATCTTATGCAGTAACAGCAAATAGCAAAAGCACAATACAAAGTAAAGTGGTTGTATATAGCACAATGAGCTCAGATAGGCCTATTGAGTAGACCATGGAAAATACTTTGGCCCACAAACACTATTAAGGGAACAACTCATCACCCCATGCAAGTGCAGGCAGAGGTACCTTTTATATGTTTCCATGAGGACCTTGTAAGAAAGAAGTGAGAGGAGGCACCATGGACAGATAGCAGGAAGGAGTTCCAGAGCCTACAGTAGCACATGTAGCAAAAGCCTGATCACTCTTAGCAGTGAGAGGTTTTGGGACAGCAAGCAGGAACGTGTCATTGGATCATAAGGGATAACCAAGGTTAGCAGTCTGTAACTTTTCAGCCAGGATAGGAGGGTTGGCAGTCCTGAGCACCTTGTCAACAAAGCACCCCAGGGCAAAAGCACAACCATTCAGAGGGATAGCCATCCAGGTCTGTCATAGAGCTTACAGTGATGTGTAAGGCAGGCTGCTGAGAGGGCAAAATGACAGATGTTATTATAAACAATATCCCATTTGGACAACAGGGACTTAGCAACACTCATTTAGGTAATGAGTCCATAGTTTAGGGAGGGTAGGAGTACTTCATTTTCAAGGATGAGATGTGCAGCAGGAGCAAAGAAGTGCTTGGCCCTGTAAGCATACCAATCTTACTGTTAATGGCACTACACAGCTTAGAGATACTCAAAGAGAGATCCAGTTGGGAGGGTCTAAAGTAACTCCAAAGTGCTTGAAGGAGTAGGCAGTAGTAAGGGACAAACCATCTACACTGGTCAAAAGCAGGGGCTCAAATCAAGTCCTGGTTTTAATCCAAGAGTCAAAAAGCATGATTTGCATTTTCATTAGGTTGAGGGCTAACTTATTTTCAAAGAGTCAGGACTGAATTTGGTGGAAGTCTTCACTCAGTTGTGAGTTAATGACCATGATATCCTGGAAGCTAGCCAAGAGCACTAGGTCATCTGCATAAAGGGTGGAACTGTAATGGACAGGTAACTGGGGGAGGTCATTAATAAAATGAGAAAAGGATGGGACTCAGGATTAATGTAAATCAGCCATAATTTAAAAAGGAGACTGCCATGCAATGTTGAGATCAGGGGCCTGACTTTCAAAGGGCTGCTAGCTTTACACACCATGTGCTGATCCATGGCTGCAGCAACCTCTGGTTGTGTCAGGGACCCTGCACACTATACTAGAAAAAGGGGTCCCTGTGCCAAAGTTCTGGGAGTTGCTGCAGTCTCAGTCTTGCTTCAAACCTTTCGTGCACCTGAGAGGTTTTACTGAGGATCCCATCAAGCCCCTCCCCAGCCTAGCGCAATACCAGCCCAGAGCTGCAATGTTGAGGGGGATAGGCAGTGTGGTACACAGCAGCTGGACCAGTGGGAGTGCCAGTAGTGGGCAGCAGGGGCATGACAGGGTACTGTACTGGCACTGGGGCAGGGGTGCCCTGGATGGGGAACACAGCCACTGAGTGTAGTGGGCAGTATGCTGCCATGGACCATGTCCCAAGCAGCTGATACCACCAGCCCTTGCCAGTCACCCGCATCATGACACCACTCCGACAGGGAGTGATTGACCAGGGAGGCATGAGATGAGGGGGTGCATATGATGGGGAACATACCCCAGGCAGAGCCACCTGTCCCAATGCACTGCCTCAGATGCCAGAAGAGTGGAGGCAGTTGGGAAGGGCACCACAAGTGGCAGATGCCATCCCGAGGTCTAGCAGTCAGCATGTCAGGACATGTGCATGCTGTGGTTCAGTTGGCAGAGGTGGCAGCATCAGGGTCTGGGACATGATCAGT
The DNA here is from genome assembly GCA_016271365.2 of Neoceratodus forsteri. Lineage (NCBI taxonomy): Eukaryota > Metazoa > Chordata > Ceratodontiformes > Ceratodontidae > Neoceratodus > Neoceratodus forsteri. The sequence goes on from CM028132.1 coordinate 786,072,610, forward strand.
GGCAGCATACTGCCCATGGTTACTCCATGACTGTGTGTCACTGTGCAGGCAAGCCTGCCCCAGTACCACCAGTGTTCCTTCCAACTATCCCGCCATGCCTATTCTGACCAGCACTGGCACCGGCACTGGTTCTACTGTTCCATGCCATGCAGCCTATCCCCCCCTCCAAACTGGGCTTATGCCACACACCTAATGCAAGGGCTGCTAGACCAGCTCATGGCTGGCCTAACCTATGCACTGCATTGCATCCACTGCAGGGCTTCCACAATCCCAAATAAGGGAATGCTGCAGTTCTGCTGTAGCACAAGCCCTCTTGTGACTTGTTGCACCAGAACATCTGGCACAAGGGTAGTGAGGTGCAGCTTTGGCACAAGGCATCCCGACTTTGATGCAGCCTGCGTTCAAAAATCAGGATGGCAGCAAACTTTGGAAATCCTTTTGATGCAGGCACTTTGCACCAAATTTTGGGCTTTTAAAATCAGGCCCAGGAAGTGATGCCTGAGGTGATCACCTATTCTAATTTCCTGTGACAGTCCTGATATTCCCTTTCTTGTTCTGAAAGTTTACCCTGCCATAAGAAGACTAATATAGGAATTTGTAATGCATGTCCTGAATTTTGAGCTGCTGCCTTTGGCAACTTTAAGACATGTTCTGAATTTCAGGAATTGTCCTAAACTTATTGTGCTTTATGGTGGTCACCCCAGAACTAAATGTGCTTAAAGAGCAGGTAATCACTCCTATTAAATTGGATATTTCCTGTTTTATTAATTGTGTTTAATGTGGTATGAAAATATTTTTTTATTTTTACAATGATCACTTTGTTCAATCAAATAATTGAGCTTTCAGGTATACGTTTAAGTCTGCTATTAGAAATAAATAAGTAAAATTCTGGTATTGGGATATCAGACACTCCAAACTACTTAAGAGCCCATATTATTTCCATAAGAATCTGTAGATTTACTTTTCAAACGAAATAAACTTTTATTTCAGTAATGCATTTTACCTTTTACAATATGCTTGTAAAGTTGTTGCTCATCTATTTACAATTAAATATCCTTTTTTTACATCCCTAGAAAAATCTAAGTGGTAATAAAATATTACCTGCTAAATACAAACTAAAATAAATAAACAAATACAGGCAGATGGGGAGAAGGGCATTAGGGGAGGAGGAGTGAATGACCACTAAGGCACTCACAAAATACCATAGGTAAGGGTAGGCAGACTAGATGGGTTGTGAAGCCATTTTGGCTGTCATTGTCTATGTTTCTATGACTGTGAAACAAATGCTCACAGATTAATAATAATCACAAATTTTAGTGCCAACTCTACAACACAAAGCACTGTGGGCCACTCTTGCATACTAGAGACCCGGCTGTGTGACTCGAGCCCAGGATGGCAGGAATGCAGACTGACAAGCAGGATGGTAGAACTAGTAAAGTAGGATGTGCTCTACAAAAAAGAATGGGGCAAATCAGCTGTGTTGATGCATGCTGTGAGTCACGTATCACCCAATTAACCAGATCGGATGTCTACTGACAGTTCACCAATATCACTGCCCCATTGGGCATTAAGGTTCCCTACCCACGACAGGTTAGGCAATGCCACAAGAGGGACTTTTTACCAGAGTGTAGATGTTTCCTACTTCTCATTGCCCTCCCTATTCTCTTACTAGTATGTGCGTGCCTCAGTGTCCTTGGGGTTGCGTCGCAGTGCGTGGTCACCCATGCCACCAAGTATGACACCACCATGCTAACACCAAGAACCACTCGAAAGGAAACAGCTCAGCTCTCTCAGAATTGGGAGGTCCATGCAGGTTTCTTACCTTCCCCTCTCACTTCTTCCATTACCAGTTCATGTGCAATCCTGGGTACACCAGCATGCTAGATGTTCCTCTACTCAGTACAATGGAGCCAGCCATGAAACATGCAATTTGGATCATCTATAAGCTTTTTTGTGATTTTAGTGGGTAATAGTTTCTTCCTAACCAGATTTTACCTGTGGAAAACAAATGAGATTATTACTTTTTTACAATTACAAAAACTACTTGAATGAATAACACTGTTACATACACATAAAAGGAGCAATGTGTTATTTATTTATTTAGTTTTTGTTGACCGGGTAAGTGCACTAGACAAATCCTGCCTATTTTCAGGCACGACCGGGGGATACAGATGAATGCCAACTGACCTTGAACCAGATTAAGCTGCTGGTGGTATTTTTTTAGTGAATGAGGGAAATTTGGCCAGGACACCAGAGAAATTGCCCTACTGCATTGCTGGCAGTAGGGGAAGCTGCTGGTACTGTGTTTCGGAATGGCAGACTGTGCTGAACTCTCCACAGAGATGGACGTCCTTCCTACTGAGAGCTTGGAGTGTTCTTGTGAAGTACCTGAGCTAGAACAATCCCGAGATGGGATTTCTTTGTATACTGCACCTTTGGAGCTGCCTGGAGATGTGCACGGTGTGATCCACGCAGCTGGAGCTTTACTGCCTGACCAAGGCTTGCTGGTTGGAGATTTTCCCTCGGTTTCCTCTGCGGTACCAAATACTTCTTTTGGGGGCTATGAGTAATGCAGCTTTACTTGCTGACCCGATGGCTGTGACAGCGGCTGCTTCGATTAGCAGTGACGTACAGGAGAAACTGCTGACTCCTGCATTGGAAGCTCAGCATTCAGGAAAGCGGAAGTTAAACCTGTCTGCCAGCTCCTTTCCTACAAAGTACTGGAGTAAGGAATTGGCTTTGTTGGACGCAGGCTGAATGCTTCAGGATGGGCGATGGCTTCCAGATTCAGATTGGGTTACTTTTACCCCGACAGAGATGCATGGGATTATTGTGAATGATCAGTCTGCGGATCCACAACCTCCAGATCAATCTGCTTTGGCTGCAGGGGGTAAGACTTTGATTTCTTCTGCCCCAGTTGTTACTGAAGACTCTACTACTGATTTACCGGATGCTTCTCCACCCCTCCCCATCAGGAACGTTTCCATGATGGTTCCTGCTTTTCAGATCTTTTTCAGAATAATAGACTGAATCAGACTCCCAGGTGCAATGCTGTACGGCTCAGGTACAGGGGGGGTCTTCAGGAACATCCTGATCATTTCTATGTCGGCAGAAGGCTGCTTAAGAACTCTATGCATTTTCAGGCCTCAGACATATATGCGCTTATAAATATTCATGGAGAGGACATTTTTGATATTAGCTTTCGGTCCTTTACTGGCCTAGACAAATTCTGGCAGAAATACGAATCGTTAAAATCCATTCCTTTATGGACTCCATTTTTGGCTATTCCCATTACCAAGCCCTTGTTTAAAACCATCCACATTATGTTTCGTAATGAGGGGGTTAATGTGGGGGATATTTTGTACTGGTTAGAGACTAAATGCACTGTGTTGGGGCTTCCAGATCCTGTTATTGATTGGGAGGGAATCTGGACTAGAAGCTGGAAATTTAAGATTAAACTGCACATTATAGGGATACAGTTCAGCATGTTCCTAACAGCTTCTTTTTTGGGAAAGATAGGGGAGTGTGTTTTTAACCCGGTCAGCCCAAGGCTTGCTACAAGTGTGGTAGTGCTAATCATTTGAGTAGTGCTTGTGACAAAATAAAATGTGCTTTGTTTGGGGAGCTAGACCATGACAGTGATACCTGCCATAATGTTTTTCGCTGTAACCTCTGTGATGCCCACGGTCATGCGTGCCATCAGTGTCCATATGCTGGCCAAAATAATTTAGGGGATCTTGATAAAGAAACCCTAATTTCTGAAGCCCAAGGTCGGTTTACGCTTACTGCTGAGGATACTGCTCCTCCTGCTTCAGATCCTTCTGCCTCAGGCCCTTCTCCTATGGCACCTCCTGAGGGTGGTGTATCGCAGCCCACTGATAAACCTACTGACACTGACGAGTTTTCAAATCCACAACCCCCTGTAGTTTCAGGGCTTTTACCTCCTGGTCCACTTTCTTCCATTCATGCCCCCATTCCCCAGACCCGGAGTTTCAGAAACCTCTCCCAAGGCGTGTGACTAGATCACATACTAAACTACTTCTTAAACCAACTACCCTTCCCACGCACAACTCCCTTCCAGGTGCTGCAGGACCAGGATGGGGATTCTGAGTCTGACATATCAGTTAAATCTGGGGCTCTTTCAGGTATGGAATGTGATAATGAGGGGGGTCCTGATTTATTGGAGTCAAAGAAGAAATCGTGTAGAAAGCGTAAAAAGGACAAACTGTATTCTGATTCGTTGCCTTCTTTAACTGTAGTTTCCCTAAATACTTGCAGTATCAAGAATTCCAGGAATCGTCTTGAGCTCCTACATTTTTGTAAGTCCTTAACTGCAGATATTCTGTTCCTGCAGGAGACGCGTTTTACTTCTTTGTCTGAGGTAAATTATACAAAGAAGTTGTGGATTCATGGGCCTTCCTTTTGGTCCTATGGTTCTGATGCTGCAGATGGAGTTGGTATACTTTTTTATCACACCAATGTACAAGTTCACAGAATGGTGAATTTGGTTCTTGGTAGAGCTTTGCTTCTGAATTGTTCGTTCAAAGGTTATTCCCTCTGCCTCATAGACATTTATGCTTCCCAAGTTAAATCTGCCAAGATGGATCTTTTTCGTGACATCGAGCACTATCTCTTTTCCCCTAGACACATCATATGGGGGGGAGGGTGATTTTAATTGTAGCTTAGATCAGAAATTTAAAGACCAGATACAACAAAAGGTATATTGTGATTCCCATGCTCTACAGAACATAATTTTGAAAGCCTCTTTAACAGATGTTCATAGAGCACTTTATTTGGATCCTGGGCCTACCTATAGACGTAGCAGTTTTGTTACTAGGATTGATTTTGTTTTTGCTTCCCGTTATTTGCTAGCATTTTCATTTAATTTGCATCCTTGTGAATTTTCAGATCACATGTTGTTGCTGGTATGGTTTTCACTCTCCAGTATCCCACCTCGCTTTCCTGCCATTCCTGTAAGATGAAAGTTAAACCCCATCTTACTGTCTCAGGAAAGGTTTCAGTTAGCTTTGTCTCAGGCGTTTGCCTGGCAGTGATCATTTTCTGGGTTGTATGATTCCTGGGGAGAGTGGTGAATGGAAACCAAGCTTGAGTTTAAATACACTTGCACTCTCTTTAACACCACTACTCAAACAGAGGATTATATTTCTTATTTAGGCCATTGATCCCAATTTTATAAATTACTTTCCCTTCCCACTTCTTCAGATATTCGGATCCAAGAACAACTTGCTGTACTTCAAACTAAAATGAGGCAATTTCATTATGGGAAGGCTTGCTGCATACATGATGAACTGTCTTATGGTTTGAAGTCCTCCCCTGTTTCGGACCCTTTTTTAACTTATAAACAAGCTTTGGATAAAAAGCTCATGACTGGCCTTTATGATTCTATGGGTGTTCTGAAATCCACTGATACAGATATATTGCACATTGTGCAGCACTTCTTGAAAGCCCAACATGGTCAGGTCTTTCAACCCACAGGTACTTGGGATGAGCTGTTTTCTTTTCAGTCGCCCACTGTATCACCTACTGATTCACAAACTATAGTGATGCCCATAACCCAGGATGAAGTCCGGCTAGAAATCAACCATTTAAAAGCCAGAATTTCACCCGGTCCTGATGGCCTTATTAATGAATTATATAATTTTTTTTGTATGATATGAGCAGTATTTTGACAAAAGTGTTTAATGAATTTCTTATTATTAATACCTTACCTACGGGTTTTTCAGATGCTTTGACAATTTTTTTGTTTAAAAAAGGCAATAAACACATTATTGGGAATTGGCAACCAATTTGTTTGTTAAATACTGACTACAAGATTTTTTCTGCCATTTTGTGTCATCGGCTTCAACGTTTGGCTCCCTCCCTGATACATCCTGTCCAAACATATTCTATCCCTGGTAGGCATATTCTTCAGAATTTGATTCTATTACGAAATATTTGTGAGTGTATTCGACTGAGAAAGTTATCAGGGTATTTACTTTCTTTGGATCAGGCTAAGGCATTTGATAAGGTGTCCCATGAGTTTTTATTTCAAGTTCTACAAAAATATGTTTTTTTTGAATAGGCTTAGGACTTGGGTGGGGCTTTTGTATAATAATGTTCAAAACTTTCCCCTGGTTAATGGTATTTTGGGGGAAGGGGTTGATTTTTGTAGAGGTGTTCACCAGGGTTGTCCGTTTAGCCCGTTACTATATACTTTTTTACTGGACCCTTTAATAAGGGAACATCTTCATCATCCATGTATTCTGGGTCTGATTCCTGCCTTAGATGTTCCTCCTCAGGCTTTGGCTGTTTATGCTGATGACATGTGTCTTATGTTTTGAGATTCTGATTCAGGTATTTTTGCTTTGTCCTTCTTACTACAGTTTGGTTCCATTTCAGGGACCTCAATAAATTATGTATGATAAGAGCGTAGGAATTTTTTAGGAGGGAAGGATCTTTTGCACCTTATATCGGACAAATAGCTATTTCTTTGGGACCGATTAAAATTTTGGGTTGTTTTTTTGGGGACTGGCGATCTAGCTGATCTTAACTGGAAACCACACATTGAATTAGGTGAGGGAAAGGTTCAGCTATGGAAGTCTTGGATTTTTTCTAAAAAGAAGCGTATTTTGATTGTTAAAATTTTTTTATTACCTTTATTTTTATATTTAAGTACTGTGTTTCCTTTGCGCAGGTATTATGAAACTCGTCTTTATAGTGTCTTTTTTCAAATGTTATGGGGGAGTCGATTGAACCCTGTCAAGTGTGACTTTACGTATTTACCGGTTAAGGCAGGCGGACTTAGAATGATAAACCCACTGTTTTTTTTTTATTTTCTTTTTTTATTAAGGCTACATTTAAAGAATTCACACAGTATCAGTCCCATCTTTGGGACTTCTGGACTTTTTTTTTACTTAAGGATTTTCTGGCAGATAGTCGACTAAAGCACCTATAGTTAAGTCAAATTATGGGGCATCTTCATTTCTACATTCAGTAGCAGTTAAGTTACGTCAGTGGCACCAGGCTCAGAGCAAGGTTCATCGGCTCCCCTGAAAAGGTTTATGTATTAGAATTACGTCCACTAATTTCTTAGTACAGGTGGATTTTCCTAGGTGTTTTCCTACTAAGGTACCTTTAGCTTTAAAAGTTCTTGCAGATAGAAGGATACCTGATCGGATGTGAGATGTAACATGGCTCAGTTGTCATGGTAGACTGGTGATTAAGGGTAACCTAAAGCATAAGGCTGTTTCTGAAAGACATTGCATTTGGGTAGAATGTGCTGGCTTGGAAGAAACTTTGTCACGCTTTTATTTTTAATGCCAATATGCCCGCCAATTTTGGTCTGTTTTGCTTATCAAGTGGGGGTGGGGTTCTTCTTGTCCTGTCTCATATGAAAGTTTGGTTCTTGGGGATTATTCTGGTTTTCTTTCCAGATATCATCCAAGCACCCTTTCTGTGATTTTTGTCTGTGTTAAATTTTATATGTGGCAGGCAAGGTGCTTATTTTCTTTACAACATACTGATACTTTACCTGCAGTTGTTTTACATCATATTGAATTGGCATTAAGAACTCAAAAAGATTTTGAATTGCATCATCTGATGGTTCATTTCTTTCATGAATATTGAAAACATGTTTATTGGATTTGATGGGGTTTGTTCCCTTTTCTCTACATAATTGTACAGATTGTTTGTTTTTTTGTGTAACGTGCTTTTCTTAATTTTCTTTGTGACTTTGTGTTGATATTTTTGGTTTTCTTCAATAAACATTTCCCCTACTCTTTCCAGTAGGGGGAACACTTTGTCATCTGAGACAGGATGACCAGTGTTGCTGAATCTCCGGATGGGATGGAGGTTGATGGTGCAGGAGAGACGGCCTCCTCTCCTATTCCTATCTAACAAGAGGCTACTGACTTGGATATTGTTACAGTGGAGTGTGAATCAGCTGCTTCTGGAGCTGAGTTGTTGAACCTGGTCCCGGCTATGCTACAAGATTCCAGCACGGCGTCCGTTACACAGCATGTTAAAACTACAAAAGGGATAGTGAGTGAAACCACTATGGCTTTGTCAAGAAAAAAATCTACGTTACTTTTAGAAATACGGAAGTTGGAACATGAACTAGCAGATCTCCCTATTGAGCCTGAGCCGTCTCCTTTACGTACTAACATAACTGTGCTGAGTTCCGTTGTCCCTGCTAACGCTGACAAAGTGGTGGTTTTGCCTGCACCCTTACCTTCTACTGCTTCTGACTTGGTTGATGTCATTTAGGCTGGCAGTTCGAACGGTGTTTCATCCGTGTGCCCAAAGCCTGTAGACTTAGTGATTCCAGATCCTTCCTAGCAGAGCTCTGTACTTCCACCTTTAGAAGTTGTTGACTCTTCAGTGCCTGTCTACTCTAAGCCTCCTCCCACAGAGTTTGTTTTTCCAGCTCAAAAATATCGATCAGGATGGAGTAAGGTTTTGTATGGGAACACTCCACTTCCAGGTTGTTCTGAGAACTCAGCGCGGCATCTAACTGAATTGCCAGGAGTCACATCTTGGTCTCCTCAGCAGGCATTCCATGAAGCTGGTTGGGAGCTGGCAGATGGAGGAACTTGGTCTCTGGATTTACAGGATCACTCTTATCTATGCATGTTGGAGAAAGCAACAAGTAAAGCGACCACCAACACTGCATCTTTGAGCTCCACCGTTTTAACCCGGGGTGAGGACTTGTCTGATAATCTACTATTACAGCTGTAATTATCTCTGGTACTCATGCTACTGTGATGCCCTCTGAGGTTATTGATGTGACCAAGGTTGCTGATAGTGTAGCTATGGGTTCTCAGGCTTCTGATTTAGGGGATGTATTACATAAGGCTGAGGTCTTGGGTACTGGGGTAGTGGAGAATGCCGTTAGGATAGGCCCTCCTCCTGAGGTTGTTCTTCAGTTATCTGGAGACAACCAAGAAGCCCCATTTAAGCTTTCAGATCTCTTCCAGAATAGGAAGGAATCTGCTGCACGTTGTAATGCTGTACGTATTTTGTATAAGGGGGGTTACAGGAGGCCCCTGATAGGGTTTATATGCTTGTACATTGTTAAAGGGCTCCATGAAGTTCTTCTCTTCTGAAATTTTTGCCCTTATCAATATTGGTAACTCTAACTTTGATTTTAGTTTTAAAAATATATCTAGTTTGGATAGATTTTGGGCATGGTCTTCTGCATGTAAAAATATTCCCCTTTGACACCCTTCCAGGTGATTCCACTTACGAAGCCTACTATTAGGGTTATTACCGTTATGTTTAAAAATGAAGGGGTTAAAGTTAAGGATATTTTATTTTGGCTCCATTAGCAATGTGAGGTTTTAGGTATCCCCTCTCCTACTTTAGATAGAGAGCAGATCTGGGATGGTGGTTGGAAGATATGAGTTAAACTGTTTGTAACAAATTCTGCCACTATGCATTTACCCAGTTCTTTTTATTTAGGTAGGGAAGGGGTGCTATATTTTATGTAAGTCAGCCTAGGTCCTGTTTTAAATGTGGATCTTGGGCCCACCTCAGTTCAGCATGTGATACAATTAAATGTAGCCATTGTTTTGAGTTTGGGCATGGGTCTGCAAAGTGTCTTAATCTTTTTCGCTGTAATCTTTGTGAAAATACTGGACATGCCTATGATTCCTGCCCCTGGGCTTCCCATAATAGGGATTATTGTCCTTCCCATGAAGGTATCATTAATAGGGCGCAGCACCAACAGGCTAAAATGATTGCTGACTTGAGTCTTAAGGATGGAGTGACTACTATTGCTAGGGAGGTTTCGAAGTTGTCTGAAGGTGCACCCCATGAAGGTAGGGTGGATATACCCCCTTCCCTTTCTGTGGATGATGATATGGAACTGCAGGTTGAGCCTGCAGTTCTGGTTAGTGCTTCTGTTTCCTCTATTAAAAACCCTACAGTAGTGCCTGATATGCCTCCCTCCCCCCTCCCCCCACAGGAAGACTCAAGCTTTACAACTGTATCAAAAAAAGGCCTCAGTTAGGGAGGAAAGTAAAACTTTGTTGGTTTTGGAGGGACAGGACAAAGAGGGGCTTTCTGTTGATTGGGCACACAGAAATAAGTTTGCCTTGCTAAATTCTGACCCAACGGATAGGGAGTCGGATGATGAAGGTACTGATACTTCCTCCCTGTTATCCAACACTGATACTGAGGACTAAGGGGGTACTGATTCCATTGCTAAACAAACCAGGCAGTGTAGGAAAGCTAGGATTACATAAGTTTTGGTTATTAAATGTTATTTTTCTGCTTTTCTCTTTCCTCATGGATGCCTCTCTGTTGCTGCCATTAATGTTAATAGTATTAAAAAAAGTTGACTAGCACATTATTTTCACTCCAAACAGTTGCCTGTGATATTATTTGCTTAATGGACACTAGACTTAAATCTCATGTGGAATTGCAGGCTGCATCGAGAGCCTGGCCACTGGGTGCTTCCTTTTGGTCAATTGGAACCGATACCTGTGATGGGAATGGGATTCTTTTTAGTAATTCTGCTATCAATGTTACTAGATTACTAGAGGTACATCCCAGGAAGGCTTTGTTGCTAGATATCACTTATGATGGTGAATGATTTCGTTTGGTAGCAATTTATGCCCCTCAGACTAAGGCTTCTAGATTTGCCTTGTTTAGTGATATACAACAATACTTGCATACCTCTAGACTAGTGATTTGGCTGGGGGATTTTAATTGTGACTTACAACAATCAGATAGGGGGTTACAAACATCTAAACATTTTTGTGATACCAGTGCTCTTAATCAAATTCTGCAAACTGCAGGTTTACAGGACACCTATCGCAGAATTAATTCTGTAGGAGGATACGCCTTTTTCAAAGGTAGGCTTAAAACCCAGATTGATTTTATTTTTGTGTCAAACGTATTACGGGTTTTGGATTCTTCTACTAGGGTGGTGGAATTTTCAGACCATGTTCTGTTGCACTCCAAAATCTCTTGGAAAGAAACTACAAGATGTAGAAAAAGTGGGTGGAGGCTGAATAATGCTTTATTACAAAATCCTAAAATACAGAAAGCTTAGCACAGTCATTGGATAGCTAGATTGTCGGTTAGTGACTGTTATGATGATATTTCGGACTGGTGGGAGGATTCTAAAAAGGAATGAAAAGTTCTGTTTCAATCATTAGCTGCATCTCAGAGTAGGTTGGATTATTTACAGTATCTGGGGCTGTGTCATCATTTACAGCACTTGATCTCATTAACAGAAACTACTGGCCAGGATTATGGCTCACAGATTTAAACTGTTAAGAAGAGGATGATGTCTCTTCAGTATAATCATGCTAAATCTTTAGAACAGGAGGCAAGATTTGGTACACAGGTTAGGAAACCTTCAATAGATCCCTATAAGAGTTGTCAAAATCATGTTAAGCATAGAATTATTTCTGAATTGCTTTCCCCTTCTGGACAGTGTGTTTCTTCCCCTGCATGAATTCTGTCTATAGTTGAGGATAGGTTCAGAACCCTGTTTGAGAATCAGGCAATTAATGGGGACCTGACAGAGCTCTTGCAAGCTTTGCAGTTACCTCAAGTTCAACTAGCGGACATACCAATGTTGACAGCAATTGTCACTGAAGAAGAAGTCAAACAAGCTATCAAACAACTGAATTCTGATGCTGCCCCTGGTTTGGATGGGTTGGGGGCCGGATTTTATAAACATTTTCTTGAGGACTTGGCTCTGGCTTTGGTTATTCTTTATAATCACATGTTGCACTCCTCTAGTTTTACTGCTTCCATGCAGGAAGTGGTTTTAGTATTGATTCATAAAAAGGGAGCTCAGAATGAAATAGGAAATTGGAGACCGCTGAGTCTCTTTAACACAGATTCTGTAGGAAGATTGTGGCAAGATTCTTGCTGAATAGATTGAATAAAATTTCTGATTATTTAATTAGTCCTGAACAGACATGTGCAGTTCCGGGAAGACAGATAAAAGACAGCTTAATAGTGCTTAGGTAGTTGTCTCAGCAGGCTGATTCTCAACAGATTACTGGGTGGGTGGTGGGTGTGGATCAAGAAAAAGCTTTCAATATAGTTTCGCATCCATTTTTTTTGCAGTTTTGATTGCATTTGGTCTACTTGTAATTTTTCTTTCCTGGGTTAAAGCTCTATGTCACGAGATTTCTTTATGCCCTAATATAAATGGGTGGTATGGTAAGAAGGGTATGGTAGTAAGGAGAGGGGTGCGACAGGACTGTCCTCTTAGCCCCCTTTTGTATGTTTTTTGTATAGACATCCTTCTTCGGCTTATACATAAAAATCATGACATACAGGGTATATTACTGTATAGCAGCTTATATTGGCACCCTCTGTATTTAGCGTGGAGTGGGATGCAGTACTATTTAGCGCCCTATTGAGTTAGTGCATCAGCTTTATGTCCAATTACAGCACTATGCTCCCTGTAATATTAGCGATCAGCTTATTTTAGCGCTTTTGTCAGTTAAGCTAATATAGTGAAAATAAACTGAAAGCTAATATTTCCTGCTATACGGTAGTTCCCCGTACAGGTTTTTTAATTAAGGCTATGTCATTTGTGGATGATATGGTACTTACGTTAGGGATTCAGACTAAGGAGGAGGCCCTTTGTAGTGTCTTGAGGCAATATGCAGCAGTGTCAGGTTCCAGAATAAACTGGCATAAAAGTCTCAGTATTCCCTTGGGAAACACCTCTATCAGGTTTTATAGGGGGTTTCAGGATTACAGGTGAAGCTCTGAAAATTCTTGGAGTGAAGTTTGGGGGTAAGGATATGGCATATTCTAATTGGATGCTACAAGCTGGGAAAGCTGAGCGTCTGGTTCAGGGTTGGCAGAATAAATTAATTGGTAAAAGAAAAAGTGTTTTTGATCAAAACTTTGCTTTTACCTACGTTTTTGTATCTTAGCTATGTCTTTCCATCACCTCAGAGGTTATTCACTAAATTGTTGTGTATCTTTTTTTGTGCTTTTTGGGGATCACGGTTGAACCCAATCAAGAGGGGTATTGGAATGGTCAATCCGATAGCCTTTTATTTTAGTGTGTTCTTTAGTTATAATTTTGGTTTAGCCCTTAAACCTGGATCTAACCTGTGGTGTCCCTTGATTCTAGATTGGATTACTCCAAACAGGCAGTTTTGGGAAAATGGTAGTACTAGGTTGCTTGGAAAAGGAACCCCTTTACCAGATTATGGTATTGAGAGTTTTAAGTTGGGTATAAAATGGAGGCTTTGCCCTCAGGATCTTCTGATACTGGATAGGAAGGCTACATGTTGTAACATTTTGGCTAATGATTGTCAGGCCATTGTAGAATTCCCTATGTGTACTTCTGTACAACAGATCCAAGTGGTAAGGCATTTGCGTAATCCACAAATACCTTCTAAAATGTGGGATAGCTTGTGATTAGGGAATTTTGGTAAACTCAGTGTAAGAGGTAATCATAAGCATAAGCAGTCAGAAGATAGATATTACCCAAGGGATTCCTGTCCTCGAATTTTAGAGTCACAAATTAATTTGTTTAAAGAATGTGTATATGTGGTGAACTTCTAGGACTATTTGAGTACAACCTGGGGGAACCTGAATTTTCATTGTTAACATATCCAGAAATTATGTACAGTGGGAATCAGATTTTGTGCCAGAAATATAATCATGAGAGCATGTATGTACTTTTGGTTGTGATTCGTTATCATTTATGGCAAGTTAGATGTTTGGAGGTTCTTCAGCAAAAATGGGTCACACATATTGACTTATTAGCAAGCATAAAGAAGTCCTTACAGGATATAGTACAAACAGATCAATTGCGTTATAATAGGAAAAAGGTTGCATATTTCTGGGCTAATTGTGATACCTAGTAGTAACTCTGTTTTGTTAGCCTTTGTTTCTTTTTTTTTTTCCCTGTATTGACTGGGTAATGATTTATGCTATTTGTTTATGATCGATGCTGTTTGCTTTATTTGTATTGTTCTGTTATGAAGTCCAAATTTCCAATAAAAAATTTCCCTACTCTTTTCGATAAGTGCCATGGGACCTTTAAAATCCACCTGAACTACCACCAGTACAGGCAGATGGAAACTCAGTTTAATGTCTCATCTGAAAGATGGCACCTCAGAAGTGCAGCACCCCTGTCGTGCTGCACTACAGTGTCAGTACTGGCGTATTAATAAAAGTGCCAGATGTGGGAACTGAACCCACAGCCCTCTGATCTCCCAGCCTCAGAGGCGAGTGTGCTACCTTCTGAGCCACTGATACTGACTTATTGAAAGAAGAGTATATTTGTTTTCAAAAAGAAATAAATTTACAGTCACTCATTATAATACATTGAGCTCCTTTGTAGTTGAAATTTTCTAATATCTCTATACCAGAATTTTACTGAAGGGGAACATTGTTTAACCAGGAGTAGCACACCAAGCTGAAGCTTGTTTCCAGCTGTGACCTGGAAGAACAAGGAAGTTACATGACTTGCTCAGGATCACACAATATGCACCTAGGTGGCTGTGGGATTCAAACTCAGGTCTCCAGATCTGCAGCTAAGAGCCTTAACCCACTGTGCTATACTGCCTCCTATTGAATTAATTTTACTTACAGTTTGAAACATAAATGTGAAAACATACTAGTTTTGTTACCTATACAAATTACAATTATTATAAAAGGAGACAATCTTTTAGTAACACATTAAAACATAATTAATTAATTAATTTAACAGTTGGTAACCGGGAAAGGCACACTCAGCCGAAGCTTGTTTCCAGGTGCGACCTGGGGAAGGGGGAGAAAGCAAGATATACACTAAATATAATTATACATTTATATACATTCATGACATGAGCAAGAGTGCATGAAAAAAATACAGTAATAAGTAACAAGCACAGAAGTAGGGCCTAACAATATATCTGCCAGAGGGCAGTTGAATACTAGGAGAAACTATACACAAACTAGCAAAATAAATCTTGGTGTACTGAGGCAAACACGAGAGCACAGGTGTTGTGCAGCAGTATACACAAACTATAGATACTCATTTATATACATTCATGAGATGAGCAAGATTAATAAAATAGCAATTTGCCTTATTATAGATGTGGACATCTGGGGCCAGATATTCAAAACATTGCGCTGGGTGAAAACCGTTTGTGCAGGGTTAGCGCCAGGTCTGCATGAGTCCATTACATTCAAAAGGTCAAATAGTGCAGGCAAACTGCATTAGCACTGTACAAAAGTATAATGTATGAAAGGGACAAATCAAGGAGGAGTGTACATGAATACAAGCACAATGCTATATTCAGTGCATTAGCGTCGCACAAAGTGTTTTTGTGTGACTTAGCGTGGTGCAAATTATCACCCAGGAAAAGGTAGTCTTAACTCTGGGCAAACCAACTTTGTGTGCCTTTGTGCAGCTTTGCATGACTTTTGCGTGGCTTTGCAAGACCCTAACCAGTAAATATTAAACATAGAAAGAAACCAGACATGGAAGTAACATGCTGCACACAGATGGCACCTCCTATGATGCCATCATCTGCCACTGGTCCCAGACATGCCAGGCAGTAAGTGGTGACCTGGCACCCAATTGACACCATGGCAGTGTGTCCATACAGCACACAACTGCAGACCGCCCTTTGTTGGACACCAACAGAATCCAACACACACATGCAGCTCTCGGGCCATGGAGGGTGTTAAGAGGAGGGTGTACAGGTGGCAAGTCTGCACCACATACTGGGTGCTGCCACAAGGCTGGGACAAGCCACGCAGTGCAAATGGTCCAGTGCTGGGAATACCCCAACACCACTGTGCCTGTCTGATGGTATGTGCCCCCCCAGCCACATACTGCACATCTGTACAGATACCGCAGCATACACAGCCAGCCATGTATATGTCACTGTGAGTATCCCATGTCAGTGGTGCAGCATCTGTGGGTTGCACAATAGCATGACAGTAATGTCCACTGTCAGTACACGCCTGCAAGATGGGCCTGTCTCTGTGTAAAGTGCATCAGTCATTGGTGACCTACACACCATAGGCATTGCTGTGTCTCTCACAATACTGGCCCCCTTTTTACTGTAGTGTCTGCTGTGCACTGTAGCAGGAACTACAGTTCAGCTATTGCATGCAGCACCACCACCTGTGCCGGTGCTGTGTAGTTCCCTGTGGCACAATATTCTATGCAGTTCTGTACAAATGTAGCCTGCAGTTACCACCATGCACTTTCACGGCACACCATACACACTAAAGGGCTGTCCATTTAGAAAATACAAAAGGTGCACTATTTTTTCACTGCATGTGCACATCAATGGTTGTCAGGACCTGAAAGCTCATGATAGTAAGTGTCTAATGTTTCATCAAGTCATTGGCTTTTACCTGGTAAAACATTAGACACTTGTTACCGTGAGCTTTCAGGTCCTGACAACCATTGATGTGCATCATGTGGTGAGAAAATAAAGTAATTTTGTATTTTTCTGCAAATGATTTGTGAACAGCCCTTTTTTACTGTGTATGGTGTGCCGTGATTATTCAGTTATCAGTTTTTTAAGTCACAGAGCACCCGGTGGTTCTTGTGTGGCTCTGTTCTTGTTTGCACCACCATGCTCTTCCAGACTGACCTACAGGTAGAGCTGTGGGCAGACTCAGCCAACCCTTGTACTTCCAGACTGACCTACAGGCGGATCTGTGGGACCCTGCAATAGTGCTGGGCAAACTGCATGCAGATCAGGACAGAATTAGATGCTAATCTGGATATTTGCCCACAGACTGCCTAAGCAGGCTCATTCACATGTCACTTTAAAATATAGCAGATTTTTGCTCTGAGCAAACATGAGAGCTCTTGTCAAACAGTTTAGCTCCACACAAAACCTGCTCAAAAGTGTGTGCGCGTCACAAATATTTCAGAAACATGGTACATTTCTGCGGAATTTCACATGTGCTGGTGCTTTCAGCTTTAATGAATTGGCTCTATGATGCTGGTTCGACAACACTTTTTTCAACTGGCATCGTAGCGATAGGAGTTATGTCAACTACAAGTTGCGGTAGACATAGCTCCTGCATGTCTCCCGGTCTTGTTTTTTTCTGGGTCTGAGTTGACTTGGGGAGGTGGTGCAGGACCAGGAGAGAGTGTGCCCCTGTCTTGGGCACACCAACACACCGACCTGTCGGCGAAGTATCGAGTTTGCCAAGAGGATTGCAGTTCACTGTGTTGGTGTCACTGTACATGGGGCATACCTAATGGATCCACTCCTTTGCTAGCACACACGATGGCCACATAGGTCACCTTTACCTTCTTTCACATCACTGTGCACTAGGCTGCTGTTGTGGTTTGCACTTTGTGGTTGCTATGTTCAGAATTGTCTTATTTCCTGAGCTACTGTATTTTTGCACTGTACTCCCAGCCCAGTTTGCCTGGCTTCCTTAGCAGGCTATATTCAGCAGGTTTAGCACCGGGACTATCCCTTTTGAATATTGTGGGTTATTGGGTCTGGGCTAATTCAGCATGCTGGGCAGTGCTAATTAAGCCATGGGAAAAAATTTTGAATATCAGTCCCCTGTTCTTTAAAAACAGCCAGTTTTCCCTTGACATCATGTCCTGTCTCTACTTAAAGGGCACTGTCAGCTTTGCCCCTCGGTTTTGCCTCAATTTGCAACAGTTATTCCACAAGCACATACCTGTACCAATATTAGAGTACAATGCACCTTCATAAGCAAAACACTGAACTGGTTACATGTTTTAGTAAAAAAAAAAACATTATTTCAGCTTACTCTCCAACCAAATGCAACCTCAGCCCAGCAGAAGGAGATCCCACACTGAGAACACGCATGTAGTCGGAGCGCGGTGCTGAAGTGTGCTTTTTATGGTCCCCATTGCTACAAATACATCATTCAGTAGAACTCCATAATGTAAAGTGCTGCTGGTATTTAAAATATAATCTGATCACTGGTTCAGCTGCAAAATACTTTCAAAGCATGGTGCTGAAATCCCACGTATGTGCAATAGCAGCCGGAGGAAAAGATCTCCTGCATGTGTGAGAACGTGCTGCTATTATGCATGCGCGGGATTTCGGTGCCACACTTTGAAAGTGTTTTGAGGCTGAACCAGTGCACAGGATTAAATTTTAGATACCAGCAGCACTTTAAATTATGGAGTTCTACTGAATGATGTACTTGTTGTGATGGGGACCATAAAAAGTGCACTTTGGCACTGCGCTCCGACTACATGCATGTTCTCGGCATGGGACCCTTCCCGGTGGGCCAGGGTTGCATTTGGTCTGAAAGTGAGCTGAAATAATGATTTTTTACTAAAATAGGTAACCAGTTCAGTTTTTGCTTATGAAGGTGCATTCTACTCTAACATTGGTACAGATATATGCCTGTGGAATTATTGTTGCAAACTGAGGAAGAACCGAGGAGCAAAGCTGACAGTGTCCCTTTAAATTAGCAGTGCATGTTAGTGGTGACAATTTTGACATATATACATTATTCTGTTTTACATTGCCCTTTATCTCCTGCCTTGAATGATACCCTCCCCCCATTCTGAGTCTGCTTTAGCACTTTGTTTTTACATTTCAACTAATAAAGGAGCACTCTTTTTAATATGGTTCTGTTCAGGTTTTCATCATTATTCTGTGTTGTTTTTTAACATACATAGCTTAATATGCCTTTCCTTGTGGCTATAATGAATTAACATGCAGCATACAGTGCTCCCTGCCCTAATGGGAAAAAAGTGCACACAAAAGGCTGAGAATACTGATGAAAACTTAATCCGAACCATAGTAACAGGAGCACACTTTTTATAATTTCAGATGTAAAAAAGGTGCTATAATAGACTCAAAATGTGGGGAGGGATTGTACAAGTCAGGAGGTAAGAGGCAATCTAAAACAGAGGAAAAAAGTACAGTTTAGATAAAAAAAAATTAATCCTTACATTCACTGCTGCTTTAAAATTACATTGCAGTTGCCTTTTTTAAATTGTATGATTTACATATGAATATGTAAATCATACTTAAATTAAAACATTGGTAAAAGGGGGATGGGCCGAGAAGGAGTGGAGCAGGCAGAAGTGCTCACTACATCTGCTCTGTGTTTACCAGAGAGAAGATGGGGCCAATGCCACAGGGGAAGGGAGGGGTGGGAACATGGGGAGGGGTGAATACAGATGGGGCAATCCCAGTAAACAGGGTCCTGGAAGGCCTTAAGACCCTGAGGGTGGATAAGGCACCAGACCCAGATGTCATACACCCCAAGGTGCTGAAGGAGTTGGCTGAGGTCCTGGCAAGACCGCTGGCAGACTTGTTCAACATCTCTCTGGAGACTGGTTTCATATTCCAGGACTGGAAGATGGTACATGTGGTACCCCTCCACAAAAGTGGACCCAATGATGTACCAGGGAACTATAGACAGTCAGCCTCACCTCCATCGTGGAGAAGCTAATGGAAACTAGCCTCAAGGAAAGGCTGGTAGCCTTTCTGCAGGAGAGTGGTCTGCTGGACAGCAGGCAGCACAGGTTTGTTTCAGATAGTTCCTGCCAGACTAACCTGGCTGACTTTTTTGATTGGGTGACTAGGGCACTCAACAGAGGCCAGGCAGTGGATATCCTGTATCTGGACTTCAGTAAAGCCTTTGATTCAGTGCCACATGGTTGGTTGATTAGCAAAATGGGATACCTGGGGCAAGAGAGAAGCCGGTGGAGTGGGTCAAATACTGGCTTCAGGATAGGCAACAGAAGGTAGTTGTCGGGGGGATCTCAACTTCAAGGGCTGTAACCAGTAGGTTCTTCAAGGCTCAGCACTGGGTCCTGTGTTGTTTGACATCTTTACTGCAAACATCTCAGATGGGATTAGGAATACAATCAGCCTTTTTGCTGATGACGCAAAGATCGGTGCAGTGGTGGACAACACAGAGGGGCGGTTAGGACTGCAGGAGGATCTAGACAAACTTGAGCACTGGTCACACACATGGTAGCTGGGATTCAATGCAATGCAAAAAAGTGCAGTCATGCACTTCGGAGCCAGGAACCTAAAGCATTGCTGCAAGCTTGGTGGGGGGGTACAGTTATCCGCTACAGATGAAGAGAAGGATCTTGGGGTGCTATTCACAGGGCAAATAAACCACTCAGTGCAGTACAGGAAGGCAGCAGCTAAAGCAAATAAGTTGTTGGGATATATTGCAAGAGGAATAGCCTCCAGGAGGTGGGAGGTCATCCTGCCACTGTATGGGTCACTGGTCAGACTGAAATCTGGAGTACTGCATACAGTTCTGGCATCCCTACGTAAAGAAATATGTCAATCTACTGGAGGGGGTCCAGCACAGAGCAACCAGGATGATCACAGGAATGGAGGGCAGACCCTATGAGGAGAGACTGAGGGAGCTCAACATGTACTCCCTGGAGGGGGGGGCAGGATAGAGGTGATATGATCGAGACCTTCAAATATATGAAGGGCATAAATAAGGTTAGTACAGAGGGGAATTTTAGAGTAAGGGGGGAGGGAGGCACTAGGGGACACAGTCTGAAATCAAACAGGGGAAGGTTCAGGTGGGAAATGAGAATGCATTACTTCATGGAAAGGGTGGTGGCTGGGTGGAATGCACTACCAGAAGAGGTGGTATTCTTAAAGTCAGTGGGCAGTTATAAGAGGGAATGGGACAGGGTCGGGGGGAGGGTCACTTCTATACAGGTTGGAAGGGCAGCTGCAGAGTACTAGGCTGACTGCTGCACACTCAAGCAGACTCGATAGACCATACGGCCTGTATCTGCTGGTATTTTTCATGTTTGTAATATCTCTGGACTGCTAAAGCCTACAGGTAAGCAAAATATGACATATGAAAGAGCTTTCAATTGGGCTTCAGATTTTAAGAGGTTTAGTAAACCCTGCATCCTCCCCTTTAAATGTGGCTGTCTACATATCGTCTGGATTTTTTAACATTATTTAGAGAAGAAAATGCCTTCATTGAGCTTGAAGGGAAGACATCATAATGAGCAAAATACAGTCTGCAAAGAATGACATTGTACCTCCATAATCATGACAGGCAGTTTACTTAAAATTATCGCTAGCTTTTCAATCATGATATACTGTACTACACCTGAATACCACTTCATTTGTACATTCATAATTAAGCAATAAGCCACAAGGGGGTGTGGGTTATCGGGAGATTTATCACGGCTGGAGTGGTTTGCCCATGAGGCGCAGCCAAGTGGGTAAATCCTTGCCTGCCGTGGTAAATCCCCCGATAACCCACATCCTCCAACTGGCTTATTGCGATTATACCAAGGTTAATTTTTTTACTATAATAAAATACAACTTTTAAAGAGGTTGTTTTTTTTTTATTTTTATTGTATTTATTCCTGTGCTGCAGGTGATTAGGATTTAGATGACCACCATTTGCTCCTCAACAGCCATTAGTTATCAGAGGATTTACACCGGTGGTAAACTGCCAGTCTGACCATTTCATTGGCTGTTCACTTATGTCCATGGTATAATTTGCCTTTTACACTTGACCAAACCCCAAAACAATAGGACAGTAAAGTTAACCGATTCACCTACCTTGACCAGTTACAGATGACCAACATTTACACCAGCCTGTGAGGAGAACAACAGTTGTGACGACTGAATTACAGTGGATGTGTATATTATTCAGATGACTTCAGTAGAATGTATCCAAATTTTACTAGACTTGATGACTCATTTATCACATTCATTTTTTTTACTAACTTAGCTGGGCTAATTTAGACTATGCCTTTATTTCTCCACTTTTGTCAAGTCAGAGATTAAAATTCAGTTACCATCCCTAATCTCAGCAACCCCAGACAATTGCCTCAGGATCTCTGTGAGAGTAAACCCAGGTACAGTGCCATTCACCAGAATCAAACAGTCTATGTGAGATTTCATTGTTTATTGCACAACAAAATGGAATAATTGCCATTGGATTACTCTGAGTAAATGCAGTGCTCTGCAAGATATCCCAGCACAAACTGTGATATTGCACTTGATCCAAACAGACACAACTGTAGACATAATGACCACCACTGATGACCCCTACTGTCTCCAAGAACCCAGGGCCCTGTATGCACTACATTATTTTTCACTTATCATGCATGGATAAGGAAGCTGAAAACAGCACTATTGTGCTGAGCAAAAAACATGCACTGTGATGGGGGATTGGGACATAACAGCAAACAGACCTACTGTACTGTGCAAAGCACATGGGCTTTGGAGGAAGGGAGACTACCTGTCTTGTTTTGTAGTAATCAAAATAAAGGGGTCATTAGAATCTTAAGCAACACAGTATTAATGCTTCTGCTAATACATCCAGTAAGCAGCTCTGTGAATTGCTGTGCATTTGTGGGAACGCCGCTCATTAGCAGCTGGAACTGTGTTCTGCATTTTAAGTCTGGACTTCCTTTTTTCCTCCCGGTGTTTGCTACCCTCCTTGTGGGCTGCCTGCTCACTAGCTCCTTAACTGGCTAAGCACACAGCGTGAGAGGCCGTGCTGAATTTCAATCATTTCCAGCTGGAGCTGGAGGAGTGAGTGGGGGGAGTAAACACTGTTGCAGAGGGGGCGGGGAGGATTTTACATAAATGCAAGCGCCGCTCACAAACACCAGCATTGTGAGTGGCACGAGCGCCACTCGGTGTTGGAATTTCCCCTGTTTGGGATGAGAGGAGGGAAGTGGGCTAGTTCACTGAAGGTTTTAATTGTGTTAGTTAGGTTGTCTAAGATAGGAATATTTTAAATTATTTGAGTTTTGCATTAATTAATTTGTTTGTTAGTTTATTTAATTAGAAATGTGTAGGGGGTCTGTAGGGCGACTTGTAGGGCCTAGGATCATCTATGGGAACTCACAGCTGCATGCTCTGCATCCCTTTGTCCCTCTCCCTGTGTCTAATACTGCTATCAGGCGCTGCAGGGAAGTGGGGATTGTAAGGGATTGCTTTGCCTGTGGGCTGTGGGATGACCAGGAGCGGGTTGATTGAAGGATAGAGGTGGTTAAGTCCAGGAGATGCCCTGGAGTATGTAGGGCATCTAGGAGAAGCCAGACATGGTTGGTGCCCATTTCCAAGGAGACCACCAGGCCGAGTGGTCAGGTAACCCGAGGGGCTGCATCACCCTCTATATCTCTGACGGCAGTGCTGTGCAATGCCAGGTCGATCAGAAACAAGACGGCAATTATTGCCACCTTGATTTCATCAGTCGACCTGGCTTGCATTACGGAGACCTGGGTGGGAGATGATGCTGGCCCTGTTTTTGAGGCTGCAGTCCCCCCAGGGTATACCGTGGTGCACTGCCCCAGAGAAAATCGCTGGGGTGGCGGTATAGCCATCTGCTTTAGATCGAGCCTGACCTTCACTGTGCACCCGGTGGGAACCCCAGGTTCATTTGAATGCGTGGCCATTCGTGGAGGACTCGGCATTGGCTGCAGGATCCTTCTCATCTATCGCCCTCCTGGCCCGATGGGGGGTTTCCTGCAGGAATTTGCTGAGTTTGCTGCCGGCAAAACATTGGATTCCCCCAGATGTGTTTTTCTGGGGGATTTCAATGTTTGGGCCGAAGATAAAGTTAAAAAGTGCACCAGCGAATTTCTGCAGAGTATGTCCTTGTTGGGGCTGATGCAGTTTGTTGGTGCACCCACTCATTGTGCTGGCCACACACTGGACCTGGTGTTCTCACTGGGGCTTGAGATTGTAGATCTTGCGATTGATCAGGTATTTTGGTCTGATCATTGCACGGTGAAGTTCACGCTTGAGGCTCCCGTCGTAAATTCTTCCCCTGCTGAGATGATTCGCTGCCGCCCTTTACGTGATCTTACCCCTGAGGGTTTTATGGCGGCAGTTGATTTATCTAGTGTGGGTGGTGCATGCGTCAAAGCTGTTGATGTCGGGGTAGACACCTATAATAAGGTGTTATCTGACACCATCAACTCCCTCGCACCTATCCGTGTATGACCCAGAACTTCGTACCTGAGGTCTCTTTGGTATGATGGAAATCTTAGGGAAATGAAAAAGATGGGTCAGAGATTAGAGCACCGCTGGAGGAAGTCCCATCTGGAGATGGACAAACTGGTCCTGCGTGTGCATTATTGCGCATATCAGGAGGCAATCAACCGAAAGAAGACAGTATTATTGTCTCGGGAGATTGCTGCCAGGAGAAACCGACCAGCCTCACTCATCCGGACTGTTGATAGACTTCTCCATCCTGTCTGTCTCCAGCCCGGAAGAGTTTCCTCAAATGAGGATTGTGAGGATTTTGCTCAGTTTTTCTCAGACAGGGTGTCTTTGTTCCGGCGGGAGGTTTCTTCAGCCACCAATACCATTGCTGACAGTGGTCGCCAGTTGTGTTCTAAGTGTACTCCGCCTAGTTAGGGAGAGTTTAGGCCAGTGGAGGTTCGTGAGGTTATTCAGGTGGCAGCCAATCTGAAGCATACCTTCTGTGAACTGGACCCAGTGCCAACGCGCTTCTTAATGAGATGCATTGACTCTGTTGGCCCGGTGTTTACCCTGATTGTCCATTGCTCCTTGAGTCAAGGCGTCTTTCCAGATGCCTTGAAGGAGGCTCTGGTGAGATCCCTTGTAAAGAAATCTTCTTTGGACCCAGAGATCAGGGCAAATTACCGTCCCATCTCCAATCTCCCATTTTTGGGGAAGATTGTTGAGAAGGTGGTATCGTTTCAGTTGGAGGAACATCTCATGACTCACGAGTTGTATGATCCCTTCCAGTCGGCTTTTCGGGCCAGACATAGCACTGAAACTGCGTTAGTTCGGGTGCAGAATGACCTCCTCAGGGCTAGAGACCAGGGGGACAGGACAATTCTTGTTCTCCTCGATCTCTCCTCAACATTTGATACTGTGGACCATTGTACGTTGCTTCTCCACCTGAGGGAGTTATGTGGACTCACCAATATTGTCATCAAGTGGTTTGAATCCTTTTTCACCAATAGGAGGCAATGGGTTGTGATGGGAAATTTCTCATCTACACCCTGCCTCCTTTTCTGTGGAGTCCCTCAGGGTTCGGTATTGGCCCCAATGCTGTTCGCAGTATATAGACTGCCCCTGGGGGGGGGGGGATCATTAGGAAGTATGGTCTGAGTTTTCATTGCTATGTTGATGACACTCGGCTATACTTATCCTTTGCCCCAGGAACATCAAACGCTGTGGGTGTGTTAAACATCTGTCTGGCTGAGATTAATGACTGGATGGCCTCCAGCTGGTTATGACTGAACCCTGACAAGACTGATGTATTGGTAGTGGAGTCAAACAGAGTTTGTGATGGGATGGCCTCTGACTCTTCAACTGGACTTGTGCTAGGAGCTGCATCATTGATGGCCTCCCTTTGGGTGCGAAATCTTGGTGTGATTCTTGACAGGAACCTGTCCATGGAGGTTCAAATATCTTCCGTGGTTCATTCCTGTTTTTTCCATCTTAGAAACATTGCCAGGATTAAGCCCCTTGTTCCGTCTCTGGACCTCCCTACCTTGATACATGCCTTAGTCACTTCTAGGCTTGACTACTGTAATGCCCTCTATCTCGGGGTCTCTGGGGGTTCTCTCATAGACTGCAGCTAGTACAAAATGCTGCTGCCCAGCTTTTGACCGGGCAAAGTAAATTTTGTCATATTACACCTGTATTGCGCGAATTGCACTGGCTGCCTGTCAGATGGAGAGTACTCTTCAAGGTGGGTTTTCTCACCTATAAGGCCCTACATGGGCAGGGCCCTGGTTACCTGTCAGTTCTCCTGGTACCCTCCTCCTCTACCCGTAATCTCCGCTCCTCTAGTGGTGGCCTCCTAACTGTTCCAAGAGCGAGACTAAAATCTGCTGGGGACCAAGCTTTTAGTGTTGCCGCTCCCGCTCTTTGGAACTCCTTACCAACTGTAGTTAGGGAGGCCTCCACTATAACTGCCTTTAAGGTTCACCTGAAGACTTTCCTATTTTTGCAAGCTTTTGGGGTGTAATTTTGATTATATGTATGTATTAATTTATCTATATATTTATGCGGTATGAAATGCTGTAAAGTTTTTGTGCGGCACCCAGAGCCTTTGAGATTGGGCATCTTTTTAAATAAATTTGACTTGACTTGACAACTAATGGTTCACACACAGGCCTTTGAGCAGGCACAGCCCGATATATGATCTCATCCCTTAGGTCACAGACTACATTGATAACTGCGAGCCTGCTTTTTTACTTCTAATTACCATTATTTATGATCTACTTGTACCTTACCAACACATCCCCTGCATTCAAAAAAAATCACAAAACAAAGAAAGAGTAACATTAAAATATACAATCGAGACCTCTAAGGAAGTTCTAACTAGTAGCATACACTATCAATTTATATCGTAACAGAATTCTCAAAACTAAAACAAAAAAGGAAAAGAAAATAGCACCATTTAACGTGAAGCCCTCTATCTGAATGATAACTACAGCACTGTTTTACAGTTAGCAGATTTCAATAAGGCTCTTTGACATTTTTATTAGCCTCCCACATCTCACCCCGCCTGAGTGTTCAGAAGCCTCCCAATTAATTGTTTAATTAGGCCATTAAGCACTAGGTATCAGGTCAGTTTTATGGTGTGGTCTGACAGGAGAGTGAGGTGGAGTCATGTGTGGAGCAATAGGATTTCTTTCATGTACATTTCCCTCAGTCATATGCAGTCCTCTCTCTTCATACGTTTGTTCTGACATACCCCTGGGTTCCTCAAGTACTGTCCTTTGTGGTGCAGGAATGTGTCCTTAGTTGGTCAGCACTGGCATTAAATGATGTCTCTTTCATCTGAACTGTTGTCAACTTTCAATAAGCACCAGATAGGACCTTAGAGCCACAAGCCTCTGAACAACTACCAGTTCTCCCCAGCAACCTTCGCTGCTCACCCTAACTGTTTCTCCAGGCTTTAATGCTCTGTGATATTTTGCTGTTCTGTCATAGGCCTCACATTGTTTCTTGAACTGCACAGACTTTTTCTTCAGTACACCTTTATTGTCTGTGCATGGGTGCCAGAAGATAGTAAAGGCTGAGGGGATGAGGATCAGAAGGGCACTTAAGTACCTCAGTAGAATCAACAAAGTCCAAGAGGGTAGCATCTTTCAGAAAAAGAGATGTGCAAGAACAAGGGGATACAATTTGAAGATAGAGGGGGGACGGCTCAGGGGCAATGTGAGGAAGTATTTTTTCACAGAGAGGGTGGTGGACACATGGAACAGCTTTCCTGAGGAGGTTGTGGGGTCTAAAACTATTGGAGAATTCAAGAATGCATGGGACAGACATAAGGCTTTTTTTGTGGGGGTAGGAAGAAACAGGCTTTTGGTTAAATAGGATCTGCAGCTTATCCTCTAGGTAGGGAAATGGGCAGACTAGGTGGGCCAAGTGGTCCTTATCTGCCATCAAAATCTATGTTTCTATTGAAGTACAAAGGGCACTTTTTCTAAACCAGTTTTTGCCATACTGAAATACAAAAAAATGCATATTTATAATGACGATCCTGACACTGTTTTAGATATTTTAGAGGAGGCACTATAGCACAGTGCTTTAAGGCTCCGAGCTGCATACCTGGAGACCTGGGTTGGAATCCCACAGCCCCTTGCATACTGTGTGACCCTGCGCAAGTCACTTAACTTCCCTGTGCTCCCAGGTCGGACCTGGAAACAAGCTACAGCTTAATGTGTCTCTCCTGGTAAAAAAAAAAAATGTCTTCTTTCTCCCACCATTCTGCCAACTTGTATGCCCGAAGCATCTTAACCCCCCCCCACATCCCTGATTCCAATACTTGACTTGGAGATGGTCTAGTGGGAAGCAAGCTCAGTAATCCTGTACTTTTATTCCAGGTTAGCCCAGTCACCCCTGCCCCTTCCTCATCAGTTTTCTACTATGTCAGTAGTTGAGTGGCACACTGATGTTTGCAGCATGGTACACATACATTCTTTCTTGTATGAAGTAGGCAGTTGGTTAGCTAGGCTCTGCTGCTTATCCATTATTAGGTAGGGAAATGGGTAGACTAGGTGGGCCAGGCGGTCCTTATCAGCCATCAAATTCTATGTTTCTATATATAAGCAAGCAAGCAGTAAGCAATAAGGGATCACAGATGAAGAGATCGATGAGCTCCTTTTGACAAGATGTGTATGCCAGTCTCTCCTCACACAGACACAGTCAGAGCTGCACTAACCATTTCCATACAAACAGCACATTTTAAATAAAAGAAAAATATGGGATAAATCCCACAACCTGGAGTGGTTTTCCATAATACAGGGCTTTAGGATCCCTAATGTTACAGTCAGAACTGATAACATACTGTATCTCAGGGCTTTGAAATATTTTTACTTGGTTAATAATGAAATGCTGAAGAGTTTGCTGCCTTCACTGTATTTGGGCCAGGCCCCTACTGTCATCTTGAAGGAGTAGACATTGATAGGCTCTTTTGGACTGATTGTAACAGACTGTGAAAACCACTTTATACTTACAGTAGCCTAGTTCTAAGAAGAGGACTCAGAAGCAATTAATGAAAGCACACATAAACAACTAAATTTAATTAGGACCAATAGTTTTTCCTCAATGAGACAATGTTACATATATTGCCAAATATTAAGCAACTGCATAGCAGTGAAGTCTGAAAACTGGTATTTGTGTTCTGTACTTAAATGTATGTTAAATTGTAATGCATTGTAAAGAATTTCATTCCATGCAAGGGGCTGGAGTGTGGAAATGTAGATAAACTGAATCAGATTTAACTGTTTTAGACAAACCATGTACAGAGTAAAAGACATCTACTGCCTTGCTCAGAGTCAGAGGCATAATTAATTCCCTCAGTGACAGAGCCGGACACCCTCCAACTACAGCAGTCTGCTATACATTATGTATTTGCTGGCCTTTACATGCACTGCTTCTGGAACCCACTGGGCAAAAAAAGGAGTATCAAGAGCCCGTCTACAGGGTGGAAGTAAAGAAGTATTTGTGATGATGAGGTTGAGGAATGCTAAAAGTAAAAAACTGTAATTTGAAGATTGTGGTTTGAGTCATTGTTAACTGTGCTGTGGGCTTCTTTAACAAAAGACTAAGACTGAACTATTGCATTTCTTAGCATAAAATAAAAGCAAGCATTGCTTTATTATAGACAATCTAACATTACAAATAGGAGAATGTTTGTTGCCAACTTTAAATGCAAGGGAAGCAGCCAAGGGGCAGATTCAACATATTAGAGTGCAGCATTTCCCTATCCACATGACTGATGACATACATTTAACAGTGATTTATTTAGAATGTTTTTGCCTAGGATATCCTAGCTGAGGTGTAAAATCTCCTTACACCAAAAATACAGCAATGCTTATTTTTATTTTATGCTACAAAATACAGTAGTTTACTTGTAGTCTTTTGTTAAACAAGGAAGCCCTGACATAAGTGATTAACAGATTATTGATTCCGGTGGTCTCAGCATCTGGCTTCTGTGCAGTTTCATAGCTGGGAAAACTAAAACACAAGGAGGTTGAATGGTGTGTGTTTGTGAGATTAAACAAGTCACAGCATGGGTTAACACTGGATTCCAGTTTTTTTACTTTTTATACTTGACATCAGTCATCACAAATAAATACTTTTTCCCTGTAGATGGGCTCTTTTGATACTCCTTTTTGCCCAGTCAGTGGGTTCCGGAAGCAGTGCATGTGAAGGCTAGCAAATAAAAAATGTAGACTGTTGTAGCTGGAGGATGTCCAGCTCTGTCCCTGGTCAGACTCCATCATGGCTGCAAAAGCTTGTGTCCTAGTCCATTTACCAATAAAAAATGAATGAATGTGACCTTTAAGTTACATGCCTGAACCTCTTGGCATCTGGCCCTGCATCTCACAACTAATGTTTACATTAATCACTCCTTTCAGGTTCCCTTCTGCAGTAACCAGCCTAATATTTGCTCCATCTTTGCAAGGCACAAGCAGTAGCAAACAAGTATTCTTGAATACCTCTCAAATGTCTCTCATTTTATCCCTCAAAATCAAAAAAGTGCCCCGTCCCACATAAGAAAGCTGCTGTAAACTCAGACCTTAAAGTAGAAATTCTTAACTTTATATAATGAGAAAGCAACATTAATTTTGAGCAACTATTAAAGCACTGAAACAAACAGAATGCTGTACCTCAATCTTTTGTCACTGAAGTGAGGGACAAAGAGGCTCAGAATAAATGGAGTGATGATGAACAGTGTGGGGCTGGGGCACTGGTCCATGGTACATGACAAATAAGACATAATCAACCATGAAGATGCAAACTCAAAACCTCGAAGATACTAGTGCAGTGATTATGTCTTGTGTGTCACATTATGTGGTCCAGTCCAGTGCTCCAGCCCCACACTATTCATCATCATTTCATCTATTTTGAGCATCTCTCTCTGATCCTCACTTCAATGACAAAAAGATTGAGGTATGGTATTCTGTTTATTCCTCTTAGTAACCAGGATTTATTTAATGCCTGTGCCCCAGCCAGTATACCCTAATTTTCACCCTTCAGCCAGCAGCTTCACAAGGCAGGACAAGCAATCCCCTAGGTCACCACTTCAGTGGTTCATTGACAAATGTACTGGGGGTTGTCATTAGTAGAAATTATTCCTCTGGACTCTTCCTCCATTTCCAGAAATCATTGTTTGTCCCAGTGCTAGTCCACTCAAGTTTAAGATTAGTACTGTGGTTCACATACAATCTGAAAGTAGAAAACTGACATCCACTTTTAGAGCAACCTTGAATGGAATATCCTCCCCTCTGGTGCCACATCTGCTGACACACTTTCTGCTGTTCTTTCAAAAGTTGCCTGAAGTAAAGGCTTACCATTGACCATAACTGCTCTTGTATCCTAGTACACTGTGACCTTATTACTAAACTATCTGTGGTCTGGACAGGCCCCACATACCTATCTCCAACACTGCACTCAGTGTTAAAGTAGTAGACAAGAAGTACAGGAACTCAGACATTGGGAAATATGAAATGCAGAATCAAGATCCTCCATCTGAAGGATAACTCAGTTCCTTAACTTCCTTGTGCTCCCTGGTCACACCTGGAAACAAGCTTTGGCTTACTGTGCCTTTCTTGGTTAAACAGTTTCCCCTTTCCCTTCCCTTTAGTGGTTTGCACCATGTAATATAATTGTATTTGTCTGACCATCACCATGACATTCTCCGATGAAATAATGTACTGCAATCACAATGTACAGTAGCTTTGTGAAAAATTTTCACTTTACTGAAAAAATAGTGCCATGCATATGCTGCAAAATAAAGGCAGCTCTTGGTAATGTCCTGTATGCAAAAATTAGCAGATTAAATAACGTCTGTATTTTATAGCAGTATAGCCAAAGGCAGGGTTCCTCTGAACAGCACAGCATGTTATCTATGGGCTGCTTAGCTGACTTGGTAGCAAGTATAATATTTCCCAGTGCTTAGACGTGTTAACATAAACCCAGCTGGGCCTGGCCTCTACCCTCATAGGCAAGAAGCAGCTATAAACAAGATGGGCACTTACCCTCCGTGGAATAAATGCAGTCAAGGTCAGTGTGCTTGAAATTTGAATGAGGAGACAATACTCAGGGACCTCTCTGCCTGACTCCCTGATCCAACCAGGCTTGGTTAGTTAGAATAAGAGAAATTAATTATGCCTGAATGTTGGTGAATGCCTTCTCTGACTAGCTAGCAAGTCTTAACCATCCACAGACACCCCATGGCCAATCCGGTGCTCCCAGTCCCAACCCAGGTCACTAGCCACCTTTGAAAAAAACAGGCACTTATGCCATGTTGAGCTCCTTCATTAACAGACCTGATTATTCACAAAAAGAATAAACTAAAAATCAGTCTACCTGTTTGGAGGTTGTTGCTTGGCAAATCTGGACTGGCAATAGCAGAGTACTGGGAGCAGAAGCTGGCAGGTGAGCAGCTACTACAGCAGCAGAGACAGTGGAGTCCTCTTCAATTCCCTGTTCTTCTTAGACTATCTTCTTTCCTGATTGCTGCTGGTGATGTCTGACCATCACTGGACATCCTGTGATGCAGGCATGCTGTACTGCTGTCCTAGTCTGACTGACCGGTGACCCAGTATTTTTTAAAGTAAGCAGATCAATTGTAAAATGCAAGGACCCAAGGACACTAGGGACTGCACCAGCAACAATCACAGCAGTCCCTCTCACAGACAGGGTCACAGACTGGAGGGTGTGGACTGGCCTTCTGGTCAGAGAGATGGAAACTGGCAGACAAGCAAAGCAAGCAAGGGAGACAGTGTAGCTGGCATGTGGGTAGCAGTGACTCAAGCTCTACTAGGCTACAGGGAGCTGGGACCGAGTCTGGTCTTGGGGGGTCTTTGAACTCGCTCACTGCTGGCAGCACTCACTCACCCAGGGGTTCGTGGTGGCATGGTAAGGCAAGCAGAGTGAGGGGAAAATAAATCTCTTTTGCTTCTGCCCTTCAGCAAAATTAAAATACAAAATAAAAATAAATATAAATAAATATAAATTAAACTATGAGTACGGCCACAGCCTTAGGCACAAGAGAGTTAGCAGTCTGGTCTGGTTCAACCATCCAAATACCTTACCAAACCAACCACGCCAGAGCTAACCAAAGATTAGCAAGGCAGGAGTCAGTCAGTCAGGAGCAGAGGATAAATGGGATGGGTCAGTGGTGAGGCGCTACCTTTAAACCCTCCTTACTAACCTGCCTTCTCTGATATTCAGAACTTCGCGCCACCTGTGGACATCATTCAATAACATTCCTGAAATAAAATTAAAAAAAATTTGTTTCACCAGTTGTTGCTGAACCAGACAGCAGACCTGGAGGAGCCAGCACAGCAGGTAGGAGGACAAGCTAAAGTCCTGCCCATTCACCCGAAGTTTTACAAGAAAGAGGTGTTAAGGGCAGGGCTGAGATGGATCATGAATGGCAGGACAAGGACATGAGAGCTGGAAGTTCTGCTGGAGTTGTAAAGTACAGCCCTTATCAGCCAGCTTTTCTGTCATTTAAGATAATGGCTCTACTTTACAACTCTGCTGGGACTGGACTGAGAAGCACTTAACAAACACTGTTGATTGCCTCTATCTCTCTGAGACTAAACAGCACTGCAGGTGCAGCTTGCAGCTATTATTTTTGCTTAATCTTTTGTTTAGTGGGGAGGGCAGGGGTGCTCAAGGCATTGCGACAGATTCAAGGGGGAAGGGGGACACAAGCGGCAGTGGCAGAATGATTCAAGAGGCAAGGGGTACTATGCTAAGTTCGAACTGACACATGCCAACCTGATCCATGCAAAAATAAATGAAAAGGGCAATCTACTTCAGCCCAAAAAACTGGAGAGGTGAGCAGCCTCCCTCACTCCCCCTGGTTCCGGCACCTATGTGTCCATGTAATATTCAAGTTTGAGCTGATGAAATCAGGTTCAAACCTGATGTCTCTTGAGCAGTTCTGATGGGGATTTGCCACATTGTAATGAGGTTGCTCTATAGTTCAGCAAAGCAAAGGAGGGGGTCAGTGTTTCTTCCCTAGTTTTTCTCATGAGAGACTTGATGATCTTGAACCTGCATTCTGACAACTCATTTCCTTGTCGATATGTTAGTCTGGAGGTTATATGATTGAACCTGTAGGGCCTTGCAAAGGCTTTGAATTATTCACTTGCAAACTAAGATCCATTATCAGTTTTTACAGTCTGTGGTATTTCAAATCTTGCAAAGATTACTTTAAGCTCTTCAATGACTTGTCTTGAGGTGGGTGTCTTGTGCTTCACAACTTCTGGGTGACATGAGAATGCATCAATGATGCCATGTACTCTCTGCCTTCTAGTGTGAATGGATCAACTCCTACTTTTTCCCAGATGTTGGCATTTTCTGTAATCTGAAATTAAAGGTTCCCTCAGAAGTGTAGGCTTGTGTTTCTGATATATATATATAACATGCCAAAACTGTATTTTCCACATCCTTGGTAATTCCTGGCCAGTACACAACCTGTCTTGCTCTGCATTTACATTTTTCAATACCCATATGTCCTTGATGAATTTTATGTAGCATTTCCTTTTTTAAGTGGGTAGGAACCACAATTCTGTCACTCTTAAGCAATACACCATCTATGACAGATAATTCAGCCTGAAATTACACGTACCTGAGTAGCATGTATTGTCCTTTCCACCCGGTTTTCATTGCTGACAGTACTGCCTTTAGTGTTTCATCTTTTGCTGTTGCAGTTTGCAGTCTTTCCCACATTTGTGCTGAGACAGTTCCAGAAGTCTTTGCTCTATTTGTGATTGTTCACTTCTGTTTCTAAGCCTTGATCTTTGGTCCCTTGAGCTTCATCCCATGTTCGTGACAGCATCAGCCACAATCAAATGGTTTCCTGGTGTGTATTCTGGCTTGTAATCTTATTTCTGTACTTTGATTAACAATCTTTGAATCTCTGGGGTGCCTGCCAAAGGTCTATTTTTGAAATAGTAATCAGTGGTTTGTGATCTGTTTTGATCACAAAAGGGATCCCATAAATGTAATTATGAAAAGCATCACATACAAAGGCTATGGCCAGTATCTCCTTTTTGCTTTGCTCATATTTGAATTCAGTTCTTGTAAAGGCTCTGGAGGCATATGCAACAGGTCTCCAGCTGCCATTTCTGAACTGTAACAGTACTGCTCCTATACCATCATGCGAGGCATCTGTGGAATCTTTCATCTGACAAGTAATATCAAAATATTGCAAGGTAGGTGATGTGGTCAGATGCCTTTAAATTGCTGTGAACTCCTGCGTGTGTACATCTATCCACAACCATGTGGCTGACTTATTTCAGGTGGCATGTCTTGTCAGGCAGATTGTTAATGAACTTCTCTAGATAATTCATCATTCCCAAGAACCATTGTAAATCTTTCTTCATTTTGGGTATTGGAATTCTGTTTATGGCCTATACTTTTGCTGGGTCAGGTTTGACCCCATCCTTTAAAAAGGATTTCCCTGCGATATAAAATCTCTGTTTTCTTTATCTGGCATTTTGCTAAGTTCAGCTAAAGGTCAGTTGCCCTAGCAACCTGTAACACGTTTTCCAGTCTGGTGTCATGTTGTTCCTGTGATGAGGTCCAGATGAGGATGTCATCAATGTAAACTTGAATCCCTTCTATGCTATCAAGCAGTTGCTGCATTGTTCTGTGAAAAATCTTGGATGCTGAGCATATTCCAAATGGCAATCATAACAATACCTCCCATAAGGGGGTATTAAAAGTATATACTGTAAGTGTGCACTTTCTGGTATGAGACGTATTTGCCAGAATCCTGAAAAGTCATCCAATATTGAGAAATACTTGGTCCCAGCAATTTCATCTAGAATTTCATGTCTAGTGGGAATATGGAAATGCTCTCTTTTAATGCATGCATTCAACTGTTTTGGGTCTAAACACAAGCAAAATGATCAGTCTTTTTTCTCAATGATCACTAAGGAGTGAACCCAAGGTGCTTGACTTGTCTACTTTTTCTATGACATCTACAGTGAAGCTTGCCAGGATCAAGCCCAACTCTGCAGAATTCTGCAGTAGAGTTACTGCAGGGAACAATGCAGTTTCAATGGGAATTAATCCCTTTTGTCATGCAGGGAAACTGTGACACTGCACTTGATCCTAGTGGGCTTTACTGTATATCTATTAAATGTTTCAATTAATTTTTCAGTCTGTCTCTCAGGGTCAGAGAGACTCTCCACACTGCATGAATAACTGGGACTGCATTATCATCCAGAGTGATGGTATGTGTCAAGGGTAACTTCCCCAGTCCCTTGAATACATCACTGTATTTAGACATACATTTATTAGTGACAGTCATGTAATTTACTATAGCAAATCATTTTTCTATTAGACCCAACCTCTGACTGGTGTCTAGACTAGTTGAATACCTAGATAAGAACAAACTTCAATGTCTTCAGCAGCACAGATTCAGGAAGGCGCATAGTACTACCACAGCTTTGGTCAAATTGACTGGCTATAGTCATGAAGCACTTGATTGGGGGCTCTTGATGGGGGTAACTTTTATTGACCTCACCAAAGCCTTTGACATGGTTAATCATAATTTACTTCTCAACCAATTGACTAACATTGGGATATCCACTGACTCACTGGGCTGGTTCTGGAGTTACCTCTCCAACAGAACGCAGCAGGTAAAGATCCTTGATGAATTATCTGACCATCAAAATGTCACCACTGGGGTGCCCCGAGGCTCTATATCAGGTCCCCTGCTGTTCAGCCTGTTTCTGAATGATCTCCCAAAAATATGCAAGTACAAGATCCTTCTATATGCAGATGATGCTGTGCTCTAAACTTGTCACCCAGCACCAGAAGAAATGATGCAAGCCAATTTTTGTGCAGTGGAAGAATGGTTCCTTAATTCCAAACTCTTGCTTAATTACAGAAAAACAAAAATGTCATGTTTGCCTCTCATCAAAACTGCTGTAAGTCCTTTCCCCTCAAAATATATAACAACAAGCATGAGATACTTGACATGGTCAACAACTTTAAGTACCTCGGGGTCATCCTTGACTGCTCTCTCTCTTATCACCTACAAATAGACCACATTGCCAAGGCAGTCAATGCCAGAATAGGCCAACTATATCGGCACAGACATTGCCTTATGGAGAGTGCTATAAAGCTTGCAGTTAACAGCTCAGTGCTATCAGTCATAGATTATGGCCTGGTTGTCTATGGAAAAGGCACTGACACTGCACTTAAGAGAATCAAGACTGTCCTAAACAAAGTCTGCAGACTCGAACTGGGTGCACACTGCTTAACTGACACAAGCTTTACTATAGCACTAGATGGCTAAACTTGAACAGGATCCAATATCAGGTTTGTTTATTAGCTAAACAAATCACTCTTGGGCTTGTGCCCCAGGATTACAGAAATTCCTCAGCTATTCCACCAACTCCAGACAAACCGGGCAATCCAGCAAAGCTGTCTTCCATATTCTCATTCACTGTACTTCGCAATGGCAGCGATATTTTGAGTACTGGTTATGGAACCAAAACTTGGCCCCTTTAAATTCAGATTACAAATGCATCTGGCTGCTCTCGGCACATGCAATTGTGACACAAAAAACTAATGCTATCTGCCACACAACTGAGCACTTACATCCTTCCCCCATCCTCCCCTCAATTCCCCTCGGTCTAATATAATTTGACCTTCTCACTATTTCACCTCCTTTCCCACTCAGACCGTCCCTACCTCTAATACCATATCTATGTAACCCCCTTGTATCTCCCCTTCATATTTTCTCTCACTCTCACCCCTCACACCCACAAACCCAAAGCCCATCTTTGCTCCAAACCTACACTAAGAAAACCTTATGGGGGGATTTCTTTCCTGTTCCTACCCCCTACCCACATTACCCCTTGGGTAGTTCCTCTCTCTTGAACTATAATCAATCCCCCTCCTTAACACTCTGAACCCAGTCTCCCCCTAAGCAAGGTCCTTCCTCTACTGGAACCATGCACTCCTGTTTCAGTTAGCTTTAAGCACAGCACCAATGAATCCCACTGTTATTAGGATTTTTCTTTTTACAAATGAAAATTGTTTTCAGTTGTTATACTCTGCCTCTCACACAAACAAGTTTTACTCTATTGATTTTTGTTAACTTTTATTTGCTAGAATAGCAACTGTACACTACCTGTATTTGTTAATGTCAATGTCCGTATTCACTTCAGCTTGGAAACTTGGTAAATGAGCTTTCTAGATCAAAGATTTTAATCTGAGAATTCAATAATTACATAAATAAAGACTCAAAATTGGCTTCTTGTCCCCAGGAACAATTACACATTTGTGTTTACTGATCTTGCCTTTGTGCTGGAGATTCAGTGCACAGTATCTTATAGCAGGTATGGTTAGTCCAAATGTACTAAGCCACAATATGTATATGTACTTGTTTACCTGTTATGCTGTATTGATGTATCCTTTAATACCTGTTGCACTCTCCCAGGTCATTCCTGAAAATAGGCATGCGACTTACCTAGTGTACCTACCCAGTTAACAAAAGCTAAATAAATATGCCTTTAACACAGTTGTATTCTTCTATATCTGTGGTTTATTTGGTATCCTATGCCACAGTCAAACTGGGATCATATTTTTTTTCAGCACAAGTGTCAATCATGTAGTGAACCTTCAAGCTGCTAGTATCTATTTGAATTGTCTATTCATTTTTTGTGAGATGCCTTGCTTATCTACAGTTCATATAAAGAGTTCATTTTCACTGTCTGACTCTTCTGTTTCTGTGACTGCATGCACTGCATTTCTGTCTACAACATATTGTGAAGTGATTAAGCTTTTTACAGAATCTGCACTGTTGCCCATAAGTGGGACACTTGCATGCATGTTGTTTTACCACAGCTGTGGCAAAGTTTACTTGCAGCCTTGCTTTATGTGGTTGCTGCTGTTCCTGTCTCTTGTTGTCATACTTTTTTCTTTGTGTAACTAGTAGGTGTCCTATGTATGCTGGCCCTGAAGTGCAAAACACAAACCAAAAAAGTGAAAGGCAATCAAATAAGTAAAGTAACAACTAGAAAATAAAATGCAAACAAAAAAATGTAAAGAAATAAAACCAAATGTAAATTGTATTGCTACAAAAATAATGTAACATAGCAAAACCAAATGTAACGTCCAACCAAAAGAAATGAAAAATGCAACACAAAACAGTGAAGTCCATCTAAAAAATCATGAAGTTATTAAAATATATTAACACAACTAAAACATGAATGCAAACAAATTTAATATAGTACAACAAAAACGTGAATGCAAACAAAAATGTGTAACACAACTAAAGGATGAATGCAAGCAAAAAGCATAGCAACAGCTTAAAAATGAAAGCTAACTAAAACATAGTACAACTAAAAGAAGAATGCAAACAAAAAATAGTACAACTAAAAGATGAATACAAACAAAAAAGCACAGCACAAATAAAAGATGAATGCAAACAAAAAAGCATAGCACAACTAAAGATTAGCACAACTAAAAAATGAATATAAACAAAAAAACATAGTACAACTAAAACATGAATGCAAACAAAAAACATAGTACAACTAAAAGATAAATGCAAACAAAAAAGCATAGCACAACTAAAAGATGAATGCAAGCAAAAAATCATAGCACAACTTAAAGATTAGCACAACTAAAAAAATAATGTAAATAAAAAAACATAGTACAACTAAAAGATGAATGCAAACAAAAAATATAGTACAACTAAAAGATGAATGCAAACAAAAAAAGCATAGCACAACTAAAAGATTAGCACAACTAAAAAATGAATGTAAACAAAAAGTATAGCACTACTAAAAGATATAATGCAAACAAAAAAGCATAGCACAACTAAAAAATAAATACAAACAAAAAAGCATAGCACAACTAAAAGATGAATGCAAACAAAAAAGCATAGCACAACTAAAAAATGAATACAAACAAAAAAAGCATAGCACCACTAAAAGATGAATGCAAACAAAAAAGCACAGCACAACTAAAAGATGAATGCAAACAAAAAGCATAGCACAACTAAAAGATGAATGCAAATAAAAAAGCATAGCATAACTAAAAGATGAATGCAAACAAAAAAGCATAGCATGACTAAAATATATTATGCAAACACCCCCCCCCCCCGAGTGCCTTATTACGCTTATAAAATTGACTCCTCTTTCTTTAGTTTCAACTATTGGGAAAAGTATGTTTATATGTAGAAAAAATAGATTTACTTGTGTGCATTTGTGATAAAATAGTCCTTCGGCCCACTGCAAGTGATGTCATGTGCTGTAGGCGAGTGCAAAAAATGCCCAATGTTAAGTATA
Source organism: Neoceratodus forsteri (assembly GCA_016271365.2). NCBI lineage: Eukaryota > Metazoa > Chordata > Ceratodontiformes > Ceratodontidae > Neoceratodus > Neoceratodus forsteri. Next base: position 786,112,355 of record CM028132.1, read on the forward strand.
GGAAAACCAGCCATGTTTTTTTGTTTTGTTTTTTGGCACTCTGTAGCTTGAAACCAAACCAGATACCGTTTCAGAGCTTGAGACTCTAACAACCTGATCATGCATGCCAAATATTGTACTATTTCATCAAACAATGTACAAAAACTGGGGTTTAACATAAAACAGCCTACTAAACCATAACTATAGGGGTGGTATCACATCCCTATAATATATAAAACAATAGTACCTCACCTGCAGTATGGCCAGATATCTATATCCATGTCTACAAATCAACCCTTAACAAGTAGAACATGTCCTCTATTAACATCTTTCATTTCTCCTTTTCCTCCTCATATCTCAGAGAACATTGATCTCTGTACACTTCCCTGGGTTGGCTATCCACTTCAGGGGTTTACTCACTTGGCTGCCTCAGTGATAAATCATGTAGGTCTCCAGACCCACTTATTCCCTTTCCTTCAATACTGTGATGAGTCTACTCTCTTAGGTCTGCAGACACAGATCTTCTACATGTCCCAAAATGTGCATCCAAGATTGGGGAACAGGCCTTCTCTGTAACAAAACTGTGGAACTCCATTCCCCTTGAAATTAGGACTGTCCCCTCACATGGGCCCTATATAGGCAGATGTTGAGTTTGTTAGCCTGCCATCATGCTGAATAGATACCAGGTTGCTTCTTTCTTGTTATAGTCCACTGAGCTGGAATCCTGTCTTGAGGTTTTACTTGCCATGTAAAATGGCATGTTTATCTCAATGTATGTGTTTTATATGTGTTTGTATATACAGTATCTCTGTATTGTAGTCCATACTTGTTACTTGATGTCAATATTTACCATGATTTGCCATCACTGGCCATTACCTGTATTATTTATTATATTGCAATATTTTCCCTGTTGTACTCTCCTGGGTCATACCAGAATATAGACATTTACTTGTCCAGTGTACCTTATCTAGCAAACAAAACTAAATAGATATAAAAAAATAGGCCACTGAGCCTCACCTCAGTTGTGTGAAAATTAATGGAAACAAGGATTAGAAGCCAGTACAGCCACCTCAGTAGAAAAGCAAAAAGTCTTCATCAAAGGGAGTAGTCCTGTTGCTGATCAAGCAGATATTCACGTATATACAGATTGGTAAGAGATAGGACTCACGGACTCACTCACCAAAATTAAAAATGTAATTTTGGTGAGTGAGTCTTATCTTTTGCCAGTCTGTATCTGCATAAATTAAGAGGATACACAAATAAAGGAAATAAAGGAAAGGTTGGCAGAGCATCTTGAATCCAATGGGCTGCAAGACCAAAGGCAACATGGATTCATGGGGGAGGTAATGACAGGTGAATCTCATTGATTTCTTTGGCTCAGTGACCAGCAAAATAGATTGGGAGGATTGGATGTAGCCTATCTGGATTTTTGCAAGGCCTTCAACACTGTGTCACACAGCAGACTGATTAGGAAATTGAGCAGCCTATGGGGGGTATAACAAGGTGTGAATTGGTTTAGAAACTGGTTGATGTGTAGGTGACTGAGGGTGGTGGTTATTGGCACTTACTGTAATGAAGGTAGGTTCACTAGCAGGGTACTGCAGGGCTGAGTACTGCGACTGGTCCTTGTCAGTGTCTTTATAAGTTACATTACAGATGGACTGGAAGGGAAAGTATAATTTTTGCAGATCATACCAAAATCTGTATCAGGGTGGACAATGAGGAGGGGGTTGAAAGAATACATGGAGATCTTGGGAAACTCAGAGAGTGGTCAAGAACATTGCAGTCAGGGTTCAGTGCTAAAAAGTGCAAAATCCTTTGACAAAGGCACTGGAACTCAGGAATTTAGTACAAGATGGGGAGACTCTCAGTCACTAAGTAGGAAAGGGACCTTGGTGTTATCATGTCTGATGAACTCAGAGTGGCAGGACAGTGTGATAAAGCAGTGGGTAGGGTCAGTGTGATGCTGGGATGCACTGGAAGAGATGCATATATAGTAGGAGGAGAGACGTGGTGTTGCCACTGTATTGCTCACTGGTGAGACCTCACCTAGGGTATTGTGTCCTGATCAGGAGACTTCACCTAAGAAAGGATACAGGCAGGGTAGAGGCAGTCCAAAGGAGGGCAACTGAAATGGTTCAGGGGTTGCACGTAAATCCCCCTAAGGAAAGCCTGAGAACTATCAACATATACACCCTCTCAGGCCGCACCTCAGAAAGGAAACAGGCAGGGTGGAAGCAGTCCGGAGGAGGGCAACTGAAATGGTGCAGGGGTTGCACCAAAAGCCCTATAAGGAGAGACTGAGAGCAATCCAGTCCCTGGAGGAGAGGAGACATCATAGAGACCTACAGGTGCCTTACAGGGGTGAACAGCAGGGACGTCTCTTTTGAATGGTCAAGGTAGTGGCAGTTGAGATTTAATGCAAACAATGTAAGGGGTAATGCACATGGGACACAGAAACCCAGGAACAACATATCAGTTGGGGGAATGCTCCAAGCATGAAAGGGACCTTTGGGTTATCATCTTTGATGACCTCAAGGTAGGGAGCCAGTGTGACAAGGTGGCAGGAAAAGCAACCAGAATGCTGAAATGCATAGGCAGGGGTATCACCGACAGGAAAAGGGAGGTCACTATTCCACTATACTGTACATTAGTGAAGCCACACCTCAAGTATAATGACTAGTTCTGGAGACCATACCTACTCAAGGACATAGACAGGGTGGAGGCAGTTCAGAGGAGGGTGACCAAAATGGTGCAAGGATTACATCACAAACCCTACGAGGACAGGCTGAAAGACTTAAATATGTACTCCCTGGAAGAGAAGAAGGAGAAAGGAGATATGATTGAGGCATATAAGTATCTCTCGGGTGGAACAAGGTTCAGGAAAACACCTTTTTTCAAAGAAAAAGATGCTCCAGGACTAGGGGACATGGGATGAAGCTGGAGGGAGAGAGGTTCAGAGGAAATGTGAGGAAGTACTTCTTCACAGAGAGGGTGGTGGACAACTGAAATAGTGTACCAGAAGAGGAATTGGGGGAAGAAATGATTACAGGATTTAAGAATGAATGGAATAGGCATAAGGGGATCCTGGTAGTCAGGTAACGGGAACAACCTAGTTCTAGGGAAACTTAAAGAACCACAGATACATGAGTAAATGGGCAGACTAGGTGGGCCAAAGGCCCATACCTGCTGTCAGCATCTATGTATCTATGAATGTTGAAGAGCAGCAGAACCAGAGGGCATGTGATGAAGTGGTAGGGGGAGCTTAAGAGGGATGTGAGGAAGTATTATTTCACTGAAAGAGTGCTAGACACCTGGAATAGACTGCAAGTGGAAGTGGTGGAGGGGGAAATCACAGGGGTTGTTAAGCATGGGTGGGATAGGCATGGGGGAATATTGATAAACCGGCAAGGAGGAGGGATAGTCAGTGGAGACCAGTTAGAATCTGCAGAGACAGATTTGGCAGGGACCATCTGGGCGAAATGGGTTGGCCAAGAATCATTTTCTGGTGACAAATTATATAATTGTTCCCACGTGTAGTTTCTGAGCTATATCACATTACAATTATTTGTAACCCACTTTACGGATTTTTATAAATACTCTATAGATATTTCAATCTGTCAGGCAACACCATGACAGTTTCCTATACTTTAGAATTCGGAATGGTATCAGAAAAAAAAAAACAGCTTCTGGCAGTATATGTAACACTTTCATTTAATTCAAGATCTCTAAGAGTCGGACCAGTTTATTTATCTGATGATATTCTTCTGCATAGGTAAGATAAGGTAAAATTTATTTTTTAAGCACCTTTCAGATTATCAAGACACTTTACAATAAAAAACAATATAAGACAAATAATAGAAATTCAGATCATACAAAAAATGCTTGATAAAACAAATAAGTCTTAAAATCAGATTTAAAACTTGCGACGGTCAGACATTCTCTTAACTGACAAGGTAGAAAATTCCACAGGGTGGGTGCAACAAAAGAAAAAGCACATGCCCCAGATGTTTTTAAACGAACCCTGGAAATCTCTAGCAATCTCTCGTCAGTGGATCGGAGTGAGTGGTGAGGGCAGTAGAGAGTAAGGAGCTCTTGCAGATATCGGGTTCCTTGTTCATGTAGGGCTTTATAGGTCAGCAAGTCGACCTTAAAGGTGATCCGCCACTGTACCGGCAACCAGTGCAGTTCGCACAGCACAGGCTTAATATGACTGGTCCTAAATGTACCAGTCAGAAGCCTGGCCGCCACGTTCTGCACCAGTTGGAAGCGATGGATATCAACCCCAGGAAGCCCTAGGTAGAGGGCATTGCAGTAATCAAGGCAGGTGGTTACGAAGGTGTGGACCAATGTAGGAAGGTCAGCCGGAAGAACCAGGTGTTTCACCCAGGTGATATTCCTTAGATGGTAAAAGGAAGATTTAATGACAGTGGAGACCTGAGATTTCAGAGACAAACCGCTATCGAAAATAACACCCAGGTTATGCACCTGGTCTGATGTTATGTGCCGGACATCATCGAGCCATAAACCTGAAGGATGTCCAGTCCCAAGATCCACCTCCGGATGACCCGGGTGCACAACCAACACCTTAGTCTTGTCTGAATTCAACCTCAGCCTGCTAGTGCTCATCTAATCTTTGATCTCGGTTAGACAGTTGTTTAGCATAGAGACCACATCATCCTGTCCAGGCATAAAGGACATATACAGTTGGGTATCTATCTGCATAACAGTGAAAACCCAAACTGTACTTCCTAAAGATATCTCCCAATAGCAGCATGTACACTGAAAACAACATGGGTGCCAATATTGAGCCCTGTGGCACCCCACAGGACAGCGGAGGGCATCGGAGGAATAAATTTAAGTGACCACCCTCTGTGACCTATCTGTGAGGAAAGATCGAAACCAACTCAAAACTGTGGCAAATAATCCACAGAAATACCGCAGGTGCTCCAGAAGCAAACCATGGTCTACAGAGTCAAATGCTGCTGACAGATCAAGAAAGACTAAGATGGTACTAACCTTTCGATCTCTTGCTATTAGGAGATCATTTAACACCTGAACAAGGGTGGTCTTGGTGCTATGTCTCTTCCTAAACCCAGACTGGAGAGCATCCAAGACATTGAGGGTTATAAGATGGTCATCCAGCTGCAACGCAACCACCTTCTCAATAACCTTACCCACAAAGGGTACAGTCATGGCCAAAAATATTGACGCCCTTGCAGTTTTTTCTAATAATGCACCATTCCTTCAAGAAAATTGTTGAAATTAAAAAATATTTTGGCATCCACATATTTATTTCTTTGGATTGCAGTGGAATAAAACACAAAAAGCAGAAAAATTGACTAAGTCTTAGCTTATTCCACACAGAAATCCTTAAATGGCCCGGACAAAATTATTGGCACCTTTAGAAGTAGTTAGAAATCATTAGATTTCAAGCAGGTGATTCCTCTTCACTTTGGAATTGAACTCACCTGTGGTGAGTTGCAGGTGCCTGCAATACAAAAATCACTCATTCTACCAGTTTGAATAGAGAAAATGACTCATTATCCTGTTTTTTGTCACTGTATGTACCGCAATGAGCATGGAGAAAAGACAGACAGCCAGAGAATTGTCTGAGGAGGTCAGACAGAAGATTGTAGCCAAGCATGGACGATCTCAAGGCTTCAAATCAATCTCCAGAGACCTTGATGTTCCTGTTTCCACCGTACGTAATGTTATCAGGATGTTTAAGGCCCATGGCACTGTAGCCAACCTCCCTGGACGTGGCCGCAAGAGAAAACTTGATTGAAGATTGCAGCACAGGATTGTTCGAATGGTGGAGAAAGCACCTCGATCAGCTGCCAAACAGATTCAAGCTGACCTTCAGACACAAGGTATGACAGTTTCAACTCGCACCATCCATCGCCAACTCAATGAAAGGGGGTTATATGGTAGGAGGCCCAGGAGGACCCCACTGCTGAGAGAGAGAGACATAAGAAAGCCCGACTGGGGTTTGCCAAAACACACCTGAACAAGCCAAAATCCTTCTGGGAGAATGTCCTGTGGACAGCTGAGACCAAATTAGAGCTTTTTGGTAAAGCACATCATCTCTATGTTTACAGAAAACAAAAATGAAGCCTTCAAAGTAAAAAATCATCTTCCCTACAGTCAAACATGGAGGAGGTTCAGTGATGTTTTGGGGTTGCTGTGCTGCCTCTGGCACTGGGTGCCTTGAACGTGTGCATGGCATCATGAAATCTGGAGATTACCAGGCCATTTTGGAGCGCAATGTTGAACCCAGTGTCAGAAAGCTGGGTCTCCGTCGGAAGGTCATGGGTCTTCCAGCAGGACAGTGACCCCAAACACACTTCAAAAAGCACCCAGGAATGGTTCAAGACAAGATGCTGGACTGTTCTGAAGTGGCCAGCAATGAGTCCAGATCTAAATCCCATTGAAAACCTGTGGAGAGATCTGAAAACAGCAGTTGGGAGAAGGCACCCTTCTAATCTGGGAGAATTGGAGCAGTTTGCACAAGAAGAGTTGGCCAAACTGCCAGCAGAGAGGTGCAGGAAGCTCATCCATGGCTATAGGAAGTGGTTGATTGCAGTTATTTTGACCAAAGGCTGTGCTACCAAATATTAAGTCTAGGGTGTCAATAATTTTGTCAATGCCATTTCTTTTCTTTTTCTGATTTAAAAGGATATATTAAATTCTGAATCAAAAACAAAGGTTCTGTAATATTAACAGAGAAATAAAGAATTGCGGAGACCAAATACTGTACTGTTGTTAATTTCAACTTATGTTTAGAGGAATTATGGGTTATTTGAAAAAGTGCAAGGGCGCCAATATTTTTGGCCATGACTGTAGATTAGAGACAGGTCTGCAGTTCGCTAAACAGTCTGGATCCAAGGAAGGTTTGTTAAGGAGTAGTCTAATGACCGCCTCCTTGAGGGGATCAGAAAAAAAACCTTTTCCAAGGAACTCCAGACAATTTCAGCAAGGATTGGGTAAATAACATCTACACAATGTACCAATAACAGTGTAGGGCCCAGATCCAAACTACAACTGGTTGGTCGCAAAGTCTGGACAATCCTCACAATGTCCAAGAATTCCAGCTGGCTGAAGTTAGACCAGGCAGGCCGCGTGCATGCAACCTTCCGCCGATCTCCACAATCCCTCATAGAAGGAGTTGGGCAGATCCCCGACCTGATGCTAGCAACCTTATCTGCAAAAAATCGAGCAAGCTCATCACACTTTATTTGTGAAAAACTTCTTCCAGATTGGAGACAGACTGGATTGCACAGTCTGTCCACAGTCCGAAAAAGCTGAGCTGGTCAATTTCGTGCAGCTGCAATCTCCCTGGACAGGAATTCTGCCTTCTTATGGGTTATTGCTGATTGATAGGACTTATAATGTTCCATCAATCTAAGTCTGTCAGCATCAAGGCCGGATTTCTGCCAAGCTCTCTCTAGCCTTCGACCCACCCTCCTCAGCTCCTTCAAGGACTCATCAAACCAAGAGTCCTTGGGTGCAGAGTGAGTGGGTGAACACAAACAGGAGCTATTGAGTCCAGAGCATCTTCCACCACCCTATTATAGGCCAGTACAAGACCGTCTGGACTCATGCATTCACTCGATAAACCTGATAGGTTCAGCACCACTGATAGGCCTTCTGGGGTAACCTCCCTCAAAAGGCGGTACCAGACCATCTCCTTAGGGGCAGACCTACTTGAGGGTGCCCCAAAACTGAACCTTATGGCGTGATGGTCTGAGCAATAAACTGGTTCCACCCCCAAATTTGTGATCGCCATCCCCAGGAGGAACATAAGATCCAGAGAGTGACCCCCAATATGGGTAGCAGAGGTAGTCACCTGTGTAAGGCCCAGCATAGTCATAAGCTGGAGGAGGTTATTTCCAAACTGTGAGAGTTCATTGTCGACCCAGGCATTGAAGTCACCCAGAATAAACCATCTGGGCAACTCCAAGGCCACGTCGACAATGAAGTCTGCAAACCCCTTCAGGAATTCTCCCCCATCACTGGATGGACAGTAAATGAGGAGTATCCTGAAGCCTACACCTGTTCCAAGGATACACTCAAAGGACCGAGTGCACCCCACTGGCATATCCACAAGGCCCAGTTCCATTTAAGCACAATGGCTGCACCCCCGCCCCTACGATCCAACCTTGGGCGGTGTATCACTGAGAACCCAGATGGAACAGCAGATGCCAAAATAGGGCTTGCATTCTCGTCCAACCAGGTCTTGGTGATGCATGCCAGAGCAGATGTTTCAACAAGGTCAACTGATATCTGATGATATTCTTCTGCATAGAGTGTCTTGCACAAATTATTACCCAGTACATGTAAAGGTCTGCCAAACATTAAGTCAGTTCATATTTTTATCACAATGTGTATCAAAACAATCCTGAGCAGGTGATAATACACACCCCTAAAATGCCTTTAGAATTTAGAAGTCACTTCTGGAATTTATGCTGGTGTGCTGAATTGCACCCTTCAGGAAACAACTGCAGTTCTATTTGTCTTATAGTGATTCACTAGTTAAAGGTGCATGGTTGTACTATAAGCAGTTATATCATGCCATTTTCCGTCGACTTTATTGGTGACCAAAGAACAGCTGAGAGGTTGGACTTCGGGATCTGTAAAGTGTGACCCGTTAGTATGGGCCAGTTATACGGTTGTTAAAATCTGTGAGCTGCTTCACAGAGAATGGCCCATTGGACATATTTACTAATTTTAGTTCATCTACCATAAATGCACCTCACTGAATTTATAATCAGCTGTATTCAGTATCCTGCAGTTTATAGAAGTTATGTGTAAAAGCGTGCAGGGAAAAATACCCAATTTAAGCTGCAGTAGGCCTTTTCGTGTGCCCTTTGTCATATTCTCACACTTAAATAGTTTTTTTTTTTATACTCTTCATTAAAAGGACTGAGTTTCTCCTGCATTTATATCCCTCTAATGTACAATTTCTTTAAAGGTCAACCTATACCAGTTTAAAAGGGGGTGGAGGTGATTAGTATGACATTTACAAATCTCGTTTTCAAGATCAATGTTTGGGTGACACATCATTGATTACGATGGAGGAATATGTCCCAAAGTGTTATTTTGTTAAGGTATATCGTCTGTGCTGTGAACAGTGTGTATACAGATCCATTAGATGTGCAGGTAAGAGACAACTCCTGCCTACAAAAGGCAAAATATTAGCCTACAAAATGGCAAAAGTTACACTTCCCAGAAATTATTTCCCTGCTGGTGTTTGTTCAGAGATCTCAGGAATGCAATGATTACAATAAAATGTATATGTTTTACAGACAGGAGGTTTAAGATTTAGTCCATGACTCCAAACGCCTTTCTTGGAAATGCTCTATGCCCTCAACAACGTAAAAAAGAACACTGAATCTCAAATCATGCTGTTGGTTTAATTAGCTGGTTGTTGGAAGTGGATAGCATATAAAGACTAGGATATGAACATACAAACATACGAAATTTGCCAGCCGATAAAGGCCTAGAGGTCTATCAAGTCTGCTCGAATATGCAGCTAGCACCCCATTATTTTGCAGCTGCCCCTCCCTTCCATCCTTCCCTGCCATTTACACTCCCCCTTGTCCTGTTCCATCCCCTTTTGAAGCAGTCCACAGTTCTACTGGATACCACTTCTGCAGGTAATGCATTCCACCCAGCTACCACCGTCTCTGTAAAAAAGTGTCCTCATTTCCCTCCTGAACCTTCCTCCCTCCAGTCTCATATCATGGCCCCTGGTGTCCCTCCCCTCCCTTACTTTGAACAGCTCCTCTGTACCTGTCTTGTTTATTCCTTTCATGTACTTAAAGGTTTCAATCATGTCCCCCTGTCCCTCCTCTCCTCCGGTGAGTACATGTTCAACTCCCTCAGCCTCCTCTCATATGATAAGTCCCCCAGCCCCTTGATCATCTTTGTTGCCATGCGCTGCACCCCCTCCAGTAACTTACTGTCCCTCTTCAGATACGGGTGCCAGTACTGCACGCAGTACTCCAGGTGCAGATTAACTAATGACCTATACAGTGGCAGAATCACCTCATCCCTCCTCAATGATATACCCCTTGCAATGCAACCCAGCATTTTGTTGGCCTTTGCCTTCCTATATTGTACCGAGTTATTCATTGACCCTGTATTGAGCACCCCCAGATCCTTCTCCTCCTCTGTCTGGGCTAGCTGCACTCTCCCCAGCTGGTAACTCCTCCTTGGGTTCTTTACTCCAAAATGAGCACCTTGTACTTTTTGGCATTAAAGCCCAGTTGCCAGGTGTCTGACCAGGTTTCAAGCTTTGCCAGATCATCCTGCAACCCCTGTCATCCCCCTAGATCATCCATCACTGCTCCCATCTTGGTATCCTCAGCAAACTGATCTTGATCTTGATCTTGCTCTTGATGTCCCATGATTTGTCTGCAATGAATATCCCAAACAACACTGGTCCCAACACTGAGCCCTGTGGAACACCGCTCGTCACTGCCTTTGGGTGTGAGAGCTCCCCACCCACCACCACCCTCTTGTTGCCTTCCCTGAAGCCAGTTCCCTACCCATCTCACCAGCTTTGCACCCACCTCTGTGCCTTCTAACTTACTTCTCAGCCTTCCATGTGGCACTGAGTCAAATGCCTTACTGAAGTCCAGATACAGGACATCCATTGCATGGCCCCTGTCCAGTTGCCTAGTTACCCAGTCATAGAACTCCACCAGGATAGTTTGGCTGGATCTGCCATGTATGAAGCCATGCTGTCTGCGGTCCTGTAGTCATTTGACCTCTAGGAGGGCCACCATCCTCTCCTTTAATATAATCTCCATCAGTTTACTCACGATGGATATGAGGCTCACCTGTCTGTAGTTCCCCGGTTCATCCTTGGGGCCACTGTTGTGGAGGGGAACCACATGAGCCATCCTCCAGTACTGAGGTATACACCCTGAGTGTAGTGAGGTATTAAATAGGTCTGTCAAAGGTCCTATTTGTCAGGATCAGATGAAACATTGTAAGGAACTTGATAACAAGATGATGATGAGATCGGTGTTACTCCTAGCTCCACTAAAGGGAGATATTATGAGAGGAACACACAAAAATAGGGCATGGGGAAACGCCTGAAACCACAGCACTGTTGATGCTGCTATAACTGACAGATTGATAGAATCCATCTTTCTAAAGATTAATATACATACATGTTTCAACAATTCCAATAAACAGGTTAGGTGCCATAGAACTAATTCTGCTCAATAGTCACTTAAACTGCCTGGCTCCCAGATCAGCGAAGAAAACGCTTTTGAAACTCGTTCCCTTTTTTTGTTTAATGTTGAGAAAACCTACAAGTTAAAATGCCATTTTACAAAAACGAAAAAAATAATGTTAATGGCTGTCAAAATTAGGAAATTGAAATACAGTACTGCAGACTGTCAACACTTTCAGAATTATAATAATGCAGGGTGAAAGGGAGTCCCAGCTACACACCTGGGTCTGTCCGTGCCTCCTCAGTCCTCCCCTACTAGCAACCTATGTGGATAACAAATACAATGAGACATGCAGCAAACTCACTGAGGAGGGTATATGGCATGTGTTCCTGCTGTCACAGGCTGATCACCGAGGCAAGCTGTGCAGTCTCTTACTTAGTGGGAGACGGGGACCCTGGGGTGCAAGTGGGCTGATGGCTCATGGTGCAGCTCCAGGTTTCTCCTGAGGCTCCAGGTCAAGAGATCAGCTGCTGGCTGGGGCTCACAGCTGGCAGGAATGGCATGACCAAGGGGGGGAGATCTTTGGCTGAGAGAAGGCAAGTGGGTTCAGGTCTCTGGTCTCAGCTCTGCCGCTCTACAACCTCTCTGTTTCTTGCTCCCAGATAATCTCTTTCCCTTCAAGTAGCACCCTCTCTGTTACAGGAGGGGGTAGCCTGACAGAGTGAGGGAGAGAGATAGGCAAGGGGCCGGCTGGCTTCTGCTGGCAGCAGACATGCAGGGAAATGTTGCTACATGTCTGAGTTGGGTGTCTGCTGTAAGGTGAAGTGAGTGCAGTGCCATCCTCGTGGAAACAGCAGTGGCAGCAATAGCAGAAGAGGAGGTTGAGTGATCTTTTCTACTAATACTGTCTTTTCCTGTATAGCTCCATGAGTGTGTCTTGCTCTCTCTCTCTCTCTCTCACTGTCTTGTCTGCAGCCCATCAGCAGTAACATCACCATCACTGCCAGACTATCCACTCTACTCACAGCAGCAGCGGCACTACAGCAGCGTTCAGCCATCCTCAAACAGCAGTAGGAGAAGCTTCTTAGCCTGCTTTCCAGTCTGTCAGTCCGCTCATCCAGCCATCCATCAAAGTCTCAGGGGACAGAAAAGGGGAAAACACCAGTTCTATTCAAACAATTAATCAATTAATCAATCAATCAATCAGTCTTTATTTATAAAGTGCTTTTCCAATACCAAAGTGGTAATACAGAATGAACATAGAAATCAATATAAAACACTCAAGATTAAAACAGACAGCACACTGACTTATGCATTAACCAACATCTGTGAATGCTAAATCAAATAGATAAGTTTTTAATGTGGACTTAAAGTTCTCAGTGAACAGGCACTCTCTAATCAGATGAGTCAGAGAATTCCACAGGGTTGGGACCACTAAAGAAAAAGCTCTGGCCCCGAGGTCTTTGAATGAGCTCTGTGAAGCTTCAGCAATTCCCTCATTGACAGAACCCCCAAACCCCTCCCCAACCAAATAAATAAATAAAACACAAAACGAGAAGCCACAGCAGAAATGACAAAAAAGTCCATGATAAAATATATTGTAATTGTTCACAAGAGACTTCTGAGTCTCTCCTAGAACAAGTTAATGTACCTGTCCCTTTGAACTCTCACTCCCTCGGGACTAATAGTCCAAATAAACACTCCAATAAGCAACCATCTCTTACATGGGCCTAGTGGAGCACTACAGAATAACATATGTTCAATAAACTATAAGCACTCTCACTGATTAAAAGCCACATTTTTTTTAAATGTCCTTCTCCCTCTGGTCGCAGCTTGCAGGGCCTCTGTCAGGCATCCTGGCATGATCCTACCTGCCTGAGGTCTCCCCATCCCAAGCCTCCTCCCCCCGCAGCCAGTACCCCCAGCTTTCCCAATCTGAGGTGGGGCCACTCCTTCTCTTGGGCACTCTTATAGACTGGCCAAGCTGCAGGTGAGGGCCTGGGTGGAGGAACTGGAAGGCCAGGTGGGTGAGATCCGGCGGTGGACATGGGGGCCAGGTGCCATTGCCTACCACTTAGAGCTGGTTGTTTCTTGTTCTGTTGCACTCCTTCCCCCTCCTGAGCGTGGTGTGCAATGACGCCATGGTGCATGGCAATCCTGCCGGCGTCTGCCACACTTCCCCACATCTTTTTGTCTGCTTCCTGCAGTGCTCCCGATCTCCACTGGGAGTCACTGGGATGCAGGACAACACTTTAACCCTCCCCCCGAGAGAGGAAAGCAGTCCATTGGATGCTGAATCCTCTCTCTCCCCTGCCAACCCCCGGCACCTGAGCTCACTCCCAAACTCGGGTCGCCGGCATAGTGCAAGGTGTGGTGTCCAACTCCTCAACCCTCAGCATCACCGGGCCGGCCCTTTAAAGCCACATTGATGTCAGTCAAAGATTTCAAACCAGCTCCTTGGACATCAGGGGAAAGGCCAGAAGATAAGTCAAAGACTGGAGAAAACTCTGTTAAGGTGATCTTCCTCAAATTCCCTTTCACAGGGTCATAGGGTGATAGTCCTCTCTTCCCTCAGTGCAGGCCCTTTCTGGTCTCAACCACCTCTGCAGTTGCCCCAGTAAAAGTTCTTAGACTGCCCATGAGAGCCAATAGGGGTATCGGTTCTGATCCACAGGAGGGAGCCCCAAAACGCCTGCCATCATAAGGGAAAAACCGGTACCAAATCGTCCCATTACCACAGCCATAGGGGTATGTCCAGCTACCACTAGTTGCCCCTCAAGAAAACCTAGGAGGCACCCAGGCATACCACAGCCCTACAGCTGACTGTAGCCCAATGCATGCCATCTAGGACTGGACACCCATAATTCCCCTGGAAGGCAGTCACAAGGGAATCCCCAATCCTCAGTTGCCACAAATTCCCCACACAATTAGGACCCCCTCCCCGCAATTGGCCCAGCAATCTGGTATCCAACATCACACAATTCCAGCCAGTCTAAACTCCGGCACTATTCCAGAATAGGTTCTAGCACTCAAACACCACAATAACACTCTGGCCAACTTTACCACTCCGATGAGGGTTCCTCCACACATCCTGAAAAACTCAAGCCATCCGGTGTCCGCCAACAACCTCCACAGCATCGCCCATCCGGTGTCCCAGAGCAGATCAGTAGACAAAATTATATGATTGGGAAAAATGTTCCAAATGTTAGTGGTTTAGCAGTTCAAGTATTCTTTCACACTAAACGGAACTAAAAGTGTACTTCTAGCACTGTACACACAGAACTAACCTGGAGACGCTGAAGTATTACTAACTCATGGAATTTCTAATCTATCTCACTTGTCATTCACTAACAAAAATAAGGATCTCTTAAAATCCTCTCTGAAAATCCCAAAACCATAAAATTTAACCCCCCAAAAAGTTTAAAAATCACAACAATTCTAAAACTACAGCTGCTGCTGAAAGGCCAACCCAACGTGGCTGCCATGATTGAGGGCATATGTTGTGGCTCAGTTGTACTCACCCCTTCCCACTGCAGCTGCATACTAACCCATTCTCCATTTAAAGTACTTTTTTGTTGCAAGTAGGGAAAATGTGAAATGTTGCATTCTTGTAAGACAAACATATTGCCACAAAAGGTACAATTTGCCACAACAATCAGGGGCCAACCCATACATCTCTGCATCTGCTTCTCTCTGCAAACTGCAATCACGAACATCTCCACATCTATCTGCATGCAGACTGTTCAGGATGGAACAAGAAGCTGACACTGCAGTGATGGGGTGCTCCCTGATTGCAGCAGCAAATTTCTTTCAAGATGGTCGCACTCTGTCATAGCCAGGGTGCTAATTCATTGGTGACACAAAGTCAAGCCACAAAAATCAGTGGCGGCATTGGCCATAACACTGCCGCACCTCCACAACCTGCTACTCCAGCAAGCTGCCACAAAATGTTTCTTGCGCATGTGCACAAGCAAACATAAAAAATTGGTGAATGCCTCAGAGATGACCTAGCAGGGAAGAATTGCCAAGCTAGGATGTAAGAGCAGTGGGGCAACAAACCTCTGTGCAAAGGAAGTGATTAAAAACAGGGGGGGTTCTCCATGGAAGTGTCTGCTAAGGTAAAGGCTAAGGGGGTAGCATTCAACAGGGACAGGAGGACAAAGAGGGAGGAGAATAGGGAGGTACATCAGGAAAAGCAGAGAAAAGCAGGGAAAGTGATGAGTGGTGTCAAGGCACAAACAGAGGAAAAGATAAACAAAGGGGTAGCTAAAGGGGACACGACCTATTTCTGATACATAAGCAAAAATAGAAAGACAGGGGTTGTGAGATTAAGGAGGGCAGGGGGAGACTGCACAAAGGAGTATCAGGAAAAAGCACATATCCTGAATAGATACTTTTGCACTGTCTTCCTGGTGGAGGGAGAATGGGGTGAACCCTTTAGAAGCAACAGGAACACTGGGGGAAGGAGGTGGAAACAAGTCCATTCACAGAGCAAAAAGTCCTGCAAGAACTTGTGAATGTAAAAGTGGATAAGACTAAGGGGCCAGATGGGGTATATCTATGGGTGCTGAAGGAGTTCAGGGAGGTACTGATGGCACCTCTGACAACCCTATTGAACTCACTGGAAACAGGAGTGGTTCCAGAGGTCTGGAGGAGGGCAGATGTAGCCCAACTTCATAAAAGCAGCAGCAGGGAGGAGGCTGGCAACTATAGGCCTGTCTAACCTCTGTGGTGTGGAAGTTAATGGAGGCACTATTAAAAGAAAAGCTAGTGTAGTATCTTGACTCCAGTGGGTTACAAGACCTGAGGCAGCATGACATCATTGGGTAGGTCATGGCAGATTAACCTGGTTGATGTCTTTGACTGGGTGACCAGGAAAATTAGATCAGAGTGGGGCAGTGGATGTGGCCTACTTAGACTTCAGCAAGGTCACTGAAACCATACCGCATAAGAGGCTTTTAAGGAAACTGGGCAGTATGGGGGTGGAACCCAAGGTGGTAAACTGTGTAAGGAACTGGCTGATAGGGAACAAGGTAACAGTGACCATCAGGGTGCCTGAGGACTTGTTGCTAGGACCAAACCTCTTCAATGTCTTCATAAGCAACAGTAACAGAAGAGTTTGAAGGGAAGGTATGCCTCTTTGCTGATGACACCAAAATATGCCACATGTTAGATACTCTGGAGGGGGTGGAGAGAATGAGTAGAGACCTGAGAAAACTTGAAGAGCGGTTAAAGATATGGCAGCTGGGTTTCAATGCATATGAACATATGAAGAATCCAGCAGAAGAAGGCCATTTGGTCTATCTAGTCTGTTAGTATTGCAGGGTACACAGCTTGAGCTAATGTCCCTGCCCTCCCTCCCCACTCCTCCCATCCTCTCTACTCATGATCCTTACCTTACCCCATGCCTATCCCAGCCTCTTTTGAAGCTTCCCACTGTCTTCAACGAGATGACCTCTTCCGGCAGTGCATTCCAAGTGTCCACCACCCTTTCTGAGAAGAAGTGCTTCCTGACCTCCCTCCTAAACCTCCTGCCCTCCATTTTCAGACTGTGCCCCCTCATGTTATGGTTGCCACTCAGCTTAAAGAGACTCTCCTTATCCACCTTATTTATTCCTTTCAAGTACTTGAAGGTCCCAATCATGTCCCCTATCCTGTTTTCCAGGGAGTATGTGTTCAGTGCCCTCAATCTCTCCTCATCTGCCTTACCCTGCTGACTTGTTATCATCTTTGTTGCCCTCTTCTGGACCTTCTTCAGCAGGTTAATGTCCTTTTTGAGGTGTGGACACCAGTACTGAACTCCATACTCTAGATGCAGCCTTACCGGTGACCTGTACATGGGCAGTATAACCTCCTCTCTCCTACTACTGATCCCCCTAGATGTGCATCTCAGCATTGTGTTTGCCTTTGCTGCTGCTTTCTTGCACTGTGTGGAGTGATTCAGGTCACTACTCATCATCACTCCCAGGTCCTTCTCCTCCTCTGATGCACATACTTGGACTCCATCCAGGTAGTACTCTTTCCTGGGATTCTTGGCTCCAATATGCATAACTGCACTTCTTGGCATTGAAGCCAAGCTGCCAGATCTTGGACCACTTCCCCAGCTTTTCCAGATCTTTCTGTAGGTTCTGTATTCCTTCAACTGTGTGCACTCTCCCACAGAGCTTGGTGTCATCTGTGAATAGGCACATTTTGCCCTTAATGCCATCTCCAATGTCACTGATGAAGATATTGAACAACACCGGCCCCAGCACCAAGCCCTGTGAGACCAGCTTCTTTTCCCTTACTACCTTACTGCAAAAAAAGTGCAAAATCATGCACACATGGCATAGAAGCCCAGGGGTTGTGTATAAAATGAGGGGAAAGGTATTGACAGGCACAAAACAGGAAAGGGACCTTATATTTATATCTGATGGCCTCAAGGTGGTGAAGCAGTGTGACAGGGTAGTAGGTAGGGCCAGTGGGATGCCGGGGTGCATAGAGAGAAAATCACCAGCACAAGGAGAGAGGTGGTGTAACCACTGTATCAATTGTTAGTGAGACCCCACCTGGAGTACTGTGCTTTATTCTGGAAACCACATCTCAGGAAGGATATAGGTAGAGGCTGTCCAGAGGAGGGTAACTAAATGGTGTGGGGGTGGTATCATAAGCCCTATAAGAAGAGACAGAGATCTCTATTCATGCACCCTGGAAGTGAGGAGGGAAGGGGGGACAATATAGAGACCTATAAGTACTATAAGTACTTCATGGTGGTGAAGAAGGTACAGGGCAGGAGTATTTTTCAGAAGAGAAGGTGCCCAAGGACAAGGGGGCATGCAATGAAGCTGGAAGGGGATGTTTTGGAGGGTTGTGAGGAAGTACTTCTTCATGGAATGAATGGTGGATGCGTGGAAGAAGTCTACCAGCAGAGGTGGCGGGGCAAAAACAGTGGTTGGCTTCAAACATGCTTGAAATAGTCATAAACGAGTCTTGGTAAGAAAGCAGGGCAGGGAGAGTAGCCAGAGATCAGGTAGGGTCTGCACCAACACTGTAGCCAGGGTCAAGCAGTCCTTATCTTCTGACAAATTTTGTTTCGCTTTCTACCAGAAACATCAATGAATTTTAGAGTAGATAAAAAAATAATAAAATTAAGCAATTTACCACGACAAGGGCGTGGGTTATGATAGGATTTACAATGCCTGGTGTGTTGTTTGGTCATGAGGCCAATAGGCCAAGTGAGCAAACACACCAGGCATTTTGTAACTTAGCGGACCTACACTTGTTGTGGTAAATTGCTATTATACAATCTTTTCTTTTTTTGTAGTTTTTTCGGAAGGGAGGACATTTATATGTGTTTAGATGGGATTTGATTTTTTTGCATGGTACTGTTGCTCTGTGAGGAAAAAATAGTCCCTTGGTGCTTTTTACTGTAGTGAGAGGTAATGTACTGTAGATGTATAGTGATGGTCTGTGGTGCGAGTCTGGCCTGAGGTACTTTCGATTTCAACGATGCCAGGTATATTTATTGTTATAGGAATTTGATATAAATCATTATTTTCAGTGTCAGAATTGTCCAAGGGGACAGTGACTACTTGTTCAGGCTCTTCTAAATCAATTAGAAAAAATTAGATAACATTTTTTGTATTTACCCATGTTTTTTCTGTAGCGCTGGACGGCGAGTTCAAAGTAGCGGTGTAGCGTAAGAAGTGTAGCAAAAGGGGGTAGATTGTATGGATTCATGCCAGGTAGCTAGGTGGTAGAGTTGGTTGGCACTTCTTCTCATTGGTACTAGTCAGGATTTACAATGGGTTCGAAGTGCAAACCAACTAATCAGAGAGCAGCATTTCTGAACCCATTGTATAATGTGGATTTTCAGCTAGAAATAATATGATGCAAAAATGTTGACAGTGTCCCCTGAAAGATGTCCCTTGAGGTATCAAACAGTGGCGTTTGCACACCTTTGTGTTTCATATCAGAGCCTTTCTCACACTCTGATTCGTAACCAGTTGACACACAACACAGAGGCACAGTGAAAATGTTAAAGGGACACTGCCTACCTCTTTTCATCATATTATTTCTAGGTAAAAATCCACATTTTATGATTATGTACCTCATCTAGAATTTATTACTGTTGTTGGCTGTTTTATCTGCCTCCTCGCCTATTAGAACTGAAATGCATGGTAATATATAATTATACACTGCCTTGTTTTGCTTCAAATTATTGAACTGCGCTTGTTGCATCATTCCTGAACATTAGAAACACCCTCTAATAGTGCAGCCACTCATGATACAATAGTCTTCTCTACTCCCACTGCATAATTAGTAGCTAGATAGTGTTGGGGGTGTTCCTGAGTCCAGGAAAGATACAGTGGGAGTTGGTCAAGAAATGTAAACAAACATGTTTTGGTGTGGTAACACCAGTATGTTGGTCACTCAGTTTTTCACTTTTTAAGAGAAAAAAGTAATCCAAATCAAACTGCCACCTGTATCACAAGTCTCCATAGGATGTGAACAGTCATAATATATGATTTTTAAACTAGGACCACTTTGAGGCCTAAGGAGGTTGACAGTGTCCCTTTAAGTTGAACCCCAGATAGGTAAGGTGCTTGTTAGAGTAACCAGCAGTAAACAAACTTGGTACATCCAGCAGACATTGAATTGATTCCCACACCTTCCACTTGCATACTGTTGCTGAACCTGGGCAAGCCACCTGACTGCCCCAGTCCTGGCCGGGTCGCCCCTGCAAACAGGCATTGTGCCCAGTGGGACTTACCCGGTTACCAAAGAACAACAACAAAAAAGTACCTTTGAGAGCATGTCTTGTTTAGGTCACTGTTAACCTACAGTACTTGCCTCTGACAGTAATTTGCAGCAGTGTGAAGCACGGTCAATACAGCTTGCTGTACCTGCTCTTTTCTACTCATGGTGGTACCCAATTAAGAGCTAAGTAGTTTCATCTGAAGTTGATCCAGCCGACTCCTCACGACTTGATGGGAGGAGCTGACTGTGGGGGGCAATTTATTGGAGCCTGGTACAGTGGCACCGACAGCGGACAACCCCTTGGCTGCATGCCTGTTGGAATATTCATGAAGAACGCGAGGAGGAGCTGTAGTGAGTGGCGGCACACAGCCAGCAGCCAGGTGTGAGGGAAGCAGTGCGAAGAGGCAGACCCGGGAAACCCTAAGCAAGGAGTTTAACAAGCCATCGCCACCACATTGCAGAAAGCCCCCACTGACACTGAGCTCCCTTCTCCCCACCAGCACTGCCTACCAGCTATAGCAGCAGCAGTGCCACTCCTTCAAGGCAGAGGGAGGAAGGAGCGTACTGTACAGCAGGCAGTCGCCGCTGCTCCTCCGCCACCGGCCGGTCAGAGTGACTCTTACACTCAAGTGGCATTCAAACAGGGCACCAAACCAGGAGCCAAACACAGCACAGGCAGGTAATATTGATTCTCAATACTAATAACCTGCTCCTTGGTGCTGTGGTGGGGCACAGCAGCATGCCCGGTTGTCTGGGGTATATGTGTGCATACATCATGATGGAGGAGTGGAGTGGTTCAGTCAGACTGGGGCTGTAAATACTCAGAGAGGACAGCAGCCGCCCCAAAATAATGCTGCCCTCTGACACGGTTGGGGAATAAATGGAACAGAACAAGGCTAGGCACCAGGAATGAAAAGAAATTATGACTTAACTGAATAGCGAATGCATCAAGTAGGACCTGAGCAACAGCCTAGTACCTATTGCATTTGTCAATATTGCACTGTTCTTTTACTTTACAAGGAATTGAGCACTGTTTCAGACTTTATGGGATGCTACACCTGCAGTCTCTAGACCTTGCCAACTTCCCATCATTTTAACCATTACTTGAAATGCATGGGGAGAATACTAAACCGGTCCTGGAATGGTTGCTGATTGCACCTGTCAGCAGGCTGTTGCAAGAAGACCCTGGTATCCCCACAGAGTAGGCAGTGGTGGGGATTTTGAACAGGATCATCTCTCTAGGATTGGGAAAGGGAACGGAATTCAAATTCAGAAACGTGGTGAGCGAGGGTAGGTGCAGCTTCTTGCTTCTGTCAGCCCCTCAATTTCGCTCTTTCCCATTGCAGCTGTATACTAACCCCATCTCCAGTTACAATACTTTTCTGGTTACAAGTAGGGGAAATATGGCATGTTGCATTCTTGTAAGACAAACATACTGCTGCAAAAGGTACAATTTGCTGCACCTTCAACAATTGGGGGCCACCTCAGCATCGCAGCGTCCTCTTCTCTCGGCAAACTGCATATGCGAACATCTCCACATCTATCTGCATGCAGACTGTTCAGGAAAGAAGAAGAAGCTGACACTGCAATGGCAGGGTACTCCCTGATTACTGCAGCAAATTTCTTTCAAGTTGGTGGTACGCTTGAAAACTAGTGTTACAATCAGCCTGCCCTTGCATTGGTGACACACTGCCAAGCCCACAAAAGCAGTGGCGGCACTGGCTGCAGCAGTGCCGCACCTCCACAACCCCCTTCTCTCTTAAGCTGCCACAACATGTTTCTTGCGCATGGGCCTAAGCAAATATAAAACGTGAATGCAAATAAAAAAGTATAGCACAACTAAAAAATGAATGCAGACAAAAAAAGAACAGTACAACAAAAAAGTGAATTCACAGAAAAAAAAGGCACAACAAAAAGATGAATGCAAGCAAAATGTGAATCAAGAAACCAAGAGCTAGCTGGTACCTCAAATACCTTGTCAAAAAGAGCAATTGCAAATGAATGCATCCTGCATCAGGTATTCCCAGGTGTCCACTGGCACTTTCCACACTTTCCCCATCACTTGCCAAGGACACACTACTTGCCAAGGAGTCATTAATATGCAGAGGCAAACTGTTCCTGTCCCAAACCAATTATTTCCTGCTGCCCAGTGTCACACACCCTCCTCCAACCCATCTACATGCCAAGCAATTCCTATAGCTTAGTGGCATCCTCTTACCACATGTCCAGTCTGTATCAACCATTCAATGCTTACCCAGTAGCACCACCTCCCTCTTTCTATCATCTGCCAAGCATTCACTAGGGTCTTTGGGCTACTTCCTCACCCAACTCCATGCCAAGCACACTCTGGTGTATGGTATTAGTCCCCTCCTTAACCTCATCCTGGGCCAAGCCCCTGATGCCCAGTTGTACTCCCATCACTTACCATATGCCATGTGAAGCATTTCATGGTCTTCAATGGTACCCCCTCCCTCCCCCATCCTGCACCAAGAACTCCCTGGTGTCTACTGGCACCTCTTCCCTTCCCCCTTCCCCATGCTATGAACTCTCAGGTACCTGGTGGCACCCCTCCTTCCCTCCTCTCACTCAGTGATAAGCACTCCCTAGTATCCAGTGGCAACGCCTTTTATGTCAAACACTCCCTGGCCCTGGTGTCCATTGGCACTCCTCCATACCTCATCCCATTCCATTCAAAACATTCTCTGCTGTCCAGTAACACCCCTTACCTTTCCCTATCCCATGCCAAACCCTTTCTGGTATCCAATGGCCATGAGCAGAAATTAAACATTTTAAAACACAGCCAAGCTGATGCTTTGCATTTTAATACAGATTGGACACGTGGTAAGAGGATGCCACTGGACACTAGGAATTGCTTGCCATGGAGGTGTGGTGGAGAAGGATGAGTGCCACTGGGCAGCAAGAAATACAGTAACTGGCTTGGGACAGGAAAATATTGCTTCAGCATACTAGTGACTCCTTGGGAAGTAATGTGTCCTTGGCAAGTGATGGGGTAAGTATGTAGGGTGCCAATGGACACCAGAGAATACCTGGCACAGGTGCATTCATTTGCATTACTCTTTTGGACAAGCTATTTGAAGTACCAGCCAACTCTTGGATTCTTGATTCACATTTTCCTTGCATTCATCTTTTTTTCTGCTGTTTTTTTGTTTACATTCACTTTTTTGTTGCGCTATGCTTTTTTGTTTACATTTATCTTTTAGTTGTACTGTGCTTTTTTGTTCGCATTCATGTTTTAGTTGTGCTATTTTTTTGTTTACATTTATCTTTTAGTTGTGCTGTGCTTTTTTTGTTTGCATTCATTTTTCCAGTTGTGCTATGCTTTTTTTCTTTGCATTCATTTTTTAGTTGTGCTATGCTTTTTGTTTGAATTCATCTTTTAGTTGTGCTATGTTTTTTGTTTGCATTCCTCTTTTAGTTGTGCTATGCTTTTTTTGCTTGCATTCATCTTTTAGTTGTGCTATGTTTTTTGTTAGAATTCATCTTTTAGTTGTGCTATGCTTTTTTGTTTGCATTCATCTTTTAGTTGTGCTATGCTTTTTTGTTAGAATTCATCTTTTAGTTGTGCTATGCTTTTTTGTTTGCATTCATTTTTTAGTCATGCTATGTTTTTTTGTTTGAATTCATCTTTTAGTTGTGCTATGCTTTTTATGTTTGCTTGCACGCATGTGCAAGAAACATAGTGCGATGATCCAAAATGCAATGCTGTACAGTTGAAAGGGAGAGCACCGCTTGAGTGAGCAGCACTCCCCCTCCCCACACACACACACACACACACACACGCACATTGCATGCTCTATTGTCCTACCTCCCCACGCACACACTGTATGGCTGACGGGGTGCCCAATTCCTGTCAGCTCTGCTGTTCCCCACAGTCAGTGACCGAGGGTTGCCCAATCCCCATCCGGCTCTACTGTTCCCCCCCAGACTATCGGGTGCTATGCTGGAAGCCCACCCCAGTGTGGTAACAGGTCCTATGGCTGACGGGGGTGCCCAATCCCCCATCTGCTCAACTGCCCCCAACAGCTTTCCAGCTGCCATGCTGGGAGCCCACCCCAGTGTGGCAAATGTCCCGCATAATCCAAATAAAAAAAAAAACCTGAAAGAAAAAAACCTTCCCTCGCTGCTGTCTTCACCCCCCTCTCCCACCCACGCCCAACCACTGCGCAACCTGCTTCCCCATACCCTCACCTCACCCCATACTTACCTCCGGAGCTTGGCGTAATGATCTACGGTGGACCAGGAACACGTCTGCACTCTTCAAAACCGACTGCGAACTGAGGAAATGCTGGTAAGTTGTATAATGTAATGAATAGGGGTTTTTCAACTTTGCTGCATATTGTTTTGGAATTTTGGCACCAAATTTCCAACATGGGGGTTTTTGGGACCCCTCCTCATGAATTATGTCACTGTCATGGCATTAATCAGGCCCGAAGGGTGATTTTGCTGTCACTGCATGAAATCACCTTTCAGGACTGATTAACAAAATGACAGTGCCAGTGTCCATAAGGTGGGCTCTCAAAAAAGTCTATGTTGAAAATTTGGTGAAAAAATTCCTAAAAATGACTGTTTTATGAGCGTGCATTGCGCTGTTCCTACACACTCTCGTAGGTTCGGGAATTTTAAATATTTTCACTCTGGATTTTCAACATTGCCATTTGACCACACTTCCTAATGAGCAGTACAGCTGTCATTTTTCACATCTCACCCAAAATGTGTTTCCGTGCATGTAGCGCACAATGGCACAGTCGGTGTGCGAAATCAATGTTTGGGACACATTAAGAAAATCACAGTGACACTGTTCATGAGCAGAGATGTTAAAATGGCTATGTTAAACATTTGGTGAAAAAATTCCCAAAAATGACTATTTTACGAGCATGTGTTGCGCTGTTCCTACGCAACGCTCATAAGTTCACAAATTTTCAATATTTTCACTCCAGATTTTCAACATTGCCATTTTACCACACCTCCTTATGAGCAGTACAGCTGTCATTTCTCTCTTCTCACCCAAAATATGTTTCCGTGCATGTAGCGCACAATGGTGCAGTCGGTGTGCGAACTCAATGTATGGGACACATTAAGAAAATCACAGTCACACTGTTCATGAGCAGAAGTGTTAAAATGGTTATGTTAAAAATTTGGTGAAAAAATTCCCAAAAATGACTGTTATATAAGCGTTTGTTGCGATGATCCTACGCACACTCATAAGTTCGCAAATTTTCAATATTTTCACTCCAGATTTTCAACATTGCCATTTTACCACACCTCCTTATGAGCAGCACAGCTGTCATTTTTCGCATCTCACCCAAAACATGTTTCTGTCCATGTAGCACACAATGGCATAGTCGGTGTGCAAAATCGATGTGTGGGACACATTAAGAAAATCACAGTGACACTACACTGTTCATGAGCAGAGGTCTTAAAATGGCTATTTTGAAAATTTGGTGAAAAAATTCCTAAAAATGACTGCGTTACGGGTGAGCATTGCGCAGTTTCCACTCACCCTCGTAAGTTCATGAATTTGTAATATTTTCCGTCCAGATTTTCACCAGTGGCATTTTTCCACACTTCCTTATGAACAGTACAGCTGTCATTTTTCACAACATTGCCGAAATGTGTTTTCACACTTTCAGCACAGAAATGCGTGGTCGCTGTGGGAAATCATTGTTCGGGACAGATAAAGAAAATCACAGTGAGACTGTTCATGACCTGAGGTCCCAAAATGCCTTTGTTGACAATCTGCTGTAAACAATTCCCAAACTAATTACATTACAGGTGCACGTTGCACAGTTTCTACGCACGCTCGTGACTTCACCAGTTTTTTTAATATTTGCACTGCAGATTTTCAACATTGCCATTTTTTATACCTGCCCATGAACAGTACAGCTGTCATTTTTCACATGCTGTTCAGAATGTGTTTTTGCACCTGTGGTGACAAATGCCATAGTCGCTGTGCAAAAGCAGCTTTCGGCTAACAAACTGATATTGGCACTGTTCATGAGGTGGGGGTCACAGAAAACCCATGTTGAAAATTTGGAGTGAAAATACCAACGAATGCCTGAGGCATTAGGGTTTCCGACCATAACACCCTACCCTGTGGAGAATGACAGGCATCAGGGCTGTGACTTGGGATTGTCACCTGCAGTGCTCATACCATTCCACCCCCACCCACACCCTGCAGCCACTGAGAGGCATTGAGGTGTGCCTTGGACTCTTTGGTCCCAAAGTTCACCCCATTCTCCTATAGCGCACCTATCTCACAATATTTCCTGATGGAATGGGGTGCGCATACGGGCCAAAGACCCCAAGGCACACCATGACACTTGTCGGTGTCTGCACGGTAGGGTGTGGTGAAATGGCATGGCCGTTACACCTGATGACCCAAAGGCACACCCCAATGCCTGTCACTATCTGCAGGGTGGTGATGGGGTTGGCTTCAGTTCAGTACTTCACTGCCATTCCTATTATGCAGCTCTGTAACTCCTACACAACCAATGCCAATGCCAGCAAGCAAACATTCGGCATTGACAAATGCTTGTTTTGTTAGAATTCATCTTTTAGTTGTGCTATGCTTTTTTGTTTGCATTCATCTTTTAGTTGTGCTATGCTTTTTTTGTTAGAATTAATCTTTTAGTTGTGCTATGCTTTTTGTTTGCATTCATCTTTTAGTTGTGCTATGCTTTTTTTGGTCGAATTCATCATTTAGTTGTGCTATGCTTTTTTGTTTGCATTCATCTTTTAGTTGTGCTATGCTTTTTTATTTGCATTCATCTTTTAGTTGTGCTATGCTTTTTTTTGTTAGAATTCATCTTTTAGTTGTGCTATGTTTTTTTGTTTGCATTCATCTTTTAATTGTGCTATGCTTTTTTGTTAGAATTCATCTTTTAGTTGTGCTATGCTTTTTTTGTTAGAATTAATCTTTTAGTTGTGCTATGCTTTTTGTTTTCATTCATCTTTTAGTTGTGCTGTGCTTTTTTTTGTTTGCATTCATTTTTTAGTTGTGCTATGCTTTTTTGTTAGAATTCATCTTTTAGTTGTGCTATGCTTTTTTGTTTGCATTCATCTTTTAGTTGTGCTATGCTTTTTTATTTGCATTCATCTTTTAGTTGTGCTATGCTTTTTTTGTTAGAATTCATCTTTTAGTTGTGCTATGTTGTTTTGTTTGCATTCATCTTTTAGTTGTGCTATGCTTTTTTGTTAGAATTCATCTTATGGTTGTGCTATGCTTTTTTGTTTGCATTCATCTTTTAGTTGTGCTATGCTTTTTTGTTAGAATTCATCTTTTAGTTGTGCTGTGCCTTTTTGTTTCCATTCATCTTTTAGTTGTGCAATGCTTTTTTGTTTGCATTCATCTTTTAGTTGTGTTATGCTTTTTTGTTTGCATTAATGTTTCCAGTTGTGCTATGGTTTTTTACTTGCATTCATCTTTTGGTTATGCTGTGCCTTTTTGTTTGCATTCGTCTTTTAGTTGTGCTATGCATTTTTGGTTGCATTCATTTTTTAGTTGTGCTATTTTTTTTGTTTGAATTCATCTTTTAGTTGTGCTATATTAAATTTGTTTGTATTCATGTTTTTGTGTTAATATATTTTTATAACTTCATGATTTTTAGATGGACTTCACTGTTTTATGTTGCATTTGTCATTTATTTTGGTTAGATATTACATTTAGTTTTGCTGTGTTACACTATTTTTGTAGCAACTCAATTTACATTTGGTTTTATTACTTTACATTTTTTGTTAGCATTTTATTTTCTGGTTGTTGTTTTACTTATTTGATTGCCTTTCACTTTTTTGGTTTGTGTTTTGCACTTCAGGACCACCATACCTTTGGGCTCTTTTTTTCACAGTTTGCACAGCAGCAACCTCTGAGCTGTCCTTTGTCTCCTTTGCTCCGCTGAGAACCTGCATTTGCATGCAGGTCTGCTGTGCAGCCTAACAAATCTGGATGTCTTTTTCTGTGGTAAGTGTTCAATCTCTGAGGAGTCATTAGAAACACAGAAACATAGAAACTGATGGCAGATAAGGATCACTTGCCCACCTAGTCTGCCCATTTCCCCTACCTACTGCAATACCGCAGATCCTTCTTGATCTCTATCCTTTACCAGGGTTCCCTTGTTCCTATCCCATGCATTCTTGAATTTGTCTACTTTTCTGCCCCCACCACCTCCACTGAGAGGCTGTTCCATGCATCCACCATCCTTTATGTGAAAAATTACATCCTCACATTACCCTGGAGTCTACCCCCAGCCTCATATTATGACACCTTATTCTTGAACATATTTTTTTCTGAAAGATGCTACCCTCTTATGCAATATTTATGCTCTTGAGGGATTTGATGGTCTCTCTCTCTCTCTGTCTCTCTCTCTCTCTCTCTCTCTCTCTCTCTCTCTCTCTCTCTCTCCTCTATTCCAGGGCAGGAACTTCTGAACAGATGGCAGGAAATTCTGGACCAACATAAAGGAGGTCACAGGGAAGGACCCCCAAATGGCCCCATCAATGCCCAGTATCAATGACACCCCCACACTAGACCCATGAACCATTGCAAACACACTTAATAATGCCTTCACAGACCTTAGTAGTGTCATCCCCCTGACTTCTTTGACACCACCACGATTAATTATGACCATGAGATGCTGGGTGAGCCCTGTACCCATCCACTATTCTACTTCTAAGTTGTCAAGGAAAGTGAAGCAAGAAAGTACATCCATAAGGTACTGGGGAAATCAAGATTCAGTGGAGATACCCTTGATCTTAAACTCATTGCCCTCACCTTGGATGAAATCCTGTCACCGCTTATCAAGATAAATAACCTATCTCTCAGGTTATCCCAATTCCCTCATAAGTGGAACTCCACTTTGGTGACTCCTGTTCATAAAAGTGGTGACAGGGCACAACGTGGGAATTACAGACCAATCTCCATTATCCCACCCCTCTCAAAAGCCCTCAAGCAAATAGTGGTAGATCAACTGGTAGAATACCTGGAAAAATACCAGATACAATGCCCCCAACAACATGGTTTCAGGAAAGGGCACAGCACCACCACAGCACTGCTTGAATTCACAGGCTTTATTAACAGCTCACTCGATCAAGGACACCTGGTTGGAGCTGCATACATAGATTTAACAAAAGCCTTTGACATGGTTAATCCTACCTTACTGATTAAACAGCTATTAGATACAAGGTTTTCTAAAGATACCACAGACTGGTTTCAAAGCTACCTATCTAAATGGTCCCAGGAATCGGTGATGTTCTCTCTGACAGAAGAAATGTTCTCTCTGGAGTCCCACAAGGGTCCTTTCTGGGTCCTCACCAGTTTAGCATCTTCCTAAACAAACTCCCAACCTCTTGCCAAGACCATATCCTATGCTACATGGAAGACGCTGTTGATACTATCCTGACCCCAAACTTCTTGAGAAGCAATTACAGCATAACTGCTCTAGTGTGGAAAAATGGTTCTGTGATCACAAGCTCATCTTAAACTATAAAAAGATAAAAATCATGCTCTTCAACAGCATCCAAAGCAAGCATGAAACTTACCCACTTACAATCTCTAACAATATGGGCTTACCCCTGGGGCTTATACAGCACTTCAGATACTTGGGGGTTACCATTGACAGCAATCTGTCATATGCTTGCCACATAGATAATATTGCCAAAGCAGTCAATACTCAAATTGGGCTCCTTTATAGGCATAAACAAAGTCTGACTCCTGAAGCCCTAAATTTGGCCATTCACAGCTCTGTCATTTCCCTGGTAGATTATGGGCTGGTTATCTATGGTTCTGCCACCGACACATCCCTCTGACACATCACAGTGGCACTTAACAAAGTCTGCAGGCTCCTCACTGGAGCTACATGCCTGATGCATACCTGCAACCTCTATGCTCAGGCAAACTGGTTCCAACTAAAAGGTAGAATCACCTACCAAGCTTGCCTGCTGGTTAGGTCTTATGCCTCCGGGGATTCAGAAGCTTCTTAGCCCCTACATCAACCACCATTGAACTACAGGCTCAGACAACTGGATTTTTCTGACCCCACATTGTCGCACTTCCTTAGGACAAAGATCATTTGCCTATCAAGCCCCGTTATGGCTAAACTCTTTACAAAATTAAGTCTCCTCTATAACCACACTGGGCTTCTTCAAACATAAGCTCCGACAGCATCTAGTAGCTAATGCCTGCTGCCACTGCTTCCATTAATTTATACTCACTGTCCCCCACCAGTAGTTAGTACCTGCCTACTGAGAGTGCCCTACATTCCCTGTCATGTATACTTCCTCTCTCCAACAACAATCCCCCCCCACTCCTGCACCTTGCCTCCAACCTCCCTCCCCTTTCCTTATAGGGTAGGTACTTCTTAACCCCTACCCGCATCTCTAGTCCATCCTCTTCCAGAACCTTCCTAGACATGGTCTTATGGGCTGATCTTATGGTTATTGTATTGTTTATCCTGACTGTATGAAAAAACATTTTTATAATTTGTCTGGCATACATTGTACAATGCCACTCCATTTTAGTACTCATATGTTATTGTTATCTGTTCATCATTGTAACTTATTTTGTTTTACTGATGTGGAACCTATGTAAAAGAGTTTATAGCTCAAAGGTGTTCAAATCTGAGATCTGAATGAATGAATAAATAAATAAATAAATAAAAGGGTATACACATTGAGGTCCTCCAGCCTTCCTTTATATGACTGTTGGTACAGATCCTGCCCCATTATTGTTGCCATTTTCTGAACTTCCTCTACTTTGTCTATGTCCTTCCAAAGATGCAACCTCCAGAACTGGACACAGTACTTCAGATGGAGTCTTACCAATGATTTGTACAGTGGTATTACCACCTCCTTTTTTCTGCTGATGATATCTCTCCCTATGCACTCCAGCATCCCACTGGCTCTCCCCACAGCCTTTTCCCAATGCTTGGTCACCTTTAGGTCATCAGACATGATTACCCCCAGGTCTCTCTCCTGTTTGGTGGTTGTCAGTACCTCCCCCCATCATGCACTCTTGCTCAGGGTTTCTGTGCCCCAAATGCATGATTTTACACTTCTTTGTATTGAATCTTAGCTGCCCCACTCTTGACCACTCCTCGAGCCTGCTTAAGTCCCTCCACATTTTTTCCACCCCCCAGAGTGTCAGCCCTATTGCATATCTTAGTGTCAACTGCAAAGAGGCATACCTTCCCTTCTAGCCCATCTGCAATGTTGCTTATGAAGACATTAAACAGGACTATCCCCCAGAACTGATCCTTATGGCACAATGCTGGTCACCATCCTGTCCTCAGAATGAACTCCATTTACCATCACCCTCTGTGTTCTATCCCTTAACCAATTTTTTTTTCTTTTGTTTTTTATTTGTAGTTTATACTCCTTGTCTCCCCTGGCAGCCCCCATCTAATTGATCCCCTTAGCCCCATCACCCAGCTCCTCCAGGATCTTACCTTCACACCATCCTAGCCACAGGACTTGGCTTGCTCAGCCACTGGTGTGGAGCCTCTGGGAGGTCACTCTTCATCCCACCACTGTGAGGTGTTTTATACCATTTTTTGTCCTGTCCTTCCCAGTTGCTGGGGCACTACATGTTAGCGCACATACATATAGGCAAATGCATGATGTGGTGTCCTGCAGCACCCACCTTTCTTTGATGTCCCCATCCTGTTCTACCCTCAGGCCTCCACCCGGGGCGCAGTCATTCAGGGGGCCTGCCAAGCCACCCTCCCCAGGAGAGGAGAGCTGTTCTCCAGATGCTTGATCCTCTCCATCCCGACCAACCCCTGGTGATCCTGTCACACCACAAACATAGGTTGCCATCATGGCAGAAATTAAGGCATGATGCCTCAGCCCTCCATACCACTGGGCCAGCCCACCAATTTCTGACCCAGTTTACCACCTTGAAATCCACTTCCAGGCTACCCAGCTTGTTTACAAGCCTTCTATTTGGAACTGTGTCAAAGACCATGCTGAAATCCAGGTAGGCCACATCCACTGCCCCTCCCTGATCTAATTCCCTGATTACCCAGTAAAAGAAATCAATCAGATTTGTTTGACATGACCTTCCTGCTGTGAAGCTATGCTGCCTAGGATACTGTGATCTGCTGAATTCAAGATATACCACAGTCCTTTCCTTTAGCAGTGATTCCATTAATTTCCCCACCACTGAGGTCAGGGATGATTGGCCTGTAATTGCTGGCCTCCTCCCTGCTCCAACTTTTGTGAAGAGGGACTACATCTGCCTTCCTCCAGTCCTCCGTAATCACTCTCGCTTCCAGCAGTTTGTTGAACAGGGCTGTCAGTGGTGCTATGAGCACCTCTCTTAGCTCCTTTAATATTCTCTATTCCATCTGGCCCCATTTCCGTGTCCACTCTCAGTTTTGCAAGTTCCTTTAGGACTCTCTCCTCCATAAATGGACTGGTGTCCACCTCCCTTCCATCGATGCTTGTGTCACTTAACTGAGGTACCACACCTTCCTCTTCATCTGTGAATACCGAACAAAAATATTTGTTCAGGACTGCTGCCTTCTCCAGGTCCCCCTCTGCACATTGCACTCCTTCTTTTAGCCTAACAATCCCACCACTGGTCTTTCTTCTTTCACTAATGTACCTGAAAAATGTCTTGTCCCCTTTCGTTACTACCTGGGCAATTTTTTCCTCCATTTGTGCATTTGCATTTCTGACTGCTTTCCCTGCCTCCCTCTGTTTCTCTAGATACACTTCCTGTACTCCTCCCTCTGTGTTTCCTTGTACCTCCTGAATACCAGCCTTTTCACTCTTAACGTCCCAGCCACTTTCTTTGAGAACGTAGCGGTGTTTGTTTCCTCTTGCTTTTGCTTTATTGCCTTGCCCACCAATCCTATGTTCTTTGACTTTTGGATCTGAACAGCCCATACCTATTTGGTCTGTGATCATAGAAGGGCCAAGGGTGCCAAAATTACAGGATTGTGCTTTCAGTCTCAAATCAGTAACACAGTATCTATTATTTCTTGTTCTTTTTGTATTTGGGATCTAAAAACATATCTTTTAAAAGTCTCATTTTTTTCTGCAAAAAAATGTTGTAGGTGCCGTATTGGTCCTTTTAAAAAACAGATCCAGAAACAAATGATTTGATACCTTTTATTGGACCAACATGGATGTTACAGAAAAGAACAAAGTGCTTTAGCTTTCAAACCAACCAGGTCCTTCTTCAGAAGCTTTGTGGCAGTTTTTTCAAATATCCCATACTATTAACACCAGATTGTATAGAAAAAGTAGAAACAATTCTCATTGGTTTAACATATACATTTAAAACATAATAGAAGATTACGTCAGAGAAGCTAATTAACACCAGTATGCCTTAAACTGAGGAGCCTCAGAAGGGCAAAGGTTATCAAGAATTCTCTACAGCCAGAGAGTTCTTGTCACATAAATTTTAAAATGTCTCAGTATGCCAAGAAAGCATTCTAGTGATAAAAAAAACCTTGGAGTGGCATTCTCCCTAATACATGTAAGATGAGCTTACATAGGGTTGCCACCTGTCAGGTTTTTTACCTGGTGATCAGGTTTTCAGGGTCCCTATCAGGTAATCCGGTTTTGCTCTGTGCTGGTCAGGTTTTTGAGCCATTTTGAGTGTTCATGTGCTTTTGAAACAAATTCATTCATTGTTTCAGCTAAATGTCAGGTTACAAACAAGTTCTGTTGTCATTGTAGCCTTTTGTTTGTGAAGGCAGTCACCCTGGCAGGTGTAAGTATGGCACGTTAACACCATTAGCACCTATTTAGCCTAATTTTTCCACTGCATCTTAAGTGGCATAGCAGCACAGCTGCCCCACCTTTGCAACAGTGACAGAACCATTTTCATTTGCTGGTAAACATTTTCATCTCTAACAGAATTTAAGCATTCTTAAATGTTTTAATTATTGTTTTCCTCAAGAAAAAGTATGGTCACTTCTTTGGCTTTGAAATAGTACTTTGGACAAGAACAGCCCAGATTATATCTGTAAATGAAATTTATTTTCTCTCTGTATGTTTATTTGGTTAACCAATGTCAATACATAAATACATAAGTAAATAAATAATTAGGAAGAACCTAGGAAAGTAACTTTTAACAGGCACAGTACAGCATCTTAAAATTTTTATTTAACTGCTGCAGTGTTCTTTTTTATTGATATAACAAATGGACTTCTTGGAGGAACAATGCATGATGAGTCATGAAAAGGGGTGGGGCTAGGGGCGGAGCTTAGGATCCGGTTTTTGCCTCATCCAAAGGTGGCAACCCTAAGCTTACAACTTACATTCCAATTGTCCTGGTATATTAAAGGACAGATAATGAGAGACAAAATCCTGAAATTAGGTATAACTGCAAGTTGAAATCAAGCCTCAAATTAACCTACACATATAAACATGATACATGAAAGTATCACTTGTAAGTGTAAGTGCAAAAAAAAAAAAAAATCCTTGTCAAGGACCCCAAGAAAATGAGACCATGAGCCTGATAAATGCAGATTTCAACACAGAGTCTGTGTATAACAAAAAGTTCTCGTTTTCTTGGGGTCCTTGTGACAAGATTTTTTTTTCACTTACACCCACAAGTGATACTTTCATGTATCATGTTTATATGTATAATTTGAGCATATTTCAACTTATTCTAATTCACAATTTTGTCCTTCAATATCTGTCCTTTTAATATACTAAGACAATTGAAATGTAAGTTGTAACGTCATCTTATGTATTAGGAGAATGCTACTCCAAGGTTTTTTTTATCACTAGAATGCTTTCTGGCATACTGAGACATTTTAAAATTTATGTGACAAGAACCTCTGGCTGTAGAGAATTCTTGATAACCTTTGCCCTTCTGAGGCTCCTCAGTTTAAGGCATACTGGTGTTAATTAGCTTCTCTGACGTAATCTTCTATTATGTTTTAAATGTATATGTTAAACCAATGAGAATTATTTCTGCTTTTTCTATATAATCTGGTGTTAATAGTATGGGATATTTGAAAAAACTGCCACAAAGCTTCTGAAGAAGGACCTGGTTGGTTCGAAAGCTAAAGCACTTTGTTCTTTTCTGTAACATCCATGTTGGTCCAATAAAAGGTATCAAATCATTTGTTTCTGGATCTCATTTTTTTCTGGGCACACAGTACACTTCAGACTTCTTCATGACTGCATTACAGTCCATCCTGTCCACTTCAGACAACCGAAAAGTATTATATTCAGTATATCTAGAGCTTCTGAGGATGCTGTAATCAGTAACAAAGCTACTTTTTGTGGTCTCTCTTTTTCATCTGCACCAGTTGTTTGTAAGTAAAAGTCAAAACACTGCTTGAAGTGCTTCCATGTTTCTTTTAACTTGCCCACAAACCTGATCTCTGCTGGTAGTCATCTTATCTGCTCCATTTCAGCAGACTCCAGGATAAATTAGACCAGCCTGCCAAAATCTGCATTCACATGAACCTGTACCACTGTGTGGTTTGTCTGTTACTTTCCAATAAGAATTCTTCATTTTAGTTGCTTCTCTTGTTTGTTCGGCCAGAAAGATCCCGAAACCATTCCTGGTACCATATCTTGTTTTGCAGTAATCAAAACAAAGGGTTCCTTAGAATCTTAAGCACACTTTATTACTGCTTCTGCAAATACATCCAGTAAGCAACTAATGGCTCACAAACAGACCTTTGAGCAGACACAGCCTGATACATGATCTCATCACTTATCTCACAGACAACGTAACTGCGAGCTTGCCTAATTACTTCTAATTACCCTTATTTATGATCCACTTGTACCTTACCAACACACTACCCCCTCCAAAGTACATATGCATCCTCATTATTTTCCAACAGTAAACCTACATGCCATATTATATTGGGCCCATGTGTCTGTACATTAAACTGATTACTAAGTACCATGGATATACCATGGCAAGGGGCAGAGTTAGACTCTCTGAAGCCATTCTTGGATACTGAGTTGAGGTAAACTAGTGAGAGGGTGAGTTATTACAGCAAGTATAAACAAGCATTTGTCAATGCCGAATGTTGTCTCCCTGGCATTGGCATTGGTAGTGCAGGAGTTAGAGATGCGTAGTAGGAATGGCAGTGAAGTATTGAACTGAAGCCAACCCCACCCCACCCTGCAGAGACTGACAGGCGTTGGGGTGTGCCTTAGGGTCATCAGCTATAACGCTCATGCCATTCTACCACACCCTACCCTGTAGATACTGACAAGTGTCGTGGTGTGCTTTGGGATCTTTGGGCCTTATACCTATCCCATTCCATAAGAAAACACACTGAGGTGGGTGCAGTATAGGAGAATGGGGTGAAATTTAGGGCTGAACACTCCAAGGCAGACCTCGATGCTTATCATTGGCTGTAGGGTAGGGGTGGAATGGCATAAGCAGTACAGCCAATGATCCCAAGTGACACCCCTGACTCATGTCAGTATCTACACGGTGGGGTGTTACAGTTGGAAGCCTAACACCTTAGGAGTTTGTTGGTATTTTTACTCCAAATTTTCAACATAGGCTTTTTGTGACCCCACCTCATGAAGAGCGGCACTGTCAGTTTGTTAGCTGAAAGGTGGTTTTGCACAGTGGCTATGCCATTTGGCGAGACAGGGACAAAAACACATTTTGGCAGGATGTGAAAAATGACAACTGTATTGTTCATGAGGAGGTGTAAAAAATGGCAATGTTGAAAATGTGGATTGAAAATATGAAAAATTATTGAAGTCATGAGCATGCATAGAAACTGCACAACACATGCCCCTAACCCAATTATTTTCAGGATATTTTTAACCACATTTTCAACATAAGCATTTTGGGACCTCCCTTCATGAACAGTGGCACTGTGATTTTGTTAATTTGTCCCAAAAGTTGATTTCCCACAATGACCACGCCATTGTGTGTCACAGGTGTGAAAACACATTTTGGGCAGGATGTGAAAAATGACAGCTGTACTGTTCATAAGGAGGTGTGAAAAAATGCCAGTGTTGAAAATATGGCATGAAAATATTGCAAATTTGCAAAGTTACAAGGGTACGTGGAAACTGTGCAACGCATGCTTGTAACACAGTCATTTTACTGGTGTTCTTCACCAAATTTTCAACATAGGCATTTTAGGACCTTTGTTCATGAACAGTGTCACAATCATTTCTGAAAACTGTCCCAAAAACTGACTTCGCACAGCAACCGCACTATTCTGTGCCGGATGTGCGAAAACACATTTCAGCCAGGATATGTAAAATGACAGCTATACTGTTCATAAGGAGGTGTGGGAAAAGGCCAATTTTGAAAATCTGGAGTGAAAATACTAAAAATTCATGAAGTTATGAGAGTGCGTGGAAACTGCGCAACACACGCTTGTAAAACAGCCATTTGTTTGGATATTTTCCACCAAATTTGCAACATAGGCTTTTTGAGAGCCCCCCCTCATGAACAGTGGCACTGTCATTTTGTTACTCCGTCCCAAAAGGTGATTCCACGCAGTGACTGCGAAATCACCTTTTGGGACCTAATAATGCCATGATAGTGACTAAATTCATGAGGAGGGGTCCCAATAACCCTATGTTGAAAATTTGGTGCCATAATTCCACAAAATGGCCAGGATATGCACCAAAGTTGAAAAAACCCTATTTATGCCATTATACAGCTAACCGGCATTTCTTCAGTTCGTGGTTGGCTTTGAAGAGTGCAGACATGTTTCCGGTCCACTGAAGATCATTGCCCAGGCTCTGGAGGTAAGTATGGGGTTAGAGGGTGTGGGGAGGCAGGGCATGCAGAGGGTGGGCGCAGGTTGGGGGCAGGGAGACCACGAGGGACTGTTGTCTTCTTTCACAGGTGAAAAAAAAAACATTGTGGGACGTTTTTTGGTTTTCAGGGGCATTTGGCACACTGGGGTGGGCTCCCAGCATGTCATCTGAGTGTTTTGGGGGGGTGCTGTAGCTGACAAGGGATTGAGCACCCCCATCGGCACATACCGACGGGGGGGCAAGCCAAGGAGGATTGGGTACCTCGGCACACAATAAAAGTGGGGGGCATTATGCCAACAGGGTGGGCTCCACCATTGTCAAAAATAAATGGGGAAGGGGGACTGGAAGCCGACAGGGACTGCGCCCCTCGTCGGCAAAGAAAGACTGTTGGGGGGCACATGATGCCGAGGGGGACTGGGCACCCCCTCAGCATACACTTTAAATGGGAGGGGGGCATTATGCTTATGGGGAGTGGGCTCCCCCATTGGCAAATGAAGTGGGTTGGGGCACTGTGCACAGTGGCAGTCAGTGCCGCCATGTTGATTGAATGGTTTCACCAGGACAGGCACGTCGGGAGGGCATGTTATTGTGCTGCTGCATGATTGCAGCGGACCTTTTCTTAGATCTCGTCACCACTTGAGGTAAGCCTGGTGTCAGCACCTGCAGCTGCTTTATTGGGGAATGAGGGACACACCTAGTGATGCGTGCCCTGTATTCACCCACAGTGACCACACCTCCAAATCTGCTACTAATGCAATATGTTGGCTGGCACATACGCGTGAGCCAACATAAAACCCCTTGATTTTGTAATAAATGTAGTAGTAGTAGTAAAAAATGTATTCTGTAATTTCAAAAAGAGATAGCCCAATTGAGCCAAGGCAATGGGGTCCCAAGGTACGAGGGTTCCACATTTTAAAATATTATACACAAACATACAAATAGTACAAAGTCAAGTCCAACAATAACACAATAAGTTAAGCAACTTAATCAGATGCTTTTGGTAGTTCAGTTATGATTATGATTGTCCCCTTAGCTGGGTTGCTAGGGACCTGGTAGATACTGTAGGCAATTTTTTCAGAATGGTTCATTCAGTAGCACATCTGCCTCTGTGCCAGAAGGATGTGGGGTCTCGTGTCACACTCGGAAATGGGATAATCCTCCCAATACTGGCAATTTAGTTCATTCATAATGGGAATGCAGTACTGTACTGGTGTGCAGCCTCTGGATGAGACACTAAACCAAGGTCCCTTTTGCCAATCAATGGTACTGTCCTTACTGGTGTCAGGTGAATGTCAAGGAACCCGGCTCCATGTCAGTCCTTTGAAACCAATACAGTGTGGCAGGAACAGCATGGACAAAACTGGGCAAGTTGAAACCGCGCCAGAAGAATGCCCACATAAATCTTTGTTTTAGGTGTGATTTACTATTATGTATTCCCAGGCATGGCTGTGATTTGTGCAATTTTGTTCACTCTGGATTGGATGCCGTGAACATGACGTGCTACCAAGGAACCCATGATACTTTTGAGATGAGAAGAGATCTTCATGGGAGTCCTGGCCAATATTCCTCTTCCGAATAAAACTGGTTCAGTTGTTCATGGTTATGTGTGGGTGGCAATTAGTGGAACAGCTGCCACAGCAAATTTGCAGTCACTATGCTGCCATTCTCTCCCATCAGTTATGAAATTCTTTGGGGTACAGTGTGTATGAAAAGCATTATATAGTAGTAGCAGTTCATATGGCAAGAGATTTTTTCTCTAGAGATCTCCAGAGAATCTAGAGAGATAACTTGCTGAATTGACTAGTGCCACTGTATAAATGCAAACTCTTCTTCAAAATACCAGAAACACATTAATTATTGAAGTTAACTTCTGAGATTAAAGACCAGTTCTGAACTTCAGCATGTCATTTCATAAATAAGATGTTTCCGCTGTTACAATTTACTAGAGAATACATATTCATATTCAATGTTCCTTTTCAAGAGTTACAGCACATACTGGAAGTCCATCTAAAAAGTCTGTATAAAAATATTTAAAAACATTTGCCTCTCCCATTAACCTCAGCGTGCATTGGTTTTATGACAACATAATGCTTACCATGAGAACAGTCTGATGTCACAGGCAGTAATTGTGAGGTTAGCAGGAGAGAGACAGATACATTTTGAAAGACTCAGTGAAATAATTGCAGCATTATTTGCAATATTTAATAGACCAACAGCAGGGAAAAGTAAAGAAAATAACAAGTAACTAGAAAACAATAAAGTTAAAACATAATAAGTTTAGAGATGTGCAAGGTTGGTGCAATTTGCTCCATGAATTATTTTGTGACTGGTGCGAAATTCACGAAGCGCAATTCACCAATGGCTGCTGAACACGAAGTGTGGAACTTTGCTGGCGAAATTCCACATTTCATGCAGGAACATCTCTGTGTGGTGCAGCAAGACAAGGTGCAAAAAGCCTGTCAAATTCAGCCAATAAATTAAGCATAGAACCAAACTAAATAACAGTGTTAGTCATAATGGGTCATATTCACAAAAGTGCATAATTGCTGTGCAGAGCACGCACACAAGGCACATAGTGGGATACATGCACCAGGCACGTAACCTTTGTGTGTGAGGCATGCACAAAATGTGTGTAGTAGCATGCACAGGCCTGGCCCAAGAACATGCTTGCAGGCGGGGCTCCATGGGTGCGTAGGGGCATGGCCCCATATCCTACCTGTGTGGCACTCCCTACGCACATGAACAAAGCAACGCATGGCAGAAAGTGAAGCATGGCAGCATGCCTCAGTCTATGCAGCAATGAGGCAGAAGTAAACATCGGCCATGTAACACAGGCACCACTGGGCACCCATAGGCCAAACTTGCGATGGGCCCAACAGGACACCCATGCCCCAATGGGTCACCACAACAGTGTGACGTGAGTGCCACCCATAGGCCACACATCACGTGTGGCCCACGTGCAGGGCATACCGGGGAACACAAGGGGAATGAGATCCAACAGACACACCAGGCACCCACGAGCATGACCCCCCCCCAAGAGATGCAAGCACCAACACACAGCCCACACCACTGAAGGCCTTGCAGTAGGCCAAGACACCATACACATAACACAGCCTCCAGCCCCCCACACAGGCACCAATAGGTGAATGGCACTGGTACAGGACAGGACAACGTTGGTGGGAGACACATGCACCACAGCCACCCAGGACCAGTGCCATGGCTGCATGGCTACATGTTACAGCCACCGCCATACCCATAGCAGACCCCTGTGGACACACAGGGTCAGGTGTACACAAGCTACACACACACACACACACACACACACACACCAAGCCAGACATGCCCACCCTGACTGCACAATGGCAAGGTAACAAAGTGACATGGACAAGGCAGATGCAAAATGTAGGCCTTTGTTGATCACCATCTGGAGGGGAGGGTACTGGAGGGGACATGGGAGGGGACAGCACTCTAAGAAAGAAAGGCATGTACTGCACTAATTAGAATCTGATAACTCAGAAGTACTGGAGCTTGTGGGTGGAGGGTGGTTCTGGAGTAGGGCGCGCTTGATGATCACCAGCCTCCTCACTGAACCTCTGTACCCCTGCAATAACAAGAACAAACAAACAAACAGGAGGATGCCCATCAAAACTGGGAGGACACACAGCTGCATGGTGCATACACACACTCCGACACACATGCAATGTCCATGCATACAACTCACCTCGGAAGACACCTGGATGGTCCACAGGTCTTTGCACTCATCCTTGTAGACAACCTCATGCGTCATCCTCTGTCTCAAGAAGTACTGGGGCATGTCCTCTGGCCACTGCTGCCCCCTGTGCCTGTGTGCTACGATCTCATCCATGGTCCCATCCCCCAGGTCCAGCCACTCTATGACTATAGTCGCTGGCCGATCCGGTGTGGCCTGTAACACACAGCAGAGTGGGATACATTAGCCAAGGTGACAAACACAGTGACAGACTCCTACAAACACTAGTGCAGTAGTACTCACATTAGACTTCTCCTGTACCTCCCATACATTCCTTACTGGGAGGGCGTCCTGGTAGCAAGAAAGGGATACCCTAATTAGCCACTGTAGCAGGCTGCATTCAAATCCCACATTGGTCCCACTATGTGCTGCACACGCCATCATGGTCCACTTGTATGTGACACACCACCATGTGCGCCAGACAGCATGGCGGAGTATGTACCAT
Organism: Neoceratodus forsteri; assembly: GCA_016271365.2. NCBI lineage: Eukaryota > Metazoa > Chordata > Ceratodontiformes > Ceratodontidae > Neoceratodus > Neoceratodus forsteri. The sequence goes on from CM028132.1 coordinate 786,154,209, forward strand.
GCCCAGCAAATGTGCCAGATCATGCCCCATAAAGGCCATGCATCAGCAATGGTCAGCCATGCACTGCACACTGCAGAACACTCACATTACCACAGGCATTATGCTACACATGCAGAGAAGTTCTCATTTACCAAGGATGTGCCCTGGTGCACTGATGCATGTCGTCCTCTATTGAGAACACTATTCAGCGGATGTGGCCAAGGTGACAACAAGAACACCCATGTGTTTACTGCACTAGGCAGCTGGCACAGACATTGTATAACATGGAATGCTTGCAGCATTTCCTGTGGACCATGCCACACTGAGGTACATCTGTGGGCTGATCCAGGACCAAGTCCAGCCCCACACAATCCATTCCAGGGTCACGTCCGTGGAAACCAAGGTGATGTGTGCACTGCAGTATTATGCCACGGCATCCTTCCAGATGGTAACAGATGATATCACGGGCATGAGCCAGATGTCCATCTCCAGTGCACTGCACCAGCTGATGGACACCCTGCTGTGGCATGTGACCTCCCACATCTGTTTCCCCACCATGCTGAGGGCCATCAGGGCTGTGGTTGAGGGGTTTCATGAGACCTATGTAATACCCAGCACACTGGATGCCATTGACTGCACCCATGTGGTGATACTAGCACCACTGATGGATGAGGAGGCATACAGGAATTGGAAGGGGTTCCACAGTATAAACTGCCAGGTGATGTGTGACACCACGGGCTCCTTCCCAGTGTGTATGCCAGTTTTCCAGGCTCATGCCATGATGCATATGTATTCAACAACTGCCCTGAAACAACACCTGGCCATATGCACTGAGGGAACTGGGTGGCTCCTAGCTGAGGGTGCCGGTGTTTTCCATGGTCACGTGTTCCACGGTGTACTGCTTCACCTGACCTAATGCATTGTTTCTTCACCTCCACAGGGGACAGTGGATATCTGCTGTGGATATACCTCCTGATGACCTGCCTGGTACCACAGCATCCAGTGGAGGAAGCCTACAACCATGCACATATGAGGATGGGAACATTGTCATTGAGCTCCTGAAGATGCAATTCCGCTGTCTGGACCACAGAGGTGGGATGATGATGCTAGTCCCCAGAAGGGTGTGCAGAGTCTTCACTGCCTGTGCCATGCTGCACAACATCTGTGTGTGCCAGAGACTGCCTGTACCCCAAGACGTCCCCTTGCCTGAACCCCCTACAGCACCATAGGCAGGCCCTCATGGCCTATAGCCCATGGACCAGCAAGGACATGGTGATGGGCCACAGCAGCAATGTGTTGTGCCACAGCTGGAATGCATGTCTACATGCGCTGTCCAGCACCACATTGCCCATGGTATGTTTGATCATTAGGGTACTATGCCATGGCTGCAATGATGATGCCACAATGATGAGCACACATTGGCCTGGGCTCACATGTGCCCCAGCACCATATCCTGTGCTGTTTGTGCAAGGGGTCCAACCATGGGCCTGCCCAGGCCATCCGTATTTGTGGCTGTGCTGTCCAATCATCACTGCTCTTGCCCATCCATGGGGCGTGCAGGCTCAGTGGATGTATGGGTACCTGTGGGCCCCCCATGTCCCAACGATACTGCCACTGTGCCACCGACCATGACTGGGCTGCCAATGTGGCCATGTGGGACTGCAGTGCCAGCATCATGGAGGCTGCAAAGTATGCTGCAACTGCCACATTGGCACTGGGCCACCACCTCTAGGGGTTTGGCTGGTGCTGTGCTGGGATGACCCAGTTTGCTGGTGGTCTGGGCTGGCCATATGGGTGCATTGGCAAACCGTGATGTCCGCAGTACCCACATGGTCTGACAAGCACAACAGGGTGAGTCAAGGGGTGTGTGATGCCTAGGTGTGCGGCGATGGCCGAGAGGCCACCTGCCACCCTCTCCTGTGCATGGCTGCCAGCCACAAGCTCTGTGGTGAGGAGCTCCTGTGCCTGTACACTGGTCATGAGAGATTTTGCTATATGCACCTGCATTCATACACTGGTTGTTAGCTCCTCAGTCATGTGCTTCTATGCCCTGGTGGTTTCAGACAGGATCCCTGTGAGCCTCTCCAGGGCATGCGTCTGCTCCCTGGTTGCCTGTAGCCACTCCCACTCTTGCCTCCATAGGTTGGGGTAGTAGGTGGTCAGGGAGCTGCTGGGTGGCCTCCATCAGGCACGTTGCATGGGTCACGGTCTGACTTACATCCCCAGTTGCTCATCCTGGGGTGTGGCTGTGGTGCCCTGTTTGTCCAGGGCCTTGAAGGGTGTCTCATCAGCGCTGTGCTGGACCAGGCTGGTGCTGACACCACTGGGTGACGCAGGGTGGCCTGGGTCCTCCTCCACTGTGGTTCCCTCGGATGGTTGGCTGTCAGAGGTCTGTGCTGTTCATGTCTCCCTGCCATCAAGGGTGGTGGCCTGTGTCCAACAGCCAGGTGGCTCTGGCTCAGTACTGCAAAGACGGTTGGTCCTGTGTCCCTGCGTGTTGCCAATGTGCCCTCCGAGGATGTGTTTGGTTGGGTGTCAGGCTGCATGTCACTTGTTGGAGGGTACCATTAGGGGCTGCAGTGTTTGTTGTGTGGGATGTGACATGTATATGTCCACTGTGCTGTCACCTACCATTGGCATTGTCCACATCCGTGGGTCCTGTGCTGTGGCCTGAGGGCCCCTCTCCTGGACTGTCATCCTCATGCATTGTGAGGGGAAAGATGACTGTCAGCTTGCCCTGTTGCAGTCATGTTTGTTTGCCTATGGCTTTCTGTTTCCATGCCCCCCCCTTACCTCATATGCTGTCAATCCCCTCTGACTCATCGTCCCTTACTACATCACTGATGGGGTCACCCACCAGCTTCTCTATAGGTGTCAGCAGTGGTTCTGGGGGGGGCATCTGCCTGTGTCACCCTTGGACTGCCATGCATGGCTTATCTTCCATTTTAGCTGGGACCAGAGGTCCTGCCACTTGTGCTTGATAGCAGAGGACATGCGGGCCTCCGGTCCCTCAGCATTGACAGCCACCTTTATGTCTAGCCAGGTTCTTGCCTTGGTGTCTGCTTGGCTGGTCAGGGATCTTGTCCTGTACAGGATGTTGCATTGGTGGCAGATGTCCATTGTCAACGTAGCCACCTGGGCACTGGTGAAGTTGGCAGAATGGGGCTGCCTGCCCTTCCCTCATCTGGGTTGCCTGTCTTCCATGGCAGCCACTGTGGGCTGCATTGGCAGAGCATCTTCCTGCTGCCTATCAGCCACTGTCACCAGCACATGCCCAGAATCCATGTACATTTTGCACCTCGTATACATTGCCTGCATAGTGTTCTCCATCTCCTTATATGGTGGGGTCAAGGGGTGGGGTGCAGGCTTTGCGCGTCTTGTGGCCCACCCCTGTGTGCAGCTGTGCACCTGTCATGTCACAGTCCCTGCCTTCCCATTGTGTTATGTGCCTGTTTATGAATGCCACATTCAGTGGGGTTTGGGCAGAGCATAGCTGTGCTTCCCTACTTGTGTCGCCTTCCCGCATAGCGCATGTGCTTTTGTGACTAGGCCCCAATATCTAACTGTGTTGGAAAAGCAAAAGAGAGAGTGGTGTAACAAAATAAAAATTGGATTAAAAAAAAAGAAAGGGAACCACTTCCAGAAGAATTGGGTGTCATGCTTACAATCATCAAGTGCCAGTAAAGCAAATCACACATAGTCACGGATAAACACACTCCAAGCACCAGGAACAGGAATATAAAAAAAGTTTGCTTACTTTTATTCATAAAAATACAGAGGTGCATATACAATCCATAAAAACACAAGCCACCAGCATTACAGTTGTGGATTTACCAATACTGCTAACAAACTGGTTAGTCTGCTGGCAGCATCAGTAAATCTAGAGTTGCAAGCCAGCCCACTGGTGCAGTGGTTGGATTTCCATCTCTGATGCTGGTGACCCTGGTTTGGGAGTGAGCCCAGGCCATCGGAGGGCCGGCTGGGGGAGAAGTCTACAGCATCCCACAACAGCTCGCCTTCTCCGGAGGGAGAGGGAGGGATGTGCTAGGTGTCTCCTGACCCATGGCGGAGGCCAGAGTTCTTGTTGGATGTCAGTGCCTGAGGTGCTGGGTAGGTTTCAGATGGAGGTCTGGGGTTATGCCAGCACCAAGGGCCTTGGCAACAGGGGTATGAGGTCTCAGACGTCAGCATTAGTGTCATGACATCTGGGGACTCGTGATGTCTAGGACACTGGAAAATGCCTTCTGGTCACGGGGAGATGGAGCTTCCGGGAGCTAGCCCTTACATGCGGCTGCCTGCCTGGCTGACCAAGGGTCCAATGAAATGTGACTGTCAGGGTGTAAGGGCCTCATCCTGTGCCTGTCTGGGGGCAAGCTGAGGCTACTTGGGGATCTAAGGCGGACCAGGTAGGTAGTTGCAGGGGTAGACTGTATGATATTCCCAAGGAAGTGGGACCGGTGGGAGTAGAGGAGGGGATAAAAAGTAATTACAAAAAAAAAAAAAGTAAATCTACAGTTGCACAGCTGGTAGAAACATATAGCCGGCCCATCAGTGTAGCAGCAAGGTATTCATCTGTGGTGCTGACATCCTGAGTTCGGGGACATATGCGGGAGTTGGAGGTCTGGCAGGGAGGAGAAGGATTGAATATCCCAGGGACTGCTCTCCATCTCTGGGAGGAGGGGAGAAGAGTGTCCAGCGCAATGCAGACCTCAGGGGGAGGCTGGGGGTACCACTATGGCTAGTACCACATGTCAGGGGGGTTAGGCAGATGCTGGCATCATTGCACGGCCCTGCCCCCTGGGAAAATACCTCCTGAAATGCCGGCTGCTAATGATGGCCCCTGCTTCTTCCTCCACTCCTGCTCCGACAATGGTCTGCTGGGGGGGGGGATCTTTCACCACTCCGTTCTGTGGGACAAGCCAGGTTCTAAAGACCCATGTTCCCTGGGAGGGCATGCCTGCCTGGCGGCTCTGCCCAGGGGGATTAGCCTGGGGATGGGGGGAGCGGTGATCAGAGCGGGAGGACCAGAACCCATCGGGAAAAGGCTGAAAAAAATATATAGATTTATTTATTTTAAATTCCTGGTGTCTTGTGGTCCAATCCCCCAACCAATCTCCCACCACAGTATAAAATATATAGATTTATATATTTTAAAGAACATCTAAACAACATTTTGCCAACAAACTATTCACAAATTCAACTTTATAAGGGGCTGCTGTTTACAGTGATGCCAACATTGCGTTTATGTGAATAACATAGTTTTATGGCATCTGAAAAAGTAAGCATCAGCCTTCCAATTTAAAAAAAAAAAACTGCTGTGCTTGTTACCTAAGATGGCTGCCAAATGTGTGAAGTGAAGACATCATTGGAGCTAGAGGCAGAGAACTACAGGGCTCTCTGTACTGCTAACTAGTTCTGTTTCCCCCCTTTGTTTAGAATTGTGTCACCAAAATTATCAAAACCGTGGCTTAACATGTGGATTAATTTAATTAATACACATGTTTGGCTGATTTGGTTCATTTTGTTTACTTAATGTGCCAAAATTGTGTTGTAATCCAACCAACATTCTCTTTGGCAAACTGCAGTGCAGTACAACTCTTCAGATACCTGGAGGTCTAACGGTTATGTGATGTCCCGATGACTGTAGTGAAGTTCTGGTCTGATCCAATGCCAGTGATCATGCTGTGTTGGTAATCCAAAAATATGCTTCTCTTATAGAAACATAGAAACATAGAATCTGACAGCAGATAAGGACCGCTTGGTCCACCTAGTCTGCCAATTTTCCTACCTGATGGATAAGATGAAGATCCTAGTTAACCCACAGCCTACTTCCTCCTACCCCCCCCACTAAGACTGCTATAGAGCAGAAAGCAGCTGACTCAAAAAGCTACTGTTTTTCTTACTAATTGCCCTCCATCCCACCCCTCCACCCTAAGTCAGTTCTACTTTTATAGCCACTGGATTTGACTGACAACATGAACTTTCTGTTTGGTAGTAGGAAGGGAAGGATCATAGAGAAACATTAGTTTTGTCAACCCTGAAGGAAAAAAGTAGCTCTTTCTCCCCCCTAGCTGAATACTGAGCAGAAATATTCATTCAGTATCCTACTTTTTCACTGTCACCCTCTGCCCACATTCCCTCCCCTTTATTAAGCTTCAGTATCCCTCCCTAGGTCTTTCTTCACTCCCTAATATACCTATAAAAGGTCTTATCCCCCTTCTTAACAGAGTTGGCTATCCTTTCCGCAGTTTGGACCTTTGCTATTCTGACTGCCTTCCCTGCCTCTTTCTGCTTTATCTGATAAAGTTCTCTGCCCTGCTCCTTCTGTGTTTACTTATATTTCCTGAACGCTATCCTTTTCATCTTAATCTTCCCTGCCACCTCTTTTGAGAACCATAGCATTTTTTTTCCTTCGTTGAGTTTTGTTGATTTGCTTCACACAAAGGCTTGTTGCCTCTGTGATGGCTGTTTTGATTACTCCCCATTGTTCCTCCACCCCTCCTTCTTGCCTGTTTGCTAGTGCTTTTCTGAGGCACTCTCTCATTTCCCCAAAGGGAGCCGTACTAAAGTCCAATACCCTTGCTTTTGTATGGCTTGATTCTATGGCTGTGTTCATCGTGAAGCACACTGTTTGGTGGTCACTTGTTCCCAGATGGCTACCCACTTCTATTTCTGAGATTCTTTCTCCATCCCCATTTGAGAGTACCAGGTTTAAGATTACTCCCTCCCGAGTGGGTTCCAATACTAGCTGTCTGAGGCATGCCTCTTGCAGGCATCAAGAATGACCCTGCTCTTGGATGTGCCTGCAGCAAAGGTGCTTCAGTTAACATCTGGTATATTCAGGTCCCCCATCAACAATATCCTTCCGTTTTCTGCCATTCTTAGGATGCCTTCTATCATTTCCTTGTCCAATCCCTCCCCCTGAAATAGGGTCTGTATACAACTCCCATGCGGACTGTGGTGCCATTTCCTGTCTCCAGGGTGATCCAGAGTGCATAATCTGCTCCCTGTTTACTCTTTAGTTCTGTTGCTTTGATCCTTTCCCTTACATAGAGAGCTACTCCTCCTCCTCCTCTTTTACAATCCCTGTCCCTCCTGTAGATTGTGTATCCTGGTATGCTGACATCCCAGTCATGGTTCTCTGTGTACCATGTTTCTGTGACTGCCACAATATCCAGGCATCCCTCTTCCATCAAGGCCACTAGTTCAGGGAGCTTGTTACACAGACTGCGGGCATTGGTACTCATCACCCTCCATTTCTTGATGGCCTTACCCCTTTTAGCCCCATTCCTGTCCTTACTGCCTTTGCCTTTTTTTGCATTTACCTCTGTCCTGCTCCCTAATGACTTCTCTACCTTGGTGTTTACCTCTCTAATTACTGTATTTTGTGGGGGAAGCCTGGGATTTCCCTGATCCTTTTCAGTGCCTCCCCCCTTGGCTAGTTTAAATGCTTGCCAATGAAGCATTTAAACCTATCACCTAGGATTCTGGTTCCCCCTTCCGGACAGATGCAGACCGTCCCACCAGTATAGGTCTGCATCCCTTCAGGTGGCTCCCCAGTCCCCAGTGAAGCCAGAACCCTGAGCTCCACACCAGTTTTTCAATCATTCATTGAATTTCATGGGTGGAATACCCTAGCATCATCCTTGCCATAGACAGACAGCACCTCCAAGAAGGTTACCATATGCGCTACTTGTCTAAAGCCCCTCCCCAACTCTGCAATTCGTCTTGCACTACTCTGATCCAATTCTGAGCCAGGTCATTTGTCCCTAGGTGGACAATGACATCTAGCTCCCTCCCTCATGCAGCTGCTTCCATGATCCTGAGGATTCGCTTCCTGTCCCTCCAAGCCATGGCACCATGCAGGCACCTTACCTCCCTCTCCCCTTTATCCCCCTCTTCTACCCCCCAATGATTGAGTCCCCCACCAGGAGATGTTTCTTTCCCCTGTGGGGTCCCGTACCACCCTCCTGTGGGCTTTCTTTGTGGAGGTTCCCAGCATCCTCCTTGGTCTCCACCACATGTGCCTCCATAGAGGAACCACTATCCACCAGAGCAGCATATGAATTGTGGAGAGGTACAGTTGGAGGGATGCACCTCTGTTCCACTACCCTCTCCCTCCTTGAGCCCACCTTGGTCCAGCCGCTTCTCTTTCTTGGCAACCTCTGAGATAGCGGCAGTGGCCTAGTGGTCCTTGGGTGGGGGAGGAGGTTTCATGGATCTTAGCCAAGTCAGCCTGGAGATGGGCAACCTCCTCCCTCAGGCCAGAGAGCTGCCTGCAAAGAGGGCAACATCGCAGCCTCCAGAATGTCTCCTGGAACACTGCTGCCCCACAGCCATTGCACTGTACCACTCCCATCATGTCTTATTTTGTGTCCCCTCTCATGTTGCTCTGCATGCTTACTCTTTCCTCTCCTTACAACTCTCACCCTTTCTGTTCTAGGACAGCAGTGTCCTATATTCTTCAGTAGTCTCTTTCTTCCTTGCTCAAAGTCAGACCTCCAGCAGCTAGGGGGGAGAAAGAACTACTTTTTTCCTTCAGGTTGACAAAACTAATGTTTCTGTATGATCCTTCCCTTCCTACTACCAAACAGGAAGTTCCTGTTGTCAGTCAAATCCAGTGGCTATAAAAGTAGAACTGACTTAGGGGAAGGCAATTAGTAAGAAAAATGGTAGCTTTTTGAGTCAGCTGCTTTCTTCTCTAAAGGCAAGATTTCTGTCTTCCAAAAGCTAGCAGCAGGAAGTTGTAATTGGAGTCACCTGCTTTTTTCTGCCTAAGCCACACCCCAATTAACCTCTCTCCTCTCCTACTGATTTAGCAAACTAAGTGATACAGTACCCTTCCCCAACACAGAAACACACACTGACTTTCTTTTTTAAACCCTAAATGAGACTCCCTCTACTTCTAATAAAGTATCTGTTTTCTTAATCCCTACAGGCACTGACTCCTGCTGAGATAGAAGTGTTAAATTATTAAGAAAATGGTAGCTTTTTGAGTCAGCTGCTTTCTGCACTAAAAGCAAGATTTCTGTCTTCCAAAAGCTAGGAGCAGGAAGTTGTAATTGGAGTCACCTGCTTTTCTTCTGCCTAAGCCACACCCCCAATTAACCTCTCTCCCCTCCTACTGATTTAGCAAACTAAGTGATACAGTACCCTTCCCCAACACAGAAACACATACTGACTTTCTTTTTCTAACCCTAAATGAGACTCCCTCTACTTCTAATAAAGTATCTATTTGCTTAATCCCAACATGCACTGACTCCTGCTGAGATAGAAGTGTTAAATTAGTAGGAAAAGGTAGCATTTTTAGTCAGCTGATTTCTGCTCTAAAAGCAAGATTTCTGTCTTCCAAAAGCTAGCATCAGAAAGTTGTAATTGGAATCACCTGCTTTTCTACTGCCTAAGCCACACCCCCAATTAACCTCTCACCCCTCCTACTGATTTGGCAAACAAAGTCTTCTTTTTCCTTATGACTACCCCCCGGCAGCTATCCCACCAACCATCAAACAATCAACCATTCACACTCTGTCCTTAGCACTTTGTGGGCCGCATTTGAGTGTTGCAGTCCCATAAAGAGAATATCATGCTTCAAATCATTATCTTCTGCCTCAGACATTAGCGCACACTTATACTGATACACTTCATTGACTGGCACTGTTAAGTGATGCCTTCCAAATCACTATCAGGTCCCTTTTTATCAATGTTTCACTTCTTCTCCCACAATGAACATTGGACAGATCACCATCCTTTTGCACAATGAAGGCAGTACGTACAGCCCCCATTTTTTTTCTGCCTCATTGACCAGCAACTATGTCCTCGTGGAGAGCCAGGCAATAAGTACTGTACTGGAAAACCCAGAGAAAGTACTATTCATTCCCTCACCAGGGCTGGACTTATTATGGATAACAACATTATTTTGCAGGGAACGTATACTAATGTCTTGATTGAATCCTTCTGCTCTTCAGTATTGGTCTACCCCCTTACCTGTGATCAGTGGAATATGGCAGGATAGTCCTCATCTATCCTCTTGTAGTCCTTGTCCATGGCCTCCTTCACAATGCTAGTTGTCTGGCTCACAATTCTTCTGAATCTTGAATGCAATATACACAGTCTCCTCAATACTGTCTCAACAAACCTTGACCTCCTCCCCTCCCTGCGAAGGTAATCTCCCTACACTGAATCCAAGTACCCATGTAGGCAACACAATGCCACTCCGAGTATTTGTTATCACTGCATGCTTTCATCCATGGTCAGTAGTGATCATGGCACTGGTAGCCCCACATCTCAGATCTCCCAGTAATCTGCTCCCCTTCTTCCCAGTCTTCTCCCATCCCTGAATATAGCTGTAGCCTGCATGAATGGCTTCCTTAATCCCCCTCTGGCATTCATTCCTCACTGCTGTTCCCCACATCAAAAACTGGTGAGCTCACCACCCTTCCACATCATGAATGCAGTTACTACAGTCCCACATTTTGTTGACATATCAAAAATAAACATGATCTTTCTGGTAAGCTAGGCTGATAGCAGCAGGGCACAAGGGGGGACAATGGACTTTTTTACCCTTATTAGATCTACGCTACCTTTGATTAGCCAACATTAGATGACAGGTGCATGCATCATTATGCATGTCATTTAATAGTCCCAAATCATAGATAGCCTAGATCTTATAAGGGTAAGAAAGAAATTTTTTCCCTCTTGTGCCCTGTTACTATCAGCATGACTTACTGAAAAGATCATGTTTATTACTGAGATAAGGAAAAAAATTGGAGACTGTACTAACTGTATTCATGATGCAGAAGGGTGGTGCACTCACCATTGTTTAATGTAGGAAGGAGTGATGAGTAATTGCCAGAGAGGACTGAGGAGACCATTCCTGCAGGGAATAGCTATATTCAGGGTAGGGGAAGACAGGAGGAGGGAAAGCTGAACAGATCATTGTAAAATCTGAGATTTGGGGCTGCCAGTACTGTGATCACTACCTGACCATGGATGAGAGTAGGCAGTAATGGCAAATACTTGGAGTTGCAGGGCAGCACCTAAATTGTTACCTGGATTCAGTGTAGGGGTTTGTCAAAGTTTGTTGTGACAGTATCGAGGGGGCTGTGTACACAGCATTCAAGATTTGGAAGATTTGGTGAGGCAACCAACTCGCACTGTGAAGAGGGTCACAGAAAGGACTGGAGGAGGAGGATTGGTGAGGACTGTCCTGTAGGGTTCTGCAGATAATGGGTAAGGGAGTAGACTTACACTGGAGGTTGGGTGGATTTGCCCAAGGCATTAGTGTGCCTCCCCTACCTAATAATGTTGTTATCCATAGCAAGTCCAGCCATTAGGATGGTATGAACAGCAGTTTTATTAGTGTGTCCCATTGCTTCTTTCTTGGCCCCACAGGAAGACATGGTTGTTGCTTAATGAGGTGGGGGAAAAACTGGTGGACTGTACAGACTGCCTTCATTGTGCAAAAGGGTGGTGATATGCCTAATGTTTATTGTCATCTGCCTGATATTTACTCTGGAATCAGAAGTTAAACACTGATAAAAGAAGACTGGAATGATTTGAGAGGCATCATTTAACAGTGCCACTCAATTAAGTCTACTGGTATAGATGTGAACTACTCTCTGAGGTACAAGATTATTTTCTGAAGTGTGATAATTCTCTTTGTTGGACTGGGAAGCTCATACACAACCCCAGGCAGTAATAAGGACAGAGTGTAAACAGTGGACTGCTTGATGGCTGGTGGGCTAGCTGTGTCTGTATTGGGGGGGGTCATATGGAACAAAAAGACTACTACATAAGCATATTTTTTGGAATTCCAAGAAAGCATGAACTTTGGCATTGGACCAGACCAGAACTTTACTAAAACAATTCGGACAACACACAACCACTAGACCACTAGGTATCTGAAGAGGTGTTCTGTACTGCAGTTTGCCAAAAAGAAAGTCAGTTGGATTACAACACAGTTTCAACACGTGTAAGTAAACAAAATGAACAAAATCATAGCCTAATGTGTATTGAACAAAATAATCCACATGTTAAGTCAGGGTTTTGATCATTTTGGTGAAATAATTCTAAACAATGAGGGAAACAGAAATAGTTATCACTATAGAGAGCCATGTATCTCTCTCTGCCTCTAGCTGCAATGATGTCATCGCTTCACACATTTGGCAGCCATCTTAGGGAAGAGGAAGAACAGGTTTTTTGAACTGGAAGACTGATGCTTACTTTTTCAGAGGCTATAAAACTGCATTTATGTTATTCAGATAAATGGAATGATAGCATCAATGTACACAGCAACGTTTCCTTCACCTCTCTATAAAGCCAGATTTTTAAATTGTTTCTTTCTACAAGTAAGTTGTTTAGGTGTCCTTTAAATCCCTGGAGTCTAGTGATCCCCCATACCCCCACAGAATGCTGGCCACAGTATTTGGTGTCTAGTGGTACCTGCCCCACTAATCATCAGCCACAGTGTGAAAAAAAAATTGCTATTAAATCCCTGGTGTCTAGAGGACCCCCTACTTTGTCATGTAGCACCCGCCACCCTGCTCCCCCTCCCACTGATTGCCAGCCACAGTATTTGGTGTCTAGTGGTATCTTCCCACCCTGCCGATCATCTGCCATCAAGTAAAACAACTGCAATTAAATCCCTTGTGTCTAGTGGACCCCACCCACCACCGTGTCACATAGTACCCCCCACCCTGCTCACCATGCACCCCAAGTCCAAGTGGATGACCCGCACAGTTCCACCACTCTCCACCATGGCTGGCTTCCTGGCTGACATGGAATGAATGTGCATGTACCTGTACAAACATGCACTCATTCATTCCATGTCAGTCAGGCGTAACCATAATGAAAAGTGAATATGCTGGTCATCTGCCTGAGCTTAGGGTGAAAGAGAAGTGCCTGACAGGGGTGGGGTTGAGAGATCACTGGGCTCAGGGCTTTTAATGCATTTTATGGTGGTAGACAATCAGTGGGGTGGGGTACCTGAACACCAAATAATGTGTCTGGCTTATTGGTAGGGGGAGCTGGGTGTGGGGGTACTATCTGAGAGGGTTGAGGGTGGGGTCCACTAGACATCAGGGATTTAATTGCAATCTTTTACATTGTGGCCATGAGGATTTATGGGGGCACCACTAGACATCAAATTCTGTAGCTAGCAATCAGTGGAGGGGGGGATCAGTGTGCAGGTACTACCTGACAGGGTGGAGGGGGGGGGTCCACTAAACACCGGGATTTTATTGCAATTTTTTACACTGTGGCCGATGATTGGCTAGGTGGTGGGGTACCACTAGACAGCAAATAATGTGGTTAGCGATCAGCAGGGTGGGGGGTACCATTAGACACCAGGGATTTAGGGGATTTGGCATTTGAGAACTTCTTCTTGATTTTTTTTAAACACAATTTGCACTTAAAAACCCAAAAGCAAGGTGAAGTTACAAATAGAAAAGTTTCATTCAAGGGGAGAAATTCGTGATTTGATCGGTGAAGGCGAATTGGTCAACTTCGCAGAAAATTTGTGGGTAAAGTAAAACTTCACTGCATCTCTAAATTGGTGTAAATCTAGCGTGTTTAAGCTTGTTATAACAGGGAGTTGTTCTTTAAGTCCCTGTGCATTCCCAACATATTACAGTATTTAGCTCCATTTAATATCAGAGGCAGTACTAGGTGTTTAGTTTTATACTATACCCCAAGATGACAAACATGTGAGATATTGATTTTTTTTCCAATAGGGAACAAGTGACATTTAAATTCAATAACACAACCAAGGTGAAAACAGACATTAATTACCTTCCTTCGAACATCACATCAGTGGCATTACAAGAGGGAATGTTCTAAGAATTTCATACATTACAGATATTAACAGCTAGAAAAGCATCAGTAAGAAGGCCTGTAATTCCTTCTAAGGATACTGGTGGAATTACAAACTAGTCTAGTTCTGTTCCAATGGTTTATGATGTCACCAGAATTCCTTGATGGAATTATGTAACCTTGTTAATGATGGCATCTTATCTATTATTTTATTTGTAATCCTGAGATGGGAAGGGTAAATTTATTCTATTCCACTTCTGTGGAATTCTTCATAGAATTTCAGATTCTGTGGCTTCTGTAGGTGCAGTTCTATGAGGCATGTTTACACTCAACTGGCGGTGTAAAATATTTTGCACACTCTTAAGCTTCCGGCACGTGGGGAAGTAGCTTTATAGAGATTTAGTCTCTGTACTGTGTATACTTTTCAGAAAAGTGGATTATATGAGTAGATATGGGAAGAGCCCCACTGAAAGCAGAATGTTACTTTTGATTTGGGATATCCTGAGCAAATAAACTGAGAATGCTGTCACTGTACAGTATTTACTTTGGAAACGTAGCTGCTGTATTTACACTGAAATTCTTGTATAGCTAGTCAAAATAAACTGTGTAAGTTAGAAGCCTTAGCAGGGGAAGACATGGTGGACATCATTGGTATCACCAAGACTTGGTGGACTGGCTCCAACTAATGGAATACAAACCTGGAGTTGTAGAAAGTACTAAGAAAATACCAAAATGGGATGAGAAGAGGAGAAGGAGCATTTTATATAAAACAGGATATAAAGGTTCTGGAAACTAAGAATATTAAGCAGGCAGAAAGAGAAACTGAATCTGTATGATGGGTTTAACTGAGAGGAATAGAAGTAACTAAGCCTAAGCAGGGCATGTTTATCACAAAATATGTGATGATATTAGGATGGCAAACTATAAGCTTATGGGAAATTGTAATTAATTGGGCATAAATTAGGATAATGGTTCCATCAATTGAAAGGTAGGCCAGGAATTCCAAATATAATAGGAGATTGCTTTCTATCACAGCATGTGAAGCAGTGCCTTAGTGGGGAAAATGAGCTGGAGCTGGTTCAGAACAGTTGGGATCATTAGATTTCTTCTGCAAAGGAGTGTGTGTGTCTGGGGTCCACTGACCATAATACTGTAGTAAGGGCTAGGGTGGAAGTTAAAGCAAAAACAAAAAACTATGAACATTAAGATGGTAGACTACTAAATATTGGGTACACAATGGCTTGAGTCAGATATGTCATTCCTCTTTATGAATTACAGTAATAGCCGCAGACACTGCAAGCTATTTCCCAACATTTTTGTGATATTTCCAGAAATATATGATGCTTTTTGCATTTAAACAGTAGGGGCAGCAGAGAGAAACTCTTCAGATATTTCGTGAAATATCTGGAAATAGCTTGCAATGTCTGAGGCTACCACTGTATGAAAGTCCTGTTCCCTCACAAATAATGAGAAATTGCATGTTCTGAAGTTAGCCAAGTCATGCATAGTTAGTTTGTAGCTCACATGTTAAACTGTAAACCTTTCAAATTTAAATTTATATCAGATCTGTTTATTTTGTCTTCACTATTCTAATAAGAATGCTGCAAAGCTTTATTGTGATTTCATCAACATTGTTTTAGCTGTTTTCCTGTTGGTTAACTATATTATTATGACACGTATGTTGTTCTTGTTTGTGAAATATCAAACATCAGAATAAATTTAATAGTAAGTGTGTCATCAACATAAATAACACAGTTGATCTGGTGACATTTATTTTCACTACTACAGTACAAATTGAGGATATTGGCTGAGAAGACCATGTAGAAAATTGATATGTAGATATGGTTGGGGGGAGGATGTGTAGCTGACATGGATATAATAAAAAAATGCTGGTCACTGTCTATTTACAAAGATTAAGGGGGTCAAATCAACAAACAAAGAGTTTAATGAACACAGTGAGAAATACACCATAAATAATTGGACCAGATACAAAAAAAAAAAAACACTAAGAAAATATAAAAAGGGTAGCAGGCTGGACAAATAAAAACATGAAGCCATTTCATGAAGAATAACATTACTGGACACAATATTCAATTTATTGGGGAAGGGAGGGTTATGTGGAAAATACCTCATAACAGAATTACTATACTCCGGGAAAAAGGAAGATCACTTGGCCTTCAATTTCCAGAGGTTCCTGCCTCTGGATGTTTTCCTTTTTATAGTGATAATGACCATTACAATTACAGGTAGTACTTCCATTAAAATGACTACAGCTCTTTCATAGAATATTTACTGCTGCAGTTGCCTAGATGACTGGAGATGAACACGATGGACTGTTAGTGTTTTCCTCATCTTGCATCTCCCATGCTCATGTGTAGGACTGTATATCATAGAAATGTATTCAGCACCACTTCTGTGCAGTAAATTCACATATTTGGATTACATTTTCAGGATGACTTTAAAGGAGAAATAGACTTCATCAGCTGCAAGTTTACCTATCCCCACCGACCAGATACTCAGGTGCTTAGAGGTCTCACAATCTCTGTTAAGCAAGGACAGACACTTGCTTTAGTCGGAAGCAGTGGTTGTGGTAAAAGCACCAGTATCCAGCTACTTGAACGATTCTATGATCCTGATGAAGGAGAAGTTGTAAGTCATTCATATCTATTAATTGATATCTTGAATTTTTGTTTGATCCTTCAGTTATCCAGTTATATCTGGAAAATGATAAAAACATATAGAGACAAAGGCCAGGATATTAGAATGAGTTTAGTGATTACTGAACAAATTAGCGGCTCACTAACACCATGTTGCTGGCTCAATGCAGGGAGGGACTACAAAATGACATATTGTCTGGCATTGTTAGTGACTCACTAACCCATTAGCAACTGGCCCTAAAATATACTAGTATGACTAAGGAAAGCAGATGATAGCGCATTGTAAATAGGTGCACCGGCATATTGGCAGATTTAGAGAGGCAGTAAGTAGCAGTTAGTGCTGCACTAATTACCACCTCTCAAAAACAGTCCTTATGACCTCTGCTTCCCCTAACCATGGCCCCCCTTCATGAGAACACTCTTGATGTTAATATTTTCACTATCGTTGGTGTCTAGTGATTCCCCCACCCTGAACACCTCTGACTGTCTCATTGTCATAATCCCTAGTGCCTAGTGGCTCCACACCCCCTGAACACCCCTCAACTGTACCTTTTTCTGTATCCCATGATGTCTAGTTGGCCCTCACAACCCACACACATTCATAACTGTACTTTTTTCAGTATCCCTGGTGTCTGGTGGTCTCTCCTGCCCCAAAGCACCCCCGATTGTAATACTTACATTATCCCTTATGTCCAGTGGTCCCTCCCACCCCTCAGCTTTGAATCCCCAACCTAAACTGTGCACCTCTCCAGGTCAGAGTCACTCTACAGTGACTTCAACAGACCCTCCACTTACTTACATGACTGACTGCTTACTGACTGTTCCTGATTGCGTGCCTACTGTAATCACAGCTATTATCTTCCCAGCAAAGTTCCACATGGCATAATGTTAACTACTAATTATAGCAGCAATACCAGTTATCTAGAAAGGGTGCATCACTTCCTAGATTTTTACATTGCCTTCTAGTTAAAAAAGTCCCATTTTTACTTTTGGTGCTCATTACTGATTTTTGATTGTTTCCCTTGATTTTTAACACATTTAGGATGTGTGGATCCTCAGGAAACATGGCAGCACTCATACATGACATCGTCTTCCTTTCATCATATTAAGTAGCATGCTTTTATAAACAGTCAGCAGGCAAAGGAAGAGGTGTTGAATGCCAGTAACAGCAGACAAAGCAAAGAATCACAGAATGGTATCACCCCTTTTCCCTTTGAATCAAACAGGATGTACTTGTCAAGGACTATGCACAAATGTCAGAAAACAGATAAAAAAAACAGAGAGAAATTGGCAAGAAAAAACTAATGGTTTGTTAGTTGTAGGGTTTGTCAGATACAGTGATTAATAAACCCACTTTAAAAAATATTTAAAGTAGCAGTACTGGTTATTCAAAATGATATTTTTGATAACACTTTAAAAAAATATTATATTTCGACAAAAATTGTCTTATAGTGTATGTATTTTCTTCATGTGTTTTCCCTTTGTTCTTCATAACTTGGTTAATTTGCATGGAAACAGGATCCTTGGCCTCTTTGACATCACAGTGTGTTGCTGTCAAAATAATATGATATTGCAGATAGAGAACAGCAACTCCAGCAAAGGATTAAACAGTAGGAGTTGATCAATCTAAGGGAAATGATCCTGCTTCCAAATAAAACATGGTAGCATAGTAATGTAAGGCCAAGAGGGATTCTAGATCCATAATGTCTGGTCCCCCTGCCTCACAGGCAGAGATGAAATAAGTATGCCATGCAAACATGAAACAAATTATTTGGATTGATATTCATTCTATACTACCCAGAGTATCCAGTGATTCCCTTGGCACTGAAAGCCGAAATTATATACCGTTGTTACAGAGATGCTGTAACAATGAACCCCCCACAAACAACACAACCTGTTTGACACCATCAGTGCCAAATGGGTTGTCAGAGTCATGAGCATATTCATTGACTCTGGAGTTTGGCCGCTTGCCCCCACAAATGTACCCCCCAACCCGGAGTTAGATATTTAGAAATTCAGGGGTGCAGGTGGCAAAGCCCCCCCCCACAAACAGTCATCCATCAACAGATTTGCCAGGCAACGTGGTCACCATTGGCAAAATCCTGTCACTATGCCAGACTTCGAAAAATGTCTTCTCAAACTGGCTTGGTGAAACCAGTAGAAATTAGTTCATGCTTAGCGTAAGGGTTTATACTGTCTTCATGTTCACTGTCTCAAGCAGTAGACAGTTTAATAGATTCACCACCCTCTCACAAAAAACACTACCAATGTTACCCTTTAATTACCCTTCTAAGCTTTAGAGAATGTCCCCATGTTCTGCTGCAGGACACCTGATCAAACACCTCTGACTATTCAGTCTTGTTGATTCCCATAAGTATGAGAAAGACAGAGATTTTTAGTCAGATAAATGAACCTAGTAATGAAGAATTAAAGGACTTGAAGCAGTACAAATTTACATAATAGAAGCTGAATTGTCTACATACTGCACATTTTTCAATTTTTATCAAAAGTGACAAACTCACTCGAGTATTGTATTCCTCAATGGAAAATTTTTTTTAATGGGTACCCATGGCTTACCACTTTAGGCCCTGATAGAACTGCAGTTTATTTTTTTATTTTTTTAATTTTTGTTTACCAGGTGGGTGCACTAGCCATAAAATTACTATTTTCAGGCACGACCTGGGAGGTACAGAAGTAATCAAACGCAGCAGTACAGTACAATAACAGGATAACTGCGATACAGGGAAATAAATGCACAATAGGTAGCCGAAGCAATACCATAATGTATCAAATAGTAAAGACCTAGGTTAACAGTTCACAATATGAGTAATAAGCAGGCTAGGTGACCTTGTGGAATATGAGGAGCCTCTTAAGGCATCCTCACCCCCCACACACACTCCAGGCCCCCTTAGCCAATCCCACTCTATCTGATGATATAAGTGGGAAGTCAGATTGGTAGAAAGGCAGGAAGGGTATGGGGACATACTATGCAGGATGCCTGAAGCCAGATATGCCTATTTTTGTGTACTGGGAAACTGCTAATGATACACAAAAAGGTGAAGCTAGTATATCCTGTCTGTCCCTCCTACAGCATCCTCCCATGGTATTCTGCTGACTAATCAAAACCCCTCCACCCTTATATGATGCTTCTGCTCTTTGCCAAGTCACTGAGGGCTATGATGGAGGATGAAGAAACTGGCAACAAATTTGAAAAATAATAATTTTTTTCAACAGGGATATGACAGTCATTACCAAACTGCCATATTCTATAACCGACAAACACAAACAAGGCAATGCACAAGAATGATATTAATTAAATATGTTTGTTGGTGTTCAAAGAACTCAACAACACAGCAAACACATCTGCATTTTGTGCCACACTGACACATCTTCATACCCCATAACTCCCTGCTCCCATAGAGAAGGGGATCCACTAGACAACAGACTTGGGATTTCTAATGGAAGCTTGGTATCCAACAAAGCCCCAGGTCCTTGAAAGTAACTCTACAAATGAAGACTGGACCAGCCATGGTATATGAATGAATGCCACTGAAAATTGGCTAGTTGTGGGGAATTGGGAGACAGAGTGGTGTAGGCTGGCTATATACAAATCACACGTATAATGGCTTGATCCATGGGTTGGGTTGGTGCTTTGGTAATTAAGCAGATTCCGTTTTCATGGCTATATCTCTGAATAGTGTACGCTGTTTGTTCGGGGATCTCAGTTCATCATGTAACAAGAAAACCATGAATTCAGGAGATTATGAACTGTGACTCGGTTGTCATTTAAACATACTGTAGACTCTCTGCTCCAAATAACGACATCAACTTTAGCACATAACAGTAATTTTTATGTTGCAGATCATTGATGGACATGAAACCAAGAATGCAAATGTAGCATTTCTGCGATCCAAAATTGGCATAGTCTCCCAAGAGCCTGTGTTGTTTGACTGCAGTATTGCTGAGAACATTAAATATGGAGAGAACACACGTGAAGTAAATATGGAAGAAGTTATTGTGGCCTCAAAAAAAGCCTACCTGCATGACTTCATCATGTCACTTCCAGATGTAAGTTTAAACAAGAGAAAGGATAAGCTACATGTTATGCAATTAAAGTAAATGTGTGACGTTTTTCAGCACAGTTTTGGGCTTCATAGTCCACTGTTCTGGGGGTGGCGATAGTTCCTAGGTGGCAAACTTTTAATTTTTAATGTACTCATGCAAGGAAAGGAGGGATTGAAATGCTGGCTGAATTGGCAGCCAACCAATACCTTTCCACTTCCCGGTCCACCTGCTTCACCCCTGTGCTCCCCCGTATTGTGATGCTTAACTAGTGAGAGCACAGGGACATGACCCATGCAAGTCTATTGGGTTCATTTTCAGAATGAATTTACAGAACTTTAAGCAACCTTTTGAGAAAAATGAAAGCCACCACTCAGCTATGGGATTCCTAGTGGTTGAGTTGTGGCTTTCATTTTCAGAGTTATAAGGTCCATAAATTCATTCTGAAAGTAAAGCCTATGGAGAGATGCATCTTGCTCTCCCTGGTTAAGCATCACAATATGGAGCAGTGCAGGGGCAGAACAGGTGGACTGGAAAGTGAAAAGGGATCAGCTGGCTGCCAGTTCAACCAGCATTATGATCCCTTCCCTTCCTTGCAAGAGTGCATTAAAAAGTAAAATTTTACCATCGAGGGACTATTATCACCCTAGAGCAGCAGGCTCTGAAACCTGCAGGGACAGCTTACACACTTACTTTAAATAGCAAATTAAAATGCAGCTCCATACATGTATGCAGCATTAAAACAGACTCTGTGCCTCCTCCCTCTGGGTAGAGTATGTGTTGTCTATGTACTGGGAGCACATTCAGTATATAAGCAATAAGGCATGACAGGATGTGCATAGTGGTGATATAATTTCATGCCTTAGGTTTGCTGTTAGGCTTGTGGTGCAGCCAAGTACTGTTAACTGCATCAGAGAAGTGTGAATATATCTCCATAATGACACGCACCATTGAGTGTCTTACACTTGTAAAATGGCTTTTAAATGTCTAAATTAAAATGAATAAAAATAAGAAGAAATTATTTTTAAAAAGATTAAAATAAAGACCTTAATTGAACTATGCTTCCATTTTAACATTGAAGACAAACAATAGTCCATATTCTGGTGTGTGTGTGTGGGGGGGGTGCTGAAAACAATGAAAGACAAAGGAAACCTTGTGTGGCACATTTTTTTAATAAAAAAATGAATGTTATCTAATTTGTATGTCAAGCCAATACACATATTTTTAAAGGAATGATGTTCAAAACTGTTGAATCTGCCTGGTTGTTGGGGGGAGGCAGGCTCTACTGAACAGGTGGACCCACCCCTGATTCAGACGCATCTGCTGTTATAAACTTTGTGACTTTCTTTGAGTTTGGGTCTGCCTATACCCATTTTTTAAATTTTTTTAGCCTTTGGTAACCGCGTAACTTAACTGTGTTTTCCCACCTTTCACCTCTCTTATTATATTATTGCCTCCCTTCCTCACCATTTCTTTTTTCTGTTTCCCCACATTTAACAGATGAAATGTTTACCATGGAATACATGAATTAAAAATTCTGCACAATTCTACTGGTAGAATGTTCATCTCTCGACACACATACACACACACACACACACACACACACACACACACACACACATATATATGAGACCCCACATGGATCCACAGGTTAGGTTAGGTAGAAATTTATTGTTCAACAAAATGTCATTACAAATTTTAAAAATACATATATTCTCAGACCATTAAAACTTCAACATTACATAAGTATCATATAAATTATACAAAGCCCTGACTTTCACATGGTAGTTATACAAGTTTCATAAAAATCAGATCATAGCATCCGATTTGATTGCTACATAATAAACTTAGGCAAGTTAACACTATAATTTCATCTTACTTAATTCTAATAGTTTGGTCAACTTTAAGAATCTACTTAAACTTCTTAGAGTTGTTATACTTTTGGAATTAAAAAGAAATAAAAGTAACTGATCACAGGGAAGACCGAGGGTCACCAAGATGGATCCCAGCCAATATTTTCTCTGTTTGTTATAAAGTGGGCAATCTAACACAATGTGCTTCAGGTCATCTTCAATGTGATTGTTACAGTTACAGTATGGTGTTCTAACATATTTTCTCCTTTGCTTTAGCATAATGTAGTTCACAGGATACAATTCCATTCTAAACCTTGATAAAACTCTTCAATTATTCCAATCTGTCAATACTGTCAAATAGTCTTCCAAGCCTCTAGAGGTTTTTATGTTCGTATACCATCGGTAATTTACTAACCACTCTATTTTAATGTGATCAGATGACCATTCAACATCTGTTAACCGGGTCTTAATTTGTAATATTATATCCTAAAATGGACTGATATAGATCTCATATAATAAGTGATCTAGTCCCAAGGAAAGTAAATATTTTTTAATTGTTACAATGGTTAGAGATACAAAACCTCTGATTATAATTTAGCTGTTCTTCCAAACACATCCTTGGAAGGTGTTTTGAAGGAAGAAGAAATAGTTTTAATATAAATGATAGTCTTCTTTCCTGAGTCTGAATTTTGAAGGATTTCTGACCAAACTCATGTCTTAGGACCTCTGCTGGTACTGACTGTGGGACCCTCAACAGATGTCTATATATCTGATTTACGATTACTTACAGAGATTTTGATTTTCACTACAGACCACATTTCAGAGGCATATAATACACTTATTTTTACTTTAACGTTCAAAGTTCTCAATAAACCTATGACTGATCCCTGACCATAATGAATATTAAATCTTTTAAAGGCCTTTGTTGTTACATTTAATTTTTTTAGTTAGTTTAATTATGTGCTGATTCCAGGTTACATGCTGTGAATATGTGACACCTAAGTATTCATAACTTGACAGTGTCTATTTTTTGCCCCTGTAGAGAAATGGAAGGCAATAATTTATTTCTAGAGCCAAAGAGAACCATGTTCATTTTGTCTCTATTAATTTGCAGTTTATTAGCTTTACAAAGTACTGAGAAATGCGTTAGTTTACATTGTAGTCCAAGTTTAGATGTTGTTATTAACACTACATCGTCACCATAAGACAAACGGGAGATCTTGCTATTTAAGATTGCTGGAGAATGAAACTCAGGGTTATTCAAGGCTGATAATATTGAATTAATATATAAATTAAACAGTAAGGGGGCAAGTAGACAGCCTTGCCTGACTCCTAAATTTGTTTTTATTTTTGAAGTTAGATTCCCTGTCTGATACCTCACCTTTAACCATGTATTTTGGTGTAGCATGACAACAGTACTTAATAAGATTGGATCTATATTGTATGACCGTAATTTTTCTCATAGAAGGACTCTACTTATTGAATCAAAAGCTGTTCTTAAATCTACAAAACAACAGTATAATTTTGTCTTTTTGATGGTAACATATTTCCATAAAAGATGATTCAAAGCATAACAATGTTGGACTGTAGAATTCCCCAATCTAAATCCATTTTGTGTTTCCGTCAAAAGATTATTAACCTCTGCCTAGAACTGTAAGGGATTTAAAATTATTCTTGTAAATATTTTCTGCAATGAATCTAAAAGACTTATTGGTCTATACATCGCTGGCTCATTTACATCACCTTTTTAAAGAGCGGGCAGATAATACTTCCAGACCAAGATTCCGGGAATATATCATATTGGCAACCAAAGTTATATATATGATGCAATATTGGCACCTACCAATCTTTGATTTTTTTTTATATTTATATATATGTGGGCCTGGAGCCTTATTTGAAGAGGTTTTCTCAATGGCATCAATTATCTCATCTTTGGTTATAAAATAAGGGTGAGGTAGGATCGTGGGATGATGGTATGCTATTAGTCCATTATAGAAACACAGAACATAGAACATAGACTTTGATGGCAGATAAGGACTGCTTGGCCCACCTAGTCTGCCCATTTCCCTACCTACTGGATAAGCTGCAGATCCTCATTAATCAACAGTCTATTTCTTCCTACCCCCCACAAGAATTGCCTTATGTCTGTCCCATGCATTCTTGAATTCTCCCACAGTTTTAGACCCCACAACTTTATCTTTTTTTCCAACTTTATTTCTCTCCTACCTGCAATGGACTCTCTTAGGTGTGGATTCTCGGCTGATGCTCTGCTGCCCACCTAAAGCCTCAGACACATGCTCTCACATTATCTTGTTCATCTCCTGAAAAGTACAATTTGCTAAAATGTTCTTCCCATCTAATAGGGGTAATTGTAGCCTGAATTCTGTCAGCATAGTGTCCAAATCCTTGGCTCACCAATAACCAAAATTGTTTAATATATTTTTTAATTATAGTATTCCTTAGATTTCCCATATCTTCTGATGATGTTTTCTCCATAGATCCACAGCTTCAGTTTTATCTGTGGCAGGGTAAGCAGCAGAGATTTTACTGGTAAGCTGTTAAGAATAGGAAAGGGAATTTTGATGGTCAGCAAAGGAACACTACAGTAGTAATGAAAAGGATCATAATATTTTATTTTTAATTTATTTGTGTAAGGAGTGGGTGGTGCACATTTAATTATTTTTTGTTTTAAATTTAAGGAAATTTTATTTTTAGGGCCTAGTTGAAGGATTTTTTGTGTGAGCATGAGTAAATGTGGCAGCCTTGTTTGTGATGGCTAGAAGATGGGTAAAGTTTTTCTTCTGCCAGGGGAATTCTGGAAAAATGTTGATTTTGCTTCAGCAACATTTCACAGAATTTCCATGAACATTTTGCAAACGTTTGCCAAAATTGTAATTGCAGTTATTTCCATCTAATGTAAAAAGTGTTTTATCCAACTTACACCAAATGTGGAATGTTAGCTAAACCAGTACCTATACAGAAGTGTGTGAAGTGTCATACCTCTGTCTTTAAAACTGACTGAGTTATAAGCCTCCAAACTTTTGGAAATTTAAAATTGCAGTTAACTAAATAAACTAAATGCGTTGTGCAAATTGCACCATATTTGGTAGAGTGACATTACCCATACCCGTACATATGTGTGCCAAGTTTCTGACCTCTAGTTTTAAAGGTAACTGAGATATAAGCCTCTGAACTTTCAGAAATCTTAAAATTACATTTCACAATTACATAAACTGCTGAATTTTGGCACAGGGTCATCTCACTGCAGACAATAACTGCGCAGCAATATATGCCACAAGCAAAACAGTGGCACACACAAAAAAGGTCTGGAACAACAGTGACCCAACTATGACAGTGAACCTCACTGAATACAATGGGACTTTTGGTTTATGTGGGGGGCGTGTGGGGGGCTTTGACTCCCACACCGTCCAGACTTAAAATAACCATCTCCAGGGGGTTGTGGACTTTGGGGATGGGGAGTAAATCAGGAGGGGGAAATTACATTTTGAAAATCAATATAAAAAGTTGTAGCAGGAGCAGGCCTGATGGGAACTGAATCGCTGCCCCAGGTGTCCTGCTCTGCCATGTGCTGGTACCCTAGCAACTCCACCACAGGAGTGCCTTAACTAGCACACCACCACACAGCAACTCAATTCCTCCAGAGGGTATGTGCAGAGTGACAGGATTAGCAGTAATTCCCTACCGCTATTCTAACCCCTGCCACTCTAAACCCTCTTGAGCTTTACACAGTGTGGTTCTTTCAGCACTTTTCTTTCTGCGCTATTATGACCTGGTACCCTGAATTTTAAGCCCCAATAAGTTTAAAGTTGGGGAACAGAATATTACAAATGTTAAGTTTATTGACCCTAAATTTTAGGCTTTAAGGTAACCACCATGGTCCAGAATCAGAATGTCATGCTGCTATGCTGACAACCCGGGTTCAGAAGCGAGCCCTGGAAGTCGTGTTGACAGGTAGGTAATAGCTAAACCTTACAATCTCTATTTTGCAATTTCTATGAATCTTCCAAGAAAGTATGCATCTAAGTTTTAAATTATCTGGCTCCAAAGGTAGCTAAGTTCTAAGCATAGAAATATTTTCAGAAATTTTCACATGAACATTAAATTTCTAGACATTAAACCCCTATAACTTCCTCACTCTTCATCCAAATGCCATGAAACTTGGCTTTCACAGACAATATGCATGCCAATAATCAGATGCCTAGCTTTAACATGGACCAAATTATGACCAAAGAGTTTTGGAAAATCCAAAAATGTTTGCAAATTTTGTAAAAATTCACAGAATTTCGTGAAAATTCTGCAAATTCTGAATTTACCAATTTTACCCAGTTCTAGTGATGGCAGGTTAGATCTAGGTATGTGGGATTAATTTGCTCATTGTCTGATGTAGCTACTAACAATCCTAGTCCTAAAGTGTGCAATTATGGTGACATACGTACACATCCAGGAGGTCCTGTTAGCCAATCTGATCGCCTCCCTTTTCTTACCCATTATATCAGACTAAACTAGCTGCTTGCTGTGTTTTGATCACAACAATATGGTGGTCCTGCTATTTTTCCATTTGTGATTTAAGAATTATTTCTGTTAACAAGAAACACTGGCTTGTGTTCTCTTTCTCTCTCTCTCTCTCTCTCTCTCTCTCTCTCTCTCTCTCTCTCTCTGATTAAAACTCTCTCTATTCCTCAGTTTAGTTTAGAAGGGTTGAAATTAGCCTATGAAGGTTGACAGGTTCCCTTTAAATCAAGCACATTTTTCTTTTTTTCCTCCTACATCTTCCTTTGTTCTCCTTTGGACTCCCATCCCTGTGGCTTCACCTTTTGACCCACAGTCCACAGGGACCCTAAACAAGTGTAGTCTTGAAGAAGCATGGGAGCACATTAAAAAGGAAATTGATTATTGTACCGACACATGGATACCATTAAGATCCAAATATAGCAATAATAATCACAAGAATCCTCCATGGTGGAATGGGAAAATAAGGAAACTAATAAACAACAAAAAAAAAGAGCATACTGTAAATATAAGCAATCTAATAAAGAGGATGACCTGAATAGATTTAAACTATTAGCTAAGAAAACTAAAAAGCAAATTCATGTGGCAACACGAAAATTAGAACTAAATCTGGTTAGAAAAACCAGAGATAATAGAAAACAGTTCTATAACTATATAGGAACAATAAAAGAAGCACAGAATGGAATTGGTCCACTCACCTCAAATAATGAAATATGGAACAATGAGACTGACATGGCTGAGATACTAAATACATACTTTTTAAGTGTCCTTAAAACATATATTAAAGTTGAGTTAGACACCTTGAACACAAGTGGCCCCTTAATTACCTTCATTGAACAACAAGTTCTGGATACCATTAGGCAGTTAGAAATTGGATCATCCCCAGGACCGGGTGGTATAAGTCCATATTTTATTTAAAAAGTGAGCAATGAGCCTCTAGGCCCACTAACTGTTTTATTCAACACTTCCATTAAAGAAGGTAAAATCCTGGAATCATGGGGGAAAGCTAATATTACTCCAATTTTTAAAGGGGGAAATAAACAAAATGTATGTAGTTATAGACCTATTAGCCTTACATCAATCATCAGTAAACTACTTGAATGACTAATACAAAACAAAATTCTTGACCATATTAACAATAGTGACAGTCTTGATATAGCACAACATGGATTTACACCAGGTCGGTCATGCTTAACCAGTTTAATAAATTTCTTTGATCCAGTGAGTGAAGCATTAGAAAAGGGACTGCCAGTTGATGTGGTATTTTTAGACTACTCCAAGGCATTCGACACAGTTTCCCATAGAGTGTTAATGGAACAACTACTTAAAATAAATCTTGACGGTAAAATAATAAAATGGATTGATTCATGGTTAAAAGGCAGACAGCAAGCAAGCAATAATACCCAACAGGGTGGGTAGCATTGGGCAATACCGGACCACCCAGGGGCGTAATGAGGCCCGACGCTGCAGGTGGAGGGTCTTATAGCCCCTTGAAGGTTCGGTATTGCCCATACCACCCACCCTGGAGGGTATTATTGCACTTAGAAAATGGGTTATTTGCAAAATGTTTTATACAATAATTAAAAAGTGGTGCAAATGCACTTAAAAAAACAGGAATAAATTAATAAAATGGTTTTGTTGCAAAGTAGTCCCTGTAGTGGTATAGCTGTCTAGTGGTATAGCTGTGCAGCTGGCATCAGAGAGCACTTTTGTTTTGCATGCCCTGATTTTATGTGCCTTTATCCCTGCTTGAGAGGTCATTGCCTTGTGTCCCTTTTGTTTTTTTGAGCAGATTCTAGTCTTGTGTGTCATTCTGTGACTGTTGTTTTTTTTTTTTAAGAGACTGAGGTGGGGTGAGACTGTCATCGGTAGCGCGGTCAGAAGAAAGCGTTTTGAGCAAAATTAAAGCTGCTGCATGTCCTGTTATGTCAGGCGGGAAGCGCAAGTGAGACGTCTTCGGGAGGACATATGGAGATGTGAACGGGCAGCATTTACTGGCAAGAACAACAAATGCAAGCTTTTTTAAAATATGTAAAGCATTCCTGGCAGACTGCTCGAGTCAGGTAGTCAGATCATTTTACTGGCTCTGTTTGTGTGTGAATGACGATGGGCGACCTGCGACGGGAGGGGGAGGAAGGAGCTGGGCTCTGCTCGAGTAAGTAAAGTAATTCAACTGTATGCCAGGATTAAATGGTTAGGAGTTTGAAAAAACAGTGTTCTGTGGACTACAATGCTTAAGAAACTGTCTTGGGGTGCGAGTGTTACATCGCATATTTCGGGGACAGTAACGCTCGCTAAGCGTGTAAAAAAATGGTGGCAATTTTGAATTTGACAAGGATCTTTTGCCCAATGAGTAAGCAGAGTAGGCAAAGAGATATGTTAGGTGGTGATGGGGTAAGGTTAGTGGCACTTTTTAATTGCTGGTCATCTATTGAAATTTAATGTACCCCCTGGCAGGGGTACTAGCCAATCAGAGCCCAGCAAATAAAAAGCCCATTTTCTAAAGAGTGGTCATTAGAGAGCATGAATCTGAATGGACGCAGGTTACCAGCGGGGTACCCCAGAGCTCTGTCTTGGGTCCACTACTATTTAATATACTTATTTCAACCATGCAAACTAGCAGTGGTGTCTGGATTAGCAAATATGCAGATGACTGCAAAGTCAGATGTATTGTAAATAATACAGAGTCAATCAATAATCTGCAAAACAACTTAAATAAATGATGTAGTTGGGCCAACATTAACAAAATGAGTTTCAACTAACAGAAATGCAAGGTAATGCATATCAGTAAAAACAATATTAAGGCACATTATGTAATTAATGGTATACAACTAACAACAACCACCGAAGAAAAAGACGCGGCTGTTACAATTACGGATAATCTCAAATGTGATACATACATAAATAATGTGGTTAAAAAATGCTATGATATTTTCAGATGTATCCAGAGGCATATAATAAGTAGACATACAGAAGTCCTACTACCCTTATATATTAGTCTTATTCGACCTCACCTAAAGTATTGTGCTCCTCTCTGCACCCCAATGGCTGTGGGAACCAAACAAATGGTCGAGAGAGTCCAACACAGAGTCACAAAGAAAATAAGTAATGTTAAAGACAAAGGTTACAGTGATAGATTAAGAACTCTTAACTTGTATTCCTTAGAATACAGATCACTAAGAGGGGGCCTGATTTTTATATTTAAGGCATTTCAAGATGACTCACTGTTTGCTACCATTTGTCTTGAAAAACAAATGACACACAATAACACCAGGTCCCATAACTTACAACTTAAGACCACTGTAAGCAAAGCAACAAGGTGGAAAAGATTCTTTACACATAGAGTTTCACCACTATGGAATGCACTACCAAGATATGTAGTGATGAGTAAGACAGTAGAACAATTTAAAATAAATCTGGACAACCATATGGATAAAAATAAATTTAGCTTCCATCACTAAACTGGTGGTGGCAGGTTCGTAATGAGCCTCTGGCTTCAAGAACCTGTACAATGCTATGAAACTAAGTAACAGTCTACAGCTAAGCCTCCATGGCCCTTCTTATGCAATGTATAGGCCTGTTAACACTGTCTCATATGCACTATTGCAAGAGGTGCAGATGAACTGCATCAGTGCAAGTCAGACAGTGTAAACAAGATCGGGAGTGCTCCAGGTGGTTGCAATGTGCTCTGATGCAATACAAAGTGATTGGTGTTTTTGTGGATTTGCAACTTTACATCTACCTTTTTTTTATTCTTTTTTTTCTTCCTCCTACTCGAGACACTCTGAGCCTAACCTCCTGGGTTCCAGCATGAGGGCTAGGCTGTGGCTGATCTCTCTGTCCCTCATCCATATTGCTCTAGATGAACGATACCTGCTTTCACATGTTAACAGAAGAGAGGAACCTAATATTATGCCATCCTGTAATGCGACCAACAATGATTACTTATGTGCCATCAACTCCACATGGCTACAGTCTAGGACTTGGCACTCTTCTTATGGCAGGACATGAACTGAGCTCCCTACCACATATCCACCACCTGCTTTCCACAGTGTTGATCATTCCCTGCACATCTTATTCATGGTGATACTTTGTGCTATAATAAGCTGACCAAATGTCAGAAAAGGGGAAACCCTTTCCCAATCTGACTACCCACGATGTTGCGCCAGGTCCTGGAGCTATAAACTATCTTGCACTGCACTAAAAAAACTTCTGTTACTATTGCTCATATGCTCTGGCAATGTAGAGCTTAATCTTGGGCCTCAAGCTGCCATCACTTCACCCTTGGACCTAGCAAAGTTCAAAGGCTTGAGCTTCCTCCATGTTAATGTATGCAGCCTGCTAAAAAAGATCACCATGATTCAGGCTTGGATCTATCACGCCTCGCCAGACTTCTTAGTGGTCTCAAAACCTGGCTCAGGCCAGCAACAGCTGTCAGGGAGGTCAACATCCCTAATTATTCATTATTCAAAGCTGACAGGCAATCAAGATGTGGTGGGGTAACCATATATGTCAAGGACAAATACGCAGTCTCCTGTCTCGACTTGGCAACCATTACAAATTAATTTGAATGCTTATACCTCAAGGTAGTGATCTCACACTATGCATCGCTGTGTATTATAGGGTGCTACAGACCACCATCCGCTGGCCTACAACTCCTAACATATCTGGGTGCTGCCTTAGGGAATGGTTCTCTGGAAATTATTATTCTAGGGGATCTTAACTTAGACTGGCTAACCAAGGCCTCAGAACCCCTCTCATCCTTCTGCAATGCCCATGGGCTAACGCAAATCATTGACGAACCAACACGCTTGAATAAAAAGAACCCTAGCAATAGTACACTTCTGGATGTTATACTAGTGAGCAAACCACACCTGTTCTCACATGCAGGCATCTTCTTCAGTGATATCAGTGACCATTGCTTCATAGCTGAAGTCCGATCAGTCGCTACACCTTCTTTCCTCCTCAAAGTTCTCTGTTAAACGATCCAAATGGAACTTTGACCTATTTGCCTTACTAGACGAGCTAAAATACTCCACATGATGGCAGGATTTCTACCTGGTGAGGACAGTACAATCGGCTTATGACATCCTCAATAACATAATACTAGGGGCTTTAAACAAATGCGCCCCTCTTATAAAAGTGCGTGTCAAGAACAGAACATGTCGTTGTTTCTACACTGAACTCAAATCTGCTCTTTTAGAGAGGGACAAGCTTTGGAAGAAAGCACATAGATATAAGACCCCATCGGATTGGTATGCTTTTAGAAGGGCCAGAAACCTATGTACCAGGAAGATTAGAGATGCAAAAGCCGCATTCTACCAAACAGAACTGGACTTGGCCACCAAGCACCCAGCCAAATTCTGGAATACCATCAAGGACCTCTCTGGTCACACACCTGGTAACTCTCTCCCACCTAAGATCATTTCAGGTAACAGCACCATCACTGAAAGGGTTGAAATTTTGGACTCCTTTAGTAACCACTTTACAACAGTGGGGCTAGCCTTTGATAACTCTCCTGTGAACCTGTTATGCTCCCAGCTGGGCTCTCAACCTAATGAAGTCTGAGTCACAAACTTTACATTCTCCCTGCAACCTGCCTCCCTGAAACAGGTTGAAGACCTTTTATGTCAACTGGATGTAAAGAAAAGTGCTGCCACTGACTCCCTAGACTCATAGTTTCTAAATATTGCTTATCACGTACTAGCTGTACCTATAACGCACCTATTTAACCTATCATTTAGCCAAGGAGTCCTTCCATCCATCTGGAAAACAGCCCACATTATACCTCTGCTTAAATCAGGAAACCCCTGCGACCTCAACAACTATAGGCCGATTTCCCTTCTTCCTGTCCTGTCAAAATTATTGGAAAAAATTGTAAGTACACAACTGAGATCTTATTTAGAACTATCAAATCTGCTAAATTCTGCCCAATCTGGATTCAGGGCTAACCATAGCACTATCACAGCCCTCACAAAAGTGACTAATGACTGGAAGATTGAACTGGAAAAACAAAACTTTTTCTGTGCAGTATTTCTGGACCTAAGCAAGGCATTCAACACTGTCGACCATAGCCTACTCCTCTCATCTATGCAGTCTATAGGCTTGGACTGTCTTTCCCTTTGTTGGTTTACAAATTACTTTACTGACCATTTACAGCAAGTCAAAGCAGAAGGTAAACTCTCATCTATTAAACACCTACTAAGAGGAGTGCCCCAGGAATTTATTTTAGGTCCCATTCTGTTTGCGATTTACATCAATAACATCAGTGACAGTGTAACTAAGGCTAATGTCCATATGTTTGCAAATGATACGGTGCTTTACTTAAGCCACCCATCACCTCAAGCTGCATGTAGCGACCTTCAATCTGAATTTAACCTACTTCAAAAACAGCTCCTAAACAAAAAACTCTTACTTAACACAAAGAAAGCTAAAGCGATGCTCCTCTCTCCTTATATTCATGCAGCTATTCCAGAGACTACAGGAACAGTACCGCAGATCTCTACAATTCTAGGGGAAAACTAGAATTCGTTATGAAGTTCAAGTGCCTAGGAGTCTGGCTAGACCATAAACTATCCTTCACTGAGCATGTTGAGGATTTGCTGAAAAGACTTTGCCAGAGACTTGGTCTCTACTTCAGGATCAGTTACCTACTCACAAGCTATGTGAGGATGAGATTGGTGCAAGCTTCATTTCTCTCACTAGTAGGTTACACAGACTTTCTTTACAGCCACTGTCCTACCTCTTACCTAACAAAAGTGGATATGCTCTACCATAGAGTTCTTAGATTTATTACTGGTCTCCCCTTTAGTACGCACCACTGTTTATTATATGCAGCTGTAGGATGGATCTCCCCCCAGTTTAGGCCGGAAAAAATGCCGCTTTATATACCTACAGATCTATCTCAAAAAAACTTCCACAATACATCTCAGACTGTCTCCCGCTAAGCTCAATAGGCACCTATGCCCAGAGAAGTCACTCTTACATCTCATTAAAAATTCACGAAGTCTGCTCTTGCCAAGGCAGAACAGCCATCAGCTTTGCACTGCTCTCCCTGTGGAACAATTTACAGAAAACCGTAAAACTGAATACATTCATCAGCATCAGTTTATTCAAGACCTTGTACACTCATCTTAATAAGGAATTGTGCAAGTGTTTTTCTCGCCATAAATCAGAACCAATAACTACAATATCACCATACTGGTTGTCTTTAACCTGTCCTCTTTTATATACATTTCCCTTAATCCTTCCTCTTCTCATGCTCTATCATCCATCTGCTGCTTTCCACTGTCCTCTGTTGATTTACTTACCCTATCTCCATCTAAGCTACCTATTAATAATTATGTTTTATTCTGGCCATGCCTTATGATGACACATTCCCCTACCACTTGGCTTCTTACTTCTAGTTCACTCCTCTACTATTACCCATCTAACCCAAATGAGCATACTGTCACTCAAATCTTAGATATCCACAGTTTGTCACTTGCAGATGATACTGCTGCAACATTGTTTGTTCTATGCTATTGGCTGATGTCTTGTATGCTATGACTTGTATGTATCAAATTGCCCCATTGTCATTAGATATGTATCCCTCATCTTTTGTGTTTTGTCTGAGATTTAACATAACCAGGTCCATCTTGCAAATGAGCATAGGGAGAGGCATCACCAGTAGAAAACAGGAAGTTATTATCCCTCTGTACAGACAGCTGGTCAGACCCCATCTGGAGTACTGCGTGCAGATCTGGAGACCCAGTCTCCGCAAAAACATAGACAGGATGGAAGCTGTCCAGAGGAGGGCAACTAAAATGGTGCAGGGTCTGCACCGGGAGACATATGAAGAGAGACTTAAGGAGCTTAATATGTATAGACTTGAGGAAAGGAGGGAGAGGGGGGACATGATAGAAACTTTCAAGTACCTCAAGGGAATCAACAAAGTCCAAGAGGGTAGCATCTTTCAAAAAAAGAGGTGTGCAAGAACAAGGGGGCACAATTTGAAGATAGAGGTGGCGGGCTCAGAGGTAATTTAAGGAAGTATTTTTTCATAGAGAGGGTTGTGGATGCATGGAACGGCCTTCCGGAGGAGGTTGTGGAGTCAAAAACAGTGGTGGAATTCAAGCATGCATGGGACAGTCATAAGGCAATTCTAGGGGATGGGGTAGGAAGAAGTAGGCTGCTGGTTAACTAGGATCTGCAGCTTATCCATTAGGTAGGGAAATGGGCAGACTGGGTGGGCCAAGCGGTCCTTATCTGCCATCAATTTCTATGTTTCTATCTTTCTATGAGCTCTGCTCAATGATGTTCGCCTAGATAAAGATTTTAATTGATTTTGATTGATTGATTGATGTATGAATGCCCAGTAAGCCACACCTGCCTGGTCCCCCTCTGCCCTGTTGTGGATAAAATCAACATGTGTTAATCTTCCTCATGTACATTTTATAACAATTCGATTTCTATCTCCCCACCATCTTCAATTCCTCTTCAGACCACCCTTGCCCCACCACCTCAGATGCTGCACCTATTCTTAATAAGTGTGATGAGAAATTCTTTGAGTGCTCCCCTATAAAAGCCATTCCCTTCTTTAAAACCCCTGTCACTTGGTAACATGTAACTGGCCTCCCATCATTGTGCACAAAAAACTGTCTGCCCTCCCTTTTGCCTTATCTCCTGGTAATCCCAGAGAGAGGCTGTAGGGCATCCCCCTCATTTTGTCTGCTTCTCCAATATGACTTCCACCCCCACCCCTATCTGATCCCTCTTTGATTGCCTCAACCAGATTTATGACCCTCTCTGTGCCCTAAAGTATGTTGTCCCCCCATAATCTCCCTTTACCATCATTCTTGCTTCTGGCTACCACTTCTCCCATCCTAAAGGCTCCCTTTGACATTAAAAAAAAATAGCTTTAAAGAGACAGGCCTCATATTCAGAGGTACATATCTGCCCAAGAACCCCCAATAACTTCCAGAGTGCCCGCCCCACCACTGGCTTTCTAACATCACCTAGCCTTCCTTGCATCCTTTGCCAGCCCATCATCATACACCGTACCACCTTGAATTTGTTTGGTTCCACCCATCCTCTAATATGGCACGGGGTCATAATGTCGCAAGACATTATGCCGCATGGCTAAATTACGCTGCCAATACAGTGTGATTTATGCTATGCGGCATAACTCTTTTTTCTTTGGTGGCTCCACCCCCACCCCCCCTGTTGCAGGGGACTGTGCCCCCTAGGCCCTCCCCACTAAAGATTCTCAACTCCGGGGGGGGGCCAACTCGGGAAGCGCATAAATTGTTGAAAAAAATAAAATGTC
The DNA here is from genome assembly GCA_016271365.2 of Neoceratodus forsteri. NCBI lineage: Eukaryota > Metazoa > Chordata > Ceratodontiformes > Ceratodontidae > Neoceratodus > Neoceratodus forsteri. The sequence continues at coordinate 786,190,406 of CM028132.1, forward strand.
TGGGACTGGGAATCAAACCCGGTCCCAGACTCAGTGCCTGTGTTCCTGCTACTTTGGCTCTGTCCTGTGAGCCATGGCAGCTGCTCTGCGGAACCCACTCCCATCAGAGATCTTACCTCTGCCTGGGAGTGTGCGAATGGTGCAATACCATGTACAACAGTGTATGTGGTATTGCACCATTCGCTGTCCTAGACAGCGCTCTTACGAGTTAACTATAATGTCGTACGACATTATGATCCAGTAGGCTCTAATACTGCATGCCCACCCAATCCCCACTAGCTGAACCCCCATTGTCCCACTTGCCATCCCCCGCTACCCATTTTTGCACCATTAACTTTGCAATCTGATCCTGTGTAACTGGCTCACTTACCTTGAACCCTACCTGCTCCCAAAACTCTAGGAATGCACTTCACATCCCTCATATGCTCTTAGCATGTTCACAGATGAGGAGCTCTTATACAGCAGTTGGGCTCCTTCCAGCCAATTTGCCACACTTGATCTGTTACCTGTGTTCTTTGTGCAGCTGCTTGTGGTGCCAAGGACCCAAACCCGTCCAACTGCAAACGGGAAAGGCTGTCAGCTATGTCATTATTAATCCCTTCGATATGCTTAGCTTTAAATGACAGGTTTAACCTCAGCCACAGTAATACCAGTTGCCACAATACCCTATTTACTGACTCCATGTACCCTCTTTGCCTGTTGATCACTTCCACTACTGCTTCGTTGTCACACCAGAAGATGATCTTGCTATTTCTAAGCTGCTTTTCCCAAGTCAACACCACCACCCAAATTGGAAATATTTCTAAGAATGTAATGTCCTTCAGTATCCCTTTCTCTCTCCATTCCTTGGGCCATGCCTCTGAGATCCATGCTCCCCTAAAATATGCCCCCATACCTATTGCTCTCGCTGCATCCGTATACAGCTCAAGGTCATTATTTCACAGCCAATTGTCTTCCCAAAATGTGATTCCATTGTACCCCTCCACAAACTGATCCAAAACATCCAAATATTGCCATATTCCCCCTGTTGTATCCACCCAATTATGTGGCAGCTGTGCTTTCCCCATCGCCCTTGCTAGTCTCCTGGTAAAAGCCCTACCTGTAGCCACTACTCTGCATGCAAAGTTCAGATGACCCAACAATTTCTGTACTGTCCCCTGCTGCACTCTCCTCCTGCTCTTCACTTCCACCAATAACTCCTTCAACCTTGCTACTTTATGCTGTGGTAACCTGAACAGCTGTTTCTCTGCATACACCTCTTTCCCCAGAAACCCCAACTTTCTTGCTGGACCCACCATCTTCCCCTTAGCTAGTGGCATCCCCATAATTCCCACATTTCTTTAAATTCCCCAAGCATCTTCTCTGTCTCCTCCTTGCTTTGGCCTACCAAAAGGAAATCATCCAAGTAATGCACCACCACCTTATAACCATACCTCTCCTCAAATACCCATTGCATCCATGTACTAAATGCTTCAAATTTGGTGCAGGTGGTCGAACATCGCAACGGCATTGCTTTATCAAAATAATATTTCCCTTGGAAGCAAAATATCAACAGGTCCCAATCCTCTGGCCTGACCAGCAACAGCTGAAAAGCTGACTCTGTGTAAGTTTTCACTACCCAAGCCCCATCCACAGCCTTGATCAGGTCTACTGCCTGGTCCAATGTCGCGTAAGACACTGTACAACACTCATTGGGAATATGGTCATTCATTGATGCCCCATCTGGATACAATAAGTGATGAATTAACCTATATTCCCCTGGTTGCTTCTTTGGTATGATCCCTAGCAGCAAAACCCTGAAGTTTACAAAAGGAGGCCCTGCAAATGGACCCTCTATCCTACCCACCTTCAGCTCCTTCTTGAATTTCCTATTCACTGTGTCCCCTTTCTCTTTTATTGAACCCAAGTTCTTTACTCTCATACTCTCCCTAATGCCCTGGTAGCCTAAACTGAAATCTCTTTCAAAACCCTCCCTCAACATCCTTCCTGAATCCGAGTAAGGTTATCCCTTGGTCCAGTCCCTTACTATATCTTCCTTGACTGACGTATTTGCCAGCTGAAATTCCACAGCCCCCTTTTCGCTTCCCACTCACTGATTCCATCTATACCCTGCATTAACCACCCCTCGGAGCCCCCTCCCTCTACCACCTTGGTATGATCCCCCTCTCAGCCCCCCAAAATGTCTTCCCACTTTCATTCTGCACCCCTGACCTGTCACCCATCGATCTGCATCGGGACACTGGATGATGCCTGAACACTTGAACATACATGCCTGAACTTACAATTTGTCCAGGTGCACGAATCCTTGTTGTATCCCCAGCACATCTTAACTAATTGGCCACCTCCCCCTTGTTTATTTCCTTAACCCACACTCCCACTGTGTCCTGATAAGGACCTTACCCACAGTTCTGAGTGTGTAGAATCCCACCATTAATCACCCCTTGCTGCCATCCTCTGCCTAAAGGCTTCATCATACTTCAACCAACCAGTCTTGCTCAGCCTTGTACGCATCCTTTTTAATGGCTGAATAGGTAAGCAATGGAATGGCTAGTTCCAGTTTCTTTTCCAGCTGGATGGCACTAAATATCATGAAGCCCACTTGTCATGTATCAGTGATCTTCCCCTTATGTGTGGTTTCCTCTAACTTCTTACCTACTATGGCTAGTGTCACTCCCAGTTCTGAGTTTTCTACTGTTTCTTTCTGCTCATACCTCTTCACTGTCTCCTTGTCCACTAGCAAAAAAATAACAACATATTCCCTTTTCCATATCTTCTCCTTGATGGCTTGAGGTATGTGATTCCCTAAGGTCATGCCTAGCATGCCATCATTACCTACCCTAATATCCATGCTCCCTCCTCTACCCCCGGTCTCCTCCCTCGCAGCTCCTTTTAGCTCCTCAAATACCCTTTCCATTTTCTCCATACCTTTCTCTCTCATTTGTCCTATCATACCTCCCAAATACTCTGTCAAATCACCCTCTTGGGGCTGCTTACCCCTTCCTTACCATTCCTGCCCTCCATGTCCTCCAGTTCCGGCAACAGCTCTCGATCTGGCACATCCTGCACTGGATGCTTCCCTGCTGGGCTCCTCCCAGCTCCACCTACAGGCATCTTCCTCTTCCCTGCAGCCTCCCTTGCTTCCTTCCACCTCGCCGCCTTGCATAGCTCATTCACCTTCTCCATTAATCCCTTTGCCAGTGCCTTCCTCACCCTTGCTCATGCCTCTTCTTCTTCTTCCTCCTTTTTCTTCACCAGCTCCAGCATCTCATTCACTTTTAACATACCTTCTGCTGCTTGTTCCATCATTTGAGCACTTGTGACCTCTCTGTTGGCTGCCATCCTGCTAATTATAATAATAATAATAAAGGGGAAAAGCAGAGATACTAAATGAATACTTCTGTTCCATCTTCACCAGGGAGAAGGACAGACCAGTGCCTTCAGGAAGAATAAGAGGAGCAGGGGGAAGGGATCACAGATGTGGTAATAGAGGTAATATAGTGAGGGAGGAGCTGCTGGCATTGAAGGTGGACAAATCACCAGGTCCGGATGGAGTACATCTAAGGGTACTAAAGGAACTGGCTGAGGAGCTGGCAGGGCCACTGGCAGACCTATTAAATAGTTCGCTAGAGACAGGCATAGTACTACAGGACTGGAGAACAGCACATGTAGTTCCACTCCACAAAAGCAGTCCCAAGGGTAACCCAGGAAATCACAGACCAGTCAGTCTGACCTCCATTGTGGACAAGCTCATGGAGACCATACTAAAGGAAAGGTTGGTGGAATATCTAAAGGAGCACGGTCTCCAGGATGCAAGGCAGCATAGGTTCATGGGGGAGATTGTGTCAAACAAATCTGATTGACTTCTTTGACTGTGTCACTAAGATAGTAGACAGGGGCCAAGCGGTAGACATCCTCTGTCTCGATTTTAGCAAGACCTCTGACTCTGTGCCCCACAAAAGGTTGATAAGGAAGTTGGTGGGTCTTGTGGTTGGGGAAAAGATGGCCAGACAGATGGAAAATGGCTGAAGGACAGAACCCAGAGGGTGGTTGTGGGGGAGAGTTATCTGACACAAGACAGGTAACCAGTGGGGTCCCGCAGGGCTCTGTGCTGGGGCCGGTGTTGTTCAATCTCTTCATCAATGACATTGGAGATGACATTAAGGGCAAAATGTGCCTATTTGTGGATGACACGAAGCTCTGTGGGAGAGTAGACACAGCTGAAGGGATACAGGACCTACAGAAAGATCTGGCAAAGCTAGAGAGGTGGTCCAGGATCTGGCAGCTTGACTTTAATGCCAAGAAATGCAAAGTTATGCATATTGAAGTCAAGAATCCTAGGACAAAGTATTACCTGGGTGGAGTCCGAGTATCTGCATCAAAGGAGAAGAAGGATCTGGGAGTGATGATCACTAGAGACCTGAAGCGCTCCACACAGTGCAAGAAAGCAGCAGCAAAGGCAAACAAGATGCTGGGATGCAAATGTAGGGGGATCAGTAGTAGGAGAGGGGAGGTTATACTGTCCTTGTACAGGTCAATGGTAAGGCTGCATCTACAGTATGTAGTTCAGTACTGGTGCCCACATGTCAAAAAGGACATTAACCTGCTGGAGAAGATCCAGAAGAGGGTTCAAAAATGATAGCTGGTCAGCAGGGTAAGGCATATGAGGAGAGGTTTAGGGCACTGAACATGTACTCCCTAGAAGACAGGTGAGAGAGAGAGAGAGAGAGAGAGAGAGAGAGAGAGGACATGATTGGGACCTTCAAGTACTTGAAAGGGATAAATAAGGTTGATAAGGAGAGTCTCTTCAGGCTGGGTTCCAACCATAACATGAGGGGGCACAGTCATAAGCTGGAGGGTGGGAGGTTTAGGGGGGAGGTCAGGAAGCACTTCTTCACAGAGAGGATGGTAGACACTTGGAATGCACTGCCAGAAGAGGTATTCACATTGAAGACAGTGGGCAGCTTTAAGAGAGGCCAGTACAGGTATAGGGGGAGGGTAAGGGTCCTTGGTAGGGAGGATGGGAGGTGTGGGGAGAGGGGGGCAGGGACAGTAGCTCAAGCTGTGAACCCTGCAAAATGTGCAGACTTGATAGACTAAATGGTCTTCTTCTGTTGGCTTCTTCATATGTTCATATATGTTCAATTCACTTGTACAGAGAATCAAAACATAAACCTGTAGTTAAATTCCATATTTCTAGACTCGACCATGACATCCTTTAGACTGTTGCCTCACCCGTATCCCTAATGTCAACATCTATCCCAAACTACCACCCCTCCCCCTTTTCTGCTGTTGCCCTGGTACTGTTAACCTGCCCCACAATTGCTTCCCCAATGGCCCTCACCTCTCCTTCTGCTCCTCCAGATCAAAATATTCCCTCAACCATGTCACAGCGTCCTTTACCCCTTTGGCCCCCTGGCTGCTGTTAATGCCTCCATGTCCCCATGACTCTCCTTTAGAGGAATAGGCACCTAATAGCACCTTGGCATCATTTTTCTACAGCATTAATTCCCAAAATGATATCAACATGCAATGACCCCCACTCCTGTCATATAGCACCAGACCCTACCCCTCCCACCCCCATAACCAATTCTTGCTAAGGACTTCCACATTCTGTACCATGAAATCAACTGTTTTTTGTGCTTGTCCTTCAAGGAATTTCAGTCCTTTAAGGAATTTGCCCCAGACCTTCAAACTGCTTTAGCAGCTGTCCAATCCACTTGTAGTACTTGTCCGTATATTGCTGTCCTCCCCTCCTTGCCCCTTGAAAATTGTTAATTTAAATTTTTTTTATACTGTAATGTATCAATCCCTGTTGCAGTTGCTTTGTCTCATCATGTTGCCACTGCTCTCATTACTGTAATGCTTTAAGGCTGTTTTATGCCTCTTACACTTAACCTGGTGAATTCACAAATAAAAGGACCTAAATGTTTATTCTCTTAAGCTCTTTAAGAAAAAAGGAACTTTCAGTATAAAATGTCCCTGCATGCTGCCACCTAATGAGAGTATGTGCTCCTTCTTTCCCCCATAAATTGTTCTGGTGGCCTGCAGTAGTCTATTAATGTGATTTCTTTTGATCCCCTGAACTACAAATATGGCCTCATGCCATTTCCCTGCACATGTGCAGTGACGCCAGGTCCTGAACTACAAAAATGGCATCATCCCAGATCCACGCATGCGCGTGCAGCCTCCTTGCTGGCATCCATTCCTGGCTTACCTCTCCCCATATCTGTCTGCCTCCATCCAAATGTTTCCCAGGGCCAAATCTCTCCAGGTACCAAAACCCTTGGCCCCTATACCAGCAGTGAGATCCCCTTCCTTCTGCCCGGTATACTGTGGCTACTGATGACCCTGTCTCATTCTGTGGGCCTCTGGATCTTTCCCTGATTATTGCCATCCGGCACCTGCATTATATACATCTGCAGGCCTCTTTAGCATTTTCTGACTGTCGCTGATGGGAGCCTGCTCTGAACCCCCCACCAGTCGACCACCAGGCCCATTCTTCTTTCAGGCCAGCCCTCTACCCGAACTGTGAGGGATCATCCAAGGACTCAGGATTTTTTAACCCTGTGGCTGCATCCTTCCCATCATCTGAAGGCTGCCATGAGCGATCAAGAATGCTACCCCCGGGAAAAAAGTCAGACAAAGTTATTATAAACTTACGCGTCTAAAATCTGATGGAGGCCTTCAAGCTCCCAATTTTTACATATATTATTTAGCTATACACCTGGCCAGGATTAGATACTGGATGCAACCTCCTGTGAACAGTACAGAGTCTATATACTGTCCTTCCTGGGTTAGAATTGAACAAGCACTCTGTTCTGAAAATGATATAGACCCCAAGACCCTTCCTTTTATTATTAAGAAAAACCTCCCTATATCCCTAAAAGAAACACCATTAAGCTCCTCACGTCAAACACAACATCAATTAGTTAATTTCCTCAAGGCGGATGCATATAAGGACATTGCCCAGCCCCTGTTCTCCAACCCTAATCTTCTAATTTCAGGTAAAGTAATTAAATCTCACCTTTTTTGGCCTGACATGGGTGTTGTTACAGTGAATCAGTTGGTTCATGACAGAAAACTCCTCTCCTATAATGCTGCCAGTCACCTTTTTAGCTAGCCTACTAGATACGTTTTTAAATATTTTCAGATATCTCACATGCTGACACACCATGTTGGACCAGGGGAGTGGAACAGTCCCTTTACTTCTGCTTTATTCCCCTTTCTTAGCTCTATCCCCTCTTCTCATATAATATCCTACTCATATAAATTTCTTTTAACAAAAGTTGCCACTTTGGAAGGTAAAAGGGTCTATTGGTGGGACAATACCCTAACCCCGATTTCTCGTCTCAGGAATTGGTCCAACATTTGGAAGCACTTATATAAATATATTAAGTGGGATAGATATAGATTGATGCAATTTTATATTAACCATAATTTATTTTATACCCCTTTTAAACTTCATCAAATGGACAGAGTATCATCCAATCTGTGCCCCAAATGTCACCATGTTTCGGCTGACCTGCTTCATATGCTTTGGTCATGTGACAAAATCACTCCTTTTTGGCACAGTATTCAAATATGCCTTGATCCACTTTTGGCACTATCAGACTATTTTAACTTAGAAATTTGTATCTTGGGTGACTGCGCATGTTTACAAAGGAGTCAACAGAGAGCGCATATGGCTCTAATATCAAGCTGTGCTAAGAAAGTTATTTTCAGACATTGGCAGGAATCAAGCACTCCCACCTATATGGAATGGTATAAGGAGATTATGTTTGCCTTGCAAGCAGAGCTCATCATTACTGGAGTTAATAATAGGATGGAAAATTATAAACTAAGATGGGAATCATTGTATACCCTTTTAGCGATTCACTAGTTTCTAGTTATTTTCATTTTCTCTCTTATGGACATATACACGTAACATAGTATTCTATTTTCTTCATCAACCATCCTTAGGTGCTAATAATGTGGCAGACTGGGGTGGGATGAGTGGAGGGGGGAAGTGGGTGGGCTACAGACAATGTTATTATGTTTCAGGACTTATTATAATATAATCCTTATTAGATACTACATATTATGTACATGTATCTGTATTTTTCAAGGACTGCTTTTCTGTCTAATGCATTAACTCGTTGTCTGTATCGATGGTTGTTGTTGTTGTAAAAACTTTAAACCAATAAAGCTTACCAAATGAAAAAAAAAAAGAATGCTACCCCCACCCGGAGAGCTGGGTCTCCTTCCTCACTATCTGGTCACGTGCTGAGGTTTGGATAAAACCTCCGCCACTGCAGCCTGTTACCCAGGCCTCTGATGCTCCTTGCTGATATTGCTGGCCTTTAGATCACCAGGTAAACAGCTCTATTTTTTACAAAATTGTTACATCCACCAGCTTCTGTCACCAAGAGGGGGAATTCACCATGCAATGAAACAAATGGCCATTGAGCCTATACCCCCAAAGCCCTTGTTAGCCACCATGCTCCAAACTAGGTCCACCCCACGTGGCCTGCCCCCCCCATTGCCTCACCCTTTCCTATCAAGACAGGAATTTAGCCAGCAAAACACAAAGGCATAAGTTGTAACCTATCTATTTTTCCTTTTTTCACATATATATCAAAACTCTAAAACACTGCATATAGTCCTCCTCCTGCCCCTCTAATGCCCTCTACCTTACCTCTACTAATGCTCTCCAATACAAACTTTGCCAGCTGATGTGCTGATATCATACAATTCCATAAATTACAGAAAAGGAAGGGTGAACTCAATCTTGCATCCCTTCTTATATCCCCTAAGGACCCTTCCGAAGGACCCCCACTCAGCTCCTCCCACCTGACCAATCCCATGTCTGGCCCTCATGTTATTTTACCCACCTGGTGACCTCATAGGCCCTCCTCCTTTCTTCACCTGAACTGCCTAATCCAGCCCTCCCTCCCTCCTGTCTTACCCACCTTGTCCTTTCCCAGGAATCCCCCTGACAATTTAGGTTGCCTTTTATAGGCAACTGCATATATTCCACCCCAGATGGGTGATGATTGCAACTTACCAGACCCCCTCTCAGCCTTTGGCCAACTCTGGGGACCCACACTCCCTATTCTTAGTCACTGGATTTGAGTCCCACCTAGGCTGAGTACCACTGTGCAAGCTGATAGGCACAGCCTTTGCAGGAAGTAAGCCTTGGGGGAATTAAAGATTGGTTCAATCTGGAATGGTGCCCACAGAATCACAGTAGTGTCACAGGGGTGCTGGAAGAGCTGACAGGCTAATTAAGTAAAAAGGTAAGGTGGAGCAGGGGCTTAGGGGATAAACTGATAAAAAAAATAATTTTCCACATACATAAATTGAAAACCTTTGTCCAAATGCTGAACTTTCAGAAATGAAGCATTAACACTGTGCAACAACATACAGTACTTCACCTCTCACTGTTACCATTTATCCAGCATAAATATTTTCTAATATTCTGCTGTATGTAACTTTGTGTTTCTATTTATTACTTCCACAGAAATATGACACCAGTGTAGGTGCCCAGGGATCCCAGCTTTCTCGTGGTCAGAAACAGCGCATTGCTATTGCCCGAGCCATTGTTAGAGATCCAAAAATTCTATTATTAGATGAAGCCACATCTGCATTAGACACAGAAAGTGAAAAGGTAACCTTTTACAGAATTTTCCTTGTTTGTTTTTAGGAAATAAGGCAGAACATGTTTGAAATCTCAAAGCCAGTTTGATTGGTTAGACTATAAATTTTGTTACTGTGATATTAACTTGACTGAGAGTACAAGTGAAATACATTTGTCAATTGCAACTAAGGTCCTAATAGTTCAATTAAAAGTAACACATACAGATGTGTGTGACCTTAAACTATCAACCATCTCAACACTAAAGATATTCAAGATTCAATAAAGCACAGTTCAATGGGCATATACACCTCGAAAGGAGTTTTTCTTGTGCAACTTTGTGAAATCTGAAGGTACAGTAGTTGAATTAATGTGTCTTTTGACTAGTATATGTGGATACTTTGGTCATTGATGCTGTGTCCCATGGGGGAACTACCAACTCATCGGGGTACTGTGAAGGCAAAGAAACTCTTCTGAGGAGGATTCCACCCATGGGGTGTCACTGGAACATAATTCCTTTAGGCTAAAGGTACCTTAGTGAGGAACTCCAAGGAGAGAGGCATGCCACTGGAGAAGGAGAGGATGGTGGGACAAAGAAACTGTGCTTCCAAATGTAGCTGGAGGAAGCTGTCTTAATGGCTCAGAAAGGGTGTGTGTAAATCAAATCTTCTTCCTACTGAACTGCAGGCATAGCCTTTGTGTTCAATGGGTGTATGCAACTTGGTCAGGAGTTATGCTTGTAAAACTTTGTTGATAGTCTGAAGGTATCTAAATGAATGTGCGGTTTGCTTGTTATATGTGGATACTACAGCCATTCACAGCCTCTGTCCTGTAGGGGACTACCACCCCGGTGGGGTACCATGATGGCAAAAGAACCATCTAGAGGATGGCTCCACCCCAGAGGTGCAGCAGGAACATAATTACTTTAGGCTAAAAGTACCTTAGTAAGGAGTCCAAAAGTACAGTGCAGCAGGTGGTGAACACAAAGGCTGAGTGAGTACTGACTGACAGCAACTAGTAATGACTGATAGCAGACCAGGACTGGTTTGAACAATGACTGATAACAACTTGCAACTGCCAGCAGACAGAGGCATAATTATCATAAGGGATTATCAAAGAGAGAATCGCAGGACAGAAGGATAAGAGAGACACATTCTAACTCCAACTCACAGTGAAAACCTACTAGGGTAAATGCTGTATAAATATATATATATATATATATATATATATATATTATATGGGAAGGAAAAATGATGTCTGCTGATTGGCTGAAACACATCACATGACTGTGCATATATCAAAGCATGACTGCAGACCTGCACTTTCACCCCAAAACAATTTTTCTATTTTATAAGATAGATAACCCACTCAAGGGTGTGCAGTCATGCTCAGATATATGCACGCCTTGAGTGGTTAATGTACTCGGCTTGCAGCCTCCCACGTAACAACGAACTCCAGGGCGTGCATATATCAGAGCACAACCGCACACCTTAGAATGGGTTATCTATTATATAGATATATATATATATATACACACACACATATATATATATATACACACACATATATATATATATATATATATATATATATATATATTCATGGCAAAAAACTGTGTTTAATGCATCATTTAGGGTTAAAGTGAAAAAAGTGAGGAAATGAAACATATGGGTTGAGCCCCTAATCCTCCCACACTCCCATCCTCCATAGACTGATAGACACCGGGGTGTGCCATTGGTGCCGTGTGGCCAAACTCTCATCCCATTCCATGTGTAAGCAGGTTGACATGCTACAGTAAAGGAGAATGGGGTGAGATTTAGGCCTCATGACCCCAGTGGCACACCCTGGTGTCTGTCAGTCTGTGGAGGATGGGAGTGTGGGGTGTGTGGAGGGATTAGGGTCTCAATCCTAATGTTTCATTTCCTGACATTTTTCACTTTATCCCTAAATGATGCATTAAACACAATTTTTTGCCATGAATTTCCTTACTTTTTGAAAAAGTGTAATATAACTAGTAAAAACATGTACTGGTGGGCCACCAACTTTCCAATTTTTGCATAACAATATGCTTCTGTGGTAGCGTGGACCCACTTATGCAAAGCTACAGAGCCATTCAGCAGCCCTATAGGCCACCAAACCATTGTAACAGTAATTTGCAGATATCTTGTGAACCATAAGAGCTAGAAAAAAATTTCAAGCATCATTGTCATTGTGACAGCGAGTACTTCATGCAACATTAAATGACCGAACTCATATCTCACATTGTTTCCAAGATATGAGCATCAAAAAGCACTGGACAGGCACTCTTTGAACCCTTGTGAGAGTAATTTCACAATATCTCATGAACCGTGCAACATTCGAAAAAAATTGCACTGCAGGCTTACTCTACAATTTCAAATTTTTTTCCAGTGGCATACATCACCTAAAAGTGATGTAAGCCACAAGTAGCAAAAAGTCTGTATCTCGCTTCATTTCCGAAATAACAGCACCGAAAGTCATGACACAGACCCCAATGTAATCCTATGGGAAAAACATCAATTTTGTCATTGAATATCTCTGCAACCAATAAATTCCCCAACACCTAAACATCATAATTCACATCCATAGGATATCCCCTCAACACCCTGCAAATGTCGAGTAAAAAGACCAAACCGTTATGGAGATATGGTCGTCCCTAGGGCCATCTGGTCTTCCCCATGGACATAGCAAAATACACATATAAATTTTCCCATATGATACAGTGGGAACTTCAAATTGTAATAACTTTTGAACATATTAATATTTTTTCACCAAACAAACACTGGCATGTTCCTTGTCCCAAGCTCTTTCTATGTCCCACATTTCGGACCAATAAACTACATGGTGTCCACGCAGTGCCATGGACAAAAAATGTGCAAAAGTAGCAACAAGTGCATTTTGTGGTGCGTCGCTGTGTAAAATCCATATGCCCGACCACAACACAACTTGGAAAATCAAGAGATCTACCATACCAGACCATGCATTCCAGATTTCGTGCAAATCCATTCAACAGTTGCAAAGTTATTAACGTGTAAAATTTGAGGTTTAACCTTAAAGTGCCTAAAAATAAATTTTTTGGTGCTTTGCTGCACAAACACTGTATGTCCAACTGAAACACAACTTGGTAAATTTAGAGATCTACCATACCAGACTTTGCGTTCCAAATTTCGTGTAAATCCATTGAACAGTTGCAAAGTTATTAACGCACAACATTTGAGGTTTAACATTTAAGTGCCTAAAAGTGCATTCTTTCTTGCTTTGCTGCACAAATACTGTATGTCTGACTGAAATGCAACTTGGTAAATCAAGAAACCTTCCATACCAGACTGTGCATTCCACATTTTGTGCAAATCCATTGAACAGCTGCAAAGTTATTAATGTGCAAATTGTGAGGTTTAACATTAAAGTTCCTAAAAGTGCATTTTGTGGTGCTTTGCTGTGTAAACACTGTATATCCGACTGAAACAAAACTTGGTAAATCAAGAGACCTACAATACCAGACCGTGCATTCCAAATTTCATGCAAATCCATTGAACAGTTGCAAAGTTATTAATGTGCAAAATTTGAGGCTTAACATTAAAGTGCCTACTCAACCCTAAATATAGGGGTGTGACCACACCACTATAATGAGTCCCCAACACCTAAACAGCATACTTCACATCTCTAGGGCATCTCCTCAACACCCTGTACATTTGAAGTAAAAAGATCAAACCATTAACGAGATATGCAATTCTAAAGTTTTTACACCTATAAAAATTTTTCAGCCGTGAGATTGCAAAATTTTCAGCTGAGAGAAAATCTTCTGTCATGAGCATGCAAAATCTTCAACTGTGAGGGAAGACCAGATAGCCAGATTGCCATTCTTCTTTTGCAAAATATACATATACATTTTTCCATAGGATATAGTGGGAAATTAAAAGTTTAATAACTTTTGAAAGGATTAATATTTTTTCATCAAACCAATGCTGACATATTCCTTGGTCCAAGCTTTGCCTACATCCCAAGTTTCGGACCAATAGACCACACAGTGTCTGCACAGCGCCACAGGCAAACAACGCACAAAAGTGGCAAAAAGTGCAATTTTTGATGCTTTGCTGTGCAAGAACCATACATCCTACTGAAATGCAACTTGGTAAATCAAGAGATCTACTATGCCAGACCATGCATTCCAAATTTTGTGCAAACACATTGAACAGTTGCAAAGTTATTAATGTGCAAAATTTGAGGTTTAACATTAAAGTGCCTACTCAACCCCAAATATAGGGGCGCAACTGCACCCCTATAATATATATATCTAATATACATAGTAAAGCCCACCAGGATGAAGTGCAGTGTCGCAGTTTCCTGCATGACAAAAGGGATTAACTCCCATTGAAACTGCATTGTTTCCTGCAGTAACTCTACTGCAGAATTCTGCAGAGTTGGATGCCATCTTGGTGGGCTTCACTGTAGATATATATACTCCTGGCAAACAAACTCTGTTAATGCATCAGTTAGGGTTGTTCCACAGCAACAAAAGGAAGGACATTTCGATGTTAGGGTTACGACCCCTACCACCCCACCCCCGCCCCACTCCCATCAACAGGCATTGGGGTGTGCGTTGAGGTCATTGGCCTAACACTCACCCCATTCCATGTGTAAAGAATCTAAAGTGATGCAGTATAGGAGAATGGGGTAAGAGTAAGGCACGACAACCCCAACACACACCCCGATGCCTGTTGGTGGGGGTGGGGTGGAGTGGTAGAGGTGGTAACCCTAACATCGAATTTCCTTGCTTTTGTCACTGTGGAATAACCCTAACTGATGCATTAACAGAGTTTTTTGCCATGAATTTCCCTTCTTTTTGAGAATGTGCACTATAAATAGTGAATGGTATGTGGTGGTGGGAGCGTGGGGCCCTTCAGGCCCCGTGTTCCCACCATGCTGCCCATTTCTGCATAATAACCCTAACAGTAATGGTAATGCGAACGGTAATGCTATCGGTAACGGTAATGCTAATGGTAACGTTGACGCCAATGGTAATGCTAACGGTAATGCTAACAGTAACGGTAATGCAAACGGTAATGCAAATGCAAATGCTAACGGTAACGTTAACAGTGATGCAAGCACAAATGATAACAGTAATGCAAATGCAAAGACAAATGTGAATGCTAACGGTAATGATAGCAGAAATGGAAACACAAATACTAACGGTAATGCCAACAGTGATGCAAATGCAAATGCTAACAGTTGTGGTAATGCAAACAGTAATGGTGATACAAATGCAAATGCAAAAGCAAACGATAATGGTCACAGTAACGTAAATGCAAACACAAACAGTAACAGAAACGCAAGCGCAAATGCAAACCATAAATCAAACGGTAATGGAAATGCAAGCGTAAACGCTGACATTGACGCAAACGCAAACCAAAATGCTAACGGTAATGCTAACGCACATGCATTGTGTCCAAAACAGGTGCATCAAGAAACACAGTGAATACGAAGAATGTGGGCATAATAGTGGAATTCTGACAGGAAAATGATCACTTGAAATAATAAATTGCTTATATCTCAGGAACTGTACGAGGTAGAAACAAAATAAAAATGTTATATTATTTAGGGCTTTCCAGGCTAGGTTTGCACTTAGCCCCCCAGTGGGGGGGGGGACTAAGCATTTTTGTGATGAAAAGCCCATATCTCGAACTATTTTTGAGATAAGGGACCGAAAGACGCTGCAGACGCCATAATGTTATCCTATGGGAAAAATTGTGCATTTTGGAGTGCCATAACTTTGGAGCCCTGTAATATTTTGGCACTAAACCACTGAAAGGAACATCTGTGGCATCTTGGCTTTCTACCATGCAAATTTCAGCCCCAAATCCCAAACTGTTATCTTGTAGGAGGGTGGCAAAGATTTTCTGTTATTTTAGTCATACTTTCGCAAATTACTTTCGCAAATCACGATAGTTTTGCAAAACAAAAATCACAAAACTTTTGCATTTGCGAAAGTATTTTGTGAAAGTATTTTTTCCCAAAATTTTAAAAATGTATTTCTTGAGGGTTTAACCACAAAAAAAGACATGCCTAGCATCCTAAGGATCCGACTAGGTGAGCAGAACAAGAATAGTGTCCCTAAAGAGGCCCAATTTTAAACGCCAGGCATTTTTCTGAGCTCTGACTGAAAACAAAAGGGCCGACTCACAAAAGTAAAAGGGTTATTTGTGACAGTAAAAATGGCCATTACGAAACTTTCGCATATGTTGTTAACTTTCCCATAGACTATAATAGGGAAACTTGTTTTTTGAATAACTTTAGAACCGTTCAATATTCACAAAATCTTCCAAAAGGCACATCGGTGACCCTGGCTGCATGTTCCCTGAAGTTTTCGGACTGAACATGCAAACCGTATGGCCTGTGGGTGTGAGCAAAGAAATGCGCAAAAAGTCAATATTTTTGCATTTTTTGGTAATCTGTAGCTCCGTAACTTTACATCTGACTGTAACTCCTAGAGGCCAAAGGACTACAGGACAGCAGACAGCATGGCTTCATACGTGGCAGATCCTGCCAAACCAACCTGGTCGAGTTCTATGACTGGGTAACTAGGCAACTGGACAGGGGCCATGCAGTGGATGTCCTGTATCCGGACTTCAGTAAGGCATTCGACTCAGTGCCACATGGAAGGCTGGGAAGGAAGTTAGTAGGCACAGGGGTGGGTGCAAAGCTGGTGAGATGGGTAGGAAACTGGCTGCAGGGAAGGCAACAGAGGGTGGTGGTGGGTGGGGAGCTCTCACACCCAAGGGCAGTGACGAGTGGTGTTCCACAGGGCTCGGTGTTGGGACCAGTGTTGTTTGGGATATTCATTGCAGACATATCATGGGACATCAAGAGCAAGATCAGTCTGTTTGCTGATGATACCAAGGTAGGTGCGGTGGTGGATGACCTAGGGGGATGGCAGGGGTTGCAGGATGATCTGGCAAAGCTTGAAACCTGGTCAGACACCTGGCAACTGGGCTTTAATGCCAAAAAGTGCAAGGTGCTGCATTTTGGGATGAAGAACCCAAGGAGGAGTTACCAGCTAGGGGAAGTGCAACTAGCCCAGACAGAGGAGGAGAAGGATCTGGGTGTGCTCATTACAGGGTCAATGAACAACTGGGCACAATGTAGGCAGGCAGCTGCAAAGGCCAACAAAATGCTGGGTTGTACTGCAAGGGGCATATCCTCGAGGAGGGAGGAGGTGATTCTGCCACTGTATAGGTCATTAGTTAGACCACACCTGGAGTACTGCATGCAGTACTGGCGTCTGTATCTGAAGAGGGACATTAAGTTACTGGAGGGGGTGCAGCGCAGAGTGACAAAGATGATCAAGGGGCTGGGGGACTTATCATACGAGAGGAGGTTGAAGGAGTTGAACATGTACTCACTGGAGGAGAGGAGAGACAGGGGTGACATGATTGAAACCTTTAAATACATGAAAGGAATAAACAAGACAAGTACAGAGGGCTGTTCAAAGTAAGGGAGGGGAGGGACACCAGGGGCCATGATATGAGACTGGAGCGAGGAAGGTTCAGGAGGCAGATGAGGAGACACTTTTTTACAGAGAGGGTGGTGGCTGGGTGGAATGCGTTACCTCCTGAAGTGGTATGCAGTAGAACAGTGGACTGCTTCAAACGAGGATGGAACAGGACAAGGGGGAGGGTTAATGAAAGGGAAGGGTGAAAGGGAGGGGCAGCTGCAGAATAAGGGGTGCTAGCTGCACATTCGAGCAGACTTGATAGACCTCTAGGCCTTTATCTGCTGGCAAATTTCGTATGTTCGTTTGTTCGTATGTTCGTAACTCAACTTGCGAGATCCAGAGATCTATCATGTCAGACTGCACATGCAAACTTTCAGGAAAATCTGTCAGATGGTGGCAAAGTTATTAAGGTGCAAAATGTGAGGTTTTGTATGTAAGTGACTCCTGAACCCTAACTATAGTGGCACTACCGTGCCACTAAATATACTGTATATATATATTTATACAACTTATGTGCTGGGATACATTCCAGTATAAAAAGTAATATCTGTAGAAGCCAGTGAAGATAACACTGTTATCTTCATGTTCCTATACGTCATCATGATATCTTTACACTCCTGTATGTCATCATTTTATCTTTTAAACTCCTATACGTAATCTGTAACAAATTCTATTGGCCCCTCAAGAAACGCAGCTGTTATAAGGCTCTGCTTCTTAATGACCTGACCCCCGTCCCCCTACCAACCCGACTCTTACATCTGGTTGACCCTGCCATCAGTTTAAAACCCTATTTAATTAAAACAAATAAACTTATCTGGTTGATCCTGCCGTTTCGCCCTAGTCTCGCCAAAACAGTTTAATTCCCGACATCCTTTATTTGTAGTGTCACGGAGCAGCTTCAGTACGTTACTGTGGGTACGTGACATCCATCTAAAGCAAAGCACTGTCTCTTCAAAATCATACAAATGCATTCATTTTTTATTAATTTCCCTGGACTTGCTAAGTAAAAAAACAGGCTGCAGTTAAAACCGAATAGAGAGCGAGGAACTCGGCATCTGAGCAGCTTTAGAGAGGGTAAGCGGCGAGTATTTGCTATAGCGACGCTCGCTCCGGCGCTTAACCACTTCTCTGAAACTGCCGGTCGCCAGTTCTCTCGACCGGTTAACTTACAGCTATTTTACCAACAGTCCAGAAAGCTCAAATGAATGCGACTATCGCTGTTTGAAGACAGTGCTGCTGGGCTCAGATGTCAGGCTACCCACAGTAACGTACTAACTGCTCATATTTACAATAAAGAAGGCGTCAGGAATTAAACTGTTTTGGTGACACAGGGAAAAATGGCAGGATCAACCAGATAACATTTTCAAGAACTTAATAAATGTCTAAAAGCCACAGAGCTTTTTCTTAATTTACAAAAGAGAGTGTTTTCTTTTAAACGTCTGCCTGCTCCTCACTGAAAACCCTTTTGGTCAAGCTACACATGTACACTACAACTCCTCAGTGAGACCAGGGGGGAAATAACAATCAACCAAATAATGGATTTTTAATAATCATATCTTTACCAATTATGACAGGACCAATGCAGGGGAGGGCGCTCTTATTCCTGCCTTATAACTTATGTGCAGTATTGTTGTAAGTATCCGATGTGGTCAGTTCTGCGGGGAGTGGGGGCAAAACATATCTGGGGGTCATGTTGGGGGACCAGCACATAAGTTGTATAAACAGAACATGACATGGCCTGACTGAAGATATCATATTTATCTTTATCAAGTAGCCAATGACATCAAGATATCTCACGAGTGGCTTAAGCCACTCGTGAGATATGATATCTGGCCTCTCATGAAAGATAAATATTATATTTTCAGTCAGGCCATGTCATATCTCTATATATATATATATATATATATATATATATATATATATATATATATGTATATATATATATATATCTATATATATAGATATATATATATGAAAATACAAACACACATGCCCCCACAATGCAAAGCATCATGGGCTGCATATGCAAATCACCACAGAATGTTATGCTGGTCCAACTTTAAGCAGAATTGCATGGTGCCGAAAGGCCTCTCACACAGTTTGCAAAGGGTGCTAACAGAAGACATAGACACATGTTTCGTCCTACCAGGACTCGTCAGTATGCCTCGTCTGTTTGACACCCCAGTGGAATGGACCAGCTACTCCTAAGGCAGTGTGCCTGGGATATATTGTGGTGAACCCATTAAAATAAAAAAACATTTAAAAGACAAAGAACCTCTGTGCGTAAACACTGAGGCAAGGGTTACCCTAAAGGGCATTTGGCTGGGAAGCCAAGTTTCAAGAAAATACAAAATCACACATGCCCCAAAATGCAAAGCATCATGGGCTGCATATGCAAATCACCACAGAATGTTATGCTGGTCCAACTTTAAGCAGAATTGCATGGTGCCGAAAGGCCTCTCACACAGTTTGCAATGGGTGCTAACAGAAGACATAGACACGTGTTTCGTCCTACCAGGACTCGTCAGTATGCCTCGTCTGTTTGACACCCCAGTGGAATGGACCAGCTACCCCTAAGGCAGTGTGCCTGGGATATAACGTGGTGGCGTCATATATATATGTATACACACATTATATATCTATATCAACTACTATGTTTTCCTTCACAGGACACACATATATATAGCCCTTATAAGGTTAAATGGTGAAACTTTGAACCTTAATAACTTTGTCACCGTTCAACAGACATGCCTAAAATTTGGCAGACATGGGGCACAACCATAGATCTTGGGATCTGGTAACTTTCGTACCAGTCGGATATACAACTGTGGCGTTATTAAGCGACATCCGTGAGCACAATTACTTTTTTTGAGCATTTTTTGCTCGCACCTACAGGTCGCATGGTTTGCGCGACGGGTACAAAAACTTCAGGGAACATGTGGCCAAGGTCCCCGATGTGCCTTTTGAAGATTTTGTGAAAAAATATTGAACGGTTCAAAAGTTATTCAAAAAACAAGTTCCCATTATAAGTCAATGGGAAAAGTTAAAAAGTTCAACACTTTCGCAAATGCAGTTTTTAGTGTCGCAAATGGCCCTAGTAGTGTCGCAAATCCACCATTTTGTTTTCAGTTACTGATCACAGAAATGCTTGGCATTTAAAATTGGGACCATCTAGGGACACAATTATTTTTGTATTTACCTATTCGAGCCCTGAGGATGCTAGCCATGTCTTTATTTTGGAGTTAAATACCCCAGAAATACGTTTTTCAAATTTCAGAGAAAAGTAGTGTCACAAAGTAGTGTCACACCTGTGACACTTTTGCAATTTTTTGCGAAAGGTGTGGCAAATCACAACACTACTTTTCTAGACTATGGACAAAATGACAGGAATTCTTTGCCACCCTGCTGCAAAAAAACGGTTTGGTCTTTTGGGCTGAAATTTAGAGAGAAGGCAGCCAACATCTCACAGATGTGCCTTTTCATGGTTTGGTGACAAAATATTGCACAGAAGCAAAGTTACTGTACTCCAAAGTTGACTTTTTTTCCCATAGACTAACATGGTGGCGTCCGTCGTGCCTTTCAGGGCTCGTATCTCGGAAATGATGTGAGATATGGAATTTTCATTGCAATAATGCATAGCCCTATGGGCTACACAGTCAGTGAAAACCTAGCTAGAAAACTCATGAATCATGTGACATTTTAATTTTTTTTCTACACCATACGGTTACTGAGATATTACAATTTTAGTATTACAACTGCTCATTTTCTGCTCCGAGGCCCATTAATATGCATACATTCTTTGTTTTCACTGTGTTTCTCAATGGAGCTTTCTGGGGAAAAATACAATGTGCGCTCCAGTTACTGTTACACATAGGCTTTACACTTTTGTTTCCGTGCCCATTTGCATTAGCTTTCCCATGTACGCCACCGTGTGCATTACCCTGTCTGTTTCTGTTTGCGTTTGCATTACTGTTACCATTTATGTCTCCACTACTGTTTGTGTTTGTCTTTCGCTTAACGTCACCATGCTCATTACCATTTCTGTTGGCAGCTGCACTTCCATTTTCAATTGCATTTGTCTTTCGTTTTGCATCATCATTGTTCTTACCATTACCATTCACATTTCTAATTGCGTTCCCGGGCCCGTGTGCATTACGGTTTGCATTTCCATGCACACTTACATTTGCATTTGTGTTTCTGTTTTCTTTGGTGTTATTGTTGCTATTACCATTACCATTTGCTTTTACAAACTGCAGTACCGTCACCGTGCACGTTACGGTTTGCATTTCCGTACGTGCTTTCATTTGCAGTTCTGTTTCCTTTCACATTATTGTTGCTGTTACAGTTATCATTTGCGTCTACAATAGCGGTACCATGACCGTGCACATTACCAGTTGCATTTCTGTATGCGCTTGTGTCTCCGTTTGCATCACTGTTCACTTTGGCATCACTTTGCCCCTACGTTTCTATGAATGCTTGCTTTACAATTTACATTTGTGTCACCATGTGCATGACCATTAACACTTGCATTTCCATTGCTGTTACTGTTACTATGTCATTAAAAATCACGTGGTGGGAGCATTCCATTCCCTATTTCTAGTTCTCATTCTCAAAAAGAAGGGAAATTAGAGGCAAAAAACTCTGTTTAATGCATCAGTTAGGGTTGTTCCACAGTGATAAAAGTGAGGAAATTTGGTGTTAGGGTTGAAAACCCTTTGCACCCTCAGCCGCCCCAACTGGCATTGGGGTGCGTTAGTTGTCAGTCCAATTCTCACCCCATTCTCCTATGCCTCAGCTTGTTCACGCATGTGATGGGGTGAGAGTTAGGCAGACTACCCAACGTACTTCTACTGCCGGTTGGGGGCAAGCTGAGGGTGCAAGGTTTTCAACCCTAACACCAAATTTCCTCACTTTTGTCACTGTGAAACAACTCTAACTGATGCATTAAACAGAGTTTTTTGCCTCTAAGATATATATATATATATATATATATATATATATACACACACACAGTGGCCCAGATATTCAAAGGGTTGCATGCACAAGTCCAAAATGCGCCATTCTGCGATATTCAGCAGGAGGCAGTTACGCCACTGACAACAGGTTGCGCAACAGCGCAATGCAAATGAATGCATGCTCAACAGGAGGGGGAGGAACCATGCATAAACTGCGCAACCCGATATTCAGTCGGGTTGTGCAGAGTTGTGCATGCGCAACCCCCAACCTGCGCCTGCACAACCTTGAGCCAAAAAAGAAAGGATCAAGTTGAGGGCCACCCACAGGTGAGCTGCTGTATTGCAGGGCGCAACACAGCAGCTGCCACCCCTGGCTGGCCCCCAACTCAGTCCCTGTGCCCCCCCACCAGCCCGATCGCGGGCAGAATGTAAAAACAACCCCCACCCACATCTCCCAAAGCCCGATCAAGGCATACAGTAACGTGACCCCCACCCACACATCTCAAAGCCCGATCGTGAGGCATACAGTAACATGCCCCCACATCTCCCAAAGCCCGATCGGGCATACAGTAACATGCCCCCAAACTATCTCCCAAAGCCCGATCACGGGCAGAGCGTGTATCATCCCCCAGTGCCCGATCGCGGGCAGAATGTAAAAAGGCCCCAACCCAAATATCTCCCTGGTGGTCCAGTGGACTGTAATGCCCGATCAAGGGCAGAATGTCAAGTTACAACCCCCAAACATCTCCCTGGTGTCTAGTGTCCCCACCACCCACGAAGCCCCTCCACCCCGCTCCCCGGCAGCCGGCGGGCGGCAGTATCCCACCCACCTGCTGCCCTCATTGCTCGCCGGATGATTGTCTGGTGCTGCATCACATTGGCTGTAGTTTGCACCAATGGGGCAGCAGTCATATCGAGCATGACAGTTCAGATCTGTGAATGAACGTCATTCACAAATCTGACTGTCATGTAGGGTATGGGCTGCACGCCCATTGGCTGTAGCTCTGCACCAATGGGCATGCAGCTCCACCGGACAGTCAGTCGGCGGTGGCGGGCGGCAAGCGGTGGATGCTGCCGCCCGCCGCCGCCGGGGAGCGGGTGAGGTGCTTTGTGGGTGGGTGGGGGACAATAGACACCAGGAGATGTTTGGGGGTTTAATTTGACATTCTGCCCACAATCGGGCACTGGGGTTGATAATATTCTGCCCACGATCGGGCTTCGGAGATGTGTGGGGGTCATAGCATTGTATGCCCGCCGATCGGCTTCGGGAGATGTGGGGGTCATAGCATGTATGCCCGTGATCGCTTCGGGAGATGTGGGGAATGTATACACTGATACTGCCCACGATCGGGCTGCAGGGTGCGTCGGTCCCTCGACGGCTGCTGCCTCGCAGGGCGGCCAGGCGCAAGTCCTCGGGGATCGGCGCACCTACATGCTAATGGCATGCAAATGGGGCCATAAATAGATGCAAATGGCCCCCCCTGCGCCTTGCATAAATTATGGCCCCATTTGCATGTCACCGTTTGAATATCGGAAATTTGCGCATGGCACAATGATACTTGCGCCACCGCAAGTTTAATGCTCAACTCTGGCAAGTTGCGGTGGTGCAAGTTCCACTGCGCATGTGGCTGTGGGGTGATATTCAAAGGAGTTGCTCAATAGTGCAACTCCTTTGAATATCGCCCCGGCCACACCCCTGCGCAACTATTTTGAGCAGCGCAGGGGCTTGCGCCTCAGAATGGCGTAGTTTGAATATCTGGGCCAGTATATATATATATATATTTATGCATCTGCTGTCAAGGAAAACATAATAGTTGATGGCAGATAAGGACCGCAAGGCCCACCTAGTTTGCCTGTAATCCCTGCCTACTTCAGCTGCTGCTGACCCTGCTGGTCACTGACTTTCACCTGTCTTTCCCACATCTAGTGTTCCCTTATGTCTATCCCATGCATGTTTGAATCCCCCCACTGTGGCAGCACTCACCACCTCCTGGGGTATCTTATTCCAAGCATCCACCATCCATTCTGTGAAGAAAACTTCCTCACAGTCCTCCTTATCCTACCACCCTCCAGCCTCATATTGTGCCCCCCGTCTTTGTGCAATTTTTATACTGAAGGATGTTGCCCACCTGCACTTTGTTCAAGCTTTTTAAATACTTGGAGGTCTCTGTCATGTTCCCCGGTTCCCTCCTCTCTTCCAGTGTATACATTTTGAGGTCCTTCAATCTGTCATCATATGTTTTCTGATGTAAGCCTTGTACCTTCATGGTTGCCCTTCTCTGGACCGCCACCATCCTGTCTATGTCCTTGCAAAGATGTGGCCTCCAGAGCTGAACTCTGTATTCTTGGTGAGGCCTCACCACTGTTTTGTACAATGGCACCACCACCTTCCTTCTTCTACTAGTGATACCACTTCCTTGGTGGAAGACTAGGTTTGCTGGCAAAGGCACGTAACTTCACCTGAGCTCTTTTCTTCTAGGTTTGCTTGTAAGGACAGAGCAAGGAACAACATTATCAGAGCAGGGAAAAAGGTTAAGGCTTCTTTTAGCTAGGCAGATTTATTGTGTGTTATTATGTTCTTCTGTGCTCACAGGTTTTGTTACTGTTTTCTGCTTACATTTTACTGCTTTGTTGCTCCCTGATTCAAATTGCTGTTGTGGGGTATACTTTCTGCTGCATTATTACAGGGTGTGCTTACAGGTTTGTTACTGTTTTGTGCTTACAGATTCCTGCTGTAATCTTCTCTGATTCAACTTATTTTTGCAAGGTATATCTTCTGTTAAAGTATTCTGCAGGTTGTGCTTACAAGTGTTGTTACTTTTTTATTGCTTTATTTTTTATCTGTAGAAAAGTATTTTTTGAATGGTATATCTTCTGTGAAATTGTTACAGGTGGTGCTTACAGGTTTTGTAACTTTTTTATCTATCATTAGGCAAACTTTCAGGGCTAATTACAGGACTACATACGAGATACAGACAGAGGGATAATGACTGCATTTGTTGTTGATTGATTGTTTCTGCTCTTACCGCCTTGTTTCTTTCATCTGTGGTTCTTCTTTTTTGGCAGGGGAAGGGCCCAACCACCCACCCCCATCACCAACCACCTCATGCTACACTCCTTTTTATAGAGTAGCACAGTCATGATATTTCCTGTAGCAAAGCAGGAAGGGGAGGATCACAGGGGTATCCACACAGTGGCCTCACTTACAGGGGCACCATAAATATAATTTGTTATAAAAAGTTAAACAGAAACAAACAAACAAAACAAAAGCAAATCTTTTGCTTTCATTTTCCTTCTAACTACTCGGACCAGGTTATAAACTCAGCAACTCAGCTGGAATGGATATTATTAACTGCAGGTACTGTGGGACACTTTTCAATAGGGCAGTTATACAGGATTTAGGATGTGCTCCTACATGCTGGAGCATCGGAGATCTAAGGGCTCAGTTCCAGGCAGCATGGGCAGAGATTGCACACCTCAAATCACATATTCAGGTGAAAATATATTACAAGAACTGCCCGCCATTTCCCCAACATCCAACTGAAGAACCTCGACCACAGAGGGTCCCGGAGGTTGGCAGGTGATTAGGAGGGGCAAATCAGGTGCCCCATTACTCAATGCTCCCAAATGAATCACCTCCACAAACCATATAAAAACTACACACAGGTATCTGCCTCTATCTCCAAAATCAAACAAAGGGGCAGAGGACACTGCAGAGCAGGACACTGCTGCACAGGAACTAATGCTACAAAACTTGTCCAAAACATAGACCAAAACAAAAGAAGCAAAAAGGAAATCTCAGACACTTCTGATCATAGGAGAGTCCATGATTCGGGGAGCTGATACCTACCTCCAGCCGGGGGTAATGGTTAGAAGTCTCCCAGGCACATCAGCATGGAGAGACACTGATTGCATTGCTAAAATCATGCACAAAGTAGGAGGAAACATCGACATCCTGGTACACATGGGGACTAATGATCTCGCCAGCCAGTCAGTTGTGGAGACTAAGAAACACCTGACCAGGCTGGGAGACAAACTGTCATCCATTACATCTGGCATCTCCTTCGCTGAGATCCTGCCCTTCTCGGAGAGGGGGGCAGATGGACAGAAGGTCAGAGAAGGGGAAATGGGGAGCTAAACATGTGGCTGAAGGACTGGTGCCAGAAAAAAGGACACAGATTTGTAGATGACTGGCAACAGTTTTGGAAGCAAAAGTTCTATAAATTTGATGGATTACATCTGATGAAGGAGGGAGTCAGTGCATTGGGGCAGAAGTTTGATGTCTTTGCAGAATATTTAAACTAGCAAATGGGGAGAGGGGTGCAGCACCCGATACATCGAATGGGAAGAAAACCCCTCTCCCCTCAGCTAGTGATCAAACAGCAGTTCAACATGTTTGTAGTTCATTTGCATCACCAGGTAAGGAAAAAGAACCTGCTCCCCATATGACATGCAGGGGAAAAGTCAGACCTCACCCAACAACTAACGCACCAAAATCTGGCCAATGGAAAATCATGTACACAAAGGCCTGCAGTCTGGAAAACAAGATCCCAGACCTGAGGCAACAATGACAGATGCTGAACAGGACACAGTAGCCATTTGTAACACATGGTTCACCAGTAACCACACTTAGGAGACTTCAGTAACTAGCTATGTATTATTCAGAAGAGATCAAGGTGCAAAAAGGGGGGGGTGGAGTGGCCCTTTATGTTAATGAAAATATCAATGCTACAGAAATTCAGAATACACATAAGGAGCCAGAAGAATTGTGGGTCACCCTGGAAACAGGAAATGGGACAACCATATGAACTGGGGTTTTCTACAGGCCTCCAGACCAGGGGAGGACACAGACACATTACAATTAGCAGATATACAAAACATGACAGCTACAGAGGAGGTTCTGCAAATGAGAGACTTCAACATGCCAGATACAGATTGATCAATAGCAGCAGGAACATCTGCCAGAACTAGACACATAGTAGATTCTCTGCAGGGGAGGGCCTCAAAGAATTAGTGCAACAACCCATGAGAGATAGGGCTATCCTGGATCTAGTACTGACTAACAGAGAAAGGATCACAAATCTCCAGGTAGAAGGTCACCTGGGGGCCAGTGACGATCACATGGTATGGTTCAATTTGGCCACTAGGACTAAATCATCCAATTCCAAGTCAAAAATATGGGACTTCAGAGGAGCTGACTTTGATAAGATGGTCAACAGAGTTAAGCTAGCCCTGGCAAGATGAAATACACATGAGGGGGTACAGGCAAAGTGGGCAAGCATTAAGGATGCAATACTTGAAGCAACATCCCATTGTGTTAGGGAGAAAAGCAAGAGCAAAAGAAGGAGGAAACCACTTTGGTTCTCAAAAACAGCAGCAAAAAAGATCAGAGCCAAAAGGCTGGCCTTCAGGAAATATAAGGGAATGCAGCAGGATGAAGATAGGGAGGCATACCAAATTTCCCTAAGGGAAGCAGGGAAGGCAGTAAGGCAGGCAGAGGCCCAAACTGAGGAAACACTAGCATGATCAGTAAAAGAAGCTGACAAGACTTTCTATAGATACATTAGCAAAAGGAGTAAGTCCAGAGAGAGTATTGCTAAGATCAAAGGGGGATAAGGGGGAGTGTGTGGTGAAGGACCAAGGAAAAGCATCTATCCTAAATAGACACTTCTGCTCAGTATTTACTGAGGAGAAGGTAGGGCAGGGGCCCACAGCTCAGCATCATAGACACAGGGGGAAGGAGGTGTGCACAAGTCCCTTCACAAAAGAAAGGGTCCTACAAGAGATCACTAAACTCTGGGTGCACATGGCAATGGGACCTGAGGGCATCCATCCCAGGGTATTAAAGGAGCTAAGGGTGGAACTAGCAGAGCCATTATCAGAACTGTTTAGTGAGTCTCTGAGCACAGGAGAGGTCCCAGAAGACTGGAGAAAGGCTCATGTGATCCCGCTCCACAAGAGTGGCAGCAGGGAGGAGGCAGGGAACTACAGACCAGTCAGTCTTACCTCAGTAGTGGGCAAGATTATGGAGGCACTCCTTAAGGAAAGGATAGTGCAACACCTGGAATCCATAGGAGCACAGGATCCAAGACAGCATGGGTTTATAACAAGAAGGTCCTGTCAAACTAATCTCATAGATTTCTTTGACTGGGTAACCAGAGTGGTGGACCAAGGGGTGCAGTTGATGTCACTTACCTTGACTTCAGCAAAGCTTTTGATACTGTTCCACATAGAAGATTGATTAAGAAGCTGGGTAGGCTCAGGGTGGGTCAGAGGTTGGTCAACTGAGTGGCAAACTGGTTCGCAGGCAGAAAACAGAGAATGGTGGTAAATGGCATACAGTCAGAAGAGATGCAAGTCACAAGTGGGGGTACCTCAGGGATCAGTCCTGGGGCCAGTCCTCTTTAATAACTTCATCAGTGACAATGCAGATGGACTGATGGGTAACGTTTGCCTGTTTGCAGATGACACCAAGATCTACAACGAAGTAGACGATCCAGATGAGGTGGGCAGAATGAGAAGAGATCTGGAAAAACTGGCAAAATGGTCAGAAGAGTGACAACAGAGATTTAATGCAAAGAAGTGCAAGATCATGCACATAGGGAAGAGAAACTCTGAAGCTACCTATAGGTTGGGAGGGGAGTTGCTGGCAATCACAAGGAAAGAAAGAGACTTTGGCATCATCATCATAGATGACCTGAAATCATCCAAGCAGACCACTAAAGCAGTAGTTATGGCTAGAGGGATGTTGGGGTGCATTAGTAGGGGTATCACAAGTCATAAGAGGGAGGTAATGATCCCCTCTTTACAAGACACTGGTTATGCTCCATCTGGAGTACTGCATGAAGTACTGGAGGCCACACCTGCACAAGGACATTGACCAAATTGAGGCAGTCCAGAGAAGGGCAACCAAAATGGTGCAGGGACTGCATCAGAAAGCATGAGGACAGATTAACAGAGCTCAATACGTATACCCTAGAGCAAAGGAGGGAGAGAGGTGATATGATCGAAACATTCAAACATCTTAAGGGCATTAACAAGGTGAAATAGTCTAACATGTTTCAATATAAGAAAATTAGTAGGACAAGAGGACACAGCATGAGATTAGAGGGAGGCCAGTTAAGGGGTAATGTAAGGAAGTTCTTTTTTACAGAAAGGGTGGTAGATGCATGGAACGGCCTATCTCAGGAAGTGGTGGATATGAATACAGTGCAGGGCTTCAGACAGGCATGGGATAGGCATAAAGGAGCAATACAGATAAGTATGAATTGATAGGTCACTGACAGAGTAAAGGCCTATGGCACATTCATAAGGTAGAAAAAATGGGCAGATTGGATGGGCTTTGCAGTCTTTATCTGCTGTAAACTTCTATGTTTGTATGTTTCTTATGTACCCAAACATCCCACTTAACTCTTCCCAGAGCCTTGTTACAGTGCTTGGCCACCTTTAGGTCATCTGAGATGATTATCCCTAAATTCCTTTCTTCCCAGGTGACTGACAGCACTCCCCCCCCCCATCCTGTAGCTCACCGTAGTATTTCATCACCCCAGGTGCATGATTTTGCATTTCTTTACATTAAATTTAATTGCCACACTTTGGACCATTTTTTCTAGCTGTCCCAGATCCATCCTCATTCTTTCTACCCCTTATGGAGTGTCTACCCTGTCGCATATCTTGGTATCACCTGCAAATAGGCAAACTTTCCCCTCCAGCCCTTCAGCAATGTCACTGATGAAGACATCATAAAGTACGGGCCCCAGGACTGATCCTTGAGGCACCACACTAGTCACCCTCCTTTCCTTGGATTTGATCCCATTTACTACCACCCTCTACTTTCTGTCATGCAACCAGTTTCTAACCCTGTTTTCCACTATGTGGCACACCCCTAGGCTACCTAGCTTGTTTAGCAGCCTCCTGTACAGTATGGTGTCAAAGGACTTGCTGAAATCGAGGTAGGTGATATCCACTGCTCCTCCCTGATCCACCTTCTTTGTCACCCAGTCATAAAAGTCAATTAAATTTGTCTGACATGACTTTTCTGCTGTGAATCCATGCTGCCTTGGATCCTGTACTCCCATGGTTTCCAAGTGTTCCATGATCCTTTCCTTAAGAATTGCCTCCATGATCTTACCCACTACTGAGGTGAGTCTGACTGGCATGTAGTTTCCCGCCTCCTCCCTGCTACCACTCTTGTGAAGAGGGACTACATTTTCCCCCTTCCAGTCCTCTGGAACCACTCCTCTTTCAAATGAGACACTAAACATGGCCACCCGTGATGCTGCTAGCACCATCCCCAATTCTTTTAATATCCTGGGGTGTATATCACCTGGTCCCATAGCTTTGTCCACCTTCAGTTTTGTGAGTTCCTCTAGGACTCTCTCTTCTGTAAAAGGACTGGTGTTTTATCTCTCTTCCTCCATTGTTGCTATTGCCTATTTCCCTCCCTCTCTACCACGAACATACTGAACAGAAGTATTCATTCAGTATCAAAGCTTTTTCTAGGTCTCCCTCTACACACACCCCTTCCCCTCCTTTGAGCCTTACAGTCTCTCCCCTGACCTCTCTTCTATCGCTAATGTATCTATAAAAAGTCTTGTCCCCTCTCTTTACTGTCTGCACTAATCCCTCCTCTGTCTGCTCCTCTGCACTCCTAACAGCTTTTCCTGCCTTCTTCTGCTTCTCTAAGTACCCACCTTATTCTCATCCTTTTGAGTCTCCTTGTATTTGCTGAAAGACCTTTTTTTTTTTCTCACTTTCTCTGCTACCTCCTTTATGAACCATAGTGGTTTGTTCCTTCTTTTTCCCTTGTTGCTCAGCTTTATACAGTGATTTGTTGCCTCCACCATGGCCCCTTTCAGGTGTGCCCACTGCTCCTCAGAATTTCCCCCTGGATCTCTTCTTGCCAGGGCTTCCTTGATTTCTCTCCCCATCCTTGCAAAGTCTGCCCTCCTGAAATCCAGTATTCTTGTCTTCGTTTTGACTCTCCTGTGCCACTGTACTGATGTTGAACCAGTGTATGGTGGTCACTTGACCCTAGGTGCCTATCCACCCTGACTTCCTTGACCCTGTCCCAATTGGTCAGTACATGGTCTTAAATCACCTTGTCCCTGGTGGGCTCCTGAACCAACTGCCTGAGGTCTGCCCCTTGCATGGATTCTGTGATGTCTCGGCTCCTGCTGGGATGGTCCAGTCGATGTCTGCCATTTTAAAATATCCCAGCAGCAGTACCTCCCCTTTTAAGCTATCCCATGTATCTCTTCCACTATTGTCCTATCCACCTCCTCCTCCATCTATGCTGAAGGTGTATAGATCACTCCTGTGTGAACTGCTGTGCCATTTCCTGGTTCAAGTGTGACTTACAGTGCCTCAGCCTCCCCTTTCTACCATGCACTGCCATCGCTTTAATACTTTCTCTGACATAGAGGGCCACAACCCCCCCTTTTTTACCATCCCTATCCCTCCTATGTAGAGTGTACCCTGGTACATTTACCTCCCAGTCATAGTTTCAGTGTACTATGTCTTGGTAATTGCCACTATGTCCAGGTCTGCCTCTGCCATCAAGGCTGCCAGGTCTGGGATTTTGTTTCCCAGACTGTGGGCATTTGTATGCATGGCTGTCCATGTGTTACATCCTGTGCCCCTGGTATTTCTTCCTTTGTCTTTTTGCTCCCTCCTATCTTTTTCTCTAGCTGCCTCCCTTCTGCTGCCTTATTTCTTGTGACAAGCTCAGGAATATCTTTCCATGTTTCACATACTGCC
The DNA here is from genome assembly GCA_016271365.2 of Neoceratodus forsteri. Classification (NCBI taxonomy): domain Eukaryota; kingdom Metazoa; phylum Chordata; order Ceratodontiformes; family Ceratodontidae; genus Neoceratodus; species Neoceratodus forsteri. The sequence goes on from CM028132.1 coordinate 786,222,243, forward strand.
CCTCCCTTGCATTTCCATATTTACCCTCCCGCTTCCCCCTTTTTTACCCTGATTCATTTCCATTGCTGCCTCACTTTTTCTGCCCTACGCATTGTAATTAACTCAGGACTATCTATCAATGACATGTCTTTTTGTGCCCCCGTGTTAGCTACTCTGACTTGTGGGGGTGGGCCTCCTCAGACTCTCTGCTCTTTCCTGCCCCCCAGGTGAGTTTAAATGCTTTGCAAGGAAGCATCCAAACTTTTCATTGAGGACTGCAGTCACCTCCCTGGATGGATGTAATGGCCATTTTACTCATACAGGCGCCTATCCCTCCAGGTGGGTCCCCAGACTGAATAAAGCTAAAACTATTATCTCCACACCAACCTCTCAACAAGGTGTTGAACTTGCTGATGTAGAGATTCCAAGCCTCCCCCATGCCATGGACTGGAAACACCTCCAATAATTTTATGGAGCCTGCCACCCCTCAGAGGCACCTACCCAACTCCTTGAAGTCCTCCTGTACCTGCTCTGTGCTCACCTCCTTTCTTGTGAGGTCATGTATCCCCCAGATGGACCATGATCTCCAGTTCTCCCCTCCTAGCCACAGCTATAGCGATCCTCTGGATTTGCCTCCCCTCCCTCTGAGCTGTGCCTCCTGGGAGGCACTTGACCTCCCTCCCTCTCTTCCCTGCTCCCTGTACCCAGATCCATCCCCAGACAATTGAGTCCCCCACCAGGAATAGCTCCCTCCTCCTCTGGGGTCCTGTACCTCCTGCCCTGTGTCTTATTACCAGAGGACCCATTCATTCCCTGTGGTCTCAACCTCGAGTTTTATTGTGGTGTTTGCCCGCTCCTCCAGGACAGTGAAGGAGTTATGCTGGACTGGATGGATGATGTGGCTCTGCCTCCCCCCTCCCACAACCTTCCTGAGCCCATCTTAGTCCAACCAGCCCTCTGCCTGGGCATCTGCTACGGTAGTCCTGTGGACATGGTGACCTCTGGGTGGGGGCAGAGGCAGCCAGTACACCTGCCAGCTTGATCTAGAGACTGGTAACCTTTGCCCTCAACCCAGAGAGTTGCTTGCATATGGGACAGTACCGCATTGCCCAGAACTTACTCTGGAAGACTGCATCCCCACATCCACTGCATTGCACCACTCCCTACATTTTCCTCCTCTGCTCTGCTAATGACCCTCCCTTTTAAACCGTAGCTTTTTTCCCCTCCCCTTCTCTGTTTTACTTCTCTCTCCTTTTACTGTCTGGTATTTTGGTTCAGCACTCCTGATGAGACAGCTACTCTGGAATTTTAGCACTTGGTTAGATTGGTTAGATTGGCTCCTTTAACTGTGTTTTTCCTCAGTTCCTCCCTGACCCCAGGAATTTGAAAACCTCATTGACCTATAAAGGTGGCTGAGCCCCAGGGTAGGTAGGTCTTAGCCTCCAGGTCTTGGGTCCCATAAGAAAAAACAATCAGCCCAGTTTGGCAGCTGTTGATGGACCTCTGATCCCCTTTGCCTCAATGTTCAGCTGCCTTTAACAGTGGTTCTGCAGTTTCTCCCTGTTCTCCTTACCTGCAACAAATGGTGTTAAGAAGAAATGAAAAATAAAAACAGTGCAGTAAAGTTACAGCCCCTTTTTTGTGGGGATCAGGTACAAATCCAATTGCTTCACACTTCCCCGCTCTAAAAACAAAAACTTCAGATCTCTGGAACTAAAGCCCCAAACCCAAAGAAATAACCACCGAGCCTGTAAAGAAATAAAAAAGACCTGCACAAACTATTTACTTCCCCTTGCAGTCGCTCAGTCGGAAGTCAATTTTCTTGACTCATTTCACATCCTATCCCTCTGTGAACTAAACCCCAAATCTGAAGAAATAACCACAGATCCTGTAAGGAAATAATAAGGAAAAACCTGCACAAACTATGTACTTCCCTTTGCAGTCTCTCAGTCGGGCATCCGTTTCCCCAAATCATTCCACATCCCCTGTTCCTGTGGAGAGCCTCTGGAGATCCATGACCTCGGCCACCATCTCTCCTGGCATGGAAGCTTATTAATATGACAACTCAGGATACTAATTTAGAGTCTGAAATTCATCAAAGTTTTGGGAGGGACAACTCTCTCGCTATCCCCATAATGGGATAGTGCTATGCTATGGAGGTGCACATGTCGATCTCTGCAACTAAACAAAATTTCCTGTGAAGGGGGCCCACCCATTAAAGCATGAAATGAGGAGAATAGTCCCTGCTGAAAGGCAGGTGTACCCAGCCTCAAGACCATGACAAGGCCTATCCTTGAATGTAAACTAAAGAAAGGGAATATAGAATGAGACTAGGTGGACCTTAGACAGATACAGGGAGAATAGCTTTCAGAGGTGCTTCTGACATGATCTGCACAGCTAAAGGAACCACTGTGATCTTAGGGCCCCACCCTCTGGCAGCTGAAGTCTTGAAGTACCAACGACCAAAGGTCTGCCCAGCTAATGCTTCTCCCAGAGTGTTGCACACTACCATCTGGTGGGACTGCTGGGAAGCACCACAGGACACAAGAGTAAAGGAAAACCCACCCAAGACAAGGTACTTACTCTCAAGATGCGAACTTCAAGGAAAGTAAGAGCTGTCTAGGAAGAACCCTGAGGGCAAAATTCTAATTGAATAATGACTGCTGAATGGAATGACTGATGTTGATGGAAAATAAAATGACTGAAAGGTACTGAAATTTGAATGTACATGAAGGTCAAACTAAGAGGTAAAATCTAGCCTCACTGAGAAGTGCTGGAAGCTGTTAACACACTAAGACTGAAAAGAAGAGTGGCCACCTTGCTTGGAAGTCAGGTGAAAGCAATTGAGAAATGTAGTTGAACTGAGAGATTTACAAGTGGCCTGTTACAAACAGCAAAATGTGAAGCCTAAAATAGCACAAGCCAAAACAGCAGAATTACATAGGCAGGACGGCTCCATATCAAAGCAGTGAAGCAACAACAGTGAGTACAATTACGGTGATGACAAATTGGTGAGAGTCAATATGGCAACCAGAATTTATGGTGACTGCAGTTATGGCAACATTTGCTTTCTGCAAGGGGGCTTTGCCCCCTCCACCTCCCCCATTGTGCGGTGGCTTTGCCTCCCGCACCCCTTACTTATATAGCTGACTCTGAGGTCATAGCAACAGCCCCCCCACACACCTTCCTTACTTATATATCTAACTCTGAGGTTGTAACACTTCAGGGAGGGGGAAAGTAAATGTTGCTGTAACTGCAATCGCCATAAACACCGGTCACCGTATTGACTCTAGCTGATTTGCCATCGTCATAATTGTAGTCACCGTTATGTCTTCACTGTTTTGATGTGCTACCAGGCAGAACATACTGTGGAAAGAAGAAGATGTACCAAAAACCAAAACAGAAAGAAACACAGGAGTTACATAAGGACAGGCATGTATCAGGTGTAGCTGACTGAGACAAAAAAGGAAGTGCAAACTGAAGCCAGGAAAGGTTGAAAAAGCAAAATACTGACCTAGAAAGCCACTAAAGGCACAGACCAAACAGAAAGTTCAAACGCACAAATGGAAGGTTGCAGATGAACATGGGGACAAAGTGGGAGGAAGAGCCCCACCATAGCCTCTGGATGTAGCAAAGAAACAGTGCTTCTGAATGAGGCTGGAGGAAGTTGTCATAATGGTTCGGGAAATGGGGTGTGGAAAGTGCTGTGCAGAATTTTCAAATTCCAGAGAAACAAACTTCTGTGGAATATTCAAAATTCTGCTGAATTCTGCTGGAAACAGAATGGCAGAATTCTGCAGCATAAAATAGTTGCGGAATGATTTTTCATGGAAAAATCACTGTGCCACAGACTATTATTCTGTGGATCTCAATATTTTCTGCAGAAATTGTTGTGGAATAATTTTCCGCAGAAATGTACTGTTCTGCGGAATATTGTTCCGTGGATCACAGTAGGTGGAATTCTGCAGAGGAACAAGTAAAATTCCAGCAGAAATTCAGCCGGTGGAATGGTCATTCTGCACTAATTCAGCTGACAGAATACTGCATTCCGCACAGCACTAGGTGTGGCTGGTAGCTCCCACTGATTAAACTGCAGGCATAGCCTTTGTGATACTTAATAGCATTTCCTTAGGAATGGTAATTTTTTCAAGTCAGTCAACAGTAAAATGCTGAAACCAGTAATTCAATAAGGAGGGGATAAAAGCACTTCATTGCCCCATGTTGTACCTGATGTGCGGTTTGACAGGACTATGCTGTTCAGTGCTTTAAAGGCTTCACCTTTCAAAATCATTTACATAGAACATGATGGCAGATAAGGGCCACTGGACCCACCCAAATTGACCATTTTTTTATCTTCATTTTTTGCTGCAGACTCTACTTGACCTATGGCACAATCCCCCCACCACCACCTCTAAAATTCTCTTGTGCCTGCCCCATGCATTTTTGAATCCCTCCTCTGTCTTTGCCCTGACTGCATCTGCCAGAAAGCTGTTCCAGGTATCCATTACCCTTTATGTAAAAAGTACATCCTTACATCCCTCCTAAATTAACCCCCTCCTGCATCATAGCATGCCCCTTTGTTCTTTGAAATATACCCCCTTCTGTACCTTGTTAACCTCCATGAAGCATTTAAAGGTTTCTATCATATCCCAACTCTCCCTCCTCTCATCAATGATGTACATATTTAGCTCTTTTAGCTTTTTCTCATAGGGCTTGTGATGCAGACATTGCACCATTTCCATAGCCCTCCTCTGGGCCATCTCCACTCTGTGTATGTCGTTCCTGAGATGTGGTCTCCAGAACAGAACACAGTAATCAAAGTAGAGTCTTACCAGCAATCTCTATAGGGGCAGCACCACCTCCCTCTTTCTGCTGGTGATACCCCTCCCAATGCACACCATCTTCCCACTAGCACTGCTGACTGCCTTGTCACACTGCTTGACTATCTTTAGGTCATCCAATATGATTACTTCTAGGTCTCTTTCCTGCTTGATCTTTGCCAGAATCACTCTTCTGATTCTGTACTCTGGTCCTGGGTTTCTATTACCCAGGTGCATTATCTTGCACTTTTTGCATTAAAACCCAGCTGCCATGCCCTTGACCACTCTTTCAGTCTTTTCAGATCCATGACCATCCTTCCCATCCCCCCATGTCCACTCTGTTGCAGATCTTGGTGTCATCCACAAAGAGGCAGACCTTCCATTCCCTTCTATTTCATCCACTATGTCACTTATATAGTCATTGAAGAGGACCCATCCTAGCACTGATCCCTGAAGTACCCAGCTGGTCACCCTTCCTTCCTCAGAGCACACTTCATTTACCACTTCCTTCTATGCCCTATCTGCTAATCAGTTTCTTACCCAGGTTACCACCTTATCATTCACCCCAGGTTACCCAACCTGCTTTCCAGTTTCCTATGTGGAACAGTTTCAAAAACCTTGCTGAAATCCAGGTAGGCCAAGTCCACTGATCCTCCATGATCCAGTTCCTTGGTCACCCAGTCAAAGAAATCTATCAGACTTGTTTTGAATGATCTTCCCTCTGCAAAGCCATGTCACCTTGGATCCTGTAATCTGTTGTATACAAGATATTTCACAATCATTTCCTTTAATAGTGTTTACATTAACTTACCCACTACCAATGCCAGGCTGACAGGCCTATAATTGTCCACTGCATCACTGTTACCACTTTTGTGAAGTGGGACTGCATTTTCCATTCTCCAGTCCACTGGGACCATGCTGGTCTCCAGTGATCTGTTAAAAAGGTCTGTCAGAGGTGCAGCTAGTACTCCTTGATCTCCCTCAGCACTTTTGGATGTTCCTCTGTCTGGCCCCATAGCCTTAAATCTTTACTCAGTAATCCAGCTTTAAGGTATCATTCTGTTACTTCCATTCATACGTTGAAATTCAGACAGCTGGCTGGAAAAGCCTAGTGGATTGAAGAGTGCATTGTGAAGATGATGAACTCAGTATTTGGTATTTATGTATTTCCTCTTGGCTGGTCAGGGAGCAAGGATGTTCACTTTACCTATAGTATTAGCTCAAGGATTGACACAGGCAAGTGGTCACATGGGGGAAAACAGACAAACATGAGAGTGGAAAGAAAAAAATTGTAACTGTATTGTGCAGACCAAATTGTTATTTTTATGTGACTGATGACTAACCAGCTCTATTCAATCCAAGTTTACATTGTCAGCTAGAATGAAAAATAAATATAGAAGTAGAAATAAAGTGCTGTTAGAATGTCATATAAAAAGCTGTGATCCTATTGTTTTTTAGACAGTGCAAGCTGCATTGGATGAAGCCAGACAAGGACGTACCTGTATCGACATTGCACATCGTTTGTCCACCATTCAGAACTCTGATATTATAGCTGTCATGGCTCAAGGATGTATCATTGAAAAGGGAACTCATGAGGAACTTATGGCCATGGAAGGAGCCTATTATAAACTTGTCACCACAGGAGCTCCAATAAGCTAACTGATAGCCAATCAATGAAACTTACTTTATTATGCCTGTACAACATGATTCGGAGTGAGATGTCTGATGTTAACAAAAAAATGACCTTGCAAAGAGGTTTTTATTTTCAAAATTGTAAACAGTATTAATGGAGACAATTTGCCTTATATTCTTGAAGCAAGACTTCTGCCAGACAGTTATTTGTGGTTTGCTTATTTCATTGCAGGTCATTTTGATGCAAAACAAAAAAAAAATTATAAATGGAAATTGCTAAGGTAAAAAAAAAATCCATCTGGGATCGGCGGGGGGAGGCAGATGCCCTAGCCACAAGTGGAAGAATGAAGAAGGTTCATCTAGCATAGTGAAATGATTATGTTGTGTGAACATCAAATGTTCAAAAAAGTACCCGTTTCAGCAGTTTATCCCCCTTCCATATACACTAACAGACAATCTCTTCAGGACTATCTACAGGTTTTCCATTTTTTTTTTAAGTCTGAGAAGAGATCATATAATAATTCATATTCTGAACAGCTGAACGCCTGCTCCCTTTCCCTTCCTGGTTCATTGCTCACCACTACTCTACTCTCATGCCAAAATCACTTACAAAAACTTTGTGGCATCTTTCTGTAATTTAGAGAGTTAGGGGACACACTAAATAGATATCAATAGGAGTAGGTCTTCACATTTTTAAAATATTTTAGTGGACCTCTTTGGTCAAATCAAAGCCGCTGCTCAACTTTTAGATGCCTTGTTGGATGAGCAGTGGCTTTGATTTGACTGCAGTGGACCTCTAAAAATATTATAACATGTAAGTGAAAACCCACTCACAATGACATGGATGGAGTGCACCCCACTATCTCCAAACTAAGATGTCACAAAACACCAGCGCACAGGACAGCATGAGGGTGATGCAGTGGCTAGCAAAAAGCCTGGAAAGGTAAATACTCACTTAGCCAGTTCCACTTGATATAGAATGATGGTCCCTTGCATGACTAAAAAATGAAACTGAGAAAATCTGCAACTAGAACTGTTTATGACCTGACTATGAAGGATACCAGAAGGGGCTTTGGGAGATTTTTTTAAGTGAGCATCATTGGTACTCTTTAAGATGCTGGTAGCTCCACATCTACCATTAAGGGACACAGTACAGCCATGGCTGGTACACACTTATGTTCAAAATGGCACTGGGGTCCCTGTTTGCACTTGTGTACAAATCTCTTTGAAAAGTACTTCTATGTCTAAAAATTATGCTAAGATCAGTTTTGGTCAATTAGCATTCTAAACTGATGCACAGCTCTTGGATCCTTTGACTGCAAGGCATTTCTCCAGAAATTTAGATTAATTTACCATTATGAATTATTTCCTAGTTAATGTAAACATATGGCCACCTCAACATTTCCACCATGCCAGAACCACCACTGGAACTCGGTGGTAAGTGACCAGTGGAAAAAAAAAATAAACACATTAAAAATGCTGACATGTCAGCTGTGGGCAGAAAAATTTAAAATCTTTATCAAAACTAAATAAAAAGGACCGTGGTCCATGCACTGGAATCTCAGCTGACCATGGCCACACAAGAATGTTTTTTTTTATTTTATATAATTGCTGTGACCAAAAAGTAAGACTAAGCAATTATATAAAATTAAATATGGGATGGTGTGTGTAAACTTGAAGTTTACTCACACCCTCAGAGTTAGATGCTATTTATAAACCCCTTGAGCTTTACTCTCAGGGTTTATGTAGCATCTAACCCCTCGGGTGTGTGTAAATGTCTCGTTACACACACTGAGCCATACTTCATTCCATTTATATTTAGTAGCTTTACCTGATGATATGTAGTTATTCCAATCACCTATTTGAGGATAACTTTTTCTTCTCTTATTCTTTATTGACCACTGGGTACAACCTCAGTTCAGATTATCTGTCCTCACGGAGAACACCAGTAAGCAATAATATTTTGTCAACCAATACATCATTTTTGAGGAATGAAACATTAAAGTTTGTTGAATTTGTTGTTATATATTTATGACTGAGTGTTGTAGGTTATGTTATTTTAACTGATGTATATATCATCATTTTGTCCAGGACTCCCGGATTAAAGAACTTCTGACCATAAGTCATTCATGAGAAACAAATAAATAAGGAAGGAGGATAAAGAATGCATATTACTAAATATCATTCAGCAAAATGAGGGATATATTTGTGGTGTAGAAATCCATATAAAATAGTATTAGTTGAAACTGTCCAGGTTTTCATTTTGAAGCTAGATATGTACCTACTCTAGAAGCACAGGCGAAGGCATGCAATGCTTGGGAGGCTTACAGAGACTGACTTAGATTTTATTACAACACATCACAGAAAGGTTCTTTTAGCAAGCATGTTTTATATGCACACTCCATTACATGTGCTTTCTCCAGTGTCTCTCTATGAAAGGTCCCTACTACAGCACAGTACCTATCAGTACTATAGTTTCACCTAGTGGTTATTTATTTATTTCAAAAAGTTTCACCAGGAAAGACATACTGAGCTGGTAACAATTCATTTCCAGATGTGTCCTGGGGGAAGGGAATGAGGAACATAATATAAAGCATTTACAATATCTATAGATAGAATACAGCAATACAAATTAAATGAAGAAATAATACGACTTTAAATACAACTCAGAATAATATATGCACAGGTAAGGTAAACACATTTCTGGGGCAGAACTAGTGAGGGGATGAAGGAAGAATGTTAATGACAATTGCAGGAAGAAGAAATGTGGAGGTTTGCACACCTTGATTCTTGTTTGCTTATAAGAAACAGTTTCTGCTGTACCTTCAAGTTACCTTCAAGTTTATTTGTTTGACTTTTTTCAAAGCCATTACAAATTTTTTGCTAAAATGATCACTAAAACACACTCACATTGTTTTAACATACAACATGTGTCAAACCCACAAACATGTATTATCCTGTTCTGTCCATATCCATTAGAAAACATACTATTTCATTATGTTTCATTATTTTTTCATTTTTATACTTATTTACAAACTCTAAACAGTATAAACTCATCAGAGCACCAACTTCCAAATTTAAAAATGTGCAGCCGCCTGCATGATAGTAACCTACTGCATTTAATGCTTCTATCAATATTTTATTATTAATCCTGTGCTCTAATACACTTTACTGTCTTATACTCTAATATCTGCTATAATTTGCCCAAACTGGGGAGTGATCCTAAATCCCAGAACATAGACTAGAAAATGACCCGGGTACAAAAAAAAAACTCAATAAATACCATTCATTGTTACACCACCATTATTAATCTGTTACTTTCCCAGGGCTTACACTGCTTAGTAGCACTTAATGTAATACCCTGGTTCCCTTGTAAGGGACCTCAAAGTATGCTTAAAGGGTTAATTCTCAGGTGTGTTGAAATACCCAATTGAGGCAGACCATTTTGACCCCCTAATTAGCCCCTCCTGGGCAGGCTTCCCGGAGAGACTTCAATTTGGTCTTTTTATAGCCCTATGCTTACAACTATTAGGAAGTCACAAACACTGAATAACCCAAGCAACATGGGCATAGGGCAACTACGTGGCCAGTCCCTGTCTTCACAATTCACTCCCATAACATTACTTGGTCCCAGAATTTCTGGATCCAACATATCGTGGTCAGCACCTTTTGGTGTCCACTAAACTTACCTCACATGCCCTGGATCAAGTCAAAGCATAATCTAGATATATTCCAACTACCCCCCTGGAGAAAACTTTGTAACAAACAATCAGAAAAACTAAACATCTTAAGAAGCACATATGAGCACATGTAAAAACACATTAGTACTAATTAAAAAAATCTTGTGTAAAGCTTTTAAGCAGTGAATAATCATAAATAAAACAATATGTACTCTAAAAGTCAGTAGGAGACCAGGCTCCATAATGAGTATCCTAATGGAACTTAAAAATGCCTTTAAGTCCCATGCTTTATTGCTGTTTTCTAAGATATAAAGTACATTGAAGAATATCCTTTCAAAATTCACAGGAAGAATTTATGTCAAATAACACATTTGGCAACAAATAACCATATGCAACATCAAAACTGGAAATTCTATTTCAGTGCCTGAGCTTACTAACTGCATGGCCAGGGCATTTACAATGTCTTAAAAACTGGCATTCCTTTAATTTGAATGTAAAGCCACTTGTCACCCTTTTAGCCAAAACAAAAAATGTTCATACCTGTGCGCAACAGAGCATATCCACATGTGGCTGTCACTAGTCAACTTTCTTTATATGTACTTTTACCAGGATCAGGGTTATAAACTTTACCAGCAGAGATATCTTTTTACTCAGATTTCTCATGGATTACAAAGCATATCTCCTCTTCCCATTCCTTTCCTTAAACCATTGTGGAAACATTGTTCCCCAACTCTGGGTTTTTACCAACTGACTTGGCTTCAGTCTGGTCATTTGAAGGCCTCATCCTTCTCCTAATTTCTTATTCATTCTGACTATGTCTCTGTCATTCTTCACTCTCCACTACATCTGCAAACAGCTTCCATGGCACACCGAAATCAACATTCCTCATACAAGCTGAGAGGTTAGACTTTGACTCCTGTCTCCTAAAAATAAAAAGAGAGTATGCTCTTCTAAGCGCAGTAAGTACAATATGATAGACAAGGCACTAAACCTCTCGTCTCCTTAGACAACGGTGTCATACCTTTTGTTATAAATAAGAAGCTTTTCTTTATTTTGTAAACTTTATTTATTTGAGCAGTCAAGTTAATCAATCATTTCACAGTTACAGATTTGGCATCTTTTCAGACAGGAGTTAATTAAGTTACACAAAGAAAACACACATCATATATCATAGAAATCCATGCCAATATTCATCTAACCTTGCATCGGAACTTTTTCTAAACGTTCACCTTGGGTCTACTCCTGATTTTCATTAATAGTTCTAAGTGGTACACTAAAAGGTTGGAAACCTGGCCTGTGGCAATGCCTCTACTACGGGGACCCATACTTCTGAGAATTTATCTGGTTGTCCTCTAACATTGTACTGTATTTTCTCATATTTCATAAACTCGAGAAAGAGATTTATCCATTCAGCAAAAGTGGAGGTTGAGGGGAGTTTCCAATGTAAAGCCAAAGCTTTTAAGCCCATTACATTTTCTAATCTCCTCAAAATATCATGTTTATTCCTCCAAGAAGATCCTGATGTAAGTTCACCAGGAGGAAGGCCCAGCATAACTTCCACAGGGTCTAATCTAAGTGCAAGCCCCAACATTTTAGAAAGTATTTCTTGGATTCCTGCCCAATAGGTCTGCACCTTATTGCATTTCCAAACCATGTGGAAAAAAGTACTCTCATGAATCTCACATTTAGGACATATATGGAGACATCAGAGTTAATTATATGAGTCAAGTATGGGGTATGATAAGTTCTAAGGAGCACGTTATATTGTATAGCTCTGGCTCTGTTATTTACAGAACACCTCAAACAATTATTCACTATAGAGTTCCAGTCACCCCCGATTAGCCCATCTGGGTGTATGTCCATTTCCCACTTATCCTTAAACTTCCTTAACATGTCAGGCATAGCTCCAATTAAAATTTTATAAACCCTTCTCAGAGGTTTAAACTTAGGGTCATCTGACTTTCCCCAAAATAACTCCTCCAATGGGTTGCAAGATATACCTTCCTTCTGTTTCAGTCTACTTAATATTGTTTTAAAGGCCTCGCTTAGTTTAGAATATAGAGTAAAGTGAGAGGTCTTAATCTTATTTGCCAATACCAGGTTGTCAAAGAAAGTTATTTTACACTCTGACATTACATGCTTTACTAAATATAACCCCTGTTGGACCACTGTTTCAACACTGGTTTATCCCATATGGAGGGACCCCACTCCCCTTGTAATATTTTATCAATTAAACTGTCAGAAGAAATCCCAATCTCCTCATTTATCCATTGATGAGCCAGTTTCCAAGCCTTAATCAAGTTGTCCGTACATGGATGATAGGGAGTCTGCACTGAGAGATTTGCTCCACATGGGGCCAAAACTTCATGGTATATTGAGCTGACCCAAGCTGGCTGGTCCTCAGGTTTCCTTAAACAATCTTGAATGAGGACCAGCTGAGAAGCTACCCAGTAGTAATGCACCTTCAGGAGGCCCAATCCTCCCCTATTTTGAGGGAGCCACAAAATTGACTTTTTTGTCCTAGGCCTATGATTATTCCATAGTATCTAAGTGATGGAACCTTCGATTCTTTTAAAATGTTTCAGTGGAACTTTAAGTGGAACTGATTGGAAAAAGTAAAGGAACTGAGGCAGAACTGGCATTTTAACTAAATTGACTCTGCCCAATAAAGTCAGGGGCAGCGATCTCCAAGACTGGCAATCATCTTTTATTTTTTGTATTAATTTTTTCATATTAAAATTTACTAAGTTTGACAGTTTAGAGGGGATCGATATTCCCAAGTATTTTATTATTTTAACAGGCTGAACTTCCGTCTGGCCTATTTTAATAGAATTTTTCGTTTCCCCCAACGGCATCCACTCACACTTACTCCAATTAATCTTGTGGCTGGAAAAAGGACCATATCTACCAAAAATAAGTGATAATTCCTTCATAACCTCCCCTGGTGAGTCTAGAAACAACAATATGTCATCCACAAAAAGGGAAATCACATGTTCTCTACTTCTCCATTGAAAACCTCTAAGTCTAGGGTTGTCCCAAATAGTCTGTGCCAAGGCCTCAATTGTGAGAACATATAGTAATGGGGAAAGGGTCAGCCCTGCCTCATGCCTCTAGTAAGGGTAAAAGGGGAAGACAAATTATTGTCGGTAAGGATTTGGGCTTTAGGGTTTTTATATAAGCTTCCCAACCACTGCATCATATTGGGGCTTAGACCAAATTTCCTCAACACAGCCATCATAAATGGCTTTTAACATGATCAAAGGCCTTCTCCACATCTAACGCTAACAGGCCTCCCAACTTTCTCTTGGGCCATTGATACATTATGTTAATAACCCATCTGATATTATGTTTAACTTGTTTGCTTTTTACAAAGTCTCCTTGGTCAGGGTGAACCAGTCTAGGGAGGAAAACCTCTAATCTATTTGCCAGTAACTTGGCTATGATCTTATAGTCTGCATTTAGCAGTGAAATTGGGCAATAAGATGAGCATAGGAGGGGGTCCTTTCCTGGCTTGGGTAAAACTGTAATTGTGGCTAAGTTCTGCAAAGATGGGCACTCTCCCTCAGTCAATGATTCAACTATCATCTCTAGCATGGTCTGACCTAGTTCATCCCATAAGATTTTATAAACCTCAGCTGGAATGCCATCCAGCCCTGGAGCTTTACCCCGTTTAGATTTCCACATCACTTCTTTTAATTCTTCTATAGTAAAGGAGGATTCGAGCTGTTCCACTTCCTGATTAGTAAGCTGGGGCAAGCTAATTTCCCTCAAAAAGTCATCTGAGTTGGCCCCTTGGGGGTATTCTGAGGTATATAAATGTGCATAATAGGCACAAAATGTTTCATTTATTTTCTGCTGATTGTACGAGGTCTCCTCTCCTCTCCTTCAGCTACCACTCCTGGAATTGACCTGTCGGCCCTTTGTCTCTTAACCAATCCAGATAACCACTTTCCAGCCTTGTCACCTTCAAAATAAGAAAAGGATTTGGTCAAAATAAGTGCCCTTTCAACTCCCTGAGAGGAAGTCTGGTTCAATTCACCTTTTAGTCATTTTAAAGATGTCAATTTTATGTTATCATGTTTGACCATTAACTCTTTTTCCAAAAGCCGAATTTGGAGTTCCAACTCCTGCTCTTTTTTTGTAATAATTTTTTCTTATATGAAGCATAGGCAATAGTTTCCCCCCAATTGAAGCTTTAAGATCATCCCAAATTGTTCTCAGGTTAGTAACCCTGGGCGATTAATTACAAGAAAGTCTTGAACATGTTTTTTCAATTGTTGAACAAATGCAGTGTCTGCCAAGAGGCTAGGGTCCATTTGCCATGATGGGGCACCCTTCAGTCCCCCCCTCCTCACCATCACTTTTAAGGGGGCATGGTCAGAAATTAGAAACTGGGCCATAAGAGGCCTCCGCCATATCCCCCATTTTATCTTTGGTCAAAAATAGATAGTCCAGTCTTGTAAAAAATTTGTGTGCATTTGAGTAAAAGGAATACTCCCTGGTGGCCGGGTGGCAGAACCTCCACGCCTCCAATAGGGATCTCCCGTCAGTCAAGTGGCAAAGTGCTCCCACACTCCTTGGGGTAGGCCTTCTCCATACTCCTGAGTGGTCTAGATGAGGGTCTCGGTATGTATTCAGATCTCCCCCTATGATAATGTCATCTGGAAATGGGGCTAATGCTGTTTCCAAATGTGTAAAAAAATCAGGGGAGTCTATATTGGGACCATAAAGAGAGGCCAATGTGACAATGGAGCCACCCAAATTGGCCACCCCACTGACATATCTGCCCTGAGGGTCAGAAGTTGTAGATAAAACCCTATGAGGGAACCCCGGCCTAATCCATATCGCTACTCCACGTGCTTTTGAGGTGTAAGGTGCAGCTAGCATTGTCCTCCCAAGAGCAGTGCAGACACTCCATTTCTTCCCTTGTTGAATGAAGTTCTTGCAGAAATACTATATCTCCTCTCATTTTAGATGCAATTTGAGTCCAGACCCTTTTTCTTTTAATGGCCAAGTGTAGACCATTCACATTCCATGTTACCAAGGTTATATTAGCCATAATAAAGGTAATCTTTAACAACCTTAACCCGTCTTATATGCCATTTTATCATTAGTGCTAACAGACAACTACTGCTGATAGATAATTTTGGAAACACTTTAAGCCCCTTCACAACATAACACTTCCCCCCTCACTTACTAACAAACAACTAACATCAACCAGTTTTGAAAAACAACAACCAAGTCCCTTTCTGTTTATTAATCCCTCTTGTAACATCTCTAAATCACCTAAACCAACCCTGATTCCCTTAAGGAGTTAAAAATTTAACCTTAGAAACCCTCTACTTTTCGTGGATTGAGCATCCACCCCTTGTAATAATTTTACCTCTTTGCTATATCTTCATTATGTAGTATATTAATTATTAAATTCCCCTCAACATCCCCACCCAAACAAAACTATAGATCCATCTATTTTTTTGCTCCACTCTAGGAAATAGTGGGCTATAAACCTGGACTAAGAAAAACAAAAATCATATAAAATTATCAACTTTCGGAGATGCGCAGGGAATTGCTGCCCCCTACTGTCAGCCACTGGGGCAGACCTTCCCAAGCAAAATGGTTGATTCAGCATTAACATGATTGCTCTTACTGAGCTGTATTTATACAGCATCTCCCAGATATAATAGTTAATGTAAAATACACGTAGCGCAACAAATTAAAAACAAGAAAAGAAATGAAAAAACACATTAGCCCTACTGCTTCTCAAAACATTGAATGAGCCAACAATCAGTGATGGATTGACTTATAGAGACTTTTACTAGATATATTAAAAGTCAAAACAGGCTCAACAGCCAGTCCATATAATTAGTAAAGGAACATCAGCTGAAAGTCAAAGGGGAGAAGCAGCCTGGTCGATCTATTTAAAATTACAGGCCCCGCAAATCCTACAATTCATGAGAGGAAGACTAGGTGAAGGGAAAAGAGGGGCTCCCAATCCAGCCATTATAGGCCCCTACCGGAGTTACGGATCGGTAAAAAAGCACCCTCCCCCCCCAGTCCGAAGCCTCATTCAGCAATACCTTTTCCAAATAACAATCAATTAGCCTTAAAGATTTCCAGGCCCTGCACATATTCCAGTGCTGAAGAGGGATCGGTGAAAGATCTGGTATTTCCTCCAGGTGGCCTAATGATCATTCGCGCTGGGTAAGCAAGCATGAAGGGGCAGTTCTTAGAATTAAGAAGCCTTCAAACCTCTGAGAATGCTTGTCTTTGGATCTGAAGGAGTCGGGAATAGTCCGGGTAGATGCTTACTCTCCTCTGCTGCTCCATTATTGTGCCCACTTTCCTCGCCGCTTCCAGGATCTTCACCATGTCTTGATATCATAAAAATGTTATGATCAGGTGCCTTGGTCTTTGGTCAGCCAAGGGTTTAGGGCCCGGAGACCGGTGCGCTCTCTGAATCTCAAGGTCGATATCTTGGGGCAGCTGTAAGGAGACAATGAGCCATTTTTTAAGGAAGATTGCACAGTCTTTCCCCTTGAACCCCTCAGGAAGGCTTATTATTCTTATGTTGCAATGCCTTTCATGATTTTCATGGTCATCAACAGCCTGTTTCAAAATTTCAATTTCTCTTAGCGTTTTTGTTAGATCAGAGGCATACGAGGTAGATCTATCTTCTTGATCACTCACTCATTGTTCCACTTCCCCCAGACGCCACTCGTGAGTCTCAACCATTTCTGAGGTAGCGTTTACAGCTTGCTGAAGGTGTTGTAGTTGAGCTGTAATGTTATCAAAGCCTGCTTCCATTCTGGTTCCTAGTTCATATTTTAAATCTTTTAATAGGCATTCTAGCTGTTGGTACCCTCCAGCCATTGTCGAGTTAGAACTCCCTTCCAACACCTTTCCCTCTTCGTTCAAGGCTGATCTCGATGTGGCATTTGCTAGATCAACCTCTAGTGTCTCTTCCAATGCTGTCCCAGGCCTAGCAGGACCTTTCATGGGAGACTCCCTCGGGGTAGATTTAAAATAAATTTTGGCTTGCTTTCTACCCGATTTTGGAGCAGACGACATCAGTACACCTTTATCTCTACCAGTCTTTGAAAAATGTTTAAGTCTGGGCACGATGGTGAGGAGATTTCAAGGGATGGATACAGAACTCCTGGTTTAAGCAGCCATTCCACTCTGATGCTAGGCCATGCCCCCAATAAGAAGCTTTTCTGCACATATAGTGCTTCTGATACCTCTAATTCACAGTATTTATGTTGCATTAGACCACCTCCAATGGCTCGCATAAGCTGCATCCCTGGTCATAATTTTGGCTCATTTTGCTGCTTTAGAACATGGCCATCCTCCTTTCCTCTTAGGGTTCTTATCAGGGATCTTATCCAGCAAAATGCTCGAAAGCTTAACTCGAGCAAAATAAAGCAAAACAAACAGCTGGTTCATACTTCTCTGTCTTACTGACCATTTAAACAACATAGCTACAGCACTACAACTACAATGCTAATAAAAATGCTGTAATCTAGCGAACATACGGCCGATGACCAGTTTGGCCAAAACTTCTCAGTTTCTGCTGTATTATAATAAAATCTATAAATAAAAAGTACAAAAAAAAAGAAGGTGTGACTTTAAGGAGAAAGAGGAAGAGGCAGAGTGAATAGACAAAGGAAAGGAGGACCAATGTTTAGGAAAGTGATGAGAGAAAGCAGATTGACCAGCTGTAGATTGCCTAAATGGAATAGTGAGGGAATGAAAAGCAATACTACATAAAGGACATCAGGAAGCTGAGGGAGAGGATAAGAAGCAAATAAGATAGGAAGGAATGAAACTAAGCCAGAATTTTGATATAAAGGAGGCACACTGGGAAAGGCACCAGGCATCAAGAGAGAGGAGTGGAAGAGCAGCATAGATTGAGCAGTGGTGAGTATGTGGGGGACAATCTAAAGCAAAATGACAAAAAGAGTTGAAAAGGTGGTCCAGTCTGGCAAGGGTGGATTTGGGAGCTCTACTGTAGACTATATCACCATTATCAAAGATGGGGAGGATTATCTTTAAACTAACACTGAACATCGACAAAGTCTAGCTGAAGCTGTGAAGTAAGATCATGAGAAGATAAACATTAGAACGTTCTGTTAGTTATCAGTGCATTTCCCCTTCTTTGAGTTATTAACTAGGTAACATTCTTAAGGATGTATATTATTTAAGTACTGTATTTTGCTTGTTCACTGCTTTTGGTGATACTTTGGTGGCCCTTGTACAGGGCCAGATTTACCTTGCCATGGGCCCTATGCACAGCAGTGACCTTATCCCCCCCACACTCATTACCCTGCCCTCAAAGATTTTGCTACAGTTACATCTTTACATGAAAATAAAACCAAATGCCACAATTAGATAGGCAAACACTCAGCATCATTCGCATTCATGAATCTGAAATCCCCTAGTGTCCCATGAATTAGTCAACCCAGTTAGTTCTCAATCTGCCTGTAAAAAAAATTTGGAGGGGGGCAGAAGGTGTGAGGTAAAGGTGAATAGTTGAGAAATTGCTACCAAGAGTTGTAAAGTAACCACTACACTCAAGATCTGTTTAAAATAATGTAATTTATTTAAAAAGTTACTTACATACAGTGCTGCTCATCTGCCCCACATTATGAAATATATCCCTCATTTTAACCCTTAAAAGTGCTGTCTTCCACATTTGTCTCATATAGAAAAGGTGCTGCTCAGAGTAGTGCCATCAATTCAGACCTTAATGCAGAAATTCATAATATTCTAGGATGCATAATTTTGTACACATGAAAAAACACTTGTTTCCTAAGTGTTCTGAAGTTGTATCTCCATTTCTGATGTTGTGTCCCACAGTATGTAAGCTAGTGCCCATATGTTCCACATCTTTAGTGTTTTTGTTCCACACGTTTCAGTTTAACTACTAGTACTATAAATAACTATCAACCCTTTGCCACTATCAACCCTTTAGCACTGCTAAAGGGTCGATACAGTTATTTATGGAACTAGTTATCATTCTCTGCAAGGACAGACTTTTACATCTATGATGCTGCAGTGCAGGATCACGCATACCACAAATCTGAATAATTAAATGCAGAAATAAAGAAGAGGAGCAGTTTTTAAGTAACAAACAAACAAAAAATAAGTGCAATTCACCAAGGATTTAATGACCTCTTAAATAGGAGCATTTCCTGATCCATACTGGCAGACAACAAAGGAGACCGGAGACCCACCTCACTGATACAACTCCTGGAATTCTGGATGCCTGTGCCTCACATCACCCACACACAGACAAATGCCTTGCTGCCTCACCCATCCCAGAATGCTGTCAGTCTACACCTAAAGCCTGCCTTCTCTCAGCCACTTACCCAAATCAGAGTGCCTAGCTGTTGCTTTCTTCTTGGGGAAAGATTCCAGGCCTGCTGCCCATTCCAGAGAGTAAATACTGCTAGTGCACCAGTCTTGTCTGGCCTGGTGCTGCTAAGATGTACTGGGCTGACAGGCAGATTCTCTCCTCAGTGGCTTGCTTCTTGGAGGTAAAAAAAAAATTACATATCCAACTGCTCCCGACCCACTCAACTGACTAGAGTTCATCCTCTCAATTGACTCACATGAGATACATGAGTAAAGGACATCAAAAACAGAGGCACTGGCACTGCCTATTACATAATGATGCACATGACACCAGTGAAAAAGATCCTTCAGTGGTCCAGACCTTAGTGTCATGCATACAATGTAAAGACAACTGGGGGGGGTGGCTGGAACAATAATGCTTTTGCTGTGTGGAGGGCCTGTGCAACCACCAGACTTACTCGCATGCCCCCCCCAACAAGACTGACCTCACTGACCTGGCTATCTGAGTCTGCTATTCAAAATACTAGAAAAAATATGCTGCATTCATAGGAGTTGGGCTAGGCATGGCTTTTTCTTTTACTCAGACTAAGCATAGTTTCAGTTATGGTAAATCTGGCTGTGCCCTTGCGAAGTCTTGTTAGCATGTCTTGTTGCATGTTTCTTGGAATGACTATTCTGTCTCCGGAGAGCAGCAGACCATTAGAGTCTGAAAGGCCTCCTCTTACTAGAAAGAATGTTTTAAAGAGCTACTGACACCTCAAAGAAAACTTTAAAAAACAATAATTAGGTACAATTCTGCTTGCATTCCATTTATATTTCATATATTTCTCCTCCCCATAATTTATTACTAAGGAAATGTGATTTCATATATGATCATTGTCGCTTAGAGTTTATTTTGAGTTCATCTGCCCTTGTCGCTTACTCTCTATTCCAAGTCATAATCTTCTGTTGTGACACACAGTCTGTAGCCAAGGGAGTAATTGAGAGTTCACAAGCAGTGCTCTATGACTTCAGGTTGGGAGAATGCAGCAGGAACAGATGAACTCTTGAGGAGCAGAAATTCTGTTTTCATTCAAATGACCTCAATAATAAATAATGGGGAGGAGAAATACAGAACTAATGAAAAATACAAGCTGGACTGTGTCTAAATATTATGCTTTGTTAAAGTTCACCTGAATATGTCACCAGCTTTTTAACACTATTTGTAACATGGCAAAGATAAGTAGCACAAAATAAAGACAAGTAATAGGTGCAAAAGCATCACATGGCATACTTTGGAGATGGCATTAATTTAGCAATAATGCCACCCTCAAAGTGAAGTACCATGACCACACAGCTGAAAAAGCAGCAGAGCACAAAATGTTATTCTAGCCCAGGGGAGCGGTGCTTGTCTGTGCCACCCACCCACCCAAATGTCCATGATTGTGTGAGCATATTAGTTACCGGGATTGTGCAGGAATGTACATGGGGAAATGCCATGGACATGCACCACCACAGATGAGCAACCAGTGAGGCAGTCTGGGAGCGAGACGCACTGTCACAGGGACCAAAAGGTGAAATGCGATCTGCGGTCAATTTGCAATACTTTGCAGTAGATGAGACAGGCAATTACAAGTAATTCTGTGCAAAAGAGACCCAGGAGACCCGTAACAGTTGCAATGATGAAGTCAAGAAACAAATGAGCGGGCAGCAGAAAGACACGCATCAAATGGAATGGAGTGACATCAGACCGATGCCATAGAGACACACAGAAGGTCAGAAAATATGCAAAAGAGATTCACTCGCAAATAGTGGATCATACAAATGAGCATGTGATGGACCTCCTACGGTGCCTATTAAAATAATAGCTGGGCAGATCTGCTAAATTGTTACAAACAAATGTTGACACATAGTTTGTTGACAGATACGTTCCTTATTGTTTTGACAATATCAGCATATAAATCATACTCAGTGAAATGTCGAAAAAGTGCAGAACAGAAATGCAAACAGTGCAAAATGTGCTTGTATTGTTTTATTGACAGTATCAGAATAACAGTCATAGTTAACATATTATCCTGGAAGCCATGTTACAAGAGCACTCCGAAGGTGGCATCTAATGGGGAATTAATGCATGGTTGGGCTGTTGTAGGCACTCACAAACTATGCATTAATTCCCCATTAGATGCCACCTTCATCGTAGCTTAATGCTTACTAGGCACACTCTTGATGTTTCTTGGCCATTCGCCTCTCATGAAACACAAAATTATATGAAGTCCAGAATCTCTGGATGTACTTTGTCTAATTTGTTGCAGTTTTGAATTCGACATTTGCTTTGAGAATTGCAAGGATTCTTCATAGGATTTTATTTCCTCAATCCTAGCATAAACGTCTGACTCTATTACAATCACTGGATGGCTGCATAAGATATCTCCTACCACCATCACCTTGCCTGGCACAAGTTCTACTTGGGGATTGTACCTCATCATCAGCATGAAAAGTTGTCGACATCTCACTGGTACACCTTTGCATTCTTTGCAATTTATGAGTGGTACCAATGGCTTGTGGTCTATCAAAAGCTTGAAAAAAGACAATACATACAAATACTTTGCACATTTTTCACATGCCCACACTGCTGCTAGGCATTCCTTTTCAACATGTGCATAGAGAGTCTCTGCATCTGAAAATATATGGAACCAATATGACACTGGTTTCTGCTTGCCATCATGATCTTGTGATATTACTCCCAAAT
Source organism: Neoceratodus forsteri (assembly GCA_016271365.2). Taxonomy (NCBI): domain Eukaryota; kingdom Metazoa; phylum Chordata; order Ceratodontiformes; family Ceratodontidae; genus Neoceratodus; species Neoceratodus forsteri. Next base: position 786,244,436 of record CM028132.1, read on the forward strand.
ATGTCTTAGCTACTGGCACTAGCACTTATGATTACAGATTTCCAAGCATCATAAAAAGTAAGTAGGGGTACTTCAGATACAAGCTGTTTCTCCTTGTTAAAAGCATTCCCCTTGCATTTGGCCACAATTCCACACTGTATATCTTTTCAGAAGTTCATTCAAGATGTGTGTCACCTCTAGTACCTTAGGTAAGTACCTGCCCAGGTAGTGGATTATTGCTAGAATTTTCCTTAACTCAGGAACAGAACTAGGAGGTTCTATTTCTTTAATGGCTCTTACCTTCTCAGGATCTGGTCTTATGCCATGTTCATCTATCCTGTGTCTCCAGTAGTTCATCTGCTTCTGGTACAGTAAGCATTTCCCTTTATTCAGCTTTAAACCAACTGCCTGGGTTGCTTCCAGCAGTTGAGCCAATCAACTGTCATGTTCTTCCTTTGTATGTCCATATACCAGGATGTCTGCTATATAGGTAACTAGCTACCCCTTCCAGGTTCTGCAGTAGTTCTATTATCTTCCTGTGGAAGATGTTTGGTGTACAGGTAATACCAAAAAGAAGCCTACAAAAATAATATCTTCCAAATGGTGTAATAAAAGTAGTTCATATCATGACCCCTTGACCTAGAGCATATTTTTTTCTGAAAAATGCTTCCCTCATGTACCTTATTTATTTCAGCAAAGTATTTGAAAGTCTGTATCAAATCCCCACTCTACCTCCTTTCCTACAAGGAGTACATATTGAGGTCCTTCAGTCTCACCTCATAGGGCTTTTTATGCAGACCCAGCACCATTGTAGTTGCCCTCTTCTCAACTGTCTACACTCTGCCTATGTCCTTCTGGAGATGAGGTCTCCAGAACTGGATACAGTACTCTAGGTGAAATCTTACTAGTGCTGTATAAATCATCATTAAGGATTTATTTGTTCAGCAAAAATCATTGCAAAACAAACAAACATACAATTCTATATACACAGATGTGTTAAAAAGTATCAACATCAATCAATCAATGAGCTATACACCTTTGATCAATTTCTAGCTCATGATTAATGCAATAATAATCATACCACTCTTTGCTCAAATACAAATTCAGAGCAGGTCAGGCCTACTCCATTTATTTCATTTTGATACAGCAGCAATGAAATTATCTAAAACAAGCTATTTCATACCCAGTGTAATACACCAAGTAGAATTTCCTACTAATAATGATGCTACTTTTTTTGTAATCATAGAAAATGTTTTAATACATTGTCTTTAAGACATTACACAGCAAGTAATGCAGCCACATACATGTGTAGAGTCAAACACCATCAAGGATAAGCATAGTACTGTATCTGACAATAACATTCAGGAACTCTTGAGTACCATTAAAAACAAGGTGGAGACATGAACATGTCTAATAAGCATATTCAAGATAGAGGTAAAGGTAACAAAAAAGGCGAGTACTTACACCCTTTACATTAGTGCAGTAACAGAGAAAGATACTAAGCTATACACAAGTTGGTCTACCAATCATGGAGGGGGATTTGCAGGCAGTGTTAGGAGTTTACAGAAGTCAGATTGCAGGTATGGACCCCATTTGACATGGTAAAGCCACGTGGTATTCCTTTGGAGGTGGTATAGTCTTTCAAAAAGGGAGAGGTGGACTAAAGCTGCATGCCACGCTCTCCGAGTGGGCAAGGAAGGTTGGTGCCAGAACCTGAGAAGGAGACTTTTGGCTTCTAGTAGGGCTGACAAAAACCAGTCTTGAAGAGGTCTAGGTAGACTGACCAATGATGTTGTGTCACCCAGGAGCAATTTGGGGTCAGTAAGGACAATTTGGGAGTTCAGTACTTTAGAAAGGTCAGAGGCTATCATTTTCCAAAATGCAGCAAGGTGGGGGCATGACCAAAGTACGTGCATAAGGTGTGCCTCAAGTTGGGAACACCTCCAGCATTGGCTTTGGCTAAGCAAACCTCATATGTGAAGGGTTGCAGGGGTATGGTAGCAAATCAACAGAACTTTTAGCTGCAGAAAGTGACTATTAGTGTCACTTTGAGTCCAGCAGGTACCCTTGAAGTAGGAGCTCCACTGGCCTTCAGAGATGGGGAAGCCCAAATGCTCGGCCCATTTCAACCTACAGGGTAAACTTGTATTTGATTGTGAGTCCCTCCATGTGTTATAGAAATGGCCCATGAGGCCTTAGGATGTGGGATGGGTATGCTGACAAGTTAGCCATTGCCAAGATGCAGCATTGACACAGCTGGTAAGGAAGGGTTGTAGGGCACTGTGGATTTGCAAATATCGCCAAAGATCTTTATGTGGCAAGTAAAATTTAGCTTGCAACTGGGCAAAAGGTAACAGGGGAGTAGTGCTTGATGGGGAGAGATCCTGAATCATCTGGATACCACACTTTTGCCAAGAAGGCCACTGAACTGGGATTTCATCAATTTGAATAAGGTGATTAGGCCAGAGTGGGGCATACTGTATTGGGGGGTACCAGGCTTGTTTAGATACATGGAACTTGGACATGAGACGTTACCAGGCACGAGATGTACCTATGACTGTGGGTGGGAGGTGCTGGGGTAAATGTGTATGAGGTGCACGAAGGGCGTAAAGGGCTGTGGTACTTACTAGGTCTGATTCCAGCTGGACCCAAAGAGAGGTGCCCATGGGGTGAGGCATAAACCATCTGGTTGCATGGGCTGCCATACAGGCCAGATGATAGCCCAAAAACCAGGGTACATTAAGGCCTCCACGAGACCAATGTGCTCTCAATTTTTGCTTACTCCATCTAGGAGATTTATGATCCCAGAGGAGAAACATAGAAACATAGAATTTGATGGCAGATAAGGACCGCTTGGCCCACCTAGTCTGCCCATTTCCCTACCAAATGGATAAACTGCAGATCCTAGTTAATCAGCAGCCTACTTCTTTCTGCCCCCAACCCCTAGAATTGCTCTTATGACTGTCCCATGCATGCTTGAATTCCACCACTGTTTTTGACTCCACAACCTCCTCTGGAAGGCTGTTCCATGCATCCACAACCCTCTGTGAAAAAAATTCTTAAATGACCTCTGAGCCAACCCCCCTCTATCTTCAAATTGTGCCCCCTTGTTCTTGCACACCTCTTGTTTTGAAAGATGCTACCCTTTTGGACTTTGTTGATTCCCTTGAGGTACTTGAAAGTTTCTATAATGTCCCCCCTCTCCCTCCTTTCCTTGAGGCTATACATATTAAGCTCCTTAAGTCTCTCTTCATATGTCTTCCAGTGCAGACCCTGCACCATTTTAGTTGCCCTAGGAGGCAAGAGGTTAGCTGTTCCAGAGAAGCAAACAGTTTAGGAGAGAGTGAGGGATGGGTAACTTATTGAAAAGGTATTGGACACTGAGAAGGAGAAGCATGTGAACTGCCGCCACTCTGCCAGGTAATGACAGTTGTAACTTACACCACCTCTCCACTTCTGTGGACAATTGTGCCAATTAGGGGGAGAAATTAGCAGATTTGAGGGTGGACCACTTAGTTGGTAATTGAACCCTGAGATAGACAAAGCCTTGTTCTGTTCAAGAGATGCTGGTGCCCTGGATACAGGCTGTGGTGCAGTGAGCATTCAAGGGGGCCAGGGTGGTCTTTATTTGATTGATTCACAAACCAGATAAGTTCGTAAAATTTTCCAGGATCTGGAGCACTTCTGGTATGGACTGCTGGGGGTTAGACAGGGTTAAAAGGAGATCATCCACATATGCCACCACCTGGTAAGGGTGGTCCACTACTACAATGCCCTGGATCAGTGGTGAGACAATGAAATCCCAAATAAGGGGGTCCAAGACAACTAGAAATAGAAGAGGGGAAAGGGGCAGCCTTGTCTGGTGCCCCATGTAGGGGGAAAGAAGGAGAAATGTCACAGTTAATGAGGATATGGGCCATAGGGGAACAATAGAGTGTGCATACCCATTGTCTGAAATGTACCCCAAATCCATAAAGGTGGAGGACTTCAGTTAGATAGTCTCACTCTATAGAGTTGCACGCCTTAGAGAAATCAATCACCAAGGTGGCCATGGAGTGGGAGGCTTTAGAGGCAAACCATTTAAGGTTGAGCAAGAGTCTGGTGTTGTCAACCCCGGTCGTCCCCTGCATAAAGCCCACCTGAGTGGGGTGGATGATCGATGGGAGAACAGACATCATTCTGGTAGCCAGGACCTTGGCTAGAATCTTTGTGTCAATGGATGGTAGAGAGATTGGCCTGAAATTGGCACAATCTAATGGGTCAGTGGATTTTTTGTGAAGGAGGATAATGAGTGCATCCCTCATGGTAGGAGGGAAAGAATCAACTTCATGGAAAGCTTGCAGGACAAGTTGGAGTGGGTGAAAAATGTTGGGGCTGAGGGCCTGATACAATTCCATGGACATGCCATCCGGGCCCGGGGCTTTCCCTCGAGCCTTTTTCGAGAGTGCTAGCAGGAGTTCCTTACATGAGATAGGGGCATCTAACTGAGCTACCTGCTCAGGAGTAAGGGCTGGAAGAGAGACATGCTGACAGAAACTTTAAACCCCTTGTTATAGCTCAAGGTCAGTTTTGGTAGAGCAGGACTAATAAAGGGATTCATAAAACTGGCTCATGGTAGTATTGATAGCTTTGAGGTTAGAGGCTATGGAGCCCATTGGGGTACGAAGGGTATGTATCTACATGGCTGCTGGTTGTTTGAGAAGACAAAAAGCAAGGAGCTTGCTAGAGCTTACTCTGCCAACCTAAAAGGTCTGTTTCAACCTGAGAAGTAGCCATTCGGCCTTCTGATGCAATATAGTATTGATCTGGTACTTGAGGCCCACAATTTGGGGGTGCAGGGTACTGTCGGGCCCGGTCCGGGGAGTGATCTTAAAAAGTCCTTCCAAAGTGGCTAGGACGGCCTGCAACTTGGACAGAGTCACCTTGTGGACTTTATTGCAAGCTGCGGTGAAGGAAATGATGTGGCCACATACATCCACTTTGAAGGCCTCCCAGACCATTCCAGGGCATACTCCACACTCAGAGTTCAGCAAAAAATAGTCTCTGGTGGCCTGTGTTAGCATAAGGCAGAAGTCAGAATCCTTGAAAAGGCATGGGTTGCAATGCCAGCGGACTCTTGGGGGGGTGGTCAGGGGGGTATATGTAAGGGATACAGGGGAATGATCTGAAATCAGGATTGAGCCAATACATGGGTCAGAAAGACCCCTGGCTGCTGATTCATTGGTCAGACAGTAGTCTATACGACTATGTGTCTGGTGGACCATAGAGTAGAAAGTGTAATCCCTACCAGTAGCGTGGTTCCTGTGCCAAACATCAGTGAGAGCCCAGTCATCCATTAAGTCCTCGAGGGACTGTCTGGCTTTAGGAGTAGAATGTGGCATGGGTTGGGATTTGTCCAAGAAAATGTCACCTACCATATTGAAATCCCCACCCAGAATAATAGGGAGCAGTGGGGCATCAGGCTGCAACTCAGACAGAGCTTGGCTAATCACAGGGAAAAAATCTGCATGCTCCGTGTTGGGGGCATATATATTGCCCAACAGTATAGAACCCTACAGTGAGGATAACCTGACCATCAGCCATCTACCATGGGTATCCTTTCAGACACCCTCCACTTTCCAAGGGGAGGCACAACAAAAAAGGATAGCCACCCCTTTGGATTTGGTGGTGGGCGGACTAGCTAGGATCTCCCCCACCCAGGATTTCTTCAACCATGTGGTTGATTTAGCCAAGAGATGTGTTTCTTGAAGAAGTGCAACATCAGCCCTTAAAGACCTTAGATGTTGTAGTACTTTTGTATGCTTGATTGGGTGAATAAGCCCTTTGACATTTCAGGATATCCAATGATAACCCCTGGGTGTGGGGGGGTCCAAGGCCATACTCCGACCTACTAAATAGAAAGAGGTACTTACTGTGGTTCCTGGGGAGGGAGGGGGTAAGGGAGCAGCTGTACCTGGAGAGATGAGGTATCTAAGAGAGACCAGTACTGCAAATCTGAACCTTAGATCTAGAGGCTTTAAGCATTGCCAGATGAGTCAAAAAAGCTTGTCCTTTGTATGAGAGAAGGCTGCAAAATGAGTAAAGACAAAAACAGATTAACAAGCAAATACATAAAGACTGCTATTATGGGCCAAATAGCCCAACAATTTAATAAGTGGATGTTAGAAAATATCACAACAGTGCAATAAACCACTATGAGGAAGGAGGTCAAGGCAAACAAGGGTTGTAGTTTGGGTAATAAAGCACCCTCACTTAGGTTCTTGGTTGGAACTGCACAACAGTGAAGAAACACAGACAAGTGGTGTCTACTATAAAGGATTTATTACTGGTGATAAGCAGGCTTACAACCAAACAAACACATTGGAAAATCACACTGAGGGAGAATATCTGCAATCTTCCTAAAGCTTACCTAGGTAACAAATTCATCAGGTCTCATCTCTCTCAGAGAAAAACGCATAATGCAATAGGTATTATATTTCTGATAACTACTATGGCAATTAGCAAAAAGATATATAACACACATACTATTGGACAATTAGGTGTCTGGCTTGCCTGGGAACAACTAGCTGATCCAGCATAAAACTTGGATATCACAAATAAAGACATGTATCATAGTCAAGGTCATCTTACAAGGTCTCACATAATTGCTTGGTAATAGCTATTCTGCACTAAGCTGTAGATGGCAGTGTTGCCTAACTAATGATTATACAATAGTCCAAAGATGCTCCCCAGTATTACAATTAGGATTACCATATAATAGCATGATTATATGACAATAAAGCATAATATAACTCAGATGCTGACACTTGTGCTTATGCGATAAGTGCCTGTGCCCTAAGTATTACTGTCTGTGAAGTAGGGGGCCAATCAGGGGTGCTGGACCATGGATAACATTTCCCCCTTGGTGCCTCAAAAGGGGCACCAGTCCCAAGTATGTATGTAGGGATGGAGCTAAAAAGTTGTTTACAAGCCCAATGCATGAGCCTTGTAAAGGAAATGGAGCTGTTCTCGATGTTGTTTTAGGGTACATCACAGATAGCAGGGTTAGTATTAATAATATATAACAAAAATAAAAATGGGGTTACATGGGTGATGGATAATCACAGATTGAAACCTAAATGTAGACAAAAATGGATGTAGTTTGTAAAAAGCAGACAGATAGTCAGGGTTACTGTCAAAAATGGGCCTGTTCAGGAGTTGGTACAGGGGTGGTCACAGATGGAGCAGAAATGGTGTGTCTGTAAAACATAGCGCTGAACTTACGGATGTCAACACCACAATGGAGATACGTGAAAAGAGGTTAACATGTAATACCTCATAGAATAGAATACGATATAACAATGCCTGTTGATGAAGAAGAGTTTATGGACTCCACTTTGGGAGTGGATAAGGTAGATGCTACCTGATGTTGAGGTGTGGCACACCCTTGACGCTTGATTGAAGAATCTGCTGATAATGTCTCCTGACAAAGAGGTCCTTAAAAAACATAGACGACCAGTTTAGAAAGTTGATATGAATAACAGTCCATATAGTTCATCGTTTGCAGAAAGGTGGTAACCCACAAGGTGCATGGGGCTAGGCAGATGGTAACTGAAATATGAAACACCATCATAGTAAGAAAGTCGATGTTCATGTTGCTGGCTGCTGGATGGCTAGACTGGCAGACACCTTGGCAGGGGGTGCATTAGATTATGCATTGAGTCCTTTAAGGAAATATCCACATACACTGGTGTAGCATTTGTGTTGTGGTAGTTGATCACACCCTTGCACAAAGATTAATAGTTTACAAGTAATAATCAGTCTGTATAAGGTGTCAACCAGGCTTGAAAAATGCAGCAATGGAGACAATGGATGTCTTTCTTGAAGAGCAACTGAAAATGAATCTTCTTGCTAAAGTTAGGGGATTGCCCCTACCCCAGGCTTTGCTAATAGTAGGCAGACACAATAGGCTTGATTGTAGAGTCTGAATGGGTTGGACCTTGTTTAGTTGACTTAAAGGTATACAAACAGGTATAATTTTGCTGAAAACATTACACTTGCACAGGTAATAATATCCTGTTTCATGTAGTAGTCCTTACATGGAGCCAGTCAGGCACAAAGATGGTAATGACACTGAAGCTGTTTCAGCTGCTTTCTTTTCAGGAAAAAGATGAATGTTTTGGCAGCTTAGACAAAAGTGTTACTGCTGTTGTACATGGAGATGTGTGTGCCACACTGTGGAAACCTGCAAACTTGTAAAGGGTGTTAGAAACTGACTTAAGAACACATAAATAACAATCTGTTAAACCAATGACCTTTTTTGTTTTGTAAAGAGTGGTGTGACAGAGCCTAAATTTCTGACAATTGTAGAAAGAGAAAAATAAAAAATAAAAATGGGGTGTCGACTGCACACTTGGGGGTGCAGGCCGAGGTCCAATAATACCATATGATCATCTGTGAATCCATGACAATGTCATGGTTACACCCTGCTTTCAGATTGCAGAAGAGGTTATGACAATGATGAACATGATTTCCCTGTCTATTTGTTGCTGGCAGGCCTAACTGAGGCCTGTGTTATAAAATCTTGTAATGTTATAATAGCACACTCCAAACATATAGTTTATGGCAATATGCCCATTACACTATGCAGTAGTGGACAAATATATATATATATATATATATATATAGTTGGCCTATACCAACTAATAATAGTGCCTATTGCACCTGTGACAAGTGAAAGGGTTTACCTTATTTACACTGTATAGTGAAATACTCCAAAGTACGGAGTGAAGTAAGGCCTACTATGGAACCTTGAAGCATAGGTTGTGGAGCAGAATCTAAATTCACCCGAGATATAATTGTTAAGATTTAAAATCACAATGTGCATACAGTGCACTTTATTTTCCAGGGTACCTGGGAGTGATGAGACAAACAGAGCATTAATTTGTCTGGGTTTTGCTTGGAACATAGTGTAGGGGTGGGTCAGCAATGCTGGCCCCAGTATCTAGGTTTGGTCATGGACATTAAAAACATTTCTAAATGTGGAGCAGTTTTCTGAATACACACTTTATAAGGTGTAGCAAGATGTATATGAAAGCATAATAGCATAAACATAAAGCATATTTTTTGCAATAGAACAATGTCAGTATTGAGCATAATGCATAAAATACATTTTAAATAACAGAATGAATGTAGACTGCAAGTTTAGTTGAGTCCAGGAATCTTAGAGCATTGTGAATTCATTTGTGTTGAGCACTACCATGGAATAAGTTGCAGAGAGTGAAGACAGTTTAAGTTTGTAGTCCAGAGTCCTTGGTAAAATTACTTAATTTTGGTTGAAAGAATTATCTGAGCAAGCCACCACTCTGTTTTTTGTTAACTTGTAAGGTTTTTCAGGGTTACATGCTTTAGAACTTTGAAATTATAGAAACTTGTTTGTGCTTATAGAAGGCAGATGATTGCATCCATTGCTGTAAGGCTATGAAAACTGGTTTGTATTTGTCTGAACAGGATAAAAAAAAAGCTGAAAAGACAATCAAAAGATATGAATATGTGGAAATACATACATAATTCCCTCTCCCCCAGCTCGGCTGGACTGAACTGGGTTATACTGTTAGAATACAGTGGGTATTTTTAGAACCTTTAAATAACAAATAGTTGTTAGCAAATACACATTTTCCTTTATTTACCCTTATGGGAAGAAAGGGATGTACCTTGCAACCTCTCTGGGTGTTGCATTGCACCTTAAAAGGTGTACACTGGATAGATGGCAATGGGTGGCCCCATTGCTGTTCTCGATAAATGTACTTTTCCAAGAGATGGGCACTTTCATTTTACCTAGGAGGAAGAAAGAAAACAAAAAAATCATAGACAACCTATAAATAAAACAGGATTATTTTGATAGGATAAAAGAAGCCAAGCACCCCTGTGTTCCCTTATCCTAAACATTACAAAATGTCAGCTGAGTTGAAAAAAGATCCAGATTAATGGTAAAACCATATGTACGTATATCTTAGAATGCCTTCTTCAAAAAAAAATGAGCACACCATGGTCACACACAAAGCAAAAAAAAAGGTTATTGTGTTTAACTGTAGATGGTAAACTCTCAAAAACAGCTGTAATATTTGTTTTTAACAGTATACTGTATATATAAAAACAAAACAAATACTGGGGGTGGTGAGTACCCCACCGAGCGCCTTGCATAGTATGGGAATCACGTGATAATGTTCAGGAAAGAAGGAGCTGTATTACAACCAAACCTTCATGAAGGAAGGCCTTGGGCATTGGCTGTGTTGGCTGCAAGCCCAGAAGAAAATGTCTGTCCTTTTTGCTTGGACAGAGTCCAAGTACTGTATAAAATAGTACAATTGTAGGGTTAACCCTTGGTGCATTTCCAAGTAAACATACATTTTGAGTGGAAATGGATGCTTTGGGTGGGGACACACATCAAGTTTGAACTAATAGTAACAAATGATTTTGAAATACAAGAAGGTCAAGTTACTTGCTAAAGGTCACATAGTTTGAAAATGATGGTTGCTGGGAATCAAACATAGCCATTTAGGTTTGAAACAGTAGTGCAGTCAAGCACCAAACTGTATTAAGATGTATCTATACTGCAATGACACCAAGAGCAAAGAAAAATGTATATACATGTGTTTATGGCTTACACACTGTTACTGCAGAGATTTGGATCCAGTCACAAATAGGGTTAAGTAATTTGGCTGCCAGCCCAGAGGAGCTGGCAACAGTCCTAGCTCACACGTGGGGATGCATTCAGCAGTTGTTGTACAAGTAAACTCAAAATGAGAAATGTTTTTTTGAAATGTATAAAACAACAAACTGTTGTAAGCTGAGCCCACATTAAAAACACTGACCAGTCATAAACACACTTTTGAGACACAGCAGAGTACACATTCTAGTAACTCGTAATCTTTGTAAACAAAAAATTTTTTAGCACGTCTTTCTTTCTCAGACACCATCCGTGTTGACCTACACGAACAATCAACAACATGCCATGCCCTACAGAATCCCTATGGAATATGCGAGACAACAGGATTCCAACCATAAGGAAAATCTTGTAAAACAACCCCCTGTATCACAAATAGCAAAAAGAACTGGCTAGCGATGACCCTGAAACCTAGCTAACCACACCAATAATTAGGCACGAAGCACAGAACAACTGTAGTATATACCATTGAGTCAGAATGTATCCTAAAGTGAATAGCAATAACAATATATATATATATATATATATATATATATATATATATATATATATGTGTGTATATATATATATATATATATATATATATATATATATATATATATCTCACACCAACTGTTGCAGATGACATTAGAACAGCTTTAAACATTTATCCAAAGTAAGCAGTGGTTCTGGAACCATAAAGAAAAAAAAAAGGTTGGAACACAAAAATAGGGAGTGAACTGTAAGAGCACTTACCAGATAGCAAGTTGTAAAGAAATGGCTGCTTGTCCTCTGGGGTCAAATGGGACATTTTTGAGTTCCGAAATCTCCAATTGTTGGGCCACAAACTGAACAAGCAGTATGTCTGATCGCAATATGCTGCATGAGTGGAGGTCTGTCAGCATTTCACATTCATTTCTCACCCTACAGATTTCACGCTCAGAGTCTTGAGCAGTTTTGGGTCCTGGAATCTCTATGACGGTGGGCATCCTACCACAGTAATGCTTGTTAGTAGCAAATGCACCAAGATGCTGTTCTAGCAAGAGTGCCAGCTCAGTATACAAGTCATGGCTTTTGAACAAATCTATGACGTTATACTCCTTGTTGTTGTGTTTGATGGCTGCCACTGCACATGAGTCTTGCACAGGTAAAGCTACAGATCGAAAAATTTGTACATGGGCACCATCTACATCTTGTGTACTAGTGTGCCAGCTGGAGGACCAGGCACAAGTGGCAGGATTCTCAACATGGAGAACTGACATGGCTGCTCCTGTGTTTAGAAGCATGTCGAGTTGGTGGCCCCCAATCATGGCCCTTACACAAGGCCGTCTGCTTGTGTCAACAAGTAAGTCACTCACAATCCAAACTGGGGCCTGTAATTGTCAATCTGAATGATTACCTGATTTTTTCTCATCCTTCTGTCCCTGGGCATTGTGGCCTGTAGGGGCTTGTTGGACTCCCCCTCCTTGGGGCTTCACAGGACAGGAATACTGTACCTGTGATGTCAGAGCTGCAATTTCCACTTGCTCAATTGGCAGTTCCTCAATCACTGCACTGGCCTGGCCAATGCCTGGTACTGTGAAGGGATTTGTCCCTTGGCCACTCGACCTTGCTGAGGGTGAAGGCCTGAAAGGGTTTGTAGTGTTGAATGGTGCCAGGGCTGCAACAGAATGGCCTGCAGTGCCATCTGTTCCAGTTTCTGGAGGGTCTCATTTTCATCTTTTAAATCCTGTAGCTAGGCCCATTATGGTATTTGTTATTGGGATTTGTGTTTTGCCAATTCCGATTGTTATTGTTATTCTAGTTTTTTTAATAGATTTGGTTGCCCCCCCCTCCGTGGGCCTGGGCCTGACGGTCATCAGAAGGGGCTGCCTGCTTGATATTGCCACCTTCCACAGTGTAGTGAGTGGGAGCAGGGTTGGCCACAGCAACTTGGGCTGGGTCCAACTGGGGTGTGTTAGTGATGGCAGCTGCCTTCTTGTTGTTGTTTTTGCCTGAGATGAGGTTGCAGAGGTAGATCTGAAAGGCTGTCTCTGTCTTGGTAAGGCTTTGTTCAAAAATGTTGGTCTGTGGGTAAACACTGAGTTCAACTTTTTCCCTCAGGCCTGGAGTCATGTTCCTGATGAACAAATCCTTGTACTCAGTTTGGTTTTTACTGGCAGTTTCATCTGCCAAGCCCTCGCCAGCTTCATATGCAAGCCACAGCTGTTGGTGGTAAGCTGCTGGGCGTTCTTTTACATTCTGCTTAACCTTGTAGGCCAAGCAGGCTCCAACAACACCTGGGGAATTGGCTGAGAAAAGGGCCTGGGCAATGTCATTAAAATCAAGCATGTCACAGTTGTGGACAGCCTCTGGGAGCTTGGCCCAGAGGGTGGGCTCAATGGTTTTTGCAGGACTTGAACCTAGTACTATGGTTGGAGAGAAAGCTACTCACAGAGGGAGCATACTTTCTCCAAATGACAGTTGAGGTTGTCTGTGGGACTCATCTGTCCAATGCCTTCGGCAATTTGCTGAACAGAATGAACAACCTGCAGGGGATTGGATGTGTGTGTCTGGGTTGTAGTGGCTAGAGCACCACTGAGGGCAGCAGCTGCCACTACATCAGCAACTGTTCTGAGCACACTGTACTGACTAACAGCATTCTCAACCATGCATTGAATTTGCTTATGCAGGGGTGATGGTGCATCCGGTGTGGTGGAGGTAGCTAGAGTGGTAATAACCTCCTGCACAATGCCTTGCAATACTGCACCATCTTCCCTGGTAAGGGGAGCCAGTGGGGTGGTGTGAACTTGTGGCCTGCTGACAGGAGCCAGTGGGGGTGCATGGCTAGGTGGTGGATGGCAGGGATGACTGGGTAGTGGTGGGCCTCCCATGCCACGGGAGCTGCCATGTTTGTTGTTGCATTGGGGGCTGCCATGTTGGTTGTGACATGGCAATGTGGGCAATGTGCCAACATGGTGGCCATCTTGGGGATGGCTAGTGAATGCCACTGCCCTGTGGGGCAGGGTCTTGGATGTGACGAGTCACTCAAGGTCCCTATAATCCAAGTCATTAACTCCTGATGATGTGATGTCAATGGGTGTATACTGAAAACCACTCATAGCTTTAACATGACCAGCAAGAACCTCTTTCTGATGGTGCAGTCTCACCATCTTTGCCTTATATCTGCTATGACAGACTCTAGCAGTGCCCTGCTCAATCCCTTTCTGAATCTCTCTCTGCAACACTCTATATGTCGCACCTATTTCAACGTTCTCCCTAAGTTCCTGATTCAACTGATTTATTAGTCTTGCATTCTCCTCTTTCAGTTCCACATTCTCCTATTGCAAACTCTCATTCTTATCAGTCAAAACATCATTTAAATAACACAGCTGTTTTTTGTAACCTTTTAACCTTTCAATGTCCTGTTTTAACATGCAGTTTTCACGTTTTGTTTCCTGAGCAGTGTGATGCAACAGTCTGTTATTGTAGTCACAGAGGGACTGTGTCTCCTCTGCCAATTTCTGTTCCCTTTTCAAGAGCTCCTGTGCTTGCAACCCTGCTCTTTTTTTAGAGTGGCATTTTGCAGCTCAAGAGAGGCACAACGGGCAACTAGACTGTTTACAGCAGTGTGAAGTGCTGCCACTAACAAGACCTTTAAATAATATTTCTGTCCTTTTTGCTTGGACTGAAGATATTGTTCTGAGATGGCAAGCGAGGGGTCTTTAGCTGATCTTGCGTCCAGCCCCAAATCAGTCCACCCTCCATGGAAGGTGAGGTATTTTGAGACATCCAGTCTCAGTTCTGTGCACAGTTCAAACATTAGACACAAAGGGGCTAACACACAAACAAAAGAAAAAAAAAAGTAACTGAAAGACTGCTATAAATCCTTGGAACTGTAACCCAACAGCTTTTCGGTGCCCTGTGGTAAACAGCTTAGCCAAGGAGGTACACTGCCTACTCACGAAAGAGGTATTCCAGAGGTCTGGGGTGGGTCTGCCACTCCCGAGACCAAAGCAAAATAAGTTTGCTGAAGAACAATCATCAGAAGTTCAAGCAGGACACAGTGGTTAAATTGCACTGTACTGCTTGACATTGAGTTCAAAAGAACTGCAATGGAATCTTTGCTTTGTACATTCCAAACCTGCACACAGTCACCAAAATGTAGTTTGGGTAATAAAGCACCCACACTTAGGTTCTTGATCGGAACTGCACAAGTGAACAAACACAGACAAGTGGCATCTACTATAAAGGATTTATTACTGGTGATTAGCAGGCTTACAACTAAACAAACACAGTGGAAAATCACACTGAGAGAGAATATCTGCAATCTTCCTAAAGCTTATCTAGGTAGCAAATTCATCAGGTCTCATCTCTAATCAGAGAAAATGCATAATGCAATAGGTATTATACTTCTGATAACCACTATGGCAACCAGAAAAAAGATATATAAAACACATACTATTTGAAAATTAGGTGTCTGGCTAGCCTGGGAACACTTGCTGATCCAGCATAAAACTTCGATATCACAAACAAAGACATGTCTCATAGGCAAGGTCCTCTTACAGGGTCTCACATAATTGCTTGGTAATAGCTATTCTGTACTAAGCTGTAGATGGCAGTGTTGCCTAACTAATGATTATACAATGGTCTAAAGATGCTCCCCAGTATTACAATTAGGATTATCATATAATAGCATGATTATATGACAATAAAGCATAATAGAACTCAGATCCTGACACATATGCTTATATAAGTGCCTGTGCCCTAAGTATTACTGTCCGTGAAGTAGGGGGCAATCAGGGGTGCTGGACCATGGATAACAAGGTAGAAAGCTACCCTACAGCTATGCTATCTCCAACACTCAGTACAGGGTATTATGTGGATGACCAACCAGGTAGAGTCATCCTAAACCAGAAGGTCATCTGGGGTCAAATGACCCAACCCCGTGGAGTAGGGATGGAGGGGAAAAGGGGGGAGAGGAGGGGGGGAAGGTAAAGAGAAGGAAGTTAAGGTAAGGATAAGAGAATAAAGAGAGTGCAGAAGGGAAGAAGCAGAGGGACATGTGTAGGTGGGGGGAGAGGAGAGAGTGGGTGCATCCACTCACTAGATAAAATTCCAATGTTTTTAGGGCAGCAGGCCCTGTAATCCAAGAAAGAAGACCTCTGAAAGACATAGCCTGAATGTGGCTCTGGAGGTCGAGTACCCTGATCCATCAATTCAGGTTAGAAGGCAGTAAAGTAGGGGGGAATCTCAGAAAGCCAGCTGTATAAAGTTGAGCTATGGGGGGAGGGAACTGTACGGGGAAATCCCGATGGGGGGTGTAGCCAACATGGCTCCCCTTCATCTATTATGGCAATAATGAGAACTGTGAGAGACAATAGAAACAGGGAAAAGCTAATGTAGTTTGGCCTTTGACCAGCTCAGGGCAGCCCCGAGGGGTTTCTCCAGAATTCACAGGTGCTCTTGCAATGGTTGCTGCATAAGTGATAAGTCCAGGTTTGATAGGGGAGACCATGTCTACTGCTTCGACCAATGAGGAATCCTGGAAATCAGCCCAGTCGGCTGGTTGCAACATGTCCATCTCATGCGAGTCAGGTAATTCAGAGTCCAAAGGACCCAGCCCAGAGGAAAAATCTTCTTTATAAATTTTTGCAGGTGGTGCTATGGAAAATTTACTAGATGAATGTAGAGGTTTGCTCCTGGGTCATTATCAGGCCTTGGAGAAAGAATTATCAGAGCACTGAGGCAAAGAGGACTGGTTATGCTGGAATGTCTGGGACACAGCAGAAGCCTGTGCTGGTAAGGATCTATTAGTTGATGGGGGACTAGATTGGCTGAGAACTGGTCCGGCTGTTATGGGGCCCCTTGGAGCCTTAGGGGTGGAAGAAAGGTTCCTGCTGAAAGAATCTGCCTGGGGAGGCTCCCATAGCCTCCTGGGATTCATAGTTGGAAATTGGAGGCCTGGCCAGGATCCTGCAAGCCAGTGTTCAAGCTCAACAGGGTGATCTACAGAGATTTCATGCTCCTCTTTGGAGACGCAGAGCCTGGTAAGATTTTTTTAACCGGAATCTAAAGTCATGTTGATATAAGAAGTGCTTAATGGGACCAAAAGCTTTTCTTTTTGCTGTGGTCTCCTGGGCAAAGTCCCGGTAAATAGATATTTGGGCACCCTGCCATTTGAGCTCCCCTATGTCCCTTGCAGCATGAAAGACCCTCTCTTTAGTTGAGTAGCGAAGAAGATAAGCCACCACTGGTCTGAGAGCATTGGCCTGTCTGTTGGGGTGAGTAGAAACCCTGTGAGCCCTTTAAACTTCTATAGGTCCCTGCCAGCATTCACCCGACATGTGGGGGAGATTATCATTGAGGAATTTCTCCATCGACTGTCCCTCCACATTATTGCGGCAGCTTCTATTTTTGTGGTCCTCTGCTCTGCACCACAGGGCTTCAAGGCGCTCATCATGTTGCTGTAAACACTGCCAGATTTGTGCTTGCTGAGATTCACCGGTTTCTGCCCTCAGTTAGAAAACGTTCATCCTATCCTGAACTTGTTTGACATCCATGGCAGTACCCAACAGGGAAAGGCTGATGTCATCAACTCTCAAGAGCAGAACCTCTAATAACTTAGTGATGTGCTGCAAGGATTCCCCCATGGCTGCAGGCTGGTCTGTGCTCAGATTGACTGTAGACACTAGAGGGGTGGCCATCAAGGGGTTCATTGTGCAGGTAATCAGTTTAGACTGTATCCCCAATCTGTTCGCTCACCTGGTGTAGGAAGGTCACTGAGATTAGTGGTAACTGAGACTGCTATGGAGTGTGGGGCCTGCACAACCTACCTGGGCCAGTAGTGCGATAAGACCAGGTGCTGTAAAGCAATACAAATTATGCCAAATTCCACTGGCAAAATACACCATCCAGCAAGTGGGATCTCAACCATGCATAAAGTTGTAGAAGGGGGTTAAAACTCCATGGAATCATGGCACTTAAGCATGGATGGGCTTCAGTAAGGAGAGAGATCTCTGATTAGGCTGTCATCTTTGCAGTGGCTAAACCACACCCCCATAATGATGCTGCTTTAATCTTTTCATATCTTACCACACTATTATGGCCCACAACATGATTAATCATCATAAAAATACATTCAGAATGCAATGCAATGTCAAAGCACATAAGATGTCATGTGAAATTCCATTAGTATGCAGGAAGCATGTCATAATCACTTTGCACCTAAGCCACAAGCCAGCCAATAGCCATCAGTTGGAGGGTGGAGCAGTTGGGCAGACGCCAGACAGTATATGACCAATGGCCCTTCCTGGATCATTCTGTCCCTCATAGTTTAACCCACCTGATTGTACTAAGTCCCCTCAGTGCCTTCTTGATAGCCTGTCAGACATGCTGATTTGGGGCAGTTCCATCAGGACGCCATGTGACTCAGGCTACTCTGTGCCCCACTGATCACCCCATGTCCAGCCACTTCTGTCAGCTATTCCCAAGGCTCATACAAGGACTCCTTGCCCCAGGGAGGTTTATATAATGTGGATAATTTTATCCTTTGGAATGATGCCTAGCAGCCACAAACCAGCTCTGTCTACCGTTCCCTATTACACTTCCCCTTCATGGCCATCACTGCATACCGCAGAGGTACCCTGCAGCAGCACCACTCTCCATAACTGCTAGGCAACCTCTATTCCATCCTTTTTTGCCTCAGACTGCATCACATCAAACGGGACCTTTTCCTTTTTAGAGCACCAATAAAAATAGTGCTACTATATTGTTGGATATATAACTCTAATACTATGCTGCTTACAATCCTGGCTACTTCATATCATTTAATGTGTCTCAGATCTGAAAATGTCTAAATTGCTCTTAATTAAATCATTTAAACGGTCCTTTCTAACCTTTTCAAGCCCCTCGCCGTCCGGTCCTTTTAACTCTACATATTAGTTGTGACATGTTGTTAATTGAATAACGTATCTTCTGTTGTTTTACCAATGTTAGCACCTTACACGAGTTTGCTCCAGTACAGCTTCGCTGTCTGCACTCTCCAAATGTATACTTTATGTATCTAACCTGTCTGTCATCCCTGTCCTAACCCCACTCTATTTGTCGTCTCCCCCACCCTTCTTGACGAGGTACCTTTGTAAACGAGTCTTTGACTCAAAGGTTGTAAAACTGATCTTACAATAAATAAATAAATAAATAAATAATAATTAAACATCAGAATAACCATTGTTCATTGAGAGCTCATTAGGAGCTGCTTGGTTGCTGAAATGCAAAAACTGGGATGACACACAAATTACACAAACAGTACACAAATAAAATAAAATACAAAAAGGTATAATGTCAAGTAATATATATATATATATATATATATATATATAACAAAGACATATATTTGCACTCAGAAGCATCCTTCACCTTTCCCCTTTGTTGAGGTAGGTGTATAGGATACAGCCAAACTCAAATCCTAACAACCAAATCCAATTAAACTTCTAAACTGAGCACAGAGTTCAAAGCACAGGCTCCACCTTTAGTTATTAATCTGAGGTAAGTTTGAATTACTTTAAACAGAGAGAATCCATGCAGTAGTAATTAGTACTCACTTAATCTGTTTAATAATTATGCTGACTTGGGGGAAATGATGTAAGAGTGGAACTCCAAGAAAAAAAACAGTACTCACCCAGTCTGGCAAGACAAGAACAAACCCCATCTGGAAAAGTTACAAACCACTTAGGAAAGATTACCTCTTAGTCAGTTTCACCTGTCACTATTACAGCATCTTTTGTAAGAAAGGCGTAGTTGAGCTAACAAAGAATTTTGGCTCCTGCTCTTAATCTGGAAGATCTCAAATACAGGCATCGTTTCTCCCAAAACTATAGCCATCCTTGTAATCAATTTTCAGGCCCAATAACTTCTTGCTTACAGTATGTTCACTTCCACTGTCTTGTTCAGGAAGTTCAGAAACACAAAGGCATTATCAGCCCACCCATAGGACTCCAGGAACTACCTCCATTAATTTCTCGGGACTATCATCCTTCTGAATTTTTCCTTCTTTTGTTCACTGGGTCCTAGGGAAAAGAAAAAAAAAAGGAAACTCTCCCCTGAGCATAATAACTTCAGATACATGATAAAACAAGTTCTTTTTGACCCCCTAAGCAAGGTTATCATACCTTGTTTGAATTAAAAAGCAGCCATTCAGCATGGACTGTGGTCCAAAACTCCCTGTTACCACAGGAGTCTCTGGGTTCCTTTTCTACCAATGTCTCTTGAGTCCTGTATCTTCTGTTGATTTATTCTCTTCATTCTCTCAGTTAACTAGGCAATTGCTGGGTCATATAGCAAAAACCCAAAAACAGCTTTCTAATGACCCAATATTAAAGAATAATGATGAGAATCAGAGCTCAAAATAGAGAGTTTTCCAACAAACTCAAAATCAAGATAGCTCAGCACAGCTTTCTCTCAGTCCAATTCAGCTGGCATCCAAAAAAAGGTCTGAAAGAATGCCAGAACAAATGGACAACTGACTCCATCAGTTGAGGAAAAACGAGCTCTTTGGCTTTTCAAACTATCAAAGAAAGCCTATTTCCAGAGCTGCAATTTAAAATAATTTAAAATAATGTGGGTTTCTTTCACAAAACTCTCTAAAACTTATTATATTCAGAGCGAGAAGCAGAAAAAAGGTGACAGCGTGGAGCTGAACAAAGTGGAGCAGTGCCACAGCCATCTTGCTGCTCTGTCCCCTCCATCTCCCCAGTGATGTATACAGAGGTAACACCATCTTCCTCTTTCTGCTGGCAATACCCCTCCCTATCCACCCCAGCATCCCACGGGCTCTCCCAACTGCCTTGTCACACTGGTTGGCAACCTTTAGGTCAACACATACGATCACTCCCAGGTCTCTTTCCAGTTTGATGGTCGTCAATACCACTCAACCCAATGTTATACACTGCCTCTGGATTTCTGTTCACTAAGTGCATGACTTTGCACTTTTTCACATTAAAACATAGCTGCCATACCCTTCATCACCCCTCTAACTTTCTCAGATCACTACTCATTTTTGCCACCCCTCCTGGAGTGTCTACCGTATTACAGATTTTAGTGTCATCAGCAAAAAGGCAGACCTTCCCATCCAGCCCCCTGAAATGTCGCTAATAAAAACATTAAAGAAGAATGGTCTCACTACTAATCCCTGTGGCATACCATCACTAGTCACCCTCCCTTCTTTGTAATGAACTCCGTCTACCACCACTATCTGTCACCTATCACACAACCAATTTCTTACTTTGTTTACCACTTTTGGACCCACTCCTTGGCTATTCAGCTTGCTTACAAGTCTCCTATGTGGAATGATTTTAAAAGCCTAACTGTAATCTAGGTAGCCCACATCCACTGCTCCACCCTGATCAATTCTCTGGTCACCTAGCCAAAGAAATCAATCAGATTCATTTGACATGACCTCCCCTAGTGAATCCATTCTGCCTCTGGTCTTGCAAGCCACTGGATTCAAGATATTCACATTGGAAGGCAAACTAGTTAAGATATGGCACAAGTCAGCCACTGTCCTGACTGGAAAATGTATAGGAAAATTAATATAATATGGAGTCCACAAAGTATACAAGAAGTGGATATTCAATTGTCCAGCAGTTAGAAAGCAAGGATGTGGAGTGGAATACCACTGGGGTCAGAGCTGGGTCACTTGCTCTTTAATGTATTTACTAGCTGTCTGTAGGAAGCAGTCAGCAGCAAGCTACTGAAATTTGTGGAAGACAGGAAGTGGGCAAGAAAAGGGAAGAAAGGCAGATGGATGCACTGCAGAGGTACCTGCACACACAAGGGATGTGGACCAAGAACTGGGGGCTTAGATTTAACTTGCAAAATTGTAAGGACTACAAGAAATGTGGTTTGCACATACACTGTGTGGTATAGCAATGGACAACACAAATGAGGAAAGGGATCTAGGTGTAGTCGTGAACAGTGAGCTGAAGCCCAACTGGCAATGTACCTGTGCTGTAAAGAGAGCAAACACAATGCTGTAATGCATTTTGGGGGTGGACCAGGATAAGAGAGCTGATCGTTGTTATGTCTGTCCCTCCTATTTAGTTACCCATATCTTCAGCCCTTGCTGGGGACCCTGATCACCAAAAGCAGCGACTCTATCCATTCTCCTAATGTGAAATCCCACAAACTGGAAAGTTAGAGAGCTCTTTTGACCTACACACTGTATATTTGCTGTCCTGTGGATAATCACTTGAGCTTTCTAGTTATTACATTTGCTTAGCCTGGTCTTTACTACTGTGCACAGCTAGATGGCATAGCATCTCACAGGCTGCCTTTTCTCTTGTACAAGAAATCTTGCCCTGTACAATGCAGTTCACCTGGACTACTACATCCAGGTTTGATCACTGCAGTACAGAGGTAGTCCATAAAATACAAGTAAAGAAGAACAGCGGGAAGTTGGACAGTCCTGGACAAGAATGATCAAACTTCTAACTTGCACACAAGTGGTGGTTGCTACACTGCAAAGTGCATAGAGTCAGCTAGGAGGACTGGAAAAATGTGAAATGTATCAAGCATGAACTGGAACTCAGAAGTCCTGTGAATTTTGCTAAGCAGATAATAGAGGTTGTTTAAATTATGATGCTTAGTTAATCAATGGCCACCATTCCTGAAAGAGAGTGATAATAGCCATGAAACACTGACCATCTCTAGGAGATAAAACAGAGTGTTTCATGATTAATAGGAGTTGAGCCTTCTTCTTTTCTTGCAGTGTTCACCACAAGACCCCCTAAGCTGATTAGGGCCTTTGGGGTGAAAAAGCTGCAAAAGGAGATTAGACATATTCAAACATTATTTAACATAGATAAAAGGCTGAGAAAGGACATGATCATGCTGCTCTGAATACTAAAGGTGAAGGACAGGTGGAGTATACACAGAAGATTGAGCTGATGAGTACTGACAGAGCTAGAGGACATGCACTCAAACTGGAGATGGAAGTGTAAGTGTAAAAAGGGGAAATCACACTGAACAACATACTATTGGGCAGAGCAAGGGGGACATGACTAAGTGGTGAGCTTGCCTATATTGGCCCCCATCATGGATCTAGGTCAGGAGGACACCAGTGGTACTACTCTTTGTTTGGGCCATAAAGGGCCCAGTATGTGTTCAAGTTAGGGAGAGGGGTATGTCTTAAAAAGACAGCTCTGACTGGTGGTGGGACTGGAAAAACTGCTAGACTGGGTTTTATTTTTACTTTTTTGAGGAGACAGGGACAGGAAGACCGGGGGAAGGGGGGGTTGTGTGGCCATGGGTCTCATCCTGGCTACTTGAAGGTAGCAAAAGGGGTTCTTTTTCCATTTTTTACCTTTTTTGTTAACTTAATCCTTGCATATGAACAGATCAATAGTGAATATTAGTCAGTGTGCTCTGGATAGTTTGGCCCACAAGAGATGCTCAAGGTTCTGTTTGCCAGTTAGAACGATTTGGAATCTAGGGGATCCTGCACCATGATTTTTTGGTTGATGTCTCTATTTGAGAGCACAAAATCAATAATTGCCCAATCCCTGGTACATTTCTTAATTCAATGTACTAGGAAGCACTCCTGTATCATGTCCTTCTGAGCCTAACTCCCAGCACTTCTGACCACTCGCATTTCCAAATGTATTTCTGGCATTAACACCACCTCCCTTTTTGCTACTGCTTTTTTGATTTCCTCCCACGGTGCTCTGTCCATGTCCTCCATCAGGTTAAGCAGTCTACTGTATACAGTACCCCATATCTGATATTCCCCTCCCCACCACTGTTGTCAGCTGTACCTAGACTGATTTATCCTGCAGCCCTTCCCCATTACCCTATTTTAGGTAGTCTGTAGTCTGTTTTTCACATACATGGCCACTGCTTCCTGCCATGTAACCTGTCCTTTTTTTAAATGGTGAAACCAGGGATTGGTAGTTCCTCATCATGATTCTGTGCTACCCATGTTTCAGTTATGGCCATGATATCAAGTACCCCTTCCACCGCTACAGCCTGTAAGTCACTGTTTTCTTGCCAAGACTCCAGGTGGTTATGCAGACTACGTTCCAAGGACTTGATTTGGAGCCCTTCTGCAGACTGAGACTTGGCCCTCTCCCCCTCTCCCCTTTCCTTCCTTCTTTCTCCATGTTCCACCATTCACTATTTTGTTTTCTCTGTGTGTCTTGAGCAATTGGGGAAGTGTCTGTTAGGTCTCTCATATGTATAGTAGAGCCCTGATTTATCCCAGCATCAGAATCCCATGCCCAAAGCCAGCCTGGTGGTGCTGAGGGTTGAGGCACTGGATGCCACACCTCGTACCAGGCCAGAGATCCAGGTTCAGAAATGAGCTTGGGTTGTTGGGGAGTCAGCAGGGGAAGGAGAGGATTGACCATCATGAGAACATCTCTCCTCTCCTGGGAAGGGTGGGGTTGTGTCTCCAGCTGCTACTGAGACTTGTGGGAGACATGCTGAGGGGCATGGAGATGATGGCGGACATCCTGTGGGTGGGAGCACGCCTGTTCCATGCCAGATGTCATTATACGTCTGCACCTCTGGGACCAGATAACGGGAAAAACCTTGACACCCAGGAAGGCGAAGGCAGGTGCAGTGGACAGCACACCACACTCAGTGCTGGACCCACCCAACCAGCCTTGGGTTTTCTTCTGTGTCCTGACTGCACTCTAGATTCTAGATAAAGCGCCGTTCAGGAGTTGGAGGCCCCACCTCAGCGGGGGGTTCACAGCTGGGGGGATAGTGAGTTGGAGATGCAGTGGGGTAGCACCCCAGGACAAAGGCATGGTGTGGGAGGTCTCAGGTGAGCAATAATGGGTCAGAACCCTGTGTCCTGCCAGAAAGAAGTCCTATGGGGCCAGTGCAGGAGTATAAAGAAAGTTGAAAAAAAAAAAAGAATCCCCAGGACCAGTTTAAATTACAAAAGATACATACATTAAACTTATGCTCTAGAGCACTAGTTCCATCACTGCTAAGATGAAATATGTCTTTTTTATAGGTTTCCATTCCTCCAGAAAGGGTCTCAGTGCCCCATGTAGTAGTAGTAACCATCCTTCACACACCACTCCTTCAACATTAATTGAGGTGCTCTTTTTACTAAACCCCTTAAGCGGGTGCTACAATCCTCCATGTGTACTTTACTTGAGGTGCCCAGGTTTACGTCAGGCTCAGCTAAGAGGTCCTTTGCCACCTCTGCTCTAACCCTTTGGAACACTGTCATACCAGTGTTACAAATCTATTCTTCTCTTGGAGGCTTTAAGAAAGGGCTAAAGGCCCATTTACTAGAGCACAGCCAATGCACCTGTTATTACTGAGTTGTACCTCTCAACTGGTAATAATTATTTCCTTGCTATACATGTCCTAGTTTTTTGCCGACTATCACCATGTCATAAGTTCTTAAATGTCTTTGTAACCTGCATCAAAGAACCAAGTGTTATTTTTTTTACTGGCTTACTGTATATGTAACTCCAGTTCTTGTGCATGTCTTCTTCTGTGTAATTAATGTAATTCAGGTCACCTCTGAAAAAAGCAATTTCAGCCTCAGTGGGCCTATCTGGTGAACAAAATTCAATAAATACATAAATTAAGAAATGTTGAACTGCCTAACCCTTCTTGAGGGGATGATCACAAAATTCCCCCCCCCTTGCTATCTAGCATGCCGAAGCATCTTTCACCTCTCCTAAGGTCAACCTGGACAGGCCATTAGTACCTAAGTGGGCTACCACGTGTACAGGGGTCAACCTTAACCTTGTTTTGCACTAGCCAGCAGGGCAAGTTGATTCAAAATTGCACTAGCCCACAGATGGTTGCACTAGCCCTCTACTATAATGGAACAAATTTTGATCTCTTATACAGGAAACAATGCAAGCCAAGAAGTACTCTGATTATTGCACTTTTATCCTGCTCCCACATTGCTTCTAGCTCCCCAGCAGAAAACAAGATTGCAATGCCATCACACACAGTGAGCCCCCCCACCATTGTTTTGTACCATGGCCTTCTCTCTTCCTCTTTCTACCCCCCAAACCAGAGGACATCACAACAGCAAATGCTCAATCAAGCAATCCTAGCTCTACACACACAATAGGTGACATCATCGTGCACTTCATAACACTCATCACCACCACCCTCAGGGCAATGAACAGAGTCGGGCAGAGAGACACTCTCAGCCCCCACCCTACAGTCAACTGGAGACCTGCACTTCTGGAAGTTTTTGTGCAGTCTCAAGTGAGCCAGGATCATATCTAAGATTTCTTTGGGGTGGGGCTACACAAACCGAAGGGGCTTGGGAAATAGAAAACTATGACATTTTTATTTTTAAAAGCATTGATTTTAATATGCTCTGCTTCAACAATAACAGATGTTTCTTTAACACTGTCCTTTCATTAGCCGAGGGGAAACTGTACACAGGCATAATGCTCTACTATCTCTATTTCTATACAGGATGATCTATGTACCACAGGAATGCCTTTTTTTTTGTCAATAAGAATTTTTATTATTTTAGCATAAAGATGAACAATACATGTAAATAAGAAATAGAAAAAAGCTGGGATAACAATAATTTACCTGCACTTATGCTTGTAACAAAACTTCCCTTTTTGCATCACTGATAAATTTCATAGAAATTTCTATTTGCTCAAATAACAATTAATTTGTACATGTTAGTAGATAAACTGCTACTGGTAATTAAATACAGAATGCCTTTTTTAAGCTTTCACATTATGTATTTTATTAAGGCTTATTTTTGTACCATACATTATCCAAAGCTTTGTTTTTTAAGATGAAAGGACATGCTGCGTGGGATAAGTGTGGTGCTGTATGGATGGTGATGGCTGGCACGGTCCATTTAAAAGAGCTGGGGACCCCCTACACTTGCCAGTAATGGCAGCTATTAATTTGTGGATGGTCATTTCAGAGTCTAGTCTCCAGTAGTGTCCAGGGAAAGAACAGAGTTAAGAGATTTGGAAGGGAGAGTGACATTATGGTGAGGCTGGGATAAAACCCACCACATGCAGGGCTAACACTGTATACCTCCTCGCATTTTGTCACTGAAATGTTGGATACAGACATTCAAAATGTAGGGAAATGAGGGGCACTGGTCTTAATAATATGGGATAAATTGTTAGACAGAGACACATTCAGAAAACTGGAAGCTAGTGACTTAACAGCAACCCTTGATCACACCCTGGACACTGGCTGCAAGTCCTAACAGTGGCATGATAATGATTCACATTGAGTCTTTTGTGGGACCCCTCCCTTGAACGGCCAGATAATTGCAGCTCTTAATGAGGCAAGGCAAGGCAAAGCAAGGCAAAATTGATTTAAAAGACGCCCAATCCCTAATGCTCTAGGCACCATACAAATGAATAGACACATATACAAAAACAAATCCAAGAATGACAAAGGAGTAAAAAACATAAATAATCAGCTTTACATAATAACATTTTCCATAAATAGTAGGCTAAAAATCAGATTGCCAGCAACTATAATCATATCTGTAGACCAATCTGAAAAGGCCAGGGCAAATAGGAGGGCCTTAAGGTGGGCCTTGAATACCTCCAGAGTAGGGCCCCCCAAACCCCAAGAGGCAGAGAATTCCACAGGATGGGAGCTGTGACACTAAAAGCCCTGTCGCCATCCGATTTCAACCTCATCCTGGGAATTGCCAGGGGGCCCCCAAGGAGGAACGGAGGGGGTGGGCTGAGAGAGCCAGTGCAAGAAGATCTAACAGATAACCAGGGCCCTGGCCATGTAGGGCCTTATAGGTGAGAAGACCTACCTTAAAGAGGATCCTCCACCTGACCGACAGCCAGTGCAGCTCATGCAACACTGGCATGATATGGCAAAATTTTGGCTTCCCAGTAAGTAACAGCTGTGTTCTGCACTAGCTGCAGTCTGTGGAGAGATCCTCCCATGACCCCAAAGTAGAGCGCATTACAGTAGTCAAGCCTTGATATAACTAAGGCTAGCATCAAAGTGGGGAGGTCCAGAGGTGGAACAAGGGGCTTTATCCTGGCAACTTTTCTGAGATGGAAAAAGCAGGAGCAGACTATGGAAGATACCTGCATCTCCATCATCAAACTCCTATCCAGAATGACACCAAGATTTTGCACCCTAGAGGAGGTCTTCAATGGAAGAGATCCCAGAACAAGTCCAGTCTGTGATCCGGAGGCCATCCTGTCATTCACTCTGTTTGACTCCATACCTAATACCTCTGTCTTATCAGGGTTCAGTCACAACCAGCTAGAGGCCATCCAGTCATTGATCTCAGCAAGGCAGCTGTTTAGCACATCTACTGCATTTGATGTTCCTGGGGCAAAGGATAAGTATAGCTAGGTATCATCAGCATAGCAATGAAAACCTAAACCATACTTCCTAATGAACCCTCCCAGGGGTAGCATATGCACTGTGAGCAACACTGGGACTAAAACCGAACCCTGAGGTACTCTGCAAGATAGGGGCCTGGGGTGGAGGAGAAATTCACCATCACAACCCATTGCCTCCTGTTGGTTAAAAAGGACTCAAACCAGCAGATGACAGTGCCAGTGAGTCTGCAGAGTTCCCTAAGGTGGTCAAGCAACACGTAATGGTCCACAATGTCAAATGCTGAGCAGAGATCAAGGAGAACAAGAATTGTCTTTTCTCCTCGATCTCTAGCCCTAGGACATCATTCTGCACCCAAACAAGCAAGGTTTCTGTGCTATGCCTCACCCAAAACCCCAGCTGGAAGTGGTCATATAAGTCATGGGTCACAAGGTGCTCCTTCAACTGAAGTGCCACTACTTTCTCCACGATCTTTGTCAAAACGAAAGGTTGGAGCTAGGACAGTAATTTGCCCTAACCTCCTGGTCCAGAGATGGTTTCTTTAGGAGTGGTCTCACTAATGCCTCCTTCAAAGCATCAGGAAAGATCCCATCAGATAACGAACACTGGACAATCAGAGCAAACACTGGGCCAACGGTGTTGCTCCATCTCATCAAGAAACACGTCGGCACCGGGTCCAGTTTGCAAAAAGTGTGCTTCATATTGGTCACCACCCCGATTACCTCAAATACCTCAACTGTCTTAAACTCCCCCCAAACAGGCAGAGTGAACTCAGAGCACTTCAGGTGACCACTGCCAGCTATGGCATTGCTGACTGGAGGAACTCCCTGCCGGACACTCTGTCTGAAAATAACCTATCAAACTCTTCACATTCAGCATTAGAAAAAACCTTCTTTGGCTGCAGACAGGCTGGATGAAGTAGCCTGTCAACAGTCCGAAAAAGTACAGCTGGTCGATTCTTCCCAGCAGAAATCTCCATGGACAGGAATACTGCCTTCTTATGGTTGATTGCCCCCTGGTATGCATTAAAATGCACACGCTGGGCCAGTTTGTCCTCCTCCAGGCCAGACTTCCTCCAGCAGTGCTCCAACCTCCGACCCTTTCTCTTCATCTCTCCAAGATCCCCATCAAACCATGGGGAACTCAGGTAGGAAGATTTGGGTTGTACACAGACAGGTGTGAGGGAGTCAATGGCATCAGATAGCACTCTATTATAAGAGCCCACCATGGCACCAATGCCTCCGACAAATGCATTACCCATGCCAGATAGATCGGTTGCCACCAAAAAGCCCTCTGGGGTCAGTCCCCACAAAGGGTGACAGCTCATCATCTCTGTAGACGGAGGGCATCTGGTGGGAAGCCTGAACATGAACCATACCATGCAGTGATCGGACTATATCACCCAATCAATTTTGAGATAAATTTATCTCAAGCCCCAGTGACAACACCAGGTCCATTGCATGCCCTCCCTGCTGTGTCATGTCAGAAACAACTTGTGACAGGCACAGCAATGACATGGTCTGGAGGAGATTATGACTAAGCTGGGGAGATTCATCATCAGCCCAAACATTGAAATCCCCCAAGACAATACCTCTGGGGGCTTCCAATGTTTCACCAACGATGAATTTGGCAACCCCCTGCAGGAAATTCCCTGTCACATCAGTGGGCAGTAAATAAGGAGAATCCTGCAGCCTGTGCCTGAACACCCACGAATGGCCACACATTCAAAAGAACTTGGGGTTCTCATTGGGTGCATGCTGAAGCCCAAGTCAAATCTAAAACAGATGGCTACCCCACCACCCCTACGTTCCTCTCTGGGGCAGTGCACCACGGTATACCCAGGAGGGACAGCAGCTTCAAAGACTGGGCCAGCATTGTCCCCAATCCCCAATGAGCTGTTAATCACACCAGGCCATCTGGAACATTGAGAGAGATTAGCATGAGGACTAGATCCTTCTAAAGTAGAGACAGTTTATCTTCATTAACAGCCATGAAAACCAACACTAGTCAAGACGGACAAGTAGAGAGTTAGCTGCACTAACCCTGGACAATTTACACAAGAGTTTGAGTAAAACAATGTTAAGATTGACACCTGCATGCATAGCTCATCCTACTCCCTCAACCAGCTTATCTACCTTGGCTGGCACCTTACCAGCAGTCACCCTGGTGATATAGCATACTGACCTATCCTCTGGGTCTGCATCACTGACTACTCTCGCCATCCCTCTGACTATAGAATCCTCAATTACAATAACCTTCTTACCTGGTCTTCTTGTGCTAGGACCCTCTTAGGCTTCATTTTTCCAGCAGCCCTTGGTTCCCAGGTTGCAACAGTTTCTACTTCCCTTTCTGTGGGTGTAGGTCACTCTTCTTCTTCTGCTATGGGGGAGAAGTGATTACTTGTTACTACCAATGAGCATCCATGATCCCCTAATAGGATGACTCCTAATCACCCACCCAACCCAATAGCATCAGTAGCATCAGCAGGATTGCAAAAGTGGGGACGGGAGGCACATATTTGACTTTTGCCAAAAGGAGGGTCCAGGGGGATTTGCCACCCATAAAAAATTGTGAAGAATCTGATGCCAAATGGTGCATTTTATGAGCATATTCTATGAAATATGCAGCAAGACACAGCATAGGTATTCACTAGGTGAAACCCTGAAATACAGCAGGTGACTTGAACCAGGGAACATGCTTAATCTGATTGTTTTATTGCCTTAGTCTCATACCCAAACTGCACATAAAGACAGAAAGCAAACAGACTAATGATTAACTTTTCTTTTTCCCAAAATGGGGCCTGGGAGATTTGTTCCCTTAAAGAAATGTTGAAGAAGTTGATAGCAAATGGTGCATTTTAGAAGCATAGTCTATGAAATCTGCAGCAAGACAAATATAGGGATCTAGTAGCTGAAAAACCCTGCAATGCAGTACATGACTTGAACCAGTGAACATAGTTATTCTAGAAAATACAAAATCACACATGCCTCCACAATGCAAAGCATCATGGGCTGCATATGCAAATCACCACAGAATGTTATGCTGGTCCAACTTTAAGCAGAATTGCATGGTGCCGCTGCTGCTTAAAGTTGGACCAGCATAACATTCTGTGGTGATTTGCATATGCAGCCCATGATGCTTTGCATTGTGGGGGCATGTGTGATTTTGTATTTTCTTGAAACTTGGCTTCCCAGCCAAATGCCCTTTGGGGTAACCCTTGCCTCAGTGTTTGCGCACAGAGGTTCTTTGTCTTTTAAATAGTTATTCTAATTGTTTTATTGCCTCTTAGTCATTTTTATCAGATCATCATATGCGAATTGCACACAGAGACAGAAAAAAAACAGATTAATAAAATATTTTTGGTGAATGTGTTTGTTGTGATCTGGGTGCAAGAAAGAGATCAAAAATAATTCATCCACTGAAAATGGAAAATGCACGCAAGAGACATGAGAGATTAAACAGGTTGGATGTGATTTAATCTCAAAGTTCAAAAAGGGTCAGCACACAGCTACACTTCCTTGATCCTGCCATATAATTCAGAAATTTTCTTTGGTGATGTCAGCAAGAAGTGAAAGAGCAAGATGTCAATTTGATAATTTGGCAAATCTGTCAATGACTTTGTCTGGTGTATCAGTTCTGTTACCTCAAAGGTGGTCCAGAGAAGGGTCACCAAAAATGAGTCAGGGCTTGCATCAGAAAACATATGAGGACAGATTAAAAGACCTCAATATGGGGGGATCACTAATGAGCAGGAATGAGTAAAGATGTGTTTTCACCATGCTCCATCGCTCACAATAAATACTTCATAATTTAAAAGTTAGAATCGAGCCAGAAATCACTATAAAATTTACTGGACCTTCAGTTTAGACAATGGATGACTTTTTGATACAGAATCCAGCAAAAAATCTTCGGACTGCTTCAAAAAAATCAACAGAAGCAACTGCCCATGGCCCAAGTCTACAATGCAGGCCCAAACTCCCTGTCTGCAATAGAGGTAAGTGTGCTAGGAAGAGAAGTAACCCAACAGGTCTTGGCAGCATTGGAACATTGTCTTGATCACCTGGAGATGAAATTTGAGAAAAAACTCCAGGAGCTGGTAGACCTACATGCATCACAAGCGACCTGTCTAAATGAGGTGGAGCAGCAGGTATCAGACCTGGAGGACTCCACAGGCCCAGTCCTGGAGTAGATTGCAGCTCTACAGAAAGAGAGAATTAGAAGAGTTCAAGGAACAATTTGATTACCAAGAAAATTATCATAGGGGGCTGAACCTCCATTTGTGGGGCCTTCCTCAGGGGATGGAGAGTCCGAGTGTCCTTGACTTCTGTGCCAGATAACTAGCTGAGATGTTTGGCCTGTCTCCCAAAAATGGAAGGTGCAAGCTTAAAAAAGCCCATAGAGCCATGATGCCAAGACCAAATCCAAATCAGCCACCACAACAAATAATCATATATTTTCACAGCTACCAAGATAGGGAAGCTGTGATGGGGGCCGATGATGAGACTACTAATCTACAATTTCAGGGGACAAACCTTTTTCTCTCTCAGGATTACACTGCACATCTCCTCAACAAGTGCTGAGTTTTCAATGCAGTGATGGCACAACTTAGAGATTTGTATGTGGACTGTTTCTTGATCTATCCAGCTACGCTTACAATTACGCATGAGGGTGCTACTTACTCCTTTTGGGAGATATAAAAAGCTGAGGATTTGTTTGGGAGCTTAAGAAGAAACTAGGCGTACAGGTGATTTGATACTGGCACTACCACCACTGGTCTACACACTTGTTTCCTGGCCTCTGTCTTGGGCTTGTCCCAACATTCCATCAAGCTGAGATTTAAAAACTTTAATTTTTGTCTGGTTGATGTTTCAGAAGGGTGGTTCTGCACGGAATTTGGAGACTTTTTGAATAACCCTGGCCTGTGGAGGAGATAATAATTTATGAACTATGCCTTAAGGGACTCTGCTGTGGAACTTGCATTCATTTATTTTATTTTTAACCCCAGAGGACTCCTCACAGAATGATTCCTCCTCTAGTATGCAGTAGCAGAGACTAGAGACTAAGATGTTTCAATGGAGTAGCAGGTGGGTTGCACCAGCTATGGCAGATAAACTAACCCTGTGGCACCGAGAGGAGCCGAAGAGTTCTCCGACGCAAGATAAGCTGGCTCAATGGAGGAAACAGCTTTGCACATAGTGTTGTGATCGTGCTGCCTCGGTCCTTGTTTGGGCAAAAGCTAGCCCCATTTTCTGGAATTTATAAAAGAGATGGCTGTGCAAAGGTTGGGGAACTGAATGGATGTATGGAGGGGGGCCTTCTCACTCTCACCACCTCTGAATTGGGGGATGGGCTTCCATGGACTGGTGATAGGGGTTTGTGGGGAAGAGTTACTTGATGTGATATCTTGGTTCCTCCAAGATCTAGAGAAGGAGGAGGAGAACCTACTGAGGGCATGAACCACACAGACCAGGGAGATAAGGGCCGATAAGCCTGATGGAGCCATTAAGCTCTGAATGTCCCTTTTTTTTCTCCTCATGTTTTGTCTTTCCTTTTCTTTCCCCCTATTCCCTCTCTCTCTCTCTCTCTCTCTCTTTGTGTGTATGGGGGGGAACTGAATGGGTGCCTCTGCAGGTGGGATAGTGCAGCCCTTCAAAGAAGGGACATGGTCATAGAATTTATTAATGTGATGATTCTAACATGGGAGAGAGTGGAGGGGGCAGGACGGATATGACATGATCTGCGATTGGGGCATATTGTGTAAAATTATTTGCAGAGTTGCAATTCTTGCTACATTTGGGGGAGGGGTGAATGGTGCTATGATTTGCCTTGGGGAGAAGGGTGGTGGGGAGGGACATTCAATATTCAGTGTTGCAGTTTGTTTGGGAAGTAAAGTGGAGTTATATGTTGGATATGTTCTGTGTTTGTTAATTGTTCCACTGTTTATATCTTTCAGGGTCCAAGGATATAAAATATGCATGGTTCTTTTGTGGTGTCATAGGGAGGGGGGTGAGATCCCACTTGAAAAGGAGTATTGATCTTAATATTGAAACACTATATCTGCTGTTATTGCTACACCCCAAGAATTAACTATTATAACTTGGAATGTTTGTGAGATATCTTCCCAGTCAAGCATACTGCACTATTAACAGCACTCAGGAGACAAGGAGCTCAGGTAGCTATGCTATGGAAAACTCACTTGACAGCTGGTGAGCATGCCAGACTAGCCCAGGGATGGGTGGGTACATGTCATGCGGCATCCTATAATTCGCACAAGTGTAGAGTGGCAGTTTTACTGCATAAAAAACTACCCTTTAAGGTGGGATGGGTGGTCACGGACCTGGGGTAAGACAGCTATATATTTGTGAAAGGAGATTTATATGGGGAGAAGATAACCTATGCATGTGTATATGCCCAAGAGGTCATGGATGTTATGGTCCAGAAACAATTTAAAGGTTTGATCCTAGGTTGGACCTGAATTGCCTCATGGATCCTGAGCTAGACCACTCCAGAAAAAAGGGTAAAGTCGAAGGAGCCATAAAGAATTGGCAGACAGGAATGTGTGACCTAGATCCGATTGATGGATTGAGGACAATGAATCCAACCCTTAGAGAATACATGTTTTACTCCTATCCCTATAAGACCTGGTCCAGAATAGATTATCTGTACCCACCAAAGAGCTGTTTTTTTTAAGTTAATAAATATTAAAGGGACACTGTCAACCCCCTTAGGCCTCAAAGTGTCCTTAGTTTAAAAAATACATCTTATGATTGCTCACACTCTGTAGAGACTGTTGATGCAGCTGACAGTTTGATTTAGATCCACTTTTTCTTTTAAAAAGTGAAAAACTGAGTGCCCATCATACTGGTGTTACCACACCAAAACATGTTTGTTTACATTCCTTGACCAACTCTCACTGCATCTTTGCTGCACTGAAGAACACCCCCAGCAAAGTCTATGCATGCATTATGCAGTGGGAGTACAGGAGACTATTGTATCAGGAGTGACTGAACTTTTTGAGGGTGTTTCTAATGTTCAGGAACTATGCAATAAGAGTAGTTTAATGATTTGAAGCAAAACAAGGCTGGACATAGCTTTACATTACCATGCATTTTAGTTCTAATAAGCAAGGAGGCAGCTAAAACAACCAGCAACGTCAATGAATTTTAAAGAAGGCAAGCAATCATAAAATGTGTTTTTTTCACCAAAAAATGATATGATGCAAAAAAGGTTGACAGTGTCCCTTTAAGCATAGCCTAATTCATATCTCAGACCACACCATGATGCATATGTCTTTAGGCTTAAACAAGATGTGGGAGGGTCCCCCTCAGTGGAAATTCTCTAACTACCTGATGGGCAATGCAGATTTTAAGACGTATCTGAAGAAGCAATGAGAGCAATATATTCAAACAAATAGTGGCACGGCCCCCAATAAGGCAGTCTTGTGGGATGCTGGAAAAGCTTTTATGAGAGGGGTTATTATTAACTTTGTCTCAAACCATTAAAAAAGGTAAGAGAATGCAGGGAAAACTTAGAGAAGTGTTTGAAATTGCCAGAGTGGAAAGCTGCAATGGGCGTGGAAGGAGGCACAACTCATCTGCTTGCAGTAACAAGAGAGGCACTGAACTCCCTGTTACTGGGGGAGGCCCGGAAGTCCTGGCTGCTGGTGAGAAAAAATTTTTTTTCAATGGGGAAACAAGCCAGGATCAATGTTGGCCAATTTGATTAGGGGTAGAAGAGACCCAAACCTAGTGTTAGGTATCAAAGGGGAAGATTGTACTCTTATGAGAGATTAACCACAAATAAGAGAAAGATTTAAACAATTCTATCAGGAGCTTTATCAGGCTGTTTGTGGGAGCACCCAGGATCTGGTGCTGGGGTTTCTAAGGGGTACTGCACTGCCCCATCTCTCTGATGCAAAGAGGGAGTGGCTGGACTCTAAAATCACCAAGGAAGAAATTGGGAGGGCAATCAGTAATTTGGAAAGTGGGAAAGCAAGTGGACCAGATGGTTTCCTGGCTAAATATTATAAGATGATGAAGGCCCAGATAGTGGATACCCTGTGGGAAACCCTGAATGAGGCAGGGGACGAGGGGAGGGAACTCCCAGCCATGTGGCAGGATGCAATTATAAGCACGATGCCCAAACCCGGAAAGGACCACTTGGAGTGTGCATCATACCAGCCCATCTTACTCTTAAATTGTGATCTTAAAATTCCGGCAAAAATTCTGGCGAGGAGACTGAACAAGGTGCTGCCGAGGTTGATTCACCCAGACCAGACTGAGTTTATACAGGCTAGATTTTCCTACCGTAATATGTGAAAACTTCTGAATGTGGTGTGGGGTGCCTCCCATGGCTGGTGAGTCACACATGTCATATCCATGGATGATGAAAAAGTGTTTGATCATATAGAATGGGACTACCTACTTGAAATGCTTTCCCGGTTTGGTCTGGGTGAAGGATTGGTAGGGCTAGTTAAACAAATGTGCACACAGCCGACAGCGCAGATTTTGGTGAATGGCTCATTGTCAGGTAGACTCAGGTTTGGGAGAGGAATGAGGCTGGGGTGTCCCCTTTCATGTCTTTTGTTTGTTATGGCCTTAGAACCTCTTGCAGTGTCTATTAAGGATAACACTAACATTGTGGGTGTCCAAGGAAAATCGAGCAGGGAACATAAGGTTACCCTGTAGACAGATGACATGCAATTGTATGCTGTCAGACTGCAGTAATCTATGCCACATCTGCTACAGCTCATTGAGAAGTTTTCTCAGTTTTGGGATATAAAATTAACCTTGGGAAATCCAAAATGCTAAAAATAGGGCCAGCCAGAGGTGAAAGTGTAACAGGGGAGTCGGATCTAAAGGTAGGCTGGGACTCCTTTGTTTATTTAGGCATATGAATAGGGAAGGAGGTGGGCTTCCTGTATGAATTTAACTATACACTGCTGATTAAAACCATTGAGGTGGATCTGTCCCACTGGAGACCACTATCCATCTCATGGTTGGGCAGAATAAACTTAAAATAAATTAAGATCCTACCCCAGATCCTATACATGATGCAGTGGATACACGTAGGCCTCACAAGATTAGATATTAAGACATTAGAAAGAGCCTTTTCTACCCTCATTTGACAGTGGAAGTGCCCAAGGGTAGGGTAGGTGCCTGAAAGTAACTGGATAAGAGGAGAAAACATCCCAGATCTGAGGAATTATTTTGTAGCTATTCAGCATAGATATTTCCAGAATTGGGTTAAGCGCCCCAGAGAGGCGGGCTGGCTAGATCTGGAGGAAAGGTGTTGCCCAGGAAGGTTATCAGCCTACCTAACAAAAAGAGGCCGAAGAGCATATATTAATCAGGGTAGGCCCAACCCACTGGTTCTGGTGGTCTTGGAAAGCTGGAAATATATAGGCAGGTCCAGGGGAGAGGGACAGGAGGAAACATTATTACTCCCAGTTTCAGGGAATCCTTTCTTTTTACCGAGTGTGGGGGATGTTGGATTCAAGGAGTGGGAGGAGAAAGGGGTTTTATGTTTGGGGGACCTATATACTAAAGATGGCCTCTGCTCATTTGCTGAAATACAGGTCAGGACAGGTCTGGATCACCCACATTTTTTCTGGTTGTTACAAGTTAGATCATACTGTAAGGGATAGGGGAAAGAACAGGTGGGGTACTCTCCCTTTGGACAAGTGGAGCCATTAGTTTTCTCATCTCATAGGAATCCTTAGGGTAGCCCGGTGGGGGGGAGGAGGATACACCTCCTTGACACTATGGGGAAGACTAAAACTCAGTGGGAAAAACACTTGAGGATCCTGATCTCTGAGGAAAACTGGCTGGTAATACTAAAACTCCATATGGGGATCCTAATATACAATTAGTACAAGGAATCTTTTAATAAATTCATACACTGGCTGTACTGTCCTCCACTCATAGTGCACAAGTTTAATCCTGCTGTCTCACCAATGTGTGCACACTGCAATAGTGAGTTAGGATCTTACTATCACTACTTCTGGGCATGTCCAATTTTACAAATCTTTTGGAGAGAGGTGGAAAAAGAAATGGAGAAGCAAATGGGAAGGGGGGGGGTGCTGGTCTCTCCATTGTTCCTATTATTTGGAGTAGAGGACCAGGGAGAGGAAGGATGGTGCCCCTTACTGAAGTGGGCATGGGTGTTGCTTATTCTTGCCAGACACTGTATACTAAACACCTGGGTTTCTGGGGCTACACCCATGATACAACACTGGAAGACCCTGGCCCTGCAGGCTCTGGCTATAGAAAGACTCACCTTCATCCTGAAGGAAAAGGGTGAACTTTTCTATAACACTAGGCAGCCATTTCTGGCCTCACTGTCCATTGGAGAATTCCAGATACTAAGTGAGGGGTGGTCATGAAAGGGGAAGATAGGATTATAATGGGATTACCCCACCTATGGCAGATTTATGGTAAATGCACTTTTCATGGGAAGTGGAAAATGTTATGATGGTTTTTTTCTTTTCATTTTTTTATTATCAGAGATCACTTAATTTAAATGAATTGATATATGTAATGGACTGGACCCTTTTGTGCATAGTTCAATGAGTCTGTAATTCATGTCAGTATTTGTGTTTTGTACTGTGAGATTGTTTTTTTTTTTTTAGAAAACAAAAACCTCACTAAAAAGATGATGTAAACAAAAATGACCTCAATATGTATATATTTGAAGGGAGGAGGGAAAGAGTGGACGTGATAATGACCTTCAAGTATCTGAAAGGCTTGAACAAAGTGTGGGGGGGGTGACATATTTCAGTACAAGAGTTGTACAAGGACGAGGGGGCAAGACATGAGATTGGAGAGGGGCAGGATAAGGGGAAATGTGAGGATGTTTTTCTCCACAGAGAAGGTGGTGGAAGCTTGGAATAGCCTACCCCAGGAAGTGGTGGGTGCTAACAGAGTGAGGGAATTCAAACATGCATGGGATAGACATAAGGGAACTCTAAATGTGGGAAAGAGAGGCAAAAGCCAATGGCAAAGTAGGATCAGCTACCACTGATGCAGGCAGGGAATACAGGTAGACTAGACAGGCCTATCTGTCCTTATCTGCCATCAACTACTATGTTACTATGTTGCCCTCAATTGCTAATGTGGCAAGACCACCTTGTCTGTCCTGACCTATTGTGTTTCTTAGGTATGTTTTGTTTTAGAGCACTGAACAATTGTTCACAAGAGCTTGTAGTGACTGGTATTTATTTATTTATTAGCTTTTGGTAACTGGGTAAGTGCATTAGGCAATAGTCCTGCCTATTTTCAAGCATGACCCGGGAGAGTACAGTAACAATCAATGACAATCAGCAAGAAAACATACAGATCAATTATCAATACAGGCTGACTTTTAGTCAGGTGACTAAATACATTCTCAAGATTAAGACAATACAAATGGTCAGAAAGTTACAGTAGTGGCCACCTCATAGGGACTTGACAGTGAACAACAGCCAGTGACCATCCACGCAAGGATGGAAAAGTTCTGCAATGATGCCCAATTGGTGGATGCTGGGAAACATACAGTACAGTAGTCAGTGGCACTGATTCAAGCAACAAAGAGATGTTCTGGAGACAGATTTAAGAAGGCAGATGTTCAATAAACCTTTGTGCTACAATAAATTCTTCTTTAGGAAGTTGTGCTCCATAGTGATTGATCATAACATTCCGTGTTGTTATATATAAAAATAATGGACTTGTTTGTTTTAAAGCCTGAACTCTTTTCAGTCAGTTTACCCCATTTGGAAATTATCGTCTCAGTTCTGCAGTCATGTTGTCTACAACTGGGTAGTAAATTTTAGTTCGGCAATCTGTTTCCAAGGTCACTGGTTGCTGTTTGCTAAGTCTCATGCCAACTAATGTACATATACATCAAAATTAGCTGCTAAGTGATGGGTACAATTTGGGTGGGTTCTTTCTTCTGTTACATTGTCAGGAGCTATGCTAAGTGCTACAGTGAATGCTGTTGCTTCATGAATTAATTCTTTAAAGTTATCTTCATTTCTGAATGAAACCAAAGTATCAATAAACACTTCTACTGCAATGCCAGCACTGGCTAGCTCCAGATCTTCAGTCTGTAGTAGACTCCGGTGTTCTTCTTGGAATCCGAGAAAGGGATTAAAGAGGAATAAACAAAATATATTATTAAATGGCATCATGAAGTTCTAAAGGCCCTGAGCTTTGGGTGCATTTCCATGGTCGCAGTGAGAAAATTAAGAGATTATGGAGCCATGACTATACTTCAGTGCCCTCAGTGCTCTTTTGTGATATCTCCATCTAGTGTTGCTCAAAGCTGTGACTTTGTATATTTTCTCGAGCCCTATGTCTTGCTGTATCAGTTTCAGTCTGTTACTGTGTGCTACAGATGTCAAAAGGAATGTATGCATACATTGCACAAAATCAAACAAGTCTTTTATTTTTAGAATGCACTGACATGAATCAACAAGAATGAGATTCAACATGCATAACAGTGAACATACACAGCATGAAGAAGGTCCTTTTTGAAAAGCTTCTGAATGTTAAGATGACCACCCATGACACTTGTGCCATCATATGCTTGGGAAACAAAAGTAATATCAGGCTAAAACATATCACATTTTTTCATGGTCTCATTAAAGGAGTAGTGCACCCAGAATTTATAAAAATATATGTTGTGCAGAGTGTTTTGATTTGTGTGTGAAGTCCTAGTGTGTCTTTCCCTCTCTCTCTCTCTGCTGTCAGGAGTTTTTCCTAAATTATACTGCTGGTTTAATGCTAATTTTAAGACCCCTGGGGATTTCCATCTCAGCTAAATTTATTGTTTTTCTTGGGCCTAAAATGCATTTTGTCTCATGTGACAGTGATGTAGCCGAGCAAAAAGATTCACCAACAAGCTCTGCTTTACAATACAATAGTAGAGATGGCTATATTTTACAAATTAATACAGTGTTCAGCTTGGTGACTACCCTCATTGTAAACATCTTTTTGTTGTGAACAATTGTGACACTGTTTGTGTATGTGTAATTATAAGGTTTCCAAGATATTTACATTTGTTTGGCGGGTCTACTAGAGTGTTCATTCAGGGAGAAAAAAGTGTCTGATGTTTGTATTGAATCTGCACACATGCCAGACAAACCTAAATATCTTGAAAACTATACAAGCTACACAAAAAACATCTAGTTTTGAGTCTTTAACAAAGCACAGAAAATGTTCAACAGGTTTATGGTTATGAACATATCTCACACAGATGCTCATTTGTTCCTGATATGAAACGTCTCTACTGTCATCAACTAAAACTGATATTAATTTAGCATTATTTTTTGCTTCTTGCACAATTGCATCTGTAATATAGGATGTGTCAAACTGAATCAGATCGTTCTGCGACTGTGCTGAGCTACATGTTGCACTTGATTGAATGCAATAATTTACTTGAAGCACTTTGTAAAACTTTTTAATCAAATCTAAAGTCTCCCTGAAATTTTCTTTATTAATACAATACTCATCTTCACTCTGGCCTTGTAAAGGTAACCCTAGCCCACCAAAAATGTAAAGTTACTTCAATCAGTCTCTTCATATATTCTCTTCTCTTGAACTTCCGGTGTGATGGCTGCCTGGTGAG
Source organism: Neoceratodus forsteri (assembly GCA_016271365.2). Classification (NCBI taxonomy): domain Eukaryota; kingdom Metazoa; phylum Chordata; order Ceratodontiformes; family Ceratodontidae; genus Neoceratodus; species Neoceratodus forsteri. Next base: position 786,286,026 of record CM028132.1, read on the forward strand.
AAGCTCTTTCTGACAGCTCCCTTGCCTTCCTCCAAGTAGTGGCTGTGCTTTTTGTACAAGTACCCCAAGCTGTGAATCAAAGTTACTTAAAATCTTCTTGACTACTTGGGGAAATCGATTGGTACCTCATCGAAGCGTATTCCGACAATGGACGATGAGATGAAAATGCCGGCTCTCCGGCACACTCCCCCACCAACTCCAGTGAAAGACAAAAACCCGCAAAGGCCCAAAGTGGGAGGAACAGAGGCTCTCACCTCACTAAAGGAACAAGTGGCTTTATCTGAAGAGCAGTTTCTGGAGGAGCTGGCACCAATGAAGGAAACCCTGCTCGCCCCTGCTTCAGACTTCAGAGGGCTGAAAGTTTCAATGGAGCAATTAAATATGTGCATGAATGATAAAGAAGCTAGGATTTCCTCAGTAGATGACTGTAGAGTGAGAATGGACCCAGAAGTGGTTACCCTGCAACACCGAATTAAAAAAGCAGAGGATCACCTAGAAGACCTCGAGGGTCGCTCAAGAAGAAATAATTTTGTAGTCCTTGGCCTTCTGGAGGGAGAGGAGGGGCGGCAAGCATTGGTATTTGCCCAAAGGCTGTGCGAGGAATTAGTAGGGCCTTCTCCTAATGGGCCTACATTTATTATCGAAAGAGCCCACAGATCGTTGCACCCTATGCTCCCAGTGGGATAGCCCCCTCACCCTTTTATTTTCCAGTTGTTGAACTTCCTCGATAAGCAACACATCTTGTTAAAGTTAAAAGAAGCAGCAGAAGTGCAGTGGGAAGGGAAGCGAATTAGTGTGGTTCAAGACCTCCACTACTCAGTTCGTCAGAAGCGCTCAGCCCACCCATTAGTGTCCAAATTAATAACTGCTGGCATGCATTTTAGAGTGTGCTATCCTGCTACCTTGCAGATTAACAATGAAGGTCAATGACACTCATTTAACACACTGGACTTAGGTACTGAAACTTGCAAGAAGTGGTACCCAGACTTGATCAAATGAACCCCAATACATTGAGTTATTGTGGTGAACTCTGCCATCTAGTGGACATTTAACTAAAAGGAATGTTTTGCATAGCAATCTATATAAGGTTTTGTTAACTTAATTTTGTTGTCAATGTTTTGCCACACTAGTAGATGGATATTCTTAAGAGGGCTCAATAGATACTATTAGAAGAATAATTTTTCCTTCTTCTCCCTAATTTTATTGATACTAAGTTAGTGACCTAGGGTAGCTGAGATATCATAAAAGAAGGCTTGGAACAGCTAAAATATTTTGTTCTTTTTCTTAGGAGATAAAAACCTAAGACTCTCTGGTAAAGTCTTTATACCCTCTAAGTACTAATAGATTGTTAGTTTGACCATGGGGTGTAGGGGGACTTTGGTTATTTATGTTGGCAGTCCTGTTCTAGACTAGAGTGGTGGTCTAATAGCTACATAGTTTAGGCTTAAAGGGTTTGGGGCAAGGTTTACAGGTTTTACTGTTGTGGTTGAATGTTACAGATTTATAGAGTTTTATTCATTTTGTAAGGCAGGAACTAGGAATTATAAGTCCTCAGGGGTACTATAATAAGCATAGTTAGCTTTAATAGTTTATAAGGTTGGAATGGTAACGGGGTGGGGGAAGGGAGGAGTAATCAGAGGTAGCACGATAAACATCACACCGAATAAGCAGTTGAGAGATCAGTCTCGGGGACTGGGGGTAGTTTATGTTATATTTACCTATAATGGCATATCTTATAGTTCTGTAAATATGCCCAGGAGGGGTTTATTTGGGGATAGAGGTTGTAACTTTAGTTTGATCATAATACCTAAGTTTGTTGGTGGTTATGGGGAGGTGAGTAGCCAGTCTTTGATGATATATTTTAAATTAAAGGTTGAACATTTAGGTCTAAAACTTGGAGATCCAATTGGGGAGCCTATATTAAACTGATATATTGATATGAGAATTGCCTCATGGAATATTAAAGGAGCAAGAGCTAGATTGAAATGCCATCAGATCCTTAAACATTTTACTCTAGTGCATTCAGACATTACGTTTTTACAGGAGACACGTTTGATGGTGGGCGAAGGTAATTTATTTCATAGAGAACATATTGGTTCTGTTTATAGCTAGCAATTCTACTTCTCAGAGAGGAGTTACAATCTTAATTACTAAAGGGATACAATTCCAACTCTTACAAGAGATGGGAGATCCACAAGGGAGGTTTGTGTTTTTGAGAGGATTGGTTGACCATAGGGAAACTATCTTAGGCACTATTTATGGGCCTAACCACTCCTCTCCTGAGTTTTTCTCCCAAATAGCTCTTAAGTTAGCTCCATTTAAACAATTGCCAATAATATTAGCGGGAGACTGGAACTTAACATATGAGAATAAGCTAGATAGATCCACTCATAGTAGCCAGAGCTTATCCCCTGTACAGAAATCCTCGCATGAAATGATGGAGGGACTGGACCTCCTAGACCCTTGGCACCTCATTCATCCAAATTAGAATGCTTTCACTTGGGTCACGTGATGGCAGCCTAGGAAGAGCAGCTCATCCGATCAGCTCCACTTGCAACCTGGTTTAACAGCCCTCAATCAATACAAAACCGTGTCTTTTTGTGTGGCATCTACTTGTGAAGTGTAGGAGTTATCGCCGAATATCAAAAATCTGCCAAAAATGGAAGCTTATATTAAAAAACAAATGGCGAAACATATGCCGCCTCCATCCCTGGAGAAGGAGCAGACTGCAAAGCACCCTCGCCAGGGACCCAACAAATCAACCTCGGGCCTTTGGCACTAACAGAGGAGAGATTTCTAGAAATAATTGCACCACTGCAACCATCGGTCGAAGAGATTTCCACCAAAATTCAATGTTTCAAATTGGCACTAGAAACCATAAGTATGAGGGTGGGGGATAATGAGATTAAAATTAAATCAGTGGAGCTCAGAGTGGATAAGCACAACCTTGAGAGAGCCTCCCTCACTAAGCGAATTAAGAAAATCGAGGAAAATCTCGAAGACCTGGAGGGTCGGAGCAGGCGAAATAATTTATTTTTGGAATTCCCGAGAAAGAAGAAGGTACAGCGCCTATTCAATTTGTCCAGAAACTGTTTGATAAGATCATGGACCCCCCTCCGAATGGTAACTACATGGTTGAAAGAGCCCACAGATCGCTTCGCCCCCCCTTCACGGTGCCCTACCATGGCCGATTATTTGCAAGCTACTGAATTATGTGGACAAACAACATATGCTGAGCAAAGTTAAATCCCTACAAGAAATAACATGGGAAGGGAAGAAAATCAGAATTGCTCATGACCTACCTCACTCTGTGTGGCTTAAAAGACAAAGTTTGCACCCCATTGTCTCCAAGCTGACAGCTGCTGGTGTCCAATTTAGGGTAAAATACCCTGCTTTGCATCAAGCTAAGATAAAAGAACAGTGGCACTCCTACGAGTCGGTGTAAGTAGCGCAAGTCAAGCTTAAAAGAGCCCTACCAGATTTATTCAAGTGAAACATCGGCTATTTCAATAAATCAGACAGACCAGCAGAATATGCTAGATAGAAGAATATACGCGAGAGAGATGCCAGCTTTTGGCACTTAGTTATGCATAATTAGAGTTTCCCTGCGTCCTGCAACATGTGCATTTTGTACCTCGTTCAGCAATATACCCGCACATGGCTGATTTTTACTTCTAAGGATGCGGGCAGAATGGCACTCGCAAGTGGTGGAAAGATGTGGTAGGCTTATTTCCTGGTGAGTCCTGCACTCTCGCATCCATTGCTGTGAGTAATCAGTCGAGTGCATCAGCTAATGGAATAAGAATAACTAGAGACTACACATCGGGGCTTCTTTTTATTGCTACCATCACCAAGCTTTTGAGGACTGGTGTTCCTTTTCAAATGGGGTAATCTGTACACCAGAGTCATAAATCACAATGATTTCAAATGGGATCCAGAAACCTGTGAGGACAGTGTCAAGCTCTGTTGTTTTAGAGAGGTCGCATCAGTTCATACATGAGCTTTCATCGCTTATAGTGGCTGTCAAGGCTGATTATAATTTTAGTAGGTATCTGTTGCCCTGAGAGTCAATGACCTCTAATGTTTCCTGCCAGAGATAGCAGGAATATTGAGGCATTATGGGACCCTTTTCCTTTTGTGATTATTCTCATCTTATAAAACTTTAACAGTTTGGGGCGAATTCATGCATTGATGATTGGTTAGTGTGAATTTTGAAAATCGATATCAGGGCTGTTTATTTGATCTTTGCCTTATTCACTCACCCAGTTAAAAATTGTTTACTACAGCCTATTGATATTTGCAATATGGTTACCTTCCCACTAGAGGGGGATGTTGATTAGGAATAGGTTGGTTTGATAGTTAAAAAGAATACTGCTAATAAGCTTCTAGTGATGCTTGACAGAATAATGGACAGTAGTCGCTTCTAGGCTTTGCTGACAGTGACTTTCCTACAATATAGCATACTGTTTCTCTGCTAGTTAAATTTGTGAGGGTTCAGATCACTGAGATTAATATTTTTTTAATCAGACTGGGTGCTGGGCTGGGGGTGGGACTGTCAAGCACCTGGGTTGGTAGTATCATCACACGACGTGGTTAAGCAATAGTGCAGTTTTTTAGAACTGGGGTGATGGTGGAATTGAAGGGGGTGGGTCTGCGTGGGGATGGGGGGTCGGGTGGACAGCACCCACACGCCATTATTTTGGGATGAATGGAAATGATGTTGATAGGATGACACATTTTAAGGGAAACAAGTAAAGGGATACTACTTCTAATTCCTGGAAAATGACGAAGAGAGGTATCAATCTTGTGAGTTGGAACATCAAGGGTGCTAGGGATAGATGTAAAAGACAAGTGGTACTGAAACACCTATTGATTCTTAACTGTGATGTAGTATGTTTACAAGAAACACATCTTCACAGAGAAGATATCAGGTTATTTACCAAACATTGGGTGGGCCAAGTGTTTGGTGCAGGCATCTCCTCAAATAAAGGTGGTGTAGCTATTTTATTCCACAAAAGGACTCCCTTTCAACTGGAGAAGGAGATATGGGATATACGTGGCCGGTATATTTTTCTAGTTGGAACCTCAGCCTCTGAAAAGGTGGTTATTGGTTCAATTTATGGCCCTATTATAGATTCCCCACAGTTCTTTACACAGTTGCTGGATGTCTTAAATAGCTATGCATCACTGAAATTACTAATAGGAGGAGATTGGAACGTTAAGCCTCACTTATATCTAGACAGAACTGATAATAAACGTGTAGGACCCTCCCCAGCTCAGAGAGCCCTGACAGAGAGATAATGGATAGTCTGGGCCTCATAGATGTTTGGAGGTTGATCAATGGGGAAACACAGCAATATACATTCTCCTCTACCCCACATAAATCATGTTCAAGAATTTACTATTTTCTAGTCAGTACTGATGTACTTCCCTCTATTACAGATGCCAGAATCCATACTAGGGTTACATCCGATCACTCCCCAGTCTCTATTCAGTTGGTACCAATTCAAAATATCATGAGGAACTTTATGTGGAGATTTAATAATCAATTACTACAGATATCCTTCATTCAGGAACATCTGAGGAACTTTATATCACATTTCCTAGTTAGCAATTTAAACTCAGGTCCTAAAATAGATATTGTCTGGGTATCTCTAAAATGTGTGCTATGGGGTGAATATGTCCGGATATCTGCTACTAGGGTTAAGAAGTCCAAAATGCACCTAACTGAAATTATGAATGCTATTAGGGATCTGGAAAATAATATTACATGACACTCAACTGAGGCAGACTGGGTTAAATTACAGCAACTTCAAGCCCAATACTCAGCAATGATGATGCAGAAGGCAGAATTAGCGCTCCATAGAACCAAAATAAAGTACCTGGAGTCAGGGGAAAGGGCAGGTAAATTACTGGCTCTTAAATTAAAGCAGTTAGATTCTAGCCGATTTATAGCTGCAATACAAAAGGATGGAGGAGATGCTGTAGTGAGGGATCCAAGGGAAATTACTGCCACTTTTAGGGAGTACTTTCAACGGGTCTATTCTACAGAGTTAAAGGACAGCCCTACCCTTGCGGAAATTCAAGAATTTTTAGGCTCGGTTCCTCTGGTCAGGGTTGCAAATTCTGAGGCGAGCCAGTTAGGACTCCTAATCCAAGAGTCAGAGGTGAAACTTGCAATTTCCCAATTAGCTGGAGATAAATCCCCGGGACCAGATGGTCTAACCACCAATTTCTATAAGGCTTATGTGGATACAATCTGCCCTATCATAACTAAGGTATACAATCTCTGGTTCAGAGAAGGCATCTCGGAATCAACTTTTCTAGAAGCCCTTATCACCCTTATCCCTAAACCAGGATGAGACCCTGTCTTACCTGACAGTTATCGCCCTATATCACTGCTGAATGTTAACATTAAAATCCTGGCTAAAATATTAGCTAATCGACTTACTCCACTAATGAGTAGTCCGGTTAGTGATGTACAAGTAGGATTCATGAGTGGTAGACTATCCAGTGACCATCTACATAAGATCCACCATTTAATTGCACATGCTCAAGGTTTACAGTATCCAGTGACGTTATTAGCATTAGATGCCGAAAAGGCATTTGACTGAGTGTCCTGGGACTTTCTCTTTGCAGTACTTGATAATTTCGGTCTGCCTAAAGAATTTCTAAATTGGGTCCGGGTTCTATACTGTGCCCCCACAGCATGAATATGGTGCAACGGTATACTGTCAGCCCCCTTCCCATTGACATGTGGCACAAGACAGGGATGCCTATTATCCCCACTCTTGTTTAATCTATATCTTGAACCTCTGATTTGTAGGCTAATGGCCTCACAAGATATTAAGGGAATTAAAGTAGGTAACAGGAGATACCTTATTTCTGCCTATGCAGATGATCTGCTTATGCATTTAGAAGAACCAGAGATGAGTATACCTGTAATACTGCATGAAATTACAAAATTTTCTAGAGTTTCCAATTATAAGATCAATGTCTCTAAGACAAAGCTTTTCCCGCTGAACAATAGATGTTATCCTAATGTAGCATGGGAGCAGGGTCTGTCTTGGGATCTGAAAATGCTGACATATCTCGGTGTTAAGATCACTAGAGAGATAAGCTCAATGATTAGGGAGAATCTCCACAATCTCGTGAAAATCATTAAACAAGATTTAGCCAGATGGGAACAAATGTTCCTATCACTATGGGCTAGAATAGAAACGGCTAAAATGAATGTACTACCTAGGATTTTCTATCCTCTGAATATGCTGGGATGTTACCTGCCTAAATCCTGGTTTGAGAATCTTCAGAAGATGATTGATGTATTTCTATGGAAAGGGAGAGCAGTTAGGAGATCATACCAGAAACTTACAGGTTTGAAAAAGCTGGGAGGCCTTGCCCTCCCTTCATTCTTTAAATACTACATTGCTTCACATGTAAGTAAAATAGTGCAATGGAATAAGCTGAACACACCATCATCTCCGCAGTCTTACATTCCTCTCTGGATCTTTATTGAAAGAGACATAGCCCTTAAATATTCGCTATCATTAACTGCGATTCCACATGTCACTGTCAAACTCCTCCCCAGGCCATTAAAAAACACACCTATCGGGTGGTCATAAAAAGTTCTTCAGCAGGTCCAAAAGCTTTTCAGAGTAAACTGGCAGAATTCACCAGAGCAACCCTTGACACAGAATGTTCACTTTCTAATACAGCGAGCTCCGATTCTGCCCAGGTTTTGGAGGCCACTGGCGGGACTAAGGCTGGGAGATTTGGCTCCCCAAGGGAAGTTAATAACATATGAGCATGCCTGCACCAAATTTCCAAAATTAAAAGGACATAATTTCAAGTTTCAACAAATTTCTGATTCAATAAAAGCTCACCTGCATAAAAGGGAATCATGGGTAGAAAATAGGGTTGAGCTATCTGCCTTGCTTAAAATAGCTGATCAACCCCACTCTATTTCTAGAATTTACAATACATTGCAAAGGCTAGATGTTAACCTTCCTTCTGGTGTCAGTTATTACTGGAAACAAAGACTCAGAATGACAGATGATAAGGCAGCATGAAAATGAATATGGACACATAACCATAAATATATCAGACAAGACAGATATAAACTTCAGCAGTTTTTCATTATGCACGACATGTATTACACTCCAGTGAAACTTTACAGAAAGGGTAAATTAGCATCTCCCATTTGTAATAGATGTGGAATTAAAGAGGGAGATATTTATCACGTACTATGGGAATGTGCTAAGATTAAACCCTTCTGGAAGGCAATTAGTGCTTCATTATCATGGATTACAGGTTTGAAGGACTTTTTTATCCCAGAAACCTGCTTGTTGAATAATTTTCATATTGGTATGACTGAAAAGAACAAGCTGTATATGGCCATAATATCAGCCATGGCAAAAGCTGTCATTCTGAGACATTGGAAGGACACCACCACAACAACAACTATAGAATGGTACAAAGAAATAATGCTGGCATTATAGTTGGAGTCACATATAGCCAAGATGGCTAACAAGGGTTTGTCATTCAACTCCAAATGGATGTTGATTTGGCCTCACGGCAGGCTAAGACCTAATTGTAGGAACTATCCCCTAGCCATATATACTTACCTATCCAGGTCTTCCCCTTTTATGGTGTCAATTAATGATAGTTTAAGTGGCGTTTGGATGCTGTAGTGGGTGCTGGGAAGGGGTTCGGGTAATATTATCTGTCGGGTTAACTTGATGTAGCTTTCTTTAAGACTGTGTACCTTAATAAGACTGGTAGGTTTTGTGTTAATATGTTAAACCACTTTTAATTGGTATATGCCTACCGGCACAATGCTTCTCAATGTATGTATTGTTAATGTGATGATAATAATAATAAAATAAAATGAATAACAAAAAAAAAAGAATGCTTTCACCTTTTATACAGCTTATCATAAATCTTATTCCCGTCTAGATTTTTTCTTAGTGAATAGGGTCATGATGATGGGTCCAATGGATTGCAGAATTTCCCCTAGAGTGTTATCAGATCACTCCATGATATGGTTTGAGAGCAGGATACCCCAAACAATTCCTAAGGTCTCCCAGTGGAAGCTTAACACTCAATTCTCAATTGCTGTCCCAAGAAGGTATTGTGAACAGGACCGATGCATTAATCAATCAATACATAGAACAAAATAGGAGTTCTATTAGAGCATATGACCGACTTTGGTGTTCCCTGAAATGTTTTTTAAGGGGGGAATTTATTAGACTGGCCATGACCCACAAAAGGAAAAAGGAAGAAGTAGCAAAATCCCTGCTGGATTCTATTCAGAGTTTAGAGGGTAAGATGGGTACCTGCCCTACAAATGATGGTTTAACTCGACTTGAGGTTCTTTAAGATCAATACGTGGACACCCTAAGAGAAAGGGCTGAATATGCCCTGTTTAAAACCCATGTTAGGTATCTGGACCAAGGGGACAAAGCTGGGCACCTCCTGGCTCTCAAACTGAGTAAGCAGGAAGAGTCGAGATTAGTTGCCTGTATAGCTACTGCAGATGGGAGCAATATAGTGACAACTCCTAAAGCCATAGTGAACAAATTTGAAATGTTCTATAGGAATTTATATAGTCATCCGGATAATAGTCCCACAGATACCGAAATTCAACAATATCTTTCTAGACTTACCCTTCCCACCCTTAATCAAGTGCAGAGAGCCCAGCTGATTTCCCGCATCTCAGGGATGGAAATATCTACTGCCATTCAATCTCTTGCACCGAACAAAGCTCCAGGACCAGATGGATACCGATCAAACTTTTATTGAATGTTTGTGAAGTAGCTTACTCCTATTCTTCAAGAATTATATTCTTATATCTGTACTTATGGTATTGTTGATTCCACCTTATTAGAAGCTATTATTATTGTTCTACCAAAACCATGGAAACCCAAAGATAAAGTACCAATTTATAGGCTGATTTCACTGATAAACTATGATGTTAAAATATTAGCTAAGATTTTGGCTTCTAGGAGTACCAAAGTTTGGGATAACCTACTTAGCCCCGAACAGATCAGGTTTATCCATGGTAGAAGTCCTTTAGATAACTTCCGCAAACGTGCCCATATTTTCTCCGCATCCAGGGAGACAAATGTACCAATGGCTCTTGTTTCACTGGATACGGAGATAGCTTTTGATAGGGTTAGTTGGCCTTTCCTTTTTGGTACCATGAGCCAGTTTGGATTTCCCCTAGAATTTATTGGGTGGATTAAACACTTATATACAAACCCTATGGCTAAAATATATTGCAACGGGAATTTTTCTAATAGTTTTCGATTATACTCCGGCACACGTCAGGGGTGTCCATTGTCACCTTTGTTGTTTAACCTGTATTTGGAACCTTTGATTCGCAGTTTCCAATTATCTCCATTTATTGCAGTGTTAGTGGCTCAGTAGGTAGCACACTCGCCTCTGAGGCCGGGAGATCAGAGGGCTGTGGGTTCAGTTCCCACATCTGGCACTTGGGTTAATATCCCAGTATTGACACTGTAGTGCAGCATGAGAGGGGTACTGCACTTCTGAGGTGTCATCTTTCAGATGAGATGTTAAACTGAGGTCCCATCTCCCTGGATTGGTGGTAGTTCAGGTGGATATTAAAGATCCCATTGCACTTATCAAAAAGAGTAGGGGAATTTTTTATTGAAATCGTAACAACAACATCACAAAGATATGTACAAAACAATCTAATTACATGTACAATCAAAAATAAGAAAAAAGGAAAAACACTGATATACATATAGTCATACACAGCTACCCAAAACAAACAAAGAATACCTATACAAACCACCCCTCCCCTACCCCCCCAACATTCTATATAACTGGTATCATAAAAAAAAAAAAATTTTTCCTTTCCTCGCTGACCTCACCAAACAAAACACACATACAGAATAACAATGGGTAATATACCCACAAAAAGGTCATAGAAAATCAAAACCATCCCAAAAAGAACCCCATCTAGACAAAGAAAACAAATCACGTTCTGCCAACATCAACTTTCCCACTGCAGATTCTATCATTATGACCAAAGTAAATGGAGAAATAAACTGTTGTTGTAGCAAAAGTCTGCAGTGACTAATCCACAACCAATAAAGAAAATAAACATGGAGAACTTGTAGAGTCCCATACCGGCCCCTCGGTCATTCAGTAGCAAATAAGCCATAGTACAAGCTAACCTTTAAAGGCGGAAAAACTAAATTGTTTTTCCAGCGTTCTTTAAGGACATCCCAAAATTCTCTGGCATAAAAACAATCAAAATACAAATGATCCATGGTTTTCAAAAGGGCAATACATTTATCCCTCGGGCAAAATCGCTCTTGCATGGATTTGTGCTTTTGATTACTACGTACATTAACCCTACCATGTATACCCAACCATAAAGTGTCCCACATCTGTTGCGGAATACGGGAATTAGTTAAATAACTAGCCAGATTCAAACTCACTGCCACAGGAAGGGATGTAAACGGAGTATCAGAAAAAAAGTTCCCCATAATCGAGGCATACAAGGCTTTCCTATGAAGTTTCTTTACCACTTCCCAACGTATATCCCAACATTTTACCTTATCAAACACCGACCTCCAAATGCCCAGCAAAGGAGGACGATGTTTACTGAAATGTAAAAACCGACCTTCCTGCCATTCACCCAAAACCCCTTTCAATTGGGATGTCAGTGGCATAACTCATAATTTTGAGATGCCCCGTACCACAGGGACCAAGTTCATATATAGAAAATTTGTAAAAAAAACACGACTGGGTGAATCATCCCCAAACCTCCCTCTTTAATATCCAAATATAACGTATTTCTCTTAATGGGGTTTAAACGGCTGCCCCAAACTCCACTAAAAAAGCAACGCAACAAAGGTGTTTCCAATGGCTTAGGTATATAAAACACATTACTTATAAATAAAAACACAGGAAGGAGATAAGATTTAATCAAATAAATATGTTTCTTCTTTGACAATCTATGTCTATTCCATTGAGAACCTCTAGCATTACCATTCCGTAAAGCCTTCTTTCAATTATCCAAAGCTCCCTCCCTACCACCAAAATAAAGTCCCAAAATCTTACAAGGTTCACGTTCCACCCAAAAACGCCCTACCAAAGTCGGACTATTACAAAACCCTGAAATATCAATACATTTAATTTTATCTTCATTAATACGGGCACCCATGATCCCTCCCAAAGAATGAAGCAGATCATAAGCCAGCTCTATAGCCTTACTATCAAGTAAAACAAGACAAATATCATCAGCATAGGCAATAAGCTTCAGCAGGCAATAAGTGTCCATAGTAATAGCATTAATCAAAGGAGATTTACTAATAATCTTCAATAATGGATCTAAAGCCAAAACATACAGTAAGGGGCTAAGCGGATATCCCTGCCTAACTCCCTTCAAAACACTATGGGGTTGACCTCTCCACCCATTTTCTAAAGGGACAACAGTAGCTAACGCATAGCATAGTTGCACCCAATTCACAAACTGAAGTGGCAAACCAAATGCCTTCATGCATGCCCATACATAATCATGTGACACTTCATCAAAGGCCTTAGATTGATCAAGGCTTACAAAAAAAAATACCCTGGACCTCCCACCGAATCCATGCATAATGACGTAACCTCTCTAAGAAAAATCAAGGCGTCTGTCAACTTCCTCCCAGATACTGCACAAAATTGTTGTTCATTAATCAAATCAGGCATCACAAGAGACAATCTATTACCTAAAAGCTTAGAGAATATTTTAAAGTCAACATTCAATAGAGTTAAAGGTCTCCAATTTCGAATGTCCGAACAGTTCCCCCTTCTTAAAGAGAAAAATTAACAACCCTTCGTACATCTGGGTAGACAAAAGCATATCCAAAAGAAATGAATTATATAAAGCCAGTAACTCCACAGGCATGATAATCCACAGCAACTTGTACAATTCTCCTGGTAATCCATCGGATCCTGGTGAGATCCCCTTTTTAAGAGAAGCAATCACTGCACCCAGCTCCATCTCAGTAAAAGCAGCTACCAGACTAGATTGTAAAACACAATCAACTTGAGGAAGGTCTGCTGCATCCAACAATTGAGAGGTAAAACAAGAAACTGGGTGGGGGGTCCCAAATGTTCTCTCAACATGTGAATCCAAAAATTCCATTATACCTTAGTTTTCCAACAACAATACACCATCTTCCCTACGCAAACCAGAAAACAGGCGACTGTTTGATCTCAACTGACACGCCAAAAAGGGATTCACCTGAGCCCATTTCCCCTGAGTCCCAAAAGACTGCTCTTTAAGTAAAGATGACATACGGTCATACTGAAATGGCAACATAGACATCTTTATCCGGGTAATATCTCGAGATAAATCCAAACCACATTCAAATTGTCTAGAAATGAGTGTCTGCAAGGAACGACGAAGCAACAAATACCGTTCATGCTTCGATCTAGCCTCCAAACAGCTATGAGACTGAAAGTAACCAACCAAGCAGGTTTTAAAAGGCCCCCACCAACTCCCTCTATCTTCATATAGCCCAATAGTGGTAACCTGGTCGCATACAATCATTCTTAAATCTTCAATAACCGAAGCATCACTCAATAAAGAAGTATTCAATTTCCAAAATCCCAGACCTTTCTTCTGACCCTGAAAAGAGTCTATCCTTACCCCAATCAATACATGGTCTGAAATCTCAACTGGATCATAAATCAGTTGATCAATCTTTAAAAATTTTGGAACAAAAATAAAATCAATACAGGAGGTCAAATTACCTCTAAAAAAAGTAGGTTTTGCTGAAACTCTCCCAACCTGATGTGAATCTTTCAAACCAGCCAGAGCGAGAATTGAAGTCAAGCAGGACTTATCACAATATTGTTTACCTACTGTCCCCTTCTGCAAAAAATTAATATTAAAATCCCCACCACAAAACAAAAAAAACCCTTGTATACAAGAAAGGCTGAATTTTATATAATAATTCAATCCTCAAGGATTTCAACTGCGGGCCATAAACGGAAATCAACCAGCAAGTAATGCCACATACCCTAACATCTACCAACAGTGCCCTGCCGGGTTCTATTTTGACCAACCGAATAAGCATAACATCCAATGTAGTAAAGCAAACACCAACCCCACTACAAGGTTCTATACCAAAAGACCAATACGATACTCCCCAACGCCAAAGTCTGCTAGCAGTATTAGTCTCCAAAATAGTGTATAAATGAGTGTCCTGCAAAAGATACACATCATAATTTAAAAAAGAAAGAATCCCAAACGTCGACTGGCGTTTAACATGGGATCTAAAGCTATTAACATTTAAAGAAGTTACTATAAACGGAAAAGGGGCTTAAGGGGGGGGTTTAGGCAAGTTATTGCTAGATCTAGTAACACGTTTTATAGCATCAGATTGTTTCTGTTTAGCAGAACTCCCAGGGGTACCCAGAGAGGAAGCCATACTAGGCACAGAGAGATCCTGATCCATAACAGGGAGCACATTGTCTACTTGATCACCCCAGGTAGACAGGATTGAAAACCTATTCACTAGGGTCAAGGGGGAGTCTGGTGTAATACTAGGCACACCTCCAACCAAAGGTAACAGATCACCCTGAGAAACCTATATTGCCTCCTCATCACCTACACTATCTTGCACCATCAGAATTGGGGAGCTACTAGGTTATAACCCCTGCCTTAAAGTAGGTCTAATAGGGGACCCTCGGGGAGTTACAAAGGGCGTAACCATGTCATTCCCACAAGAGCTCCCACTGGGAAGCAAACGGACCTCCTGCGAAGAAGCCATAATCACTGAATCATGGCCAGATCGTAGCTAGAACGCCTATCGTTAGGAATCACCGCCTCCTCCCTCTACCCCTCACGCCTACCTCTAAGTACAGGGCCAGGTTCCAAACTATCAGACATGCCACTAGGAATTGCGGGCCTGTGCCAAGAAATGTTCCTGGTCAGAGGATTCATTAACATCAGAATGTTTCCAAGGGCAATCAGAAAATACATGATTCAGCTCATTACATAAGTTGCAGACCGGGGGAGCGGTGCATTCTGTAATAGAATGGCCCAGCATCCCACAATGAAAGCACCTAACCTGATCAGATGCAGTATTCAAGTGGGATAAAGAACCACATTTAAAGCAGCTCTTCGGTTGTCCAGCATAAAAAATAGTGCCTCTGTCCCTTCCCAGAAAGAAAGAGTTAGGCAAATGTTGTATCCCTTCAGCATCAGGAATTAGACGTACACGAATGGTCCAACCCCCAGTCCAAAAACCGTTTTCATCCAAAATAGGTCTAGGCTTATCTTGCACATAGCATTTCTTCTCCAGGCAAGACATAATATCAGAAATATTCACACCCTCATTTCGGAAAAGAATTGTAACTGTCTAAACTGTAGACTTTGTAATTGGGATAGCCTGGAAGTCTTTCCAATGTTCACTATCCTGTAAATCATAATACATCCTCCAGAATTTATCCACGGACATCCCCGTACAAAAGCTAACATCATAATAAAAATCTCCCGGTGGATGAATCAGTGCATATACTTCGGTAAGTGAGAATGCCATAGAATTAATTAACAAAACTTTCCCCACCCAAATACGGTCAGGAGCTACCGTAACTGCCCCCTATACCTCAATCACACTAAGAATCTGCGT
This sequence comes from Neoceratodus forsteri, assembly GCA_016271365.2. NCBI lineage: Eukaryota > Metazoa > Chordata > Ceratodontiformes > Ceratodontidae > Neoceratodus > Neoceratodus forsteri. The sequence goes on from CM028132.1 coordinate 786,301,685, forward strand.
TTGGCAGATTCCATTGGCTTCTTGAACAAGCCAGCAAAAGATTTTGTATTGTGTCCCACAGGGCTTGAAGAGCCCCCTGTCTCGAACATGGTCTTACTTCACACCAACTGCGACGAACTAGATTCAGACACGGAATCCATTGTAGGCATAACTGTTGTACAGATTGCAAGAACAGGCAACGAAGACGGAAAAGACTGCTGAAGATCCTGGTCGACCGTGGCATCTTGCGTACACGGAAAACACTAGCCTCACCCTGGGGCTGCATTCAATACCCGGAGTCAGGGACTCAGAATTAGGCACATCAATAGGTAAAACATGCAACTCATTCAGTACATGAAGATGCGGAATAGAAACCTCAGGGACAGGTATTGTGGGATCAGGGACCCATCTTTCTCCAGTCCATACCCAGCCCGCCTGCTGTAGCGCCTCACCGGGGGTCCAAGGTGCCAAAGAACACAAGTGTCTGGACGTTTCAAATAAAACAGTGTCCCCTCCCAAAACAGAGTTCATAATATTGCCAACCTGTTGACCAAAACGTTTCCCTCCTTCCAGAACAGGGCTTACAGGAGAACGCTTCCTCTTGCTCCGTTCGACTTCCAACTTCTGCTGGCATGAACGAAAATCTTTTTCTGCCAGATTAATGAGATCCAAAAGATGCAGTTTTTTTCTTTCAAGTTCATTTTTCAAAATTAATTCAGCCGCATCATCCATAGCCAAATCTTGCTCCAAATTCTCCAACTCCATAACCGTATCAGAAGGGGCATCTAGAGACCAAATATCTTCAGAAGACATATTCTCCTTGCTTGTATAGGTCGGAGCCACGTACCCACAACCTTCCTCCACTAATTCCACCGATCGACTGGGATCCTCCATCTCCACGGATGGACAGACAGTGCCACCCGCGAAAAGAGTAGGGGAATTTCCCCGGTGTCCTGGCCTAATTTCCCTCATTCACTTAAAATACCACCAACAGCTTAATCTGGTTCAAGATCAGTTGGCATTCATTTGTATCCCCCTCCCCGGGTCATGCCTGAAAATAGACAGGATTTGTCTAGTGCACTTACCCGGTCAAAAAACCTAAATAAATAAATAAAATAAATAAATAAATAACAGGCATCTCAGTGGGACCATTGAGGTGAAACTGTCAGCTTATGCGGATGATATTTTACTCCATGTCTTGGAACCCAGCTAATGTCATCCCCAAAATGTTGGCTATAATTGATGAGTTTAGTAGATTGTCAAATTATAAGATGAACATTAACAAGACAGAAATTATGCCACTCAATGTCCATGTTCATAAAGGAGATTTAGTAAGATTTAAGATGGCCTGGACTAACAGACTCAAATACCTTGGTATTATTTTGTCAACTTCAATTTCTCTCTTGAAGAAACTCAATCTTGACAACCTTCTCCTAACTATTCAACAAGACTTAACTAGATGGTCTCCCTTATATATCTCTCTACACGGTAGAATTAATGTTATTAAAATGAATGTGCTGCCTAGAGTATTCCATCCTCAAAATAAGTTGAATATTTACCTCCCCCTATCATGGTTTTGGAAACTCCAAAGTATGATTACTAAATTTCTATGGCAAAATAAACCCCCATGGAGATCTTATAAATGTGTAAGTGCTCCGAAAACATTAGGGGGATTGACGATCCCAAATCTTTATCAATATTATCTGGTGAGCCATATTGCTAAGTATATGCGGTGGGTGACTGTCCCCTCAAACGATAGGCAATCTCAATATAACCCTTTATGGCTGCAAATTGAAAGGAATCTTATTATAAGGTCTAAAGTATCACTTGACAGTCTTTGGTATATACTCCCCAATGACTTACCTAAGTCACTTCGGCCCACGATAATTTTCACTTTGGTTAAGGTTCATAATCAGGTGTGTAGGTCTCTGGGGATTACGCATACTAGGGATGTCTCTCAACCAGTATTTGGTAACCCTAATTTTAAGGTTGGTAAAGCCTTTCTCTCACCACATAGGCTGGGAATACCTTCTAACACGAGAGTCAGTGACCTAATTAATTTAGGGAGGATACTCTCGGTCCAAGAAATAATGGAGAAGTTTCATTTATCATCCAGATACACCTTTTACATTTACCAAGTTAGACACTTGCTCATCACTCGGTTTGGTCCTGGTTGGTGGGATACTAACCATGGTGATATTTTTTGGAATTCCAATCCCTTGCAGAGCTACCACATGCAGTTTCTGGTTTAGTGTTGACCCTGTATGGGAAAATGTACCCTAGTACAGCTGACTATTCACAATATTGGATAGACACTCTTCCAAACAGTTGTGCTAATTGGGAACATTTATGGAAAGGTATTTACATATATAGTGCCAATGATAAGCTTAGATTGACACAATATTATATATTGCACACTATGCATCTGACCCCTGTGAAACTGTGTAAGATGGGTAAATTGTCAAAAGATGATTGCTTCAGATGTGGTCAGGCGCAGGGTTCCCTGAGTCATATATTTTGGGAGTGTCCTCTAGTTGCTCCATTATGGGTCAGAATTAGGGCTAAAGCGGACCCTTTGTTGGGGTTACAAGGCCACTTTACCCCTGAGATTTGTCTGTTAGGAGATTACACAAAGATTGATGTGAGGGAAAGGAGATATTTTATTAATCTAATTTCACTCATGGTGAAAACCTTAGTATTAAAGCACTAGAAGGATCAGACTGCCATTACCTATCAGGAATGGCTAGCTGGGTTATTATATAACTTAAGGATTGAGAAAATTATTACTAGTTACAGAAATACAATTTCTAAGTTCAATGCCAAATGGGAGAAATTCCACAACCTATGGTCAATTGTTAAGTCAGATTACAAAGGAGGCAGAGGGCTTTCACAGCCCCCATTTGACTTAATTTATAGACTTGGGTGTAGATTACTAGTGCCTTAAGGGATGATGTTCTCATACCCCCTCTTTTTTTTTTTTAGGTTGTTGTCTTTAGACCTACTCCTAGTGGGAACAGAAGAAGAACTGATATTATCATAATTTGTGTACTGGCTTGGGGTGAGAGGTAAATGGGGAGGTTTGATAGGAGGGGTATGAAGGGGAGGGGTAAGGGAGGGAGGAGGGTGGGTAGGGGGGTGAATTGGTTGATTTACGGGTCAGTATCTAATGTAATGTACTCACAATTGTTTTGGTTTCATTTCCTGTAACATGTATTGCATTGTTGGTGAATGGTAATACTAAATAAATAAAGCATATTTAATTTAAAAAAAAACTGTATTCTCTTCTCTTTAGAATGTTCTTAACTGTGCCCTTGTCTGCCTGAATAATGATGTTACTTATTTCATTTGTGCTCTTATACGCAGACCAGGCAACCATTGCATTTGTATGAGTGTAAGTTAATGTGTGTGTTCTGAATTTCTCCTTCTTTTTCCAATTTTGAAAGCCACAAATTGTAAATGCTTCATCAGCACATCCCTGCCCATGCATGAAACATATACATGCAAAGCAGAATGCACTCTGTTTTTCACAGCCGTGTTACAATCAACAGAAATATGAACTTACAAACATAAAAAACTGCCAGCAGGAAAAGGCCATTTGGTCAATCCAGTCTGCTCAATTTTGCAGCTAGCATCCCTACTATACAGCTGCCACTCCGACCCTACCCCCTCCTCCCATGACCCTCCCTTTTGCCCTATCCCAGCCACTCTTGAAGCATCCCACTGTTTTACAGGCCACCACCTCTGCTTGTAGTGCATTCCACTCTGCTGCCACTCTTTCCATAAAGAAATACCTCCTCATCCCCCTCCTAAACTTTCCACCCTCCAATCTCATGTCATAACCTAATTGTCTCTCCCCACCCTCTGCTTGAACAGTCCCTCTGTGCTCATCCTCTTTATTTCTCTCATGTTCTTAGAGGTCTCAGTCATATCCTCCCCATCCCTCCTCTCCTCCAGAAAGTACATGTTCAACTCCCTCAGTCTAACCTCATATGGTAACTCCCCCAGAGCCATGACTATCTTTGTTGCTCTGTGTTGCACCCCTTCCAGCAATTTAATGTCCCTCTTTAGGTAAGGGCACCAAAACTGAATGCAATACTCCAAGTGGGGTCTTCCCAGTGATCTATATAATGGCAGAATCACCTCCCTCCTCTTAGAGGTTATACCCCTTGCAATACAAACCAGCATCTTGTTGCCCACTGCTGCTGCTTTCCTACACTGTGCAGAGTTGTTCATTGCTCCCATAATGAGCATCCCCAGATCTTTCTTCTCCTCAGTCACAGCTAGCTGCATCCCCCCAGATGGTAGCTCCTCTTTGGATTATTTGCCCCAAAATGCAGCTCCTTGCATATTTTGGCATTGAAACAAAGTTACCAGGTGTCAGACCATGTCTCCAGCTTTGTTAGATTTTCCTGAAATCCCTGCCACCCACCTTGGTCATCCATGTTCCCACCTTGGTGTCATCTGCAAATAGAATGATGCTGCTATTTATGCCTACCGAAATGTCTGTAATGAATACCCCAAATAACACCAGCCCCAGCATTGACCCCTGTGGGACCCTGCTCATCACTGCCCTTGGGGTGATAATTCACCTCCCACCACCACCCTCTTCTCTCATCCCTGCAACCAGTTCTCCACCCAACCCACCAATTTTGCCCCTGCCCCGTGCCCCTCAGCTTACATGCTTGTCTCCCATGTGGCACCAAGTCAAGTGCCTTACTGAAGTCCAGGTACAGGATATCCATTGCATGCCCTTTTTCCATTTCCCTAGTCACCCAGTCATAGTAGTCCACTAGGTTGGTCTGGCAGGATCTGCCCTTGACAAAGCCATGCTGCCAACTGTCTTGCACCCCATTGGCCTCCAGCATGGTCACCAGCCTCTCCTTTAGGATTGTTTCCATCAGTTTCCCCACTATGGAGGAGATATTCATTGGTCTATAGTTTCCTGGTTCATCTTTGGGAACACTCTTATAGAGTGGAACCACATGAGCCATCCTCCAGTCCTGGGGTACACAATCTGAGTCCAGCGAGGCATTAAACTGGTCTGCCATATGACCTGCCAGAACCTCTGCCAACTCCTTCAGTACCCTGGGGTGTATGCCATCTGGTCTCTGTGCCTTATCTACCCTTAGTGCCCTTAACCTGTCTAGCACTCTATCTTCTGTGATTTCCCCCATCCATCATCCCCTCCCCCTCTGATCCTATCCTCCCCCCCAACCTTAGGTATTCACCCCATTTCTCTTTAGTAAAAACTGGGCAGACATAGTAGTTAAGTGTTTCTGCCTTTTTGTTCCCTTTTTCCACCCATTCCCCTCCTTCTTAATCCTCACAATTTGGTCTTTACAACCCATTTTCTCTCTGATGTACCCAAAGACTGATGTACCCGAAGAAGTCTTTCCCCCCTCTTTAATTCTGTTCACCAGCCTGAGCTCCATTGATGCCTTTGCTGCCCTTTCTTTTCTGATCACCTCCTATGCTTCCTTCAGATACTTCTACCTCTCCTCCCCCCTCCGTGTTCTCCTGTATCTCCTATAGGTGACTCTTTTTCCTCCTCACCCTGTCTATGACACCCTTGCTCATCCAGCTAGGTTTCTTCACCCTAGCTTTTCTACTTTGGGCCTTGCTGCAGGAATTTGCTGCCCCCACTATCCCTAGCTTAATGAGTTCCTACCTCTGATTCATGTCCGTATTAGGCTGAATTTTGTCCAGGAACCCTTGCACAACTTCACCCATCTTTTTAAAGTCAGCCTTTCTAAAGTCTAGCACCTTTGTGCCAGTTGCCCTCCTCTCCCTGCCCAGCTGCAATTGGAACCATACTGTCCGGTGGTCACTCCCTGCCAGTGGTTCTTCCACCCTCAGATCCCTCACCAACTCCCCATTAGACAGTACAAGGTCAAGGGTATTTCCTTCCCTAGTTGATTCGCTGACCAGCTGCTTCAGGAAGTTACCTGGAAGGCATCTAGCATTATCTGTTCCTTTCTACACTTGGTGGCAGATGTCTCCCACTCCACTCCCGGCAGGTTGAAGTCACTTACTATCACCACCCCATCCTTCTCACAGTTCCTCTGGCTCTGTTCAGCCAATACCCTATCAGTCTTTTCTGATTGGGAAGGCAGCCTGCACACTACCCCAACCATAGTGTCCTATTTTTTTTATCTTGAATTTGCTTCCATAGAGCCTCTGCATCTTCCTCCTCCCCCTCTTCCATAACACACTTTAGCATCCCCTCGCATAGAGAGCTACCCCCTCCTTTCCCCTTAACTCTAGCCTTGCGGAATAGTCTGTAAATATTTTTACCAGTGATGTTTTACCTCCATAAATGTTAGCACTGAAATTATTCATAGGCTGATAGGGGCCTTTCTCTTTATTGCCAAGATCAGTAGGGTGTTATCACCAACTGAAATTACTTTAAAGGACTGGGATTCAATAGAGGTAGAAGTCTGTTTAATTAATTTAGTTGCACTGCTACTAGTAATAAGAACATCACCCTCACATACTGCATCACTTGTTTGATCATTACAAGATGTACAGTGGTTGTTATAGTAAAGTTGCTTGGTAACACGGTATTCCTTGGCAAGCACAGTGGTAAAAGCGGTACCGAGGAATGCCTCGATACTGCATCATTGAGCACTATTAGTAGTGTCTTAAATGCATCAGATGGTGCTGTTTCCAGTTACATTTGCCTTTATATGTCAGGGATTTCATGTAGGTGTCCCCACAGCTCATATTTAATTCTCCCCAGCTGTAACTGACAGTTGCAATGAATGAACTGGCACTGAGCAATGGGATAATTCAGTAGCACACCACTTTATTCTTTAAAAGTTAAACATCACACTTACAGGCAAATTTCCATCAAATAATGGAGGTTTCTCCTTGCACTGTATGTACTTCAGTGCACTGCCTTTGACAGAAATTTGCTTGTTGCAGTATTTTAAAATTGTCACGAACTGCCACTAGCTTTTTTTGGTAGATCCTCTAATATGTTGCATAATTCCAAGAAGAAAACAGCAAACCATTAGCTTACGAAAATACTGAGATCATAGTTCACTCTCTCTCTCTCTCTTATTCTGACTCTCCTCATTCATTCTTTCTTCTCTACTTCTCATGAAAGTTGATACAGTAATGGGGAAAAAATCTCCCACCTTTTTTATTGTTATGTTTATTGCCTTCTTTATTGAAAACTTTAAGGAAAAAAAAATAAGTGGGTTGACATGTGTCTTAGCTATTTAATTTTCTTGCCATGTGAAAGAAATATATCTGTGTCAATCCATATAAGTTAACAAAAACTAAAGCTCCGTAATTTAAAGATCAGCCTTGAGTTCAAGATCTCTGTTAATGTTGTTTTGAGAAAAAGGGTTGATCCAATGATTCATGCCTTACTGAATCACTGAAATAACAGGATACACAACTTTTGAAGAAGATACTGAACTATAATTGTAAATGGAGGAGGTTACATTGGTTAGGTATGGGTCAAGCTGTTTTTTTTCTTTAAACCCTTCACTCAGATGTATTATTTTACATTTATTTGTGAATAAAGACACTGATTACTGAGAAAAATCACATTCAGATAACCACAAAGGGTAAGAGGAATTTAAAACATTAGCTTGTTGTCTACATTTCCTTGGCAGTTCCATATAAGTTTATAGATGAGACATGTACGTGTTTGGGTGTGGTGGGGAGTTAGTTCTTTTACTGCAGGACTGGGATCACAGTTTAAAAGTTAAACATCATATCTGACAGAGGGGGGGTGGGTGAGGGTGCTTCACTGGAGAACACAGCATCAATGGCAAAGGGCCCATAGCTACTTTTGCTAAAGAGACTGAGGGTACTTTGTGCATACTTGCAGATCTTGGCTCTAGGTTTATAGTCGGAGGGGGAGGGTCATCTGCAGAGCTAAGCTCCTAATAACACAGGTTCACAGTCTCTAGACTATTATAATTATGCATTTTAACTCCTAATGATTTTCAATAAAAAAAAGTTACAGTAAATAGCTACCAATTATATGGGAGATAAGCCAGTCACCCAATTTCACATATGTTGGGGAGAGAACAGCCACAATTTTGCTTGTCCACAGATTGATTGTATTTATTACTGCATGTAATAGCAAGTGGACAGAAAAATACACTGGCTTGTCTGCAGTCCCCCCCCCCCCACTAGCATTCTGGTAACTGGAAACACTATTCAGACAACCAACACATAAATAAATAAATAAATAAATGCATACATACATATAGATGATGCACTACTTTTTCAAAATGAATACTGAGTCACTTATTCCAATATGGATCAAACTTTTTTTTATTGTCAGACTGTACACCTTCTTTCCTATAACTTTTTTTTATTCAAACCATATAGTTTTAACACAGTGTTACTGCTGAAAAGAAGGTTTCCCTCTAATTTAAGCACTGAGGTGTCTACTGAACTGATGTAATTTTTTTTTCAATTTTTAGTGTTACGTGCATGTCAGCCTGATGGTGCCTTTTTCTGTGATTCTTTTTCAGTTGGGGACCCTCACTACTTCCAAAAAATATATAATAAATGGAATGGATTACATTTTTAATTAAATAACATTTTCAGAAAAATATATGAAAACAATATTTGTAGTCATGGCATATCAAATAATATTGCAAACACTCTTTCTTCACATTTCACCTGAATATACTTTGCAGACTCCTTTACTATAGACTTACTGTATTACTTATGAATCTATTCATTCTTATCAGCTAATTTATAGGCAATTTGTATATAGTAACATATTAGTATGTGTATTTAAGACTCATAGTGTAACAAAAAAAGATTTCTTGAGTTTCTGCTGTCCCAGGTTCAAGAAAGGGGGGACTTTAGTTTGTGTCTCTTCTGTGCATCATCTAGTCTGTTAGTGGGGGAAAAAACAACATCAATAGAAAATATAGGAGCAATCAAAGACTGAAGCCTCCCTGACTGTGTCTTCTTTTATTACATTTTAAACACCAAACTCCTCCAACCATGGCCCAGCCCAGCTCCTAGCTTCTGTGAAAGAATGAATAGAAATATAATAGCAATCCAGAGAATTAAGCCTTCCTGACTATTTTAAGAATAGTGATGTGAGCACCTCCATTGCTCTCTGTGGTTCCCTACACAGTTACAGCCGGGTGAAAAAAAAAAGGATCTTCCTCACAGCTCCAGTATGCCGACTGCTCTAAATATTTTATGGGGGCATCAAATGTATTTGGCCATGAGGATTCAATGCCCTTGTGTGTATAGAACAGAAAAAGAAAAATAATTAAAAGTAAAAAAACATTTTCTTTCCACCCCCGATATGGGACTATGCCCCTGAGAACCAGGCATGGGTGTTAACTTGTAACAAGAAATAAGTGCTGGCTGAGGCAGTTCTCTGGCCAGGAGGTCACTCATATTTTTCAAACGATTCAGCCAGACCAAGCAATACAGTATAGGAAAAAATGTAATTCACCAAATAAGTGCACAGCAAGGGCGATGCCAGGAAGGAGGGTGCCTAACTATTTTTTTCAGTTTCAGGGATCTCAGTTTCTAGTCTCCATAGGCACCTGGAGGCTACAGTTAACATCTTTTTTACTTGGTGGCTCTCTGTGACCATGTCTTGACAAATAGTACAGCAAAAATATTTTTGATTGTGGCATAGGCATTCTTTTGTGAAAAAATAACTTGTGCGTTGCTATTTATTATTATTCTGGAACCACACCCATTTTTGGCAGCAAAGAATTTTCCCCTTGAAGATTTCATCATTTACCAGTGCACTGTACTAGTGCAAGGAGGGGACATGAGAACAAGTCATCCCCTTCCCCCAAAAATGCCCACCATTGTGCTTCCTTATTGACAACAAATAAATATTAAACAAAAATATTGTGCCCACCTGACTAGCCCCTAGTATTTTTCTTTTTCTTTTTCACTGATTCCCTGGTCAGAATCCCTGGGATTTACAGGGGCTTTAGCACAAATTCAAAAACACATTTTCTTTCCTGCCAATAATGGTCCACAGGCCCAAGTCCTGGAGAGCCCTGCCCAAGCTTACAGCATGTAAAAGGCAATGTCTCCCCTATGCAGACAATAAAACAAATAAATTAATAAATATAAAAATGTCCGCTAACTGCTGAAATGGGTGATATTGTGCCCCCATTCCATCACTGCCTCTCCTAGCTGGGAGCGAGGTAAGCCATTAAAAAAAGCCCCATCACTGTGTTTCCTTATTGAAATGATTGCAGTTACTGTTGCTAAATATTTCTTTTAAAATAATACTTTTCCCCCTAGACTGCCAAGGATCTGAACAGAGCAGAGGAAAGCTTAGTAAAGGACTGAATTAGCATTCTTCTATACTTGCCCTGCACATTTATTTATTTACTTATTTATCTTATTTTTGTGTTGTTTCCCAATTTGCTGTGGAGGGGATTACTAAATTAATAGCAAGTCAGCAGATCCTTACCATTCCAGTCCGTAGTACAAGGCATACTGTTTCAGAAATAAATTAATACTGAAATGTGCTCGAATTGCTGAAAATAGAAATAATAAGTAAAAATAAAATACTGTACCTTCCTGGAGAGCCCCTAGCAATGTTTTCTCACAGAGTCCCCAGTTACAGCCCCGGGAGCAAGGGGGAAGGGGCTTCAGTTAAAATTTAAAAATAACTGTACTTTCCCACAAATAGTGGTCCATGACCCGAGCCCGGAGAGCCCCATACTGGCTTTCAGCATTTAACAAGCAAAACAATATGTGTTTCAAGAGGATTAATCAGCAATCAGTAAATATCAAATAAAAAAATAATGTGCCCTAGGGGTGAGCCCCACTACTGGTATGCAAGAATGCTTAACTCTATGAGCCCCTTCACAGCACTATGGTGCTCCTTCAAGACAATCATTAATAAGATGCACCACTGACACTGCGTAGACTTTCTTCCATTTTTACTAGTTCTTGTAAAAATAATATTTTTCTTCAAACACCACCAAATATCTCGAAGGAGCATCATAAAGGCAACAAGGGGCTCAGGTACCTAATTATTAATGACAATCCCAGTAGCTGGGCTCCCCTGGAGGGCACACTACTTTTTTATTCCATTACTTATCTGGGTATGCATTCATAGGCAGCACAGACTTTGGCCCAGGATGGCATAATTTATCAGTGCACTGCACTAGAGATGTCCCTATGACTGGATTGCTGCAAGAAGGGGATGCTGATTTTATTTTATTTTACCCGAGTCTCAGGTTGGAGACCCCCTCTGGTTACAGGGCTTCAGTTCATATTTTAAAACCCAGAGAGCCCCTTCCCAGCATACAGCATGTAAGGCAACATTGCACCCTTAAAGCACTAGGTAGCCAAGAACATAAATTAATTAATATATTCACAGCCCTGCTCAATTGCTGAAACTGTCATATTTTTTAAACAAACACCTCCTTTCCTTGTTCCGACCATGGCTGATTCTCATTGTCTCCTGTCTCCAAGCCATTTAGCAGGCTCAGACAGCTTAGAAATATTACAAACAGTGTGTCTTCCTGTGGAGCCCCCAGTCATTTTTTCAACTGAGTACCAGGTTGGAGCCCCCAGAAGCAACAAGGGCTTCTGTTCAAATTAAAAAAATATATATATTTCCAGCTGGTCCACAGCCCTGAGCCCCCACCCCCCAACCCCACAATCTCCGTTGTGCAAAGGAGTATTTAGTAAATATTTTAAATTCTATGTTGTTTCCAGATTAGATCCAGACAGCTACAGAGGGGATTACAATTTACAGCAAGCCATCAAATCATCACCATTACTCTCCCTAGTGTTAGGCATACTGTAAATAAATAAATTAATAATGAGTGTGGAAATGTGCTCTGATTGCTCAAAATATAAATAATTATTTAAAAAATACTATTCCCTCCAGGTGAGCACCAAGTAATTTTTTTCATGGAGTCCACAGTTGGAGCCCCAGGGAGCAATGAGGTTCAAAATTATTTTCTTTCCACCAAATAGCGGTCGACAGCCCCGACCCACAGAGATCCCCATCTGGGTTTACATAATTTAATAGGCAATTTCTATCTGGAGCACTAAGCTGATGATATATTAATTAATACATTCACAACTGTGTTCCCATTGCTGAAATTAGCATGTTTTTTTATATCCATCATCTCTTCTCCTGGCAGGAACCATGACTGCCTCCTGTTGGAGAACACATAAAAACATCATATTGAAAATGGATTTAATAAACAATTAATTCACAGCTCATATTTACTTTTTCTTTTAAATATATAATCACGCTTCACTAGAGATGTCTGTACCAGAGAAGTGGGGATGACAGGAAGGAATGGACATGTTTTGTTTTTTACCTGAGCCACAGTGGAGCAAAGGTTGATTCATGTAAAATAAAAAAGCTGTTTTGTTTCCTATGATGCCACAGAACAGCCTAAAGCAATGCATCTCAGTTCCATAGCACTAAGCATTCTTTTGTATAAAATAATTAATCAATAAATAAGTAAACAAATGCAGAACTGTGCTGTGCTACTGTACACAGGTTGCCATCTTTTTAAAATAATTATGTGGCCAGAGAGACCCACAACTACACTATCCCTTTTATTCTACAAGATACATATTATAATTATAGTAAGGAACTCCAATGCTCATGTTGGAAGAGAACAGGGGAGGGAAAAATTGTTTAACCAGGAGAGGCTCGTTAAGCCAAAGCTAGATTCCAGGTGGCCTGGGAGCACAAGGTAGTTAAGTGACTTGCTCTGGGTTACACAGTATGCAAGTGTGGGCTGTTGGATTCAAACCCAGGTCTCTAGGTTTGAAGCTCAGAGCCTTAAGGCACTCTATTATTTGTTTAAAAGCAGGAAGTGATATCCCAGCATACAGTAACACATGCCCAATCAAGGCTTGTTGCTTAATTAGCTCTCCATGATGCCTGTTCCCAGCATGGTTGTGCACATATGTTTTGTTCAAGGAACAATGTGAGGTATTTTTGAACATGATGCACAATAATGTACAGATACTTTTTCCCAGCTAAAGTTATAAGTGAGACCTCTTGATATCCAATTGCAGTAGGTTCTTACAAAATCTGCCTTGAAGGAGAAATGGTTTGCTGACAGAGAGACTGAAACACTAGGTGTGACAAAAGGTGCAAACTGCTTCATTCAGCTAAATGCAGCAGTAAGTCCAGTACAATGCTTGCCTTTGAATGGTAGGGTGGGTTTTCTTTGTATACATATTTGCGTTTTGAATGTATTTTGAGTCACCAGTACCAGTAGTTTGGATGGCCCTGCTAATTATACACTTAGACGTGCTTTTGAGAGTGTTGATGACAGTGATCCCTACTTGCTACTTTGCCACAGCTACATGCCCACAAACAAAGCTTGTGGGAGGGGTGGTATCTGTATCACCAGTCTCTTCAGACACTGTGTAGGCTGCTTTCTGGTAAAGGACAGAATAAAGGGCACAGAAACAGCAGTCTTGTTAAACTAATTTACGCAGCACTTGTCAAGTTTTACAATGAATAACAGCAATAGTTTATTGAAATACTGGGGTACATCACATACACAGCAAATGAAAAAACAATACATTTTATAGGACTTCATAACAATCATATTTATTTGACTCTTGATAGACAGCCTCTGAAGTGAGCCTGATACATTGTTTCTATGATGTGTCTGGGTGAGATGTTACAATTCATTGCAATCTGCTACATATTGACACTGTACATTGATATAAGATTTATGTACTTTATTAGCTGACTTGTCTGCAATCCAGAAAAAAAAAACAGGACTCTCTTCTGGGATACATTTTCTGGTCTAATGTCTCACACTTAGCTCATGTTTGTTTAAAAGTTTTATGGTTTTTTTTGTGTGCGCCTGTGTGTGTGTGTGTGTGTGTGTGTGTGTGTGTGTGTGTGTGTGTGTGTGTACAGAACTGCTTGTTTAGCACTTTTCCTTGCTCTTAGAAACATACACTTTGACATCAAATAAGAACCGCTTGACCAACCTAGTCTGCCCATTTCCCTACCTACAGGATAAGCTGCAGATCCTAGTTAACTAACAGCTTATTTCTTCCTACCCCCCACAAGAATTGCCTTATGTCTGTCCCATGCATTCTTGAATTCTCCTACAGTTTTAGACACCACAACCTCCTCAGAAAGGCTGTTCCATGCATCCACCACCCTCTCTGTGAAAAAATACTTCCTCACATTGCCCCTGAGCTGTCCCCCTCCCCCCATCTTCAAATTGTGTCCCCTTGTTCTTGCACATCACTTTTTTGGAAAGATGCTACCCTCTTGGACTTTGTTGATTCAACTGAGGTACTTAAAAGTTTCTATCATGTCCCCCCTCTCCCTTCTTTCCTCAAGGGTATACATAATAAGCTCCATTAGGCTCTCCTCATATGGCTTCTCTTACAGACCCTGCACCATTTTAATTGCCCTCCTCTGGACTGCCTCCATCCTGTCTATGTCCTTGTGGAGATGGGGTCTCCAGAACTGGATGCAGTACTCCATATGGGGTCTCACCAACTGTCTGTACAGAGGCATAACAGCTTCCTGTTTTCTGCTGGTGATGCTTCTACCCATACATCCAAGTATCCCCCCCCCCACAGCCCTCCCTACTGCCTTCTCACATTGCTCACCAACCTTAAGGTCATCTGATATGATTACCCCCAGGTCCCTATCCATTTTTGTTGTTGTTACTACCCCCCATTGCGTAATCTTCCCCTGGATTTTTGTTTCCTAGTGCATTATTTTGCATTTCTTTGCATTGAATCTAAGCTGCCATACTTCTGACCATTCCTTCAACTTTGCCAAGTCCAATGTCATCCTTTACATACCTCATTCTGTACCAGCCCTGTTGCAGATCTTTGTGTAATCTGCAAAGAGGCATACTTTTCCTTCCATTCCCTCTGCAATGTCACTTATAAAGACATTAAAAAGGACTGGACCCAGTACTGAAACCTGCCATACCCCACTAGTAGCCCCTCTTTCTTCAGAGTGGACTCCATTTATGATTACCTTCTGTGTCTTGTTGTTCAGCTAATGTTTTACCCAGACTAGCACCCTGGGACCCACTCCCAGGCTGATTAATTTGATTATTAATCTTTTGTATGGGACTGTGTCAAATGCCTTGCTGAAGTCTAGGTAGGCCATGTCCACAGTCCCTTCCTAGTCTACTACTTTGGTCACTCAGTCAAAGAAATCAATTAGATTAGTCTGACATGACCTTCCCACTGTGAACTCATGCTGCCTTGGGTCCTGTGCCCCACTGGCCTCTAGGTGCTCAACAATTCTTTCCTTCAGAAGTGATTCCATCACTTTCTCTACCACAGAGGTCAAACTGACAGGTCTGTAGATTCCTGCCTCTGCCTTGCTCTGACTTTTGTGAAGGGGAATCACATCTGCCTTCCTCCAATCCTCAGGTAGCACACCATCCTCCTATGATTTGTTAAAAAGGGTAGTCAATGGTGTCACTAGTTCTGCCCTTAATTCTTTTAGAATTATGGGGTGAATTCCATCAGGCCCCATTACTTTTTCCACCTTCAGTTTTAGGAGTTCTTTCAGAACCCTTACTTCTGTGAAAGGACTAGGATCAACCCTCCTATCCAGAGTGCTTCTGTTAATTGGATTAGGTCCCTCTCCCTCCTCCTCTTTTGTGAATGCTGAGCAGAAGTATTCATTCAGTATCCCTGCTTTTTCACTGTCCCTCTCTGCCCACCCACCGCCCATTCTTTTCAGCCTTACTATGTCTCCCTTTATCTTTCTACACTCCCTGATGTTCCTATAAAAGGTTTCATCCCCCTTCTTAACTGAGTTGGCTATCTTTTCCTCATGTTTAGCCTTTGCTATTCTGACTTCCTTCCCTGCTTCCTTCTGCCATGACTGGTACAGTTCTCTGTCCTGGTCCTTATGTTTTTCCTTATATTGTACTTCCTAAATGCAATCTTTTTCTCCCTAACCTTCCCCACCACCTCTTTTGAGGACCATATTGGCATTTTCTTTCATTTTAATTTGTTTATTTGCATCACATGAAGGCTTGTTGCCTCTGTGATGGCAGTTTTGATGTTTCCCCATTGTCGATTCACCCCTACTTCTAGCCTGTTTGCTAGTGCTTTTGTAAGGCACTCTCCCATCTTACCAAAATCAGCCCTACTGAAGTCCAGTAGCCTCACTTTTGTATGGCTTGACTCTGTAGCTGAGTTTATCATGAACCACACTGTTTAGTGGTCCCTTGTTCCCAGATGGCTACCCACTTCTAGATCTGAGATCCTCACACTGTCTCCATCTGAGAGTATGAGGTCTAAGATTGCTCCCTCACGAGTGGGTTCCAAAACTAGCTGTCTTAGCAAAGGTGCTCCAGGTAACATCTGGCATATTCTGGCCCTCCATCAACATTATCTCCTCTTTCTCTGCCATCCTAAGGATGCCATCCATCATATCCTTGTCCATTCCCTTCCCCTGAGACTGAGGTCTGTATACAACCCCTGTGTGGATTGTGATGCCATTTCCAGTCTCTAAAGTGACCCACAGTGCCTCCTCTTCTCCCTGTATACTCTTTTGTTTCATTGCTTTTATCCCTTCCCTTACATAGAGCTACTTCTCCTCTCCTTGTCTCTCTTGTAGGTTGTGTACCCTGGTATGTTAACATCCCAGTCATGGTTCTCTGTATACCATATTTCTGTGACTGCTACGATATCCAGGGATCCCTCCTCCATCAAGGCCACCAGTTCAGGAAGCTTGTTGCCCAGACTATGGGCATTGGTACTCATTACCCTCCTTTTCTTGATGGCCTTACCCCTTTTTGCCCCATCCCTGCCCTTGTTGCCTTTGTCATTTGCTCCATTTACTGCTGCCCTTCTCCCTATCAACATCTCTATCAACTTTTTTTTCATTATTCACTTTTTGTCTGTTCTTCATTTCCCTTACTGAATTGTCCTTG
Source organism: Neoceratodus forsteri (assembly GCA_016271365.2). Classification (NCBI taxonomy): domain Eukaryota; kingdom Metazoa; phylum Chordata; order Ceratodontiformes; family Ceratodontidae; genus Neoceratodus; species Neoceratodus forsteri. The sequence goes on from CM028132.1 coordinate 786,318,559, forward strand.
CTCATCACAGACACACATTATGTGAATGATATGAAAGGAATTATATGGTTCTGCCCCTATTGTGTATGTATTCCTAACACTGCATTCCTTAGAACTACTGTATAAGGTCAGCATTTTTTTTTATTTGAAACTGTGGGTTGATTGAGAGTGGAGAAAACTGAAAGGATCTCTTTGCACTAAAATAGCATGCACCAGTCAGTGAATATTTTCTATGTAACTGAGCACAGAAAGCATAACTTCTGAAAATAAAATAAATGCATGCCACCATGCAACCAATTCATACAGAGGGAGGTTAAGCTGATGGAACTGGAATGCTCTCTTTGCAGTGTAATATCATGCTTCAGTCAATGATTGTTTCCCAGATCGCTTTCAAGTCAGAAGCATTAAGTTTTAAATGAAAAATAAATGTATTCTAGTTGTTAATGTTGTTAGTTTGTAAAGCATGTTTGTCCAAATGCATGGACATCTGCATGAGAAATAAACGGCTCCACTCAGTAGAGTGACAGGAATGCATAATGTGCACTCTGTAAGAAGCTAGCATATCCACCATGCACCCAGTCTGTATGATGTGTAGTCACTGGCTGGCATACAGTATCCACCATACATTCAGTCTGCATGAAGTGCAGTAATGATGGGATGCATTTATTGTATTTTTAAAAGGTATTCTTCTGACTTGAAAATGTGATAGTAAGCAGTCACTTGCTGGAGCGTGATATTTCAGTGAAGTGCGCCATCCGGTTTTATCTGCCTCCAACCTCCATAGGATATAGAACTATTGTAGGAATGTTATGAATTCATTATTTAAAGGGATACATACAATGTCATGTATAAATACACAGTGATCACAGAGTCATATAAGTGTTCTAAAATTACTGTCATGCTTAAAGATCAACTGAACATATGTGAATAGGTTTTCTATTTTTTTTTTGGCGTATGACATCAGCAAATTTATTAATGTTTTATTTGCTTTACTGAAGCAGATTGAAGAACAACTTGTGCCATTTCTGACACAAATGCATCTAATGTCACTGCATTGAAGTGCCTCTCCCCATATACTGTACTGCATTCCATGGTCAGAACCCCCCCTTCTTGAATACATTGTATCCTTTGTAGATGTTCATTTAATATAAACAGTTGTTGCTGTATATTGGATGGCATATCCTTTTTCAATTCCCAGCCAGACATACAGTAAAAGGAGTCAGTCCCTACACTGCTGTATGTGATGGTCAGTAAGATGGATACACGCAGCCTAATAATGAAATTATTTTTCTTCCTACTAAGCCATGTTGTTACTGTGAGGGGTTCCCTGGGTGTTGCTTAATTCCCTCATTAGTAGTTTTGCAAAAATGGTAATATTTTGTTTCTCCTGGTATGTAATTTGGACAGATTGCAACTGCAAATGAGCAGTGCACTGTATGTTTCCTAGAAGCTGAAAAAATAAAATGTTTTTAAATCGTTATTTTTTAATTTTTTTGAAGAATCTCATAATATAGTAGGTATCAAGGAAAGGGGTCTTGCATCAAATAAAATTCCATACACGCATTCATAGGATATCTGTATCTTAAGCATCTACAGAGGGAGTGTCCATCAATGAGTCTGAAGCAATTACAGACTAATGGAACAATCACTGAGGTGACAGTTGATAAACATGCAACCACTTGTATTTATTTTTCTCTTTGTTCATTTTACCTCTCTCAGGAGGCATAGCATTTTGCCTTTCTAATTCACTAGTCTATGAAAGCAAGTCAGGTGGGGGATGGGTGGACTAATCCTTTTGCACCTATTATTCTGACCTTAATGACAGTAAGTGTGTGTGAGAGGGAAAAATTGGTCACCTAGACAACAGTCAGTTGGGGGGAAGAGCTGATTTGCGGTTGTGAATGAACCTTGCATTCAAATGCCTGAAGATTAGTGAGCTGGACTTTGTGTCTGCTTATCCCATACATGAGACTTGCTTTGACATCTGACTGCTATAAGCATATCAGTTGCCCCCACCCGCAAAACACAGACACAAAAAATACAGTAAGAGGGACACATACTTTTAAAGCTACTCTGCTTCCATTTCAATCTACACACCATATATCCCTTATTAAATAGCTTGAATAAAACAACTTAAATTACCCCTCCACACACACACACATAGACTTTTGACTTTCTTTTTTATTGTTCTCACAAACCTATATCTTGTGTGTTATCTGTCATTTATTTAATTCTCAGACAAAATGTATCCATAGCATTAAGCTGTTTTCCCAGTGTGTGTAACTGTTACAGCATCTGGCAGGTTCACTGTTGTTCAGCACAATTGTTGGGTACATGATTTTTTTTTTTAGTTTTACAGCAGTTTGTATCCCCTCCATTCAGTTTTGTTAACTGGATGTCAGTAAAATAGACGTAGCAGTCTCTGTATTATGTGAACAGTATAGGAGAGCTGCTACCAGAATCTAAAATACACTATTTTTGTTTCAGTTGAAATAGTTATGTTCCCAACCACTAAATTTACATTGCAGATACTGTAGGTGTGGGCATCCTATTGTACAGACACAATGGATTCTGAAAAAAAAAACTGGAAGAAAAACCAGAAACGAAAACATAATTGCATTTGGTGTTAGATGTCATGATAATGCAATGTGAAACAGTGTCCCTTAAAAATATTTTACTTGCAACAGATGGAACTTCTTACTACAGTATGTCTTTGTGATGATGGTTCATATTTTCTGCCAATTGATCATGTTGATCACTCAGTACTTTGGTGTGTGAGGTGTGTGTGTGGTGGTGGGGGGTTCTGGAAGTTACTGTATATACTCTATGCATATACCCTTTGTTGCCATCTTTTCCTTGTGTCTGAATATCCACCAGATCTGAAAGATAAGCTTGAGGGATTGGTCCCAGTGGTCCTGAATAGCTTGTCCTGTCTATTGATCAGAGCACTTTTATGAAAATTGATCTGGGGAACACAGATTCTGAGCTGCAAAATGTCAGAAGCTGCTGTTGCTTTTTGATGTGCTGAAAACAGTGGCTCTCTGAGAAGTCACTGGATCAACCCCCCACACACACATACATACACATGAAGAGATGGCTCTCAATCTCACAATTGCACTCATAGCAAACTCTTAAATGAAGAAAATCTCACACATTTTATTTTATTTTATTTTATTTAGTTTTTGTTGACTGGGTAAGCGTACTAGACAAATCCTGCCTATTTTTAGGCATGACCCGGAAGAGGGGGATACAGATGAATGCCATCTGACCTTGAACCAGATTAATCTGTTTGCATCCCTTATGGACAAATAGACCTAGCAGAAAATCATGAGTGAGACATTATAGTGGAATCCATGCTACCCGTCCACTTTGGAGAGATACAGAAAGGGTATTTTTGAAAGAAAAAAAGGAAAAAATTAAAAGGGTGACTTTAGGGCTTGGAGGTTTAAGGCTATTGGGATTTGAGCATTTGTAATTAAGGTGAAGTAGGCTCAAATGTTAGCAAGAGTAAACATGGGGAGTTGGTAGAAGTGGGACAAGGAGACCACAACTGTGCCAAAAATAAACAAATTACCTTCTACCATGAGCAGATACATACCAGACTATCTTTGTAGTGTAAACTTACTAATCAACCCTCTTTTCTGACAAGTGGTGGCCTGTGTGATTGTTTTAAAGGTGAAATAAAAAAAAATTATCGAAAACCTCCTTTGTGTGTGGTGTCTTATTTGAAACACATTTTTGTAGTTACTTTACATGCACAATTTGCTTTGGACATCTGGTGAAAAGGTTTTTATTTGATTAGGTTTTGGACAGTTGGGAGTCCAATTGAAAGCTGTCGCTTCTGAGGATGGTCCTGTTAGCAAATTTCTGCTTGATTTTCAAATCACATAAATAATACTTGATAAGCGATATCAGACATACAATAACTGAATGCAAAGAAACAGTGTTTGGGCTGCCAGCAGACAGCAACTACAAACAGAAATTCCCTGTGAGAAAAAAAACGCAGTTCACACAGAGAGGGAAAGAAAATATATGCTTACAGTATACAGTAGCTGGGACACACATATTTCAGTCAGAGGAAATGTATGGCATTAGTCAGTGAAAGGCTACTTTTACTGACTAACAGCCTGAGAGGTGTTTAAAGAGCCAAACCAAATTTGAATGATGACAGCCGGCATTCCTATTCCACTAAGCAGTATCTCTTGCATTTTTAATGTAACACCAAAGTTACTTAATATTTACATTTGAAAGCTGCAATCAAAGTGGGAAATAGTGACTGTCATTCCTGCCACACCATACATAGTGGTAGCAATCGCTCAATCATCATTTAATCTTCCTGTTGTTCTGCTGTAATTATAATGAACATCGCTAAACCATCCACTGATGATTAGGTCTACCTTGCTGGACTGATTCTTTTGGTGTGAAGTACAGTTAAAGTGGTGTGTAGTGAGTGGTGCAGTAGGTGTGTAGTGGCAGGTGTCTTCCTCTCAGAAAAGTGCTGAGTGTGTTTTTTTTTGGGGGGGGGTAGTTAGTTGATTCTGCTCATTGCCATTTGACCTGGCAATTCTGTCATCTACTTTGTGGTTTGGACATATGCTGTAAACTTTAGACTGCACTCCCCCTACAAAAAAAAAAACTATCACATATACAGAATGTTTTCAATAATGGTTTATTACATTTCACCTTTAACTTTATGTCAGACTACTTAGAATCCTTTTAACCAGAGAACGAAAACTGAAATATGTTCCCAAACCATAATAAGTGGATGTGGATACATTTTGTCCTCTAATGGGATTAAACTGAACAGCAAAAACTGAATAGCAAAAACTCAGAATTGCATACTTCACTACTGGAATTTGTTACAGGTTTTAAAAAAATCAAAGCTCTTTAGATTTACATGTCAGAGAATGAAAATTGGAATATGTGGTTCTGACACATCCTGTAAACTTCAGACTGCACTCCCTCCCCCCCCAAAAAAAAACCTGTCACACATCACAAAACACGACAATGAAGAAAGTGTCAATTCACCAGTAAAACTACAGTAGGTGTCCAGCAGTCAAAGGACTTAGAAAGCTTATTTGAACTTGGCATTTTTACATTGAAAAAAATATTCTTACTAGATTTAAACAAAAGGCATGATATTCCTTGTACTCTTAGTGGAAGAGTCAATTTAATAAAAAAAAAACAGAATCCTCCAGTTTCTATTTTATTTTTTAATCCCCACACATTTGGATTCAAAAGAATAAGTCTGATGCATTGGATAAAAGAATAGCCAAATTTAATTGGAATAATAACACCCCCAGTATTGCTGAAGAGAAGCTCTTTTGCACAGTTGACAAGGAAGGACTTGCCTCCAAAACTTCAGATTGTATTGTATAGCTGCTCAATTAGACCCAATTTTATTTTGTCTTTAACACATCTGATATCTTATCAACATGGTTATGACTCAGGGCAGCAATAACAGTCTGGAATGATTTAGTATGTGCCCTCTGAGTACATCTGAGCAATAACTAAAAATACTCAGCAATATCTCCCTTTCTTGTGAATGCAAACTAGCAACTTGATCCCCGCAAACAGTGGCAACAGCACTAACTTTAAGGCTTTGGAAAAACATGGCTTATCCATACCTTTTGTTTTATAGCTCCAGATTAGGACTGAGGGGGTGTGTTCATTTAATTAAACTGCAGTTTGTAAGGTTTAATGTTTTGTACTTTGAAGTTGGATGAATTTTAAACTCTGGACATGCTCTAGTGTTTGTTATATAATGGTCAGCTGCCTTCACCTTGATAATTTAAATGTGAGGGTTATTCTTTTAATGTTTATCTATTTTTTATGGTTTTTCATAATAATCAATTACAGTACTTCCAATGTCCCCGTCTTCTCTTCCTAACTTTCTGTAAACAGATGTTAGATGGAACTCCACAGTATGCTACACACTGTATGTTACAGGGGTGTTCTACTGATGTTGGGCATACGTCCAGGCCACTTGTAAAAATAACTAATCCCCTCCACTCCCTTTCCCTTTCTTTTCATTCTTTTATCCTTTATCCTGGGGTTGTTTTTTTTTGTATGTGGTTTCTGATGGAAAATGAGGTTCAGGGGAATGAACATTGCTAGTATTCTGGTTTCTTTGGTGTGGTTCTGGCTGATGGACTGTTCTGATTTGTTAGCCTGTGTTGTGATGGCATGCCTGATTTTGAACTTGAACTGACAATCCACTGCCTAAATGAGTGAAGTGAAGCCTAACAAATTTTATGCAGAAGAAGGCACTCTTTTCTGCTGGTTAGCATTATTGTTTTTTTAGGTTTTTATTTGCTTGATATACATTGTGGTACAGCTCCTTTCATTAGGGGCTATAGAAGGGTGGTCTGGTTGTGATTTATTTCTCATCAGGTACCAAAACATATGGATGGCATTTTTCTCTTTTAGACTAGTCTTCTTTTAATTGGGCCCCCCGTATTTGGACATCACTTTCCTCATAAGATTTGTGCTGGGCCAATAACAGTAAAGTCAGGACTTGTGTAGTCAGTGTTGATATTAGGAAGGCTACACACTTCTGTTTGGCAATACCTGTGGAGTCTTTATAAAGTTGAAGGGCTGTATTTGCTCTAATCCTGCTTTAGAGTCATGCTTTGTCTTATGGTTGGTCGGGGCTTCCCTGACTTTCCTGGTGGTTTCTTAAGGGCCTAAGCATTCAGAATTTTTTGAGATGAGTATGGGATTGCCAGAATCTCTGAGGAAAAGGCAACCTGCAGAGAGAAGGGGGCGTGAGCATAAAGAGTCAATTCACCAGAAAAACTATACAAATTATATACAGCCAGAACAGTGTTCAAAACACACCATGGTGCTTCAACACCACTTCCTACATTTTGAATGGGAATGAGCACATCTGGCATGCTACCAAAATAATTACTGTAAAACACCAACATCTTTAATCGGAACAATAAGTCTATAACTACATGATCCTTATTTTATACCACAGTTTGTTGCACTGCTACTTTAACTCTCATCCCTTGGTTACACCTGGACACACACTGTAGCATACTGTGCATTTTCCCAGAAAACAAATTTTAATTATTTCATGAAGTAGCAGCGACATCGGAGGATAGTGAAAGTGGAAAAAAAGAACAATTAAGAAATGCCACCTGCTGATGTACCTGTACAAAAAGCACAGAAAAAAAGTCTGGCACTTCAGGGATCTGGATAAGTAGCTGTCACCACATGCTGGATTAAAGATGAATTACTCTTTGAGGCTACTATGTGACATGGAAGATTTGCAATACCATGCCACACCTACAGGTATAATGAGCGGCAGAGTGCAGCACCTGTAGGTACACTGCATGGCACAGTGCTGTACCAGCCGGTACACTGCAGTAATGAACAAGTTATCAGTAGCGGCCGCTCTATCTGTATTGGTTATCATTATGTCTCTGAACATGGTCTCAGTCACAGTAGATGATTCTGATGAAGAACTGAATCTTGGCCTTTTGCCAGCTGTTCCACCATTAACGAAATACCTTATGTCATGATTCATTGTCTCTTTTGTTGTTCTTTACTTCTAGTTTAATTCAGTTGCATGCCAAAATAATAAAAATATTGATTCATTATTTTATGGTACCTACTTACATAGGCTAGGCCACCCAAGACTGTAGGCAATAAAGCAATTAGTGATAACAGCAAACCCTACCTTTTCTTGGAGCCAGAAGAAATTATGCACCCAGAATGTTGACAATGAAGTGATTAGTGGTGATGGCAAACCCTGCCTTTTCCTGAAGCAGAAGAAATGATGAACCCAGAACAATGAAGCAATTAATAATGTCAATACACCTTGCCTTTATTTTTTGGGGGGAAAGAAAAAGTACTCTGAGACTGTACGCTGTAAAGAAGTTACCAACGACAAACCCTGACTTTATTTTATTTTCTGGTAATATACCCTCAATACAATATGCAATAAAACAATTAGTTATGGCAAACCCTGCCATTATTATTTTCTGGGGTCAGAAGGAATATCTGGAGACTCTAGACAATAAAGAAATTAATGATAGCATACCCTGGCTTTGCTATTTACAAAGGCAAGAAGAAATACTCTGGGGATGTAGACAATAAACAAATTAGTGAAGGCAGGTAAAAAAACCCTGCCTTTATATTACTTTCTGAGGAGTGAAGATATTTCCCAAAACTGTAGGCAATAAAGAAAAGAAATCATTTATGGCAGACTAACTAACCCTGCCTTTATATTACTTTCTAGGGATATTCCAACTAGTTATGGGCTGGCAGGCAGACAATCAAACCTGTCTTTAACCTTTAGGTTACTGACAGATTTAGAATGTATAAGAATTATGGAGTGATATAGCAGTCTGCAGCACAGCAAGGGTTAATATTTTCCTGGGCTAGAGAAGAAGAATGCTGATCAAGATTATTTGTAGCCACAAAACAGGAAATCTCAAAGCTGCTGCAATCTATATTGTGTCTCTATTGCCTGCCCCCCACTGCTCCTTTCAATATTTGGTACTGTTTGTTTTTTGTTTGACTTCAAATCAGCTTTAGTCTTAAAGGGGAACTGTAATCAACAGGAGTTCTAAATGTCTGAAAGCCCATAAAAAGCTAATTTGATTGAGCTAGTGTGCTGATCTGGGAATATTTGCAGTCCGGAGTTATTCTTGTGTAAATCACCCTGTAATTAAAGGAGAACTAAAGACAAACTTTACAAAAAAATATGTTGTATATAGTGCTTTGATTTTTAGGTGTCCTTTTAGTAAGTCCTTCCCTTTACTTGCTGAAATACATTTTTTCTAAATGTGCTTGTTGGTTTTATGGCCCCTAGGGATCTCCATATTAACATTTCTAATGGTTGTTCTTATTTCTACAATGCCTCCTGTCCCATGTGACTGTGATGTGTCCTGGACAGTTGCTTCAACAAGAGCTGTGTTTTCTTATGTATACAGTAGTAGGCCTGTTATGTTAATTAACTCTCCTTGTCCAGGGAGTTCTAAGCACATGGCAAATGCCTGAGGGATATTTGAGTGGGCTATTCTGTAAGGAAACAACTAGATTCTTCACTAATTGTAGGATCTGTGGCATTTGTGGCCTTGTGTGATTTGTGTGCATTGATAATGGTTGTGTGCAGTTTGATTAAATGAAAGTCTTTAAAAACAAAACATTTACTTCTACCGACTTGACCTAGATACATACATAAAAACAGAAGTTTGGATTTGATAGTTGTTTAGTTGAAGCCAGACTCTCAGGTCCATAACAGTAGATGCTGTTGCAACAGTTATTACTGTCTGAATCAATGGTTCTGGATACATTACAGTCACATGGGACAGGAGGCATTGTAGGAACAAGAAAGGTCATTAGAAATGCCAATATAGAGATCTCCAGGGAACATAAAAGCAGCAAGTAAATTTAGAAAAAAATGCCTTTCTGCAAATAATGGGAAGGCCTTACTAGAAGTATACCTACAAATTGAAACACTCCACGCAACATATTGTTTTGCAAAGTTTGACTTTAGTTCTCCTTTAAGGGCTGGTGGCAGCCATATGTTTTGGGCTCCTATCAGGAAATGATGTCACTGAGGGTCTAGGTGCTCCTTTGACTATGTTTAATACAACAGGTTAAATAGGAAATAGACTGTTTTATTAAGTGTGTTTTAAAGTGTTATTACACTTCCTACATCCATAATAATTGTTTTGTATGTGCATTGAAACTAGTGAGTTATCACCTTTACATTTCAAACTGTTAGTCAAAATAATCCAGTTTCAGAATTGCTTTAATCTCTAAGCTATACTGCCAGTGTCAGCTGATCATCAAAAATGACACATCTCAATACTGGCTCCTTGGTGCCAACAGGAATTGAGGCCCCATATCAGGATTTCTAAACCTTGGCTATGTTCATGTCAATACAGGTTTATAGCTCAGTGCCCTCAACCACTGTGCTATACTACCTCCTAATAATCCATTAGAATTCTGGCATTGTTACTAAAGAAAGTCTAATTTCATCCAAAGTATTTCAGTAAGAAACTGTTTTAATTTTAACTTCATTAAAACAAGTAAAATACTCTAATAGCAGCCGCTCAGTGGTGCAGAGGGCTGAGGAGCTGGCACCTTATCTCATGCTACACCGTGACCTGGGTTCTGGAATGACCTCGGGTCGCTGGGGAGCCAGCTTTGGGGGGGGAGGCTTGGGGTGGACTCGAGCTATGGTTCTCTTCTTCAAAGTGGTGGATGCTCACTCACCAGTAGTCCTGTTCCCACTAGATGGAGGTCCGGTGGGCAATGCAGGTGGTTGAAGTAGTGATGCAAGTCTGGGGAGGAGCAGATGGGGCCGCTGGATCCTGGCGTGTGCATGTATACATGCATGTGTACTCCGTGACCCCGGGTGGAAAGGGGAGAAAAAAATTGAAAAATATCATAAATTACAAATGAAAAAAAAACTTTTTAATTAATGGTGATACTTTTTTACATACAGATAAAGAAACTTTTATCTCCAGTTACAACCTCCTGGTTGATTTCTGTGGTTACAACCAGGAGGTTGCAATCAACACCCATCAATTAAGCATCACTGCAGAATGTTAACTACCATGTAGTTTCGCTGTGGGCAGGCTGAACATCTTGCCCAACATGGTGGCTCCTTTACTGAGCACAGGTACCAGCACTCAAACTTTGCCACACACTGTTGAGACAAGTACAATTTACATTTTTTTTTAATTATCTATCTAGTTGATCCTGCCTTGAAAATGAAAAAATCAATCTGGTTGATCCTGCTGCTCATACTGTTAGAGCACATCTTACACTGTGCAGGAATGCTGATGGACCATGACTTTCCAGAATGTTGTTACCACTGTAATGTAAAGAAAAAAAAAGAAAAAAAAAGGAGAGACAGGCTCTGTGTGTGTGTGTGTGTGTGTGTCTGATATAAGTGCTGCACTAACTGAACTGTGCTGAAAGGGAAAAAATATCACCATGAATTAAATAAAATAATATGTGTGTGTACACACGCGTGTGTGTAAAAAACAGAATTTTACACACACACACACACACACACACACACACACACACACACACTCTCAGTGTGTGATATTTTTATAAACCCCATGGGGTTTATGTTGCATCTCACACCTTGAGTCTGTGTAAAATTCTGGTTACACCCACCCACCCATATATTATTCTATATTTTAATAATGCATTTCAGGTTATGCATGTTTTAACAATGTTGTTCATCTGTGTGTTTTTGCCATTAATAAACAAGTAATCGTGTCCTATTTTTTTCTTTTCAAGTCAAATCTGGATTGAAAGAGTATAATATTTTCAGAATCTTAACACATGCTCAAATCCCCTTCTGATGGATAAGCAAAGCTTGTTCACAGCTGTACTGTCAGCTGATAATCAAAAGCTACACATTTCAAGGCTGACCCATGTGACAGGGGAAAATAGGACCCTGTCCCATTTGTTTTTGAGAAAGTGTTTAAATGCGAGGATCTAATTTTTCCCTTTCTGTTTTATCTGTCTGGTTGCAGAACCACATTTTCCTGTAAGACCTCGGACTTGATCAACCCGAACAGTCTCGCAGTTCTTTGCCTCTAACTTTTTTTTTGCTGTCTGTTTTTACTCCCTTGCATATTTATATCTGCTAATATAAAAATTTGTGCAAATCAATGTGTGGAAATGTACTTGATATTGGATCTCTGTTTAGAAAATATTTAGTATTACTGTTGAAATGCATATTAATTGTAGAAAACTAGAGGTTACTTTAGTACAAATGCTTGAGGCCTTTTTGCAAAAGGGGCCTCAGAAACATTTACATGAACAGAACATTTTGCAAGGACAGGATGTTTGCTAAGGTGGGGGTTGAAAAAGACTTATAAAAAGGCTAAGCTGCTACTGCAAGTGGTTTTACAAGAAATATTTTATTTTGCTACTGTACATAGTTATTATGAACAAGTTTATTTTTTATATTACTGCTACTATAAATAACGTTTTGGTGAATTTTACAACTGCTGCTGGGTTTTCCCTATGCCTCCTGACCTGTGCCTCAACAATAGCCCCATGATGCCAGGCCATTATGTACATAGCCACATTTGCATTTTATAGACCTGAGTTCACACCTGAAATTGTAAGAGAAAAGGCTGCAAGAGAGAGAGAGAGAGAGAATGGGAAAAGACAGAAGTTGGTGCTGTGGCAGTTCCAGAACTCTGTACTGACATGAACACAGCCAGGGTTTAGAAATCCTGATATGGGGCCCCAATACCTGTTGGCACCACAGATCCAGCCATGAGATGTGTAGTTTTTGATGATCAGCTGGCACTGGCAGTATAGCCTAGAGATTAATAATAATAATAAACTTTATTTATAAGTGCAGCATCTGAAAACAAAGCACTGTACAAATCTTAAAACAGTTAAAACAGTAAAACAATGACCAAATTATTCAAGACTAACATTAAATACAAACAAGAGCAGAATATGATATAAAATCACCAAAAGCCAGGCAGAACAACTAAGTCTTCAAAGCTATCTTAAAGCTCTCCATGGTCTGGCACTTTCAGAGCTGACAAGGTAGAGAATTCAACAGGGTCAGAGCTACAAACATAAAAGCAGGAGAACCTGAGGTTTTCAGCTGTACCCTGGGCATCTCTAACAACCCTTTGTCAGTAGAGCGGAGTGGGTGGATGGGACAGTAAGGGTGCAGGAGCTCTTGCAGGTTGACCCTGTCTGTGTAGGGCTTTAAAGGTCAGAAGATTGACCTTGAAGGTGATCCATCAATGAACAGAAAGCCCGTGCAGTTTGCGCAGCACAGGATCACGGGATTTATAAATGCATGGGATAGACATAAAGGAATTCTGGAGGTCATGGACAAGGGGCAACAGTCTTTTAGGAAAACATAAAGTAAACTTACAAGCTCAAATGCACAGACTGGGTGGGCTGTAGGCCCTTATCTGCCAACACTGTCTATGTATCTATGTGGCTCGAATGGGGAGCCCTCATCATCAACCACACCACAGTGTTCTTCACCAGCTGCAAGTGGTGGATATCAACCCCCAGAAGCCCTAGGTACAGGGAGTTACAGTAGTCCAGGCACGAGGTCACAAAGGCATGGTTCAACATTGGAAATTCTCCGGAAAGAACAAGGTGCTTAACCCGAGTGATGTTCCTAAAATGGTAAAATGAGGACTTGACAACTGTGGACACCTGTGAATGCAGTGTCAGTCTACTATCATGGATCACCCCCAGGTTTCACACCTGCTCAGAGGAAGGTAGCTGACTAGCTTGAGCCAAAGCCCAGAAGGTCACCCTGCCACAGACCCCTCTATCTGGAGACCTGCATCCACAACCAACACCTCAGTCTTATCAAAATTCAATTTTAGCCAGCTAGATTTCATCCAATCCTGGATTTCTGTGAGGCAGCTGTTAAAGACCAAGGTTGCACTATCCTGGTCAGGTGCAAAAGACAGGTAGGACTGGGTATCATCTGCATAACAGTGAAACCTCAGCCCATACCATCTTATAATGTCTCCTAGAGGTAGCATATACACCATGAACAGCATAGGAGAGAGCACTGAGCCTTGAGGAACCTCACAAGGCAGGGACAATGAGTCTGAGGAAAACAGCTCAGACACCATCCTCTGAAACCTTCCAGAGAGGAATGATTGAAACAATTGAAGGACTGAACCTGATAGGCCACAGATGAACCTCAGGCACTCAAGCAACACCCCATAGTCCACGGTGTAAAAAGCTGATGAGAGATCAAGGAGCACCAAGATGGAACAGCATTTCTGATCTCTAGCCATCAGGAGATCACTGAGAACCCGAACCAGAGCTGTCTCATTACTATGCCTCTTCCAAAAACTGGACTGGGGAGGATCGTAGACATCATGGATGGTAAGATGGTTCTGCAGCTGCAGCGCAACTACTTTCTCAATCAAATTCCCTACAAAGGGAAGGTTAGAGATAGGTCAGTAATTGGCCAAGCAGTTAGGGTCCAAAGAAGCTTTCTTAAGGAGCGATGTCACCACCATCTCCTTCAGGGAGCTACGGAACTCACCCATCTCTCTAAGGAGCACCACACAATCTTGGCTAGGACAGGGCCTTCAGAATCAATACACCCCAGTATGATTCATGTTGGGCCCAAGTCCAAGTTACAGTAAGTCTGCCGCATATTCTGGACAATCCACACAATATCAACGATCTCCAGCCGGTCAAAAGAAGACCAAGAAAATCGAGGTGCAGTGGCCAAGCACCAACCACCATCAACCCCCACAGAGTGAGCTGGTTGGATCTCTGCCTTGATGTTGGCCATGTTATCAGCAAAGAATCGAACAAACTCATCACACTTAAACTGTGAAAATGCACTTCAGACTAGCAGACAAGTTGGGTTGCACAACCTGTCCACAGACCGAAAGTGCTGAGCTGGTCAATTCTGAGCTGCAGCGATCTCCCCAGACTGGCACTGTGCCTTCTTATGAGTGATTGCTGATTGATAGACCCAATAATGATCCATTGGTCTAAGGTGGTCAGCATCCATGGTGGATTTCTGCCTGCATTGCTCCAATCTTTGTCCAACTCTTCTCATCTCCTTTAAGGTCCCATCAAACCAAGGGGGCTGAGGGCAAAGAGAGAGGGTATGAACCTGCACAGGAGTGATAGAATCCAAGGCTTTCATCACAGCCTAATTACAGGCCTGGACTAAGTCCTCCCAGCAGTCTCGATAGGTCTAACACTGCCAACAGGCCATCGGGGACACATCCTTCAAAGGGCAGTATCTGACCATCTCCACAGGGGCAGGCCTATGGGGGGAGCCTGGAAATTGTACCTTATGGTGTGGTGTTTGGACCATTTGACTGGTTCCACCACCAAATTGGTGGTCTCCATCCCCAGGAGGAAAACCAGGTCAAGTGAATGACCATGAACATGAACTGCAGAGGCAACTAGCAGTGTGAGGCCCAATGAACACATAAATTGGAAGAAGTCCTGACCAAACTGTGAGAGTTCATCGTTGACCCAGGTCTTGAAGTCACCCAGTGCCATCAGCCTGGGAGACTCAAACATTAAGTCAACAATGAAGTCCGCGACTTCCTGCAGGAACATTTACCCATCCCCGGGTGGATGATAGATGAGAATGATCCTGCACACCACACCTGCAACTGTGATACAGTCAGATGATCTGGATTCCTCAACTGGCACTCCCACTAGGCCCA
The DNA here is from genome assembly GCA_016271365.2 of Neoceratodus forsteri. NCBI lineage: Eukaryota > Metazoa > Chordata > Ceratodontiformes > Ceratodontidae > Neoceratodus > Neoceratodus forsteri. Next base: position 786,333,729 of record CM028132.1, read on the forward strand.
ATTCTGATCTAAAACAGATGGCTACACCCCTACCCCTGCAATCCAATTTTGAGCGGTGTATCACCGAGAACCCGTCCAGAATGGCTGCCTTCAAAAAGGGGCCAGAATTATTGTCCAGCCAGGTCTTGGTGATGCAAGCCAGATCAGCTGTCCCAACAAGATCAGCAATAATAGCCGACTTGTTCCTAACACATCTGGCATTGAATAACACTGCTCAATTCAGACGAAGCTCCAGGGCTGACCAGGCCTCCAGCCCAAACACATTTGAGACCTTGGGTATGGGGACTAGATGTGGAGGACCATGTTCTGGGATCCATTTTGCCCCAGGGTGTCTCCTGGTCCTGACTATCCCAATCCGACCTTCCCACTCAACTCCTACCTCCGAGGTTCAGGACCCCCAGCCCCCTCCGTCTCCTCCCTACTATATTCAATACATAATAATATAAAGCAATTCTGAAGATCCATTATTTTTACTAACAGTTTGAAATGTAAAGGTGATAACTCACTAGTTACAATGCACATACAAAACAATTATTATAGATGTAGAAAGTGTTGCAATAACACCTTAAAACACACTTTATAAAACAGTTGATTTCCTATTTAACCTGGTGGATTAAATACAGTCAAAGAAGGACCTAGACCCTCGGTGACATCATTTCCTGTCAGGAGCCCTAAACATATGGCTGTCACCAGCCCTTAATTACAGGGTGATTTACATATGAATAACTCTGGACTGCAAAGATTCACAGAGCAACACAATGGCTCAATCAAATTTGCTTTTTTGGGACTTGCAGACAGTAAGAAATCCTGTTGATGACAGTTCCCCTTTAATCTGATTTTAAGACAATTTTTTTGGGGGGGTGCTGGCATACCACATAGAAAATTACATGAAATCTCCCAAGGAAGGCTAGACAGGCAGATAAATGAAAAATACACAGCAGCAGCTCTCCACTACAGTACAAGTCACATTAAACTGCTCCACCAACTCACTGCTCTTTTTTTATTACTTTTTTGTGTGCTAACAATGCTGTGGCAACTCTAAATGCTTAAAATACAAACTCTGTTTCAACTAGTCATCAACTCACATGTAAACTACATGCGATACACTTTCAGCCACTGCAAACTCCCTTCAGCTCCCATCCAATTTTTATGGAATGCATTTTCAAATGCCTTTGCAGTGCAGTAGTACTGACATTCAGATTATTCACCTAACTATGAAGTGCAGAATTTCACCCAGCGAACGGCATAATTTTGCATGCGAATGGCAGAATTTTGCTCATGAATGGTGGAATTTCACCTGCAAAAGGTTAAATTCCACTGTTTACGGGTGAAATTCTGCAGTTTTCAAGTGAAATTCTGAAATTCATGGATTGCTCCAAACTCTGCTAATTTTGCTAGTCCTAAATACTGCAAACAGCAGCAGTTTTCTTTAGATGCTACAGTACAGATGGAGCCAGAAACTGTAACATTTTGTTTATTTATTTTTATTTATTTAAAACAGGTGACCAGGAAAGGCACACTGAGCTGATTCTCATTTGCAGGTGTGACCCAGGTATAGAGGTGTACACAGAAGTTATCCAGAGAAAAAGTACAACAATTCATTGTTACAGACAGTATGTACAACAGTTCTTAGTTACAGACAGTAAGTACAACATCTAGAGCTTACAATACAAACTTTTATCTTGCAGTATGGTATAAACAAGAGCAGGAGTTGTACAGTAGAGATGTAGCAATTAGTTATGGCTTGAGGTTAGCGTATGCAATATTGACCTGCTGAGGCCTCCCAGTGTGGGATTAGGCCTGTGTCAGGGTGATTCCCATGGCGCATCTTTGGCAAGGAGGGGATGGGAGGAGCCTGAGGAGTTGCTTAACTGCTGGATTGGAGGAGGCTTGGCGAAGGTTGGGTGGGAGGTTGTTCCATAGTAGGGGGAGATGGTATGAAAAGGAGTCTTGACTAGAAGAAGTGTGGGGGTGAGGAAGGTTGAAAGTGCGGGTGTCCCTGTGATGGAGGGAGGGAGCAATGTTGGGAGCTGATTGGTGCAAGACGGGAGGTGAGGTAGGGGGCAGAGAGCCCAACCAATATTTTGCTATGAGAGAGGTGCTATGGACAGTTCTCCTATGGGAGAGTGGGGCCAGAGAGAGTTGTGTAGAGGGGTCAATGATGATTAAGTAGGAATGAGGCTGTGGCAAAACAGCAGAATGAGTTTAGTAGGATGTCAAGTTTGGAGAGGGATGAGGTTGGGGCTGTACTGTATATGATGTCCACGTAGTCTAGTACAGGTAGGATTGTTTTACATACAAGTTCACTGTGGGTGGGAAGGGGAAAGCTGGCTTTGTGGTGATAGAGGATGGCAAGTTTGGGGTGAAGTTTGATGCAGATGGCCTCTATGTGGGCGGAGAAATAGAGGTAGCTGTCTAGCCAGACTCCCATGTATTTGAAGGTGGGGACCAGCTCAAGGGGAGAGCTATCCAGGGTGGAGATTACGGGATGGGGGGCAGGTAGGGAGGCAAGCTTTTGTCTAGATCTGAAGACCATGGTGACTTTTTTTTGTCATTAAGTTTAAGCTGTTTTTTCAGGGACCAGGATTGGACTCTATTGAAGTTGTTTTGGAGTCTGGGATGACACTGTCATGGGAGGGTCTTGAGGCAAAAATTATTGCATTGTCACTGCACAAATGTACGTTATCGGAGAGACAAGTGGAGGGGGCATCATTTATAAATAAGGAGAAGAGGATGGGGCTGAGGATAGAGCCTTAGGTGACACCTGAGAGGATGGGAAGAGGGGGGAAAGTGTGTCACCTATTTGAATGGATTGCTTCCTATTCTGGAGGTATGAGTGGAACCAATTGATGGTTGGTTGGGTGAGGTCAGAGTAGTTGAGTTTGCAGAGCAGCAGAGGGTGGAAGACTGAGTCAAAAGCTTTCACCAAATCGATAAACATGGTGGTGGTGGTCTGGCTGCTGTCCATGGCCAAGAGGATAGAGTCTGTTACGTGCTGCAAGGTGGTGATGGTAGAGTGATGTTTTCTAAATCCTGACTGAAAGGGAGAGAGGGGGCTGTTGGAGGAGAGAAAATCAGCCAGTTTGGACAGCATAAGGGATTCTTGTATTTTGGCGAGGGAGGGAAGGAGCGAGATGGGCCTGTAGTTTCCCGGCAGAGAAGGGATGCCGCCTTTGTGCAGAGGGAGGATCTTGGCCAATTTCCAGGCAGAAGAAATTGTGGTAGTGGTGAGGGAGAGGTTGAGCATGTGTCAAGGGTGCTGCTATGGCTGAGGCCGAGATGTGGATCAGTCTGGGATGCAAGCTCTCTGGGCTGGTTTTTGGCCTGGTTAAGAGAGGTGAGTGCATTGAAGACTTCTCAGGATGTGAATGGAGGAAAGTGGAAGCCAGGGGAAGTAGGGAAGGGTTCAGTGGGGTTGGGTGGAGGGGGGGAGTTGGGTATGGCACAAAAAATGAAAAACAAATTGAAATGAGTAGGTACTGAAGCAGGATCTGAGACTGGTTTGCCATCAATGTTAAGTACTGGACAAGTCTGCTTAGAAGGGGGGTTGATGATGGAGTTGATTAACTTCCAGAAGGACGCGGGGGAATTTTGGTTCTGGGTGAGTTGTGCTTGGAAGTAGGAGGATCTGAATTGCCAAATAGCTTTAGTGCATTTATTTCTGAGGTGCTTGTAGGATTGGAGGTCATGGGTGGTAAGGGAGGCTTTGTATTGCCTCCATGCCTTGTCCCTGGCATGACACAATATGATGAGGTTGGATATGATCCAGGGGTGGTGGTGCCTTTTTCACTCCAGCATTCCAGAGGGGAGCATGGAGGTCCCAGGTGCATTGGAAGATGTCGCAGAAGTGGGATAGGGCAAGGTCAATGTCTTTCGTGGAAAAGACTGGATATCAGTATATGTTAGTTAAGTCATACAGCAGGGCAGATTCATTGAGGAGGTGTACGCGGCGAGACCAGATAAATTTGGGGTCAGAGTGAGAGGGATCAGATTTTGTGTTTGCAGTAAGTGATGCAGTGATCACTAAGGGCATCCGATAAGATGCCTGATGTAAGAGAGATCCTGTGGGTGGATAAACTCCAGTCCAGAAGGGTGTGATTTTGGGACTAATGGTTTGGACAGATTGGTTCCTGGATTAGCTTGGAGAGATTTAGGGCTTCAATCTTTAGGGCAGTGGGTTTGGCAGAGGAGGAGAGCCAGTCAAGATTGAAGTCACCTAGTAATATGAGTTCACCATTTGTAGTGCTCGAGGAAATTGCTGAGATGGGCTTTACAAGGGAGCCAGATGAGGTCTTTGGTGGGACATACAGAACCCTAAGGTAGAGGGGGTTGGATGAGGGAAAGGATGGGTGAGTGATGATGGTTTTGTGGGAGGAAGGACAGGATTCCTTGTATATAATACAGCATGGAATGGAATCCCTGATGTACAGAGCTACCCCCCACCTCACTTGCCCCAGTCCTGGTGGTAAAGGATGTAGTTTGGGATGACCAAAGTGGGGTTGGGGATTTTGGCAGATAGCCAGGTTTCTGTGATGCAGAGTATGTCTGAGTTGGACTGGGTGGCCCAGATGGTGAGGTCATCCAGTTGGGGAGGAGGCTCCTGATGTTGAGGTGAAATATATGGAGGCCCTTGGGGAGAGAGTCTGAGGGCAGGTCGGAAGACGTTGGTGGTGCAGGTGTGGATTGATTGGGTGCTAAAGGGCCAGGGTTAAGGTGAATGTCACCTGCCAGAAGCAGTAGAAGAGATATGGTGAGAAAAGGGGATTGCTTGCATCTACCGGGACTGTGCTTGGAGGGTGGAACATGGTGGTTTAGGCACCAGAGAAGAGCCTCTAAGTTTAATAGGTATGAGTAGAGCAGTGTGGGGTGAATGGTTGGGGATGGTAGGAGGGAATGGACAAGGGAAGAGGGAGGAAAAAGGTAAGATGGGTTTGACAAGAAGAGAGAGGAGGTGGTAAGATAGGGGTGGACCAAGCAGGGGTGGTAGGGGGTGACTGTTGGGGTGGAATAGGTGTAGAGAGTGAGTGGAGGGGTGGCAAGGGGTCTCCAGTATGGTGGCTGGACAGAGGGGGTGGTGGAGGAGAGGAAAGGAGAGTGGAAATTGTAGGAGGAGGCACAGTAGCAGGGACTGCAGCAGAGTGGCTCAGAGAGGCAGGGGTAGAAACATGTTTAATACAATAGCTGACCACTAGAACTCAGTTAGTTGCAGTAGCAGCCACTAGTGACAAGACAAGATAGCTTGCTAATGGGAAACTTGACTGATTGGTTTTGGCTGTCATGTGACTGCACAGCTATATACTATTTTGGCTGTCATGTGACTGCACAGTTATATACTATATGCTACAGTGTCGACCAAGGGTGGTGGTGGGGGCAGTGGGGAGCCGACACAGAGCGTCAGGGGGTCCTCCTCTCAGAGCATGGAGAACCATTGCATGTGTACCTGTGGCAATGCTGTGGGGGAGGGCTTCACCCTCCGGCCCTTATGACCCTCAGGGGAGCCACTGAATGATCCGTGGAGGTCTTGGTCTGTGAAGGAGGAGAAGGAAAAGAGGGACAACTTAATAGCAGGTAGGCTGTAAGGAGGGGTTACATAACAATGGGGAAGGGGGTCAAGCTTCAGGTTACAAGAAGCTGTGCAGCTTGCAGAGAGGGCCCCAGAGTCAGGAAGCTATAGTTAAAGTACTCTCTTTGTTCCTAAATTAAGCAGAAAGACTAGGTTTTGGTTTATGGCTGACGAAGTACTGGTAGCCTTAACATCTAATGTGGTTCTGCTATGCTGAAGGCATACAGTTTCAGACAGAGGTTAAGCACCTGATTTCACTAGCTTAATGGCTGTAAAGAGAGTCACATCAGATAAGCTACAAGTCTCAGTCTGGATGTAAAGTAACACTGGTTCAAGCTCCCAGCAAACATTGCCTAGTACCTTTAAGCACAGTGCAAGTGAGCTGTTTTCAGGATTAATTTTGCAGACTTAATTTTAAATGTAAAATAAAAGAAGACGCTGGATACAGGATGATTTATCCTGCATAAATTCTAAAGTAACCAGCTGCAAGTCTGGATTTAAAGTAACGCTGGGTCAAGCTTACAGCATGCACTGCATAATGCCTTTAAGTACAGTACAAATAAGCTGGTTTCAAGTTAATTTTGCAGGCTTAACAATTTTAGATTTAAGAAAAATTGCTGTATACAGTCTATCTTCATATGTGTGGTGACAGTAAAGAAGATTAGCTTCAGTTTAAAGGCACTCTGTTTGGTGGTTTAAAAAATGGCACCAAGAGTCCTCTCAGAGCATGGAGAGCCACTGGATGTGTTCCTGTGGCAATGCTGTGGGGGGGAGGCTTTGTCCTCTGGCCCTCGTGACCCTCGGGGGAGCCGCCAAATGATCCATGGAGGTCTCAGTCTGTGAAGGAAGTGGAGAGCTGTTGGATAAAAGAATGGAATTGTTTGACTGAAAAACAGCAGTGAGTGGAGTCTTCATAAACATGGAAAACAACACAGTGGAGGGGCAGGGTTTTCAATGCAAATGCAGGATTGCTGTTGGCTAGAATTGGGTGACAGCGTTTTCATGGGACTGGGTAGAATGACATGTCAGTCAAGTTGTACTGCACACTGCAATAGTGAAATTGCACTCCCAACTCATTGGTTCTATATTTTTTATGGGTTGCTTAATGTGTTGTACTGCATTGATAAAAGTTTCCAGATGGCAGCAAAGTAAACTGAAACTGAATATCAGCTAGAGACAAACCATTAGGAAACTTTTACTAATTCATTGCAGTAAGCAGTGCACACATTAAACAACTCATTGAAAAATGCTGAACTAGTGAGTTGAATGTAAGAGTGTGTGGGAGCAACTGATAGCTGTTCACACAAAGTTTGGGTGCATCACACAGGTACTGTGGTTTTATTTTCAAGAAACAAAATAAACTAAAGAAAAAAGTCAGTGTCAGTGGCACAGCAGGTTGCACACTCACCTCTGAGGCTGGGAGATCAGAAGGCTGAGGGTTCTATCCCCACACCAGGCACTTGGGTTAGTATACCAATACTGACACTGTAATGTAGCGTCAGGGTGATGCTGCAATCCTGAGGTACCATCTTTCAGATGAGATGTTAAACCAGCTCTCCACTTCCTGTCTGGTTGTTCAGGTGGATGTTAAAGAGTCCATGGCACTTCTTGAAAAGAGTAGGGGGAATTTTTTATTCAAAGCTTCAAAAAGATCATAGTACATAAACAAAAGTCAAGGGAAAATTGTAAAGCAAACATGTATTTAGGAATCCATCCTATTCTAGAACCAATTAAACGTGTTCAAAATATTTAAACATAAAAACCAAAAAAAACTTTAACTAAAAAAAAATATGTATTAATTCTTGCAAGTCATATAAATCCCCCCACCCCTAAGAGCAGGGGGAATTTTTTACATAAAAACTTAAAAACAGAATCTACGAATTGTATTAACTCATACCAAATCATTAAGAAAAAATCAAAACCATGAAGAACTATTACATCATACTTAATCGTCAATTCAAATAATTCATAATTATATACTCCTCCCACTCCCACCCCCTAAAAGAGTAGAGAAATTTTGTATTCATAATTTAAAATTTAAATAGAGACAACATAGTATTGCATCATACAAATCATAAAGAAAGCAAAATAGAAACAGAAATAAGTGCTTTGTCAGACTGTAATCCCAAGCTTAAATAAAAACTAGAAACATACCCCCTCCACCTTCCTACTAAAGGAGTAGGGGCATTTGGTATTCAAACTTCTAAAATTTATAAAACATTACAAATTAGCAAGGATTAAAGCAAAAACATGTGAAAACCTTCAATTCTTCCCTAATTTTAAATACCTATGTGAAATTGCAACTATAAATAAAACCCTTATGCAAAACCAAAATACATAGAGCTGGATATTCAAAAGGGTTGCACCAAGCACAATAGGGTTGCACCTGCACAAGTCCGAAATTGTGCCATTCTGCCATATTCAGCAGGAGGCAGTTGTGCCCCCCCAAGTCACGCTGAGCAACAGCACAATGCTAATGAAGGCATGCTGAACCGGAGGGGGAGGAGCCATGCATAAACTGCACAGCCCGATATACAGCAGGCTGTGCAGAGTTGTGCAGACGCAACCCCCAACCTCCGACTGCACAACTTTGAGCAAAAAAAAAAAGGAGTAAGTCGAGGGCCACCCACAGGTGAGCTGCAGCATTGCAGGCACAACATAGCAGCTGCCACCGGTGGGTGGCCCTCAACCTGCTCCCTGTGCCCCCCCTGCAGCCCAATCATGGGCATATAGTAACCCCCCTCCCCCCTGACTGACTCGATCATGGGCATAAGTTCAGAAACCCCCACTCCCGACTGGCCGATTGTAGGCATAAGTTCAGAAACCCCCTCCCTGACTGGACGATCGGCGGGCATAAGTGAAAATAAACCCCACCCCCCACTAGCCCAATCATGGGCTGAAAAGAGTTCAACCCCCAAGAACATATCCCTGGTGGTCCAGTGGACATGAAGCCCGATCGCAGGCTGAAAAGAGTTCAACCCCCTCAAAAACATATCCCTGGTGGTCCAGTGGCCCCCACCCCACCCATGGAGCCCCACCACCCCGCTCCCCCGTCCAGCCGACGGGTGGCAGCATCCCACCCACCTGCCACCCCCGCCACCTGCTGACTGACTGCCCGGTAGGCCTGCACACCCATTGGTTCAGAGCAAGAGCCAATGGGCGTGCAGCGCATACCATACAAGGTAGTCCAGATATGTGAATGAATACCCATAGTTTTTGTAATTTTCCATAATTTTATTTTACCAAAACAATAATAAAAATAATTAGGAAGACCCTGTGTATGTTTTTGCCTTGAAATGGTAGTATCCCAACCCAAATCCTCCATCCATGGTGAAATAGTATCCAGGACCCATGGAGACCAAATATGAGGGGTATTTACTATTAAAGGCCTTATGTTGATAAATAAAAATATTGAGAAAAAGAAAGAAATGGGGTTAACCATATTCAACTCCCCCTTGCTCCTTTCGGAGATACAGAATGCCTCATTTTATAGGGTTTAAATGGCTGCCCAGAGAGCCTGAAAAATACACTTAACAGGGAGGTTTCCATATGCCTTGGGAGTGAATAAATTGCTGCAAAATGCAAGAAACAAACTATTAAAAAGGTTTTTACCATGTATATATGTCTTAATTTCAACATTCTCCATTTATTCCAAACTCCTATATGGACAATTGCCTCCTTGATAAGGAGGTCCCAATTATACTCATCCACATTCTCCATTCTAAAATAAATGCTGAGATCTTAGCTCTAGATTGTACCACAGGAATGACCATCACAACTGTATATGGACAAGGACCCCCGCTAAGGAAAATACATTTACTTTTGTGTAGATTAATTTGTGCTCCCGTACCTTCCATAAAAGCTACCAACACTGCTAAAGTAGCTCTGCTGGATGGGAGATCTGCCAAAATGATACAAATATCATCAGCATATGCAATTGTTTTCAGCTCAGATGATTTATTATGAATATAAATACCTCTAATTACCTCCATCCTATTAACCCTGACCAAAAGTGGTTCCAAGGTTAAGATATATAAAAGGGGGTTAAGGGGACATCCTTGACACACACCCTCATGTGCTTACGAAATTTATCCAGCTAGCCATTAACATATGGTGCCACTTCTGCAGTACTAATACCCTTTTAACCAAGCAATAAAAGAATCTGGAAACCCAAATTGTTCCATCATTTCCAGAGATATAGGCCTTGAGTTGATCCCAGCTAAGCAAAAAGCCCATCACTTCACCCAGTCTACTCCTATCCATCACCTCCCTTAGTAAAATCAATGCATCATCAATCGTTCTCCCAGGAACCGGAAAAAAATGTGAGGTACTTACAACATCACTCAGCATCATAGAAATATGATTACAAAGTATTTTGGATGGGATTTTGCACTCAGAATTAAGAAGTGTGATAGGCCTCCAATTCCTAAGCTCTTTCTTGATACCTGCTTTATGCAAAAAGATCATTAATCCCTGATTAAAACTAGTAAAAAAAAAACCTTTTCTAAACTATTATTATACATGTGTAGTACAGTAATTCTGTACCCAAAGTAGCATAGAGCAAGGAGTACAGCTCATTTGAAAGACCGTTATTACCTGGAGCTTTACCCCCAGGCAGTGCCTTCATTACTGATTCCAATTCCTGCATTGTAATTGGGTTTACTAGGGTGGAGCTCAGATACTCGGGGATAGTTAGTAGTTCACAAGAAAGCAACCAGGCATCAATTTTCTCTGCAGAAAGCTGTGTGTCTGCCCTAAACAGCTGTTGTAAATATTTATCTAATTCTTGCAAAATCTCCTGCTGTGCAACCACCACATCCTCAGAAGATGTCACTAACTGACTCATTTCTTTCTTAGAATGTTATGCTGCACAACTTTCAAAAGGATTAATAACCTCTTGCCTCCCAGAGACCCCAAACCTTTGTTCAGTTTCTAAGGTCTTGCGTTTATCATACTGTGCCTAGACCAAGTTACTTTTTAATGCTTGTAGTTCATCTGCGTCCACATAATCCCCTCTATTCAATCTAGAATAGGCTACTTGCAGTTTATGCCTTAAAGTTTGATAAGAATTTTTTTTCTCGACCTAGTAACCTCCCTATGTGTTGAAAATAATGTTTTATATCCACTTTTGTCTCCTCCCACTAGTGTTGGGCTGTATCATCTAGTAAATGGACTGATTTCCTCCCCTGTAGTAATGAAAGGAAACCTTTTACTTCAGGAATTTCTAACAAGGAGAGATTTAGTTTCCAATACCCCGGCCCTTTAGATGTTGCAGGGTAATTAGAAATTGTAACCTGCAACAGCATATGATTGGAGGTTGCAACTGGTGTCAAAATCAGAGCCCTATATTGTAAATTAGGGAAAATAAACCAATGCGTGTCTATGCAAGTCTATGCGTGATTTACAGGACCCAGAGAAATATGTATAGGCAACCTCACTTCCTGAATTAGAAAACACATCCTGCAAACCAGCAAGCCTGAGTAACTCCTTCAAAAAGTTTGTATCACAATATCATTTTGCACTGTGAGCTTCTCTATCCTGTACTGTCTGATAAATATTGAACTTTCCCCCAAACAAAATGTTCCTTCTGGTAAATAAATATGGTTGAATCTTTGTCAACAAAGAAATCCTATTAGATTTTGATTGAGAATCATTAATGTTAATTAGTCTAAAATCAGAATCTTCCACTGTAATATCCAAAAGTAATGTTCCACCAGCTTTAATATCCACTACATTTGTTACTGTAATTTTAGGATTTAGAAAACAAATTACTACTCCAGAACATAACACATCCTCCTTTCTCCTGACCAACAGCATTAAGCCCCAAGCCATGCACCACAAGCTGCTTCAAAATTCTCACTGAAATACAGTCTGGTGTCCTGAAAAAAAAACACATCAATATTAGAACCAGAGAAAAAGTCAAAAGTAGCAAGCTTTTTCTTCTCAGAATTAATACTATTGACATTTAAAGTAGCTGCATTTAAATCATAGACCACAGAAAGGATATAAAGTCATGTAATCAGGTGGTAGACTACTTTTTACGGGTGGTTTTCTGTAATCACATTCTAAGGTCCATTTTCTTTTGGGGTTTCTTAGAACCTTCTTGCATCGGACCTTGCTCCACATCCAATGCAAGGTCCCTTTGTGAAGAGGACCTTGAGGCTGCATCTGAGTCCATGTCTTTCATACCATCTTCCACTGATAAACCATCAAATTTATTTCATATCAGAATGTTAGTTTAGGAGTCCCCCACAATTTCCATTATACTAGAGGGTTTATCCGATAGTCGACCCCCAGCTAGAGAGGGATCCTGGGGGGGCAGTGGAGGGACCATTGTACCTCCCACAGAATGGGGGGGGTCTATTTTTCTAATAACTTTAGGGACTTGGTAAGAAACAACTAGTAACTCTTCAGGTTCTACCGGTATCTCACTCGACTGTGTAATGGATACTGGGATTGCCAATACAGACCCCTGAACTAGGGCAGAATCTGTTCTATTGGTTGGCCATGGTCCTCTAGGAGGTCTCAGGTCAGGAGGACCCCTTCCAGACCTGGCAGTATTGATATAAAAATCCTGTATGGCAAAGTCAGCGTCATCAGTATTGTGAGAGGCCAGGGGACACGCAATAAAAGTGTGGCCCTGCTCATTGCAAAAGTTTCAGTTGAGGGTATTATCACAGTCCATACCAGTATGTCCCAGTTTCCCACAGTGAAAACAAATCATTTTATTACAGGATGTACTTATGTGATGAAGGAAGCCACATTTGTGACATTTTCTGGGTTGGTCTAGATAAAAAATGAATCCCTTATCTCTGCCCATGAAAAAAACAAGTTGGCAAGTGCTGAAAGTCATTGTCCATCTGAAACAGTTTTACTTTAAGTCTCCACCCCATTCCCAAACCCTTCAGAATCCAGGATAGGATCAGGGGAACCCTGTATATCACATCTTTTCTCAAGCCACTGTAAAATGTCTGTGATATCGATTCCCTCATTATGAAATAAAACCGTAATTATCCTAAAGGATTGTTTTGTAAGGGGAATCACCTGGAAGGAGGCCCATAACAGGTTTGTTTCAGCAGAGAATACTTTGTCCAAAACCTTTCAAGCACCCCTTGAGTCCAAAAATTTACATCAAATATATGCTGTGCCGGAGCATATAGCAAGGCATATACTTAATTTGGGGAAAAACCCAGGGACTGTTTCAAAAGTATTCTCCCCACAAAAAAAATCTGTCTTTCAGTTCCTCCATGCCCTCTAGATACTGCAATCTAATGGTGTTCCATCTTTTAGCAAGTTCCACTGGCTTGTGAAACAACCCTGCATATGTTTATGCAGATGCAAGGCTAGGGCTAAATCTTCTAAGTTGTCCTGTACCACCTCCCTTTGCATCAGTTAGATCTGTGGACGAGATGCATCTGCATCATTTAGCCCCATTTCAGGACCCTCTCTCTCTCAGGAGTTATCATCGGTGAAAAAGAAGGCGTGCCTGGTAATGGAAGGCCATTGTCAGAAACCCGGTTTAAATCCTGTTGCACTACTAACTCCTTCTGAGGAATATCCACATTTAACAACTCAGCAGGTGGTGCTTCAAAAGGGGTCACTCTCTGCGAGGCCTCATATTTTGAATCCATGGCCCAAGTACCCTCAGCCAGCCATTTCCAGCTGGCCTGAGATAAAGCATCATATGCTCACCAGCCATCCTCACCAGGTGCCAGTTGCAATTCTCACACATTCTCTTATGCATCATGGGCAGAATTATCATCAGTAACCCCTGCTGAAGTTGAAATGAAAACTTTAGCAGAAGATGTCTCCAGGGAAGGAGACGTACCTTGGAGCCATTTTCTTTTCTTTTCTTCTAACCATTTCGCTGATGCAGTTTGGTAATCCAGGTTTACCAGTCATATTTTTTCCTCTAATGTGTTCTGCAATAGAGTTTCCTGATCCACGACTTCATTTGCTAAAATTACTGGGTCTGACATTTCCATAGTGTTACCCATCTGCTCCTCACTATCAGCGCTAGACATGCCCATCAAGCATACCAGAACACGTCCACATCCTTGCTTCTCCATCTCCACACTGTACACCACCACACACTTACAAGACAGCACCCCCACCACAGAGTAGGGAAATTTCCCCGGAGTCCTGGCCAAATTTTCTCCATTCACTAGAAATACTACCAACAGTTTAAACTGACTTTAAAGTGTCTGTTGGAAGCTCAAACTTACTGCAAAGAACAAACTGCAACTCCATTTAGGACCTGGAAACCTGATTAAAGCATAATACTGCAGAGCACTGGGTAAGAAGGGAGATACACTTTCTACAAAAAGTTTTAGTTGTATTTTTCCTTATTGGCATTAAGCAGAGAATTGCAGGATTCCTTTAAAAGGGTAGTAATTTTATAACCAGAGTGAGATACAACTGAATTTGCTTGAGTGCGGGGGTTGAGACCTAGCATTTTGAAGGATATTTTTGTAACATTTTAAGTGTCCTGCTGGCTGAGGAGTGAGTTAATTTTTATCCTTGGACTCAGTAGAGTGGTTTGGTTTGTGTTGGAGCCGTGGTCTAGTAAATTGTGGTGTTAGTTGTATTACTATAAAGGACAGTACTCACCAGGGTGGTGGAGCAGTTGTGTATCTGATTGTTTCTAACAGTCACCAGTGGCTGTGCACTACCCACCACCCCAGGCGTGGCATTTCCTTTATAGCCACAGTTCTGACATCACTTCCTCAATAGGTCTTGGTGCAGAACTGTCATATTCCTAATAACCCTGCAACGTGCATAAAGAGTAGTTACACAAAACAAATAATAATACATATATAATTACATATTGTATAGAATAAGGGAGTGGGACATATGGGGAGTGGTGCAATGCACTGGCTGTGGGGCAGCAGTTTTCCAGAAACATTCTGGAAACTGCATTGCTGTCCTATTTGTAGGCAACTGTCAGCTCTGAGAGAGGAGGTTGCCCACCTCCAGGCTGAACTAGCAAGGACTAAGGAGACCTCCCTCTCCCAAAGAGCACCACTGCCACAACCACTGAGTCAGAGGTTTCGGAGTATGAAAAGCAGTAGGACCACAGTGGGTTCTGGGAGGGTGCGGGTGGTGGACCAGAGGCGAAGCCCCCCAGTTGTACCTCTACACAAATCAGATGCCATTCTGGCAGAGCAAGGTTCCTCTATGATGGCACCCTCAGTGGAGACCCAGAAGAATGCTGAGGACATCCACAAGGGAGACCCACAAAAGTGTGGCAAGGGACACCACAGGGGAAGGAAACAGCTACTGATAGGGGACTCAATTGTTAGGGGGTAGAACTGGGGAAGGGAGAGAAGGAAGTAAGCTGCCTGCCTGGTGCCATGGCTTGGAGGGACAAGAAGCGAATCCTCACAATTGTAGAAGCAGCATCACAGGAGAGAGAACTAGATATCATTGTCCACCTTGGAACAAATGACCTAGCTAAGCATGGGATCAGTGCAGTGCAGAATGAATTTGTGGAATTGGGGAGGGGCCTCAGATGGGTAGCAAGCACAGTAACCTTCTCAGAGGTGCTACCAGTCCATGGCAGGAATGAGGCTAGGGTACTGCACACCATGCAGTTTAATGAATGGTTGCAAAACTGGTGCAGAGCACAAGGCTTTGGCTTCATTGGGGACTGGGGTCCACCTGGAGATAAAGGTCTATACTGGCATGATGGTCTGCATTTGTCCAAAGGGGACCAAGCTCCTAGGTGACAGGTTTAAATGCTTCCTTGGCAAGCTTTTAAACTAGATAAGGGGGGAGGTACTGATAAAAGGCAGGAAAAGTCAAGCCTCCCCCCACAAAACAGGGCAGGTAGTAGGGTAAACACTGAGGTACAGAGCTCAACACAGGGCAGGATGGGGGTAAATGGTAAAATAGATAAGAGCAATAAGAGCAGGGATGGGGGAAAAAAGGATCAAGCCAACATTAAATGGAGGGCAATGACTACTAATGCCCATAGTCTGGGAAACAAGCTTTCTGAGCTAGTATCTTTGATGGAAGATGAACAATTGGATATTGTGGCAGTCACAGAAACATGGCACACCGAGAACCATGAATGGGATGTCAACATACCAGGGTACACAATCTACAGAAGGGACAGGGAAGGCAAAAGAGGAGGTGGAGTAGCTCTATACATAAGGAAAGGGATCAAAGCTACAGAACTAAAAAGTAAAGGGGGAGGACAAGAGGCACTCTGGGTTATCTTGGAGATGGGGAATGGCATCGCAATCCGCACAGAGGTTGTATGCAGACCCCCATCTCAAGGGGAGGAAATGGACAAGAAAATGATAGAGGACATTCTCAAAATGGCTGAAAAAGGGGAGAAACTGTTGATGGGGGACCTGAATATGCCAGATGTTAACTGGAGGGCATGTACTGCAGCCACATCCAAGAGCAGGGTCATTCTCGATGCCCTGCAGGGGGCAGACCTTAGACAGCTAGTGCTGGAACCCACTCAGGAGGGAGCAATACTAGACCTGGTACTCTCAAATGGAGAGAGGATCACAAATTTAGAAGTCAGTAGACATCTGGGAACAAGCGACCACTGCACAGTGTGCTTCACAATGAGCACAACCATGGAGATAAGCCATACAAAAACAAGGATACTGGACTTTAGAAGGGCTGACTTTGGCAAAATGGGTGAACACCTGAAGAATGCACTAGCAAATGGCCAAATAGGAGGGGTGGAAGAACAATGGAGAAATCAAAACTGCCATCATAGAGGCAACAAGTCTTGTGTAAAACAAATAAAGAAAACAAAGCGGAGTAAAAACCACTATGGTTCTCAAAAGAGGTGGCAGGAAGGTTAAGGAGAAAAGGCTGCATTCAAAAAATATAAGGAATCACAGAGGAGCACGATGAGGGAACTGTATCAATTAAAGCAGAAAGAAGTAGGAAAGGCAGTCAGAATGGCAAAGGCACAAACCGAGGAAAAATAGCCAACTCAGTCAAAAGGGGATAAAACCTTTATAGGTACATTAGGAGCATAGAAAGGTTAAGGGAGGGATAGTGAAGATTAATAAAGGAGAGGAGGTGGGCAGAGAGAGACAGTGAAAAGGCAGAGATACTGAATGAATACTTTTGCTCAGTATTCACAAAAGAAGATGAGGAGCAGTTACCTAAACCAGACAATAGAAGCAATCTGGGTGGGGGGTTGATACCAGTCCATTCACAGAAGAAAGAGTCCTGAAAGAACTCCTAAAACTCAAGGTGGACAAAGCAATGGGGCCTGACAGAATTCACCCCAGAATCCTAAAAGAACTAAGGGGACCTAGTGACACCACTGACCACACTTTTAACAAATCATGGCAGGATGGGGTGGTACCTGAGGACTGGAGGAGGACAGATGTGATTCCCTTTACAAAAGTGGGAGCAAGGCAGAAGCAGGAAACTACAGACCTGTAAGTTTGACCTCAGTGGTAGGAAAATGATGGAATCACTTCTGAAAGAAAGAATTGTTGAGCACCTAGAGGCCAGCAGGGCACAGGACCCAAAGCAACATGGATTTACAGCAGGAAGGTATGTCAGACTAATCTAATTGATTTCTTTGACTGGGTGACCAAAGTAATAGACCAGGGAGGGGCTGTGGATATGGCCTACCTAGACTTTAGCAAGGCATTTGACACAGTCCCACACAAAAGATTAATAATCAAGTTAGCCAGCCTGGGAGTGGGTCCCAGGGTGGTAGCCTGGGTAGCGAACTGGCTGCACAACAGGACACAGAAGGTAATAGTGAATGGAACACATTCTGAAGAAAGGGAGGTTACTAGTGGAGTACCTCAGGGCTCAGTACTGGGTCCAATCCTCTTTAACCATCTTTATAAGTGACATTGCAGAGGGTCTGGAGGGAAAGGTATGCCTCTTTGCAGATGACACAAAGATCTGTAACAGAGTTGATACACAAGAGGGGGTAGAAAAGATGAGAAGGGACTTGGCAAGGTTGGAGGAAAGGTCAGACATATGGCAACTTAGATTCAATGCAAAGAAGTGCAAAGTAATGCACCTGGGAAACAAAAACCCAGGAGAAGAGTACACAATAGCAGGGGAAGTACTAACAACAACAAAAATGGAAAGGGACCTGGGAGTAGTCATATCAGATGACCTAAAGGTGGGTAAGCAATGTGAGAAGTCAGTAAGGAGAGCCAGGGGGATACTGGGATGCATAGGAAGGGGCATCACAAGTAGAAAAAGGAAGTGATTATCCTCTATACAGACAGTTGGTGAGACCCCATCTGGAGTACTGTGTGCAGTTTGGAGACCTCATCTACGCAAGGACATAGACAGGATGGAAGCAGTCCAGGGAGGGCAACTAAAATGGTGCAGGGTCTACATCAGAAACCATATGAAAAGAGACTGAGAGCTAATATGTATACCCTTGATGAAAGGAGGGATGGGGGACATGATAGAAATGTTCAAGTACCTCAAGGAATCAACAAAGTCCAGGAGGTAGCATCTTTCAGAAAAGAGATGTGTAAGAACAAGGGGGCACAGTTTAAAGATAGAGGGGGGACGGCTCAGGGGTAATGTGAGGAAGTTCTTTTTCATGGAGAGAGTGGTGGATACATGGAACAGCCTTCCTGAGGAGGTCATTGGGTCTAAAACAGTGGGGGAATTCAAACATGCTTGGGACAGACACAAAGCAATTATAGTGCGGGGTTGCAGGAAGCAGGCTGTTGGTTAACTAGAATCTGCAGCTTATCCAGTAGGTAGGGAAATGGGCAGACTGGGTGGGTCAAGTGGTCCTTTTCTGCCGTTAAAGTCTATGTTTCTATGTTTCTATGTAAACAGGTTCAGTTTCAGTTGGTTACCATCTGTATCCCCATCCCCAGGTCGCCCCTGAAAAAGGGACTTCTAGTCTCAGTGGGCTTACCCGGTCAACAAAATTCAATCAATCAATCAATAAATAAATAATAAATAAAAACAATAACACAGCAAAAGTCCCCTTGATGGCAGTCAAGGATTGGAGCACCACTATGTTTGGTGAAAAGCAAGGAATCTTTAGCTTATTCCAAGCTTCCAGACATGAAGCTGAGCATGTCTTGCTCTATTATTAGTCAGATCCCTTCCGACTACTAACCTGCCAGGTAAAGCCAAATGAAGGGGTTTTATACCTCCCCTTGGTCAAGTGATCTGCCCCTTTTTATAAAAATACATTTTAAAATAAGTTATACATTGATGGTCTGACCAAATAGAGGATGGTTTGCTGGACAGCATCATTGCCCAGTGTGGTCCAAAAGGGGAAGGAGTGGTGTTGATGGGGGACCTTAATATGCCAGGTACAAACTGGGGAACCATGTCCTCTAAGGTGGCCAAGGAGCAGAGGCTGCTGGATGGCTTCCAGGATGTGTTCTTAAACAGCATGTGATGGAGCCCACAAGGGAGGGGCATGTCCTGGATGTGGTTCTGGCAGATGGGGATCTGGTAAGGGACATAGCTGTACAGGACCCCTGACTGGGAGTGACCACAATACTGTCTGGTTTCAAATAAGCATGGGGAGTGGGGTGAGATCTAGGACACTGGCAGTGGACTTCAGAGGGCAGACTTTATGGGCATGGAAATATTCTCAAGGATCACTTGAAGGGGATTACCTCAATGACAAGTGTGGAAAGGAGATGGGAGGTCATAAAACGGGGACTTCATGAGGCAGTCAGGATCTGCGCTAAGTTGAAACATAAGGGAGCAAGGTCACATAAACCATGCTGGTGGTCCAGTGAGGTACAGGTAGCAGTCAGAGAAAAGGAGGCGGCCTACAAAAAATATAAAACAACAAGAGGGGATAGGGATAAGGAAATGTACCATCTTGCATCTAGAAAAGTCACCCGATGGTGAGGGGAGCAAAGTCCAGTAAAGAGCAGCGGCTGGCACAGGGGATACATGGAGGGGAAAAGGGGTTCTTCCGGTACATTGGGGAGCAGAGAAAAACTAAGGGCCATCTCAGCAGATTGAGATCAGAAGGAGGGTGGGTGGAAGAGGCGAGGGACCAGGCAGAGGTATTTAACGAGTACTTTGCCTCTGTGTTCACTAGGGAGGGGGATGGGATATCTACAAAACAAGGCATGAAGGGGATAGAAGCGGCAGGGAGTGGGATCAGGGGAGCAACAGAAATGGAGCAAGAGGGAGGGAAAGGTACCCCAGGGGGGTCACATCTGGATAAGGATAAAAAGACCAGTAAGGGGAGGGACGGATGATGCTATCTCCACCAAAAGGGTGTGGTTAGCCCTCAAGGCCCTAAAGAAAAACAAATCTCCTGGGCGGATGGCATTCATCCGAGAGTACTATGGGAATTGCGGACATACTGGCTGCACCCCTGGTGGAGCTCTTCAACAGGTCACTTGAGACAAGAAGGGTACCTAGGGATTGGCGAGAGGCACATGTGGTGCAAATCCATAAAGGGGACGGGTCGAGGGAAGTACCAGGTAATTATAGAACCATCAGTTTGACCTCGGTGGTGGGAAAATTAATGGAGAGCAAACTAAAGGAACGATTGGGGTGTACTTGGAGGAGGTGGAGGTCTGGATAGTCGGCAACATGGGTTTGTGCCAGGTAGATCATGTCAAACCAACCTTGTGGAGTTCTATGAATGGGTAACATCAGAACTGGACAGGGGTAAGCCTGTGGATGTATTATTCTTGGACTTCAGCAGGCGTTGACTCTGTCCCCCCACAATGGTCTGGTGGAGAAACTGATGGGGTTAGGAGTAGGCCTTTGATGGTCAGATGGATTGAAAACTGGCTAGCTGGACGCACTCAGAGAGTAGTGGTCTGTGGGAGCCTCTCGAACCCTAGAGAGGTTGGTAGTGGGGTACCACAGGGCTCGGTCCTGGGTCCGATCCTGTTTAATGCATACATATCAGACATCAGGGAGGGTATAGGGTGTGAAATGAGTCTCTTCGCGGATGACTCCAAGATGGGAGCAGTAGTTGAGGGAGAAGAGGGGAGGGTGGCCCTGCAAGGACCTGGACACCCGGAAAGCTGGGCTCACACATGGAAATTAAATTTCAATATCACCAGGTGCAAGGTGTTGCATCTTGGTCGGAAACCTAAACACAGGTCACACCCTGGGAGGGAGGCGCTGGAGGCCTCAATAGGGAAAAGACCTAGGGGTCATGGTGGATACATGTATGAATAACTCTGAGCAGTGCAGGAGGCAGCTAGCAAGGCAAACAGGATGTTGGGATGCATCGTAAGGGGATCACCTCTAGGAGCAGGAAGTGATTCTGCCGCTGTACAATGGACTGGTTAGACCACACCTTGAGTACTGTGTACAGTACTGGAGACCACATTTGAAGAGGACAACAGCTCCTGGAGAGGGTACAGAGGAGGGCAACAAAGATGATCACGAGGGCTAGGGATTTGACTTATGAGGACAGACTTGAGGAGCTCTGCCTGTTTCATTGGAGGAGAGGAGAGACAGGGGACATGATTGAGGTCTTCAAGTACCTCAAGGGAATAAATAGGGTAAACATGGAGGGATCTTTAGACTAAAGCAGGAGGTATCACCAGAGGGCATGGTTTGAAGTTGGAAGGTGGAAGGGTGAGGGGAAAAGGAGGAGGTTTTTCACCGAGGAGGTGGTGGACCCTGGAATGTACTTCCTGGTGAGCTGGTTCAGGGATCCCAGTGGAGGGCTTCAAGAGAGGGTGGGACAGACACAGAAAGTGGATGTATCAGATGATGGCCTGTCCGGGGATGGATGATAGGGTTTCTAGAGAACAAGGGATGGGAGGGTCTTGGCACCCAACTAAGGATCTAGGTTCGAGCAGACTCGATAGACCGTAAGGCCTAATCTGCTGGCAAATAGTATGTTAGTATGTAAATACACAAAAATCAAACAACTTTTTAAGGCAAGGTAACATTAGTCACACAATATAAGGATTAACTATAAGCCAGTGTTTTAAAATCAAGACGAATATCTAACCATGGAATAATGAGCTGTAGCTCCTCCCATTCACTGATATCATACTTGTCCTGAGACTGTATATAAACCCTGGTAAAAGGGGATGCAGACTCCTATAGTAGTCATTGGAAACAGTGGGAGCTGGCAGGCCTAAAAGCATTCCTGAATTCAGGTAAGGCTGAACTTTACTACAAAATCATCTCTATTGATGTCTAAAAGAGGAACATTCTATAGCCTGGTAATTATTTTATAGTTTCAATGTGTAGCTTTACCAGAGAGTAACATATAGGACATTTTTTATCAAATAAGTGCTTTTATACTTCTTATGTAGACGTCATGTCTGTTTGGAGTTCTGAAAATCTTTCTATGATACAGCTTTATCAAAAAGGGAACAGTAGGATACAAAAGTGTTTGTGCTCTGCCAATTCTTTTTATCAAAACAGTAAACATGACTATTCTTGTATTAAACAAAGCGGTATGGTGTAAAAGGGATTTAATTTCCCCAACTTTAAACATGTTTTCAGTCAGTTCATTGACTTATTTTCTGCTTTACAAAACTAAGAGAAAGTGGACAAAATGCTCTGCAACAACACTGTTTCTCAATAGTTTTTTAGATGTTGCAGACACTTGTGTAAAGCTTAGCAGCTACTACCTTCTGATAGCCATTATACAGGTTTTTCTTTACCAAAATACAGTTGTGAGCATTACTGTTTAACTCAAGTTGTTTCTGGACTCTTTTCTTAGCACTATAACAGTGTTCCCCAAATACTTGATATTCCTGGTCATAATTACAACATCATGCTGCTACCATCTCTTTTACTGGTGCACCCTTGTTAGTACTGGCAACTTTATACACCTTTATATCCCTGGGAAGAATGGAAAATGAGAGGAAAAAAAGGAAAACAAAGCAGGTAATAGATACAGTAGGGAAATGGGGGTTGGGGGGCATTCTCCATGTGGCTGGCCTAGAAGAAATAAAGTGAAATAATTAGGATAGGAAAAGAATAGATATTACTTAGAGGTGCTGTTGCAACAGACTTAAAGTACAAAATGAAGCCTCCCAGGATCACTAGGGACCAACCCTACCACATAACTCCCTACTCGAAAATGAAGCAGTTCTGTAACAAAAGGGCTGGTTACCTGCCAGACATTGGTAGGGTTGGAGCTTCCACCCACCCCCTTCTGAAGCTCCACCCCTGGGCACCCTTTTAAAATACAAGCTGTACAAAACAAACACTAATACAGCATTCCCATTCAATATATCATTATGCCCTGGGGTTCAACTGTGTAACTTGGCACCTATCAGATAAGTACCATTTTCTCAGTTATTCAGGAACATCAATCCCTGCTCCTTATCTGGACAGGAAGTCAGCATTATTGCGCTGGGAACCTGCCCTGTGATGCTCAGCAAATGTTTAAAGTTGCAGGGCCATGTACCAATGCATGACACTGAGTTTTTTATCCTTCATCTTGTTGTATCCAATAGAGAGGATTGTGGTCCATAATCAATTTGAATTCAGTCCCCATACAGATAATATTTTAGGGATTATATTGCCCATTTCACAGCCAAGCCTTCCTTCTCCACAGCTGAGTATTTCCTTTTCCTTTCATGGAGTTTACAACTACAATAATTTATAGGGTATTACTCCCCATCAATGGTCTGTGACAGTACTGCCCCTATCCCATGTTCGGATGCATCTCTCTGCACTTTAAAAGCGTGAGCAAAGTCCGGACTCCTCACAACAGATGAAGAGCACATAGCAGCCTTAATAGCCCTGAAGGCTTTGTCACACTCTGGTGACCATTTGACTATATTTGGGTTCCTTATCATCATGAGATCAGTTAAAGGACTAGCCAGCTCAGAAAAATTAGGTATGAACCTGCAGTAAAACCCATCCAGGCCTAAAAAGGACTGCATATGCTCTTAGCTTGGGGAATGGGACAATTAGCCACTGCTTTGACCTTTTCAATCTCTGGTTTGACCTGGCCCATACCCAATACGAAACCCAGATATCTGGTTTCCTGCATCCCAATGGCACACTTAGTGGGGTTCACCTTGAGACCAACATCCGATACGGCACTAAGAACTGCAATGAGGTGCTTTAGGTGAGACTTTCAGTCAGTGCTCAAAACCACCATGTCATCCAGGTATGCTGAACTGTATTGACTGTGGGCACTAAGTATCTGGAACATAAACCTTTGGAATGTTGCAGGAGCCCCATGCAAACTAAAGGGCATAGTTACAAACAAACAAGCCTATGGGTGTTATAAAGGCTGTTTTTTCTTAAGAGGACTTTTCCAAATGGATCTGCCCAATATCCCTTTGTAAGGTCAAGTACGGTGACATATCTCGCATGACCCAATCTATCAATGATGTTGTCTGTCCTGGGCATGGATAGCTGTTAAAAGAGGAAATGGTATTCAATTTTCTGAAGTCAAAGCACAGCTGAATACCTTTCCCTTTCTTGTTTACCACCACCATAGGGGATGCCCAGGCACTTCTCAATGGTACTATTATGCCTAACCATTCCATCTTCCTTACTTCCTCTATTACCTCTGCCCTGACTTTTTCAGGTAATCTATAGGGTTTTCTGGTGAATTGTGTGCTCTTGGGTAACAAAGATCCAGTGTTTATTCCCCTTCGCTCTTCCAGGGATGTTTGTGAAAGTATCTGGGAACCTATTTAATTCCCTTTGCAGTTCATCTTGTTGGGATGGGGCTAATTCAGGATTCACAGACAGTTCTGACAATTCTCCAGGCTTTACGAGCCTATGATATGCCAACTCTAGCTCAGACTCTTTGGGTGAAGTATATATTATGGGAGACTTCAACTTAAACTGGTCATCCATCCCTCACCCTGAACAAGGTGCGTAGTGATATTAATGCCCTTAACTTATCCCAGCTTATCCTTGAGCCAACTTGGATGAACCATAAAATGAGCAACCACTCCTTGATCAACAGGGCCCTCACATTGCACCCTCATAGGGTCATTAAATCTGGAGTACTACCAGATGCCCTAAGTGACCACTGCATGACCTTTTTGGTGTGTAAAATTCACAAAGTCAAGGCCCCTCATAAAACCTTATTGATTCACTCCTACAAATCGCTGAACCTTACCCCTCTCCTCCATGACCTAACTTATACAAACTGGGCCCTCATAGTCTCTGCAAACTCACGAGATGAAGCAGCAGAATACTTTAAAGGCAAATTTCTCAACAATTGGAACCAGAACACCCCACTTCGATGGGTCAGGGTCCACGGGAACTACCTTCCTTGGATCTCACTGGAACTCATAGCATGCCAAACAGCACAGGACCAAGCTTGGAAGCTACACAAAGCCTCTAAGTTCCCAAAAGACTATGAGGCATATCACTCTCTTCGTAATAAGTGCACAGAAGCCACTCATTTAGCCAAGGCAGATTACTTTAATTCTACCTTTCAATCTAACATAAACAATCCTTCTAAATTTTGGAAAGTCATACCCTCATTTTTCTCCCCCTGTCCACCTTCCCTCCCCCACCCCTCCTCAGCATAAACAATTCCCTCATTACCGACCATCTTAGTGTCACTTCCGAATTTAACACTTCACCTCTTGCATTTCTGATCTCCTATCCTCCTTACCGTCTACTAGGCCGGCCACCCCATCACCTCACCATGCTCACCCTCTCAGTCAAATAGCTATTCTTTCTCTAAAATTGCTCCTGCTGACATGTTGGAGGCCTTGTATGCCCTAAACCCACCCAAAGGCAGCTCACCTGATGGCTTGGACCTCAAGCTGCTATATTTTTCAGCCTTGGCTATCTTTGTCCCATTGTCTGATCTCTTCAACCTCTCATTTAAAATGGTAGCCATCCCATCCATTTGGAAGCATGCCATTGTTCTTCCTCTACCTGGAGGGGGTGATACCTCCTCACCGGGAAACTACTAACCCCTATCCCTCCTTCCCACTTTTGCCAAACTGCAAGAAAACTTGGTTCTTATCCAACTCTCATCTTATCTCTCAAACTCTAACTTTTTCCCTCCATTCCAAGCTGGCTATCAGAAACTGCATTCCAGTACCCCCTTCCTGATTAGGCTTACTGACTCGATCCTCTCAGGGATGGACAGTGGCCAAATCATATCTGCCATTATTGTCGAGCTTGCCAAGACTTTCGACAAGGTTTCCCACACTCTAATACTAAACTCCCTCTCCTCAGCTGGTCTAACCAACTCAGCCACCAATTGGTTTAGAACCTACCATGTAGGCTGAACCCAGTCAGTCAGAATTGCTGACTCTATATTCCCTCCCCTCCCTATCAATGCAGGTGTCTCTCAGGGATCTGTGTCGGGTCGTATCCTGTTCTCCATATTTCTAAATGACCTTTATTCTGTCTGTACATCAACCTCTGTACATATGTATGCAGATGATACAGTCCTTTACACCTCTGTCCAGTCCCCCTCTGATGTTGCAAACAGACTTCAGCTGGACTTCAATAATGTCCAGCACTAGTTTTGCACTCATCAACTTTTTCTAAACTCTAAGAGGACAGTCTCCATGACCTTTGGCACTAGGCAGTGACTCTCAAGCCTCCCCTCCCTGCCCTCCTTCCATACCCTTAATGGAACAGCTATTGAGGACACCTCCTCATTCAGATATCTGGGCGTGTGGCTTGATCAACATCTCATTTTCTCTGGCCATGTAGATGCCATCTTGAAAAGGTTGCTCCCCAAGTTTGGAGTTTTATACAGGAACTAGAACTGCCTCCCTCTTCCAGCTAGGCGTGAACTGGTCCAGAAGATGATCCTACCCATTTTTGACTACTGTAACATAGTCTACAGTGCCACTCCCAAGATCTCCTTAGTCAGATTGGATACCCTTTTCAATTCCTTCTGTTGCTTCACTCTGGACTCTCCTCTTCTCACCCTTCACTGTCAACTTTACCACTCCTTGGCATTTGCCTCACTTGAAAACAGACGTTTCCACAACTGTGCCAAATTTGTCTCAAAATTCTGGTTTGACTCACTCTCATCCTATCTCACTTCCTGTCTAGCAGCCCTCCCTTCCTCTGCCCACTCACTTAGATCTCATGGCTCCAGATCCTTGGTAGTCCTTCACTGGTCTACCACCATAGGCCAGGCTGCCTTCTTGTACCGCTTCTCAAAACTGTGGAACTCTCTTCCACACCAGATTCGCCAATCCTCCTCTATAACTTCAACTCTGCATAATTTCCTCTATGTCAGTTGTTCCTGCATCTAATTCTCCTGGTATCATCCTGATGGTAAGCAGTTATCCTTACAATTGTACTTGACCTTTGAGACATTTGTAACATTCTGTCCATATGCAGCACTTAACAGCGTTGTTGTATTATTTTTTGTTAGTTGCCACTGCCTCTGTTGTTGCAAAAATGATAGCTGTATGTTCACTTAAGTGCAGTCCATATGTTACACTTAATATATATTGGTGTTTATATTATTTTAAGTTCTCGCTACCCCTTTTGTTGGAAAATTGATTGCTGTATGTTTTGTGTTCATGTATTCTTCCATTAACCCTTCCCCCAGGATGCATCGTGAGATGAGCAACTTTTTTTTTAAAATTCAAAGTTTATTAATTTTACCAAAAGGCAGTTAGACATAAGCTGGGTAGTATACACATGCAAAGAGCCATGGTAATCATAGCCTCCTAAACTATACATAGGTCAGCTAACTAAGTCCCCCCCTAAACCACCCTCCCTCCCTAACCCTCCCTAACCCCCTTTCCCTCCTTCCCCCTGTTCTTCTACCCACCCTTCTGGAGTGTGCCTACCTTTATCACTTGAAGGAGGAGAAGAGACATCACTTTTACTTAGGCAAATATCCACACAGTTGAGTTATCATACACTTACTGCAAGTATAATGCATATAGCTTCTCCCATTTTCTATCAAAACTTGCCATATTGTTCCTAAAACCTGCTATCAGTAGTTCAGATCTAAAAAAATTGGATATGTCCTTTAACCATTCACTATAGGAGATTGTTAGCTGATCCATCCAGTATTTCAGAACCAGTTTTTTAACAATGATGGCAATTAGGGCCGTGTGGTATCTATGCTCCTTAACATTGATACCCTCGTATTCTCCTAGGATACAAACCTCAACTGTAAAAAGGTCTTCTAACCCCAACCAGGGTCTAGTTTAGATCTGATTTCCTGCCAGAGTGGGGATACCTTTTCACAGTACCAGAATATGTGCACCATGTTCCCTTCTTCCCTACCACACCTGGTGCAGGTGGTGTCTGGTGTCCTGCCCAATTTAGCCAATCTCATAGGGGTATAATACATATTATTCGATATATGGTATTGAGTGAGTCTAAGTCCATCCTGAGAGTGGCAGATATAGAGATCCTTCCAGATCTGGGCCCAGTCAAGATTTGCTTCTGGAAGTAAGGCCAACCAGATTGGAGAACCAGGAAGGGGACCAGAGCAGGTAAACAACAGGAGGAGAGTATATACTGTAGAAACTGAGTGTGGCCTTAAAGTACTTTCACTGACTTGAGCCATTAAGGGTCTGACTAAGGATGGTTGAGGTTTAACCCTAAACAAGGTACTTATAGTGTGCCTTATTTGGTACACCCTAAAGATCATCCACCTTGGGATGTCAAACTTGCTGAGGGTTTCATATGAGGAAAGGAGGTTGTCCTGAGAAAATAGGTCTTCCACACATGCCTCCTGTTGTTGTGGGAGCCATTGTGGCTAAAGGCTTGACCCCCCCCCAATTTTGATGTTGGGGTTTAGCAGGATTGACTGACCTGTGTCAACTTTAAAGGGTATGTTAAGGTATGAGCAGCATTGTGAAAGTACTCTTAGGGAAATGCTAATTACTGAGTCTTGTAACCTCTCTGACAGTGATGATTTTGTTAGGTAAAAAACTGTAGAGAGGTTAATGTTATTAGACCTTAAGAGATCATTCTCAATTTGGAGCCAGTTGGGAGTATACTCAATATCCTCCTGTGAGAGCCATTACCCCAATTTAGTTAAGTGGCTCGCCCAGTAATATAAAAGAAAATTAGGGAGGCAAAGTCCACCCTGGGCTTTAGGTACACTGAGTTTATTAAAGGCTCAACAGGGGTGTTTGCCTAGCCAGATAAATTTTGATATCATGGAATGTAAACATTTGAAAAAGGATATTGAAAGCCATAGGTTTAATAAATTTAGGGGGTTAAAAAGACGGGGAAGGATATTCATCTTAATTATATTTATTTGGGCCCATAAAGAGAGGGGTAGATTCTGCCATCTCAAGAGATCATCTAAATTGAGCTTCTGGACAATATTGGGGTCTCTAGGTAAATAGATACCTAAATACTTAAGTGTTTGGGAGGACCATTTAATACCTATGTGTGCAAATTCAGAATTCAAGGTGTAGCTGTTCAGAGGGAAAATTTCGGTTTTAGAAATATTTAGTTTATAATTGGATAACTTACCGTACTGGTTAACCACCTCTAACACTTGCTCCAGAGAGAAAACTGGGTGGGCTAAATGGAGAAGAATATCATCGGCATAGACCGAGAGTTTAAGGGTCTGAGTATGGATAGGGATGCCCCTAATTATGGGGGACTGTTTAATATGCCAGAGTAAGGGTTCTAAATAAAGGTTAAACAAAAAAGGTGAGGGGGGCAGCCCTGCCTGGTGCCTGTGTATAAAGGAAATCTGGCAGAAAAGATCCTATTACAATAAATCTTGGCCAACGGGGAGGCATAAAGGGACTGTATCATTGCAACAAACTGGGGGGAAGCCCATTTTCTACAAGGTTAACCATAAAAATTCCCAGTATGCCCTGTCGAAAGCATTTTCAGCATCTAGGGAAATTAATGTCATTGGGGACTGGGAAGATTGGGCCACTTGAAAAATATGCATGAGTGTCCTAAGGTGGTCAGCAGGGGAGCGTCCTGCTACAAACCCCACCTGTTTCGGACTTAGAAGTCGGGTCCAGTGTGCTTTTATTCAGAGTGAGAGCACCTTTGCTAAGATCTTCATATCATAGTTTAGAAGGGAGATTGGCCTATAGCTAGCTGGGTCTAAGTGGGTCTTGTCTGGTTTAAGTAAAAGAATAATCATGGCATCCATAAGGGTTGGAACTAATTTGTCCGCTTTGAACATGTAGCTATATAAATTAAGCAAAAGGGGGGCTAATTCTGTAGAAAATGTTTTGTAAAAATTTGATGGTAATCCGTCCGGACCCGGTGCTTTGTCCAAGGTAAGACTACTGATGGCCCTTTCTATTTCGGTAGTAGATATTGGTGAAACTAAAGAGACTTGATAGGAATCGTCCAACGCTGGAAGGTTTAGAGACTCTAAATAGGTTACTATATCTTGAGAGTATGTGTTAGGAAGGCACTTCCCATATAATAATTTGTAAAAGTTCTCAAAGACCTGTACAATCTCCCGAGGTTCCGTTTTAATAGAGCCATCAGAGGCCCGAATTGAAGGGAATAGGCGGGAGTTTTCTAGCTGACGAAGTCGTAGGGTGAGCAGCTTCCTGGCTTTCTCACCTTGATCTGTGTATTTAGCTTTGGTCTTGACCACAGCATATTCTGATTTTTCTCTTATTAATTCTGCGTATTCATTGCACATTGCTAGCAGCTCCTCTAGGGTACCTGAGGAGGTAGTGGAGGATAGGGAGTTTTATTTCTCTTTAATCTGAGTTAATAAGGACAAAGCTTTGGAGTCCCGTATCCTTTTCCTCCTGGAGGCAGTCTTGATAAACTCACCCAGAAGATAGCACTTCAAGGAACACTAAAGGAGGTCACATTTCGAAACTGAATCCCTATTATGTTCCATGAAAGTAGCAATGAGCTTTTTAATATGAGAGATCGAAGACTCATCCTATAACAACTGGGTATTCAGTCTCCAGATTGTTTCCCTCTGGGTTTGGGGGTCTAATGAGATAGCCAACCAGGCTACCGCATGGTCAGATATCACTATGGGTTCTATACCCATCTGACAAAGACCGGGCATAAGGGAGCAACTAATTCGAAAATAATCTAATCTTGACCAGGTCTGATGGACACTTGAGTAAAATGTGTATAACTGACACGTGGGGTTTAAAATACGCCACGGGTCACCCAGGCCTAACAAGGTTATTAAGTCTCTTAAAGCATTCTGCGAGAATGAAAGAGGCTTTAGCAGTCTATAGGTCCTGTCCAAATCTTGGGACAGGGGAATGTTCCAATCCCCACCCAAAATCAAGGGGGTGGGTAGGAGCATGGAAATCTTATTAGTCAGATCCATCAGGAAGTCAGGATCCCCTCCCACCGGGCCATATATTGAGCCCAGGACCACCATATTATTGTTTAAGATACCCTTAATTAGCACATATCTCCCAAGAGGATCAGTGATCGTAGTATCTACCTGGAATGGGACATGCCTTTTGAATAAAATGGCCATCCCTCGGCTTGCAGATGAGATCCCTGCTGCAAAGACCTGGGATATTCCCTGTCTATGTAAACATGATGATTCTGCACCTGTCAGGTGTGTTTCTTGGAGCAGAATAACATCTGCGTCTAAAAGTGAACAGTGCTTGAGTATTTGTAACCTTTTCAAAACATCTCTTACTCCTCTGACATTCCAAGTAATTATTTTAATAGGACTATTAGTTATTATTTCCCAACACTTCAGGTATCAGCCTCAGAAAATTCCACGTATCCCAGATCAACCCCTTAAGGCACACTCCAGCCCACCCCCCTCTCCTACTCTGCTCCATAACCTTTTTTTGAAACAATGGAACTCAATTTAACAGAGAAAATTACACTATCCTGCAGCATGTATACCCTTAAGCTCTCTGCCCTGATAATAATTGGAAAGCCTAGTAGAAGTAACCATACTCCGAATACCCAAAAAACCCAACCCACCCTTCCCCTTAATGAACCCCCATAACTATTTACAAGAGGCCTCTCACCCCCAGTCTGAATAGATGCATGCCAAAATACCTTCTGTATGATTGGCCAAAGCCCAATGGCGATTACTACTTCTGCCACAAATATAAAGACCAAATGGTAAGTTGTTACCCCTCATGGTTCACAAAAGATTATAGTTGGGCTCTGAACTAAGGGGCCATTGAAAAGAATGGCACCTAGATTAAGGCTGATCAAGATGCCATCTCCCCCCCAAACCAGTATGCTGTGCAGCATTCCCAAGTCACCCCAATCTGGAGCCCCCCCATCCCTCCCTGTATTCATTATATTGAAGCCCTTCAAAGTTATAAGCCTTATTTCAGATCAGGAGGATCCAACCATTCTGAATTAAACTGTAGAAGAGCCCAGACAGCGTCCCATAAATGTGCCCCTTATAGAAAACCCCTGTTCCTCCTGCAATCTTTAAAATGACCATTCCCACCCTTCTAAACCTTGTTATGGCTTAAGAGCCGTGGTTATGACAAGAACTTAACTCTACTATGAGCTACCCCAACGTAAGTAACAGATCTTAATATGGGCCACTACTAATCCCAACAACCTTCTCCATAACCTAATTCAGTAATAAATTTAAGATTCCAATCCTAGGCCAGCAAATTATGGTGGAAAAACTGACCTGAATCCAGGAGTACCGTGCCTGCGAGATGGATGGGGAAAGATAAAGAGGGTACCCACACCAGTCCCTAGATGTTGTCCCACTGGGAAACCGCACCCTTCAAGAAAGGTTCCTGTATGAGCCCAAGTATTACCAGGGTCCCCCTGGGCATGACTCTACCCTGACCCCACCCACCAGCACAGAAACTGGAAGAGTACACCCGGACAGACCCAGCACACCCCAGAAACCAACCAGCCCACAGGTAAACAAATTAAATGAATCCCCTGACTTTGACTATAGAAGTACTACAGTTCGTTAAGGAAGAGTTCATCCTTCTTTAAACAAACTAGGTAGTTGAGATGAGCAGCTTGTTGTTCAGTATGCCCTTCCTGGTGAAACGTTTCAATGAATAAATAAATAAGACTCTTCTACTTTGGGGTGTATCAGTAAAGTAAGATTTGGCTTTTCATATCGCTTCTTAAATAAATTCATGTGATACATCTTGGTCTTGTACTTTTTGTCTAGGGTTGCTATTTCATAATTGACGGGTCCAGTTTGCCATGCCACTTCGTATGGCTCTTGCCACTTCACAAGGAGTTTATTCTCATAAGATGGTAACAGTAGCAGAACCGTCTCACCAATTTGGAAATGTTTATTCCTTAACCCCTGGTTATAGTGGCATTTTTGCTCTGTGCCGCTATGTTGTTTTTATTGGCCAAGTCAATATACTTTGTCAGGCATTTTCTCAATTGCCATGTAGTCTGAGACATTAGATTCTCCTACCCTCCTCTCAATACTGTGAACATTTGACAGTGGGACAGTGGGACTTCTTCTGAACAGTAAACTGTGGTCAAAAAGTGACCTATTGGACTTAATCTCACCTTGCTATTACTGTTTTGTTATTGTTTTGCTGCCTTGTCCTTTATTAATTGGGTTATTTAAGGGATTTTAAATAAGGATTTTATTTTTTATTATTACTTTGGACATTTTTAATGTGGGGGGAAGGGAGGTAGTTTTTTTAATTGCTTACCGTAGTTTATTTTAGTTGAGAGGAGTTGTGTTATATTAGTATTAGTGTAAGAGAATAGCTACTGTGTGAAAATGTGTTTGAGACAGGGACCCATAAGGCTAAGCTACTTGGGGGACTACCTCCATGGCCTCCATCCCTTTGAGCTCCCAAGACTTTCAGCTGAGGCCTACCGGAGGTGTACAGCCCTGGGAATAGCTCGGTGGGGGTCTGGTGTTGGTGGTACCCGGATGGCTGCTGGAGTGCCTGGGATTCAGGTGGTGAGGACAAGGAGATACCCTGGGGTGAAATGGGAATTGGAGAGTGGGTTTCCATGTTTAGTTCCCATACCCAAGGGTTCCACAATGGATTGTGTGCAGCTGGCAGATCCGGCTGCCTCACCTCACCTCTTCCTACTTGGGTTGTGTTATGCAATGCCAGGTCGATGGGAAATAAGACTGTCTTAATGGTGGACTTGATATCCTAGGTCGACCTGGCCTGCATCACAGAAACCTGGTTGGATGAAAATGCCACCCCATTTTGGAGGCGGTGGTGATGTCTGGGTACACTGTGATACATAACCCAAGGGAGAATCACAGGGGTGGAGAGGTAGCCATTTGTTTTAAAACTTTCCTGAACCTCACAGTGCTACCTGTAGGTCATATGCAATCGTTCGAGTGTGTGACTGCCCGAGGTGGTGTGGGGGCAGGTTTCAGCGTCCTTGTGCTTTATCATCCCCCTGATATGGATGGGGATTTTGTGAGGGAGATCGAAGAGCTCATCACTGGCCTGCTGTTGGATTCTTCCAGGTGGCTAATTCTGGGGAACTTCAATGCCTAGGTCAACGGTGGGCTCTCAGATTTGGGGAGAGATCTCCTGGGAAGCATGGGGCCATGGGCCTTTCACAAAAAGTAACAACAGCTACACACTTGGGTGGCCACACATTGGATCTTGTCTTTTTTTAGGGTTCGATGTGACCGACCTCAGTGTTGATCCTGTATTTTGGTTGGATTATGGTACAGTGAGGTTCATGCTTGGCAGCACCCCCCTTGATGGTCCCTGTCCTGTGGAGATGGTCTGGTACTGCTCATTAAGAGGAGTTTCCTCGATGGGTCTATTGGTGGTGCTGGACCTATTGAGTGTTGGGACGGCTTGTGTGATTGGAGAGGAGGAAGCAGTGGCAGCATATAATGGGGCGGTGACTGTGGCCTTTGATTCTATCGCATCCATTCATGTCCATCCCATGTCTACTTGCTGGAGACCTCCTTGGTACAATGAGGATCTCTGGAGTTTAAAGATTAAGGGGCAGTGGTTAGAGAGGTGCTGGAGGAGGTCTGGCTTGCTGGAGGACAGGTTGGCCCTGAGGTCACATTATGTTGACTTTCAGGGGGCAATCTCCCGTAAGAAGGCAGAATATTTGTCTAGGGAGATTGCTTTGGCAAGGAACAGACCAGGTCAGCTTTTCTGCACAGTGGACGGGCTATTACATCCTGCCTGTCTCTGTGTTGAGGGAGCAGGTTCTAGTACTAGGTGCAAGGAGCTGTCTGTATTCTTCACCGACAAGGTGTCTTGTATCAGGGATGGGGTCTCCTCAAGTACCTCTTGAAAGGGATGCAGGGTCCGGCTTGAAATGTGTCGAAGCACTCCTCCTGTTGGGGATGAGTTTGAGCTGGTTGGGGTGGAGGAGGTGGTGAAAATAATCTCAAAGCTGCGGCCAACCCAATGTGAACTGGACCCAGGTCTCACCCGACTTTTGGTTGGATGCTTGAACCTGATTGGACCTGTGATTGCCAGGGTTGTCTGGAGTTCCTTGAGGAGTGAGGTCTTCCCAATGGCCTTGAAAGAGGCCTTGATTGGACCCCTTTTGAAGAAACCCTCTTTGGACCCGGACTGCCTCAGCAATTATAGGCTGATCTCAAACCTCCCATTTTTAGGGGAGGTTATTGAAAAAGTGGTAGTCATACAGCTTGAGAGACATCTTGCCTCTTCCTCCACCTACGAGCCCTTCCAGTCTGGGTTTCATGTGGGGCATAGTACAGAGACCACCCTGGTTAGGGTGCTTAATGATCTCCTGATGGCGAGGAACAGGAGAGACTGGACTATCTTGGTCCTCCTGGACCTCTCTGCGGTGTTTGACACCATGGACCATGAGGTGTTACTTAATCATCTATGGTTCTGGTGTGGCCAGTATGGTAATATCATCAACTGGTTCAGGTCATACCTGGCAGGCAGAGTGCAAAGGGTGACAAAGTAGTTAGCCTCATCTAACCCAAAGCCTCCATGCTGTTGGGTCCTGCAGGGCTCGGTCTTGCCGCCCTTGATGTTCACGGTGTACATGCTGCCACTGGGGGACATTATCAGGTGGTACAAGCTGGGTTTTCACTGCTATGTAGATGACGCCCAGCAGTACTTATCCTGTGCTGCCAATACTCAGGTGTTGAACTCTGTATTTAACAGTTGCCTCAATGAGATCCAGGTATGGATGACTTAAAACTGGCTTAAACTTAACCCAGACAAGACAGAAGTACTGGTTGTGGATCCAGTTCGTTGGGAGTGGAGTGGGTGTAAGCTGTTATCCCCTGGCCTAGTGTTAGGGGGCATTCCCCTTACCCCATTTGGACAGGTAAAGGATTTGTGTGTAATCCTGGAAGATGGTTTGATGCTTGATGCGCAGGCGTCAACTATCGTCAGCAGTGGATTTTACCATCTCAGCAACATCGCACAAATCCAAGCCTTGATCTCACCTGAGGCTCTGACCATGCTGGTACATGCATTCATAACTTCCAGACTGGACTACTGTAATGTCCTGTATCTAGGGTTATCTGGAAGAAACCTCCACAGTCTGCAGCTGGTGCAGAACAAGGTGGCAAGATTGTTGACCGGAGTGAGATGAGGTGAGCATATCACCCCAGTTCCAGGGTGTTACTGCACTGGCTGCCAGTCAGGTGGAGGATTGTCTTCAAGGTAGGGCTACTTTGGCTGCAGCAGAAAACGAAATGGTCAAAACAGATTGAATTAGAAATCAAAGAAGTTAAAACCAAAATCCAGAAGATTTAAAATACTGAGACAGAGAGCACTCTAATGCATTTGAAACAGACGTATTTTGAGGGATGTCCTAGGGCCACCAAATTTCTGGCCTATAGACTGAGACAAAAACCCGCTAAGGCTGTCATCCCCAAGATAAGACATCCCAAGAATAACGTTGATAACATATAAAGGGGAGCAAATAGTGAATGCTTTGTGGAATACTACAGATCCCTATATTGGTCTCCAGTGGAGTCACCCCCAGGGGAAAAAGAGGAATTTCTTAGGGGTCTAAACCTTCCCTCCCTGACCCCACAACAAAAATTAGATTTAACAACCTCAATTACACAATCCAAAAACAATTAGAGCCATAACTTGGTTTCACTCGGTTTAACTTGGTGCATATAGACAAAGTAGGCTAAAGGCCCATTTAATTGTCTCCCACACATAGTGGGCATATTAGTTGACACTTGTAAGTATTAAATATTCATCTATTTTTTTTTAAAGGTTTGTACTGTGGCTGCCTCCACAATTTCTTTGGGTAATTTGTTCCATAACTCTGCAGTACGTACATTACAGAAGTTTTTATGTCTAACAGTATATACTCTATTAATGACAATTTGTTTGTCATGAGATCTTAAATTTACTGTTTTTTGAAGTCTGTTTAAATTACATTGTTCCATTATAATTGGGTCTTTCATAATTTGATACATAAATAACAAGTCTCCTCTAATTCTTCTGGTTTCCAAAGAAAAGAGATTTAAACACTTTAACCTTTTGTCATATTCCACGTTTTTAATCCTTTAATGGATCTAGTCAGTCATTTTTGTACTCTATCTATCTGTATTTTATCATTTTTAAAATTAGGGCTCCGAATGGGTGATCCATAATCTAAGTGTGGTATTACATATGTCTTATATAGTTGCATAATACAAGATGTGTGTCTGGAAATAAAAGCTTTTTTGATAGAACGAATAATACTATTACATTTCCCAATGATTTTTACTATATGTGAACTCGAGGATAATTGTGAGTTAATCCATACTCCTAGGTCTTTTTCACATTTACTATTTTTGATTTTCATTCCATTAAGACTATATTGGTATTTCAGTTTTTTTTCCAAAATGTATTACTGCACATTTAGTTTCATTAAATTTCATCCTATTAGTGTCTCCCCATTTTTCAATTTTTGACAGACTTTCACATAATTGCTTATATTTTAACAATGATGATACATCACCACCACGTTTTGTGTCATCTGCAAACTCTGAAATTGCTGAATCAATCCCTGCACCCAAATCACTTACAAATAAACCGAACAGGATCTGACCCAATACAGACCCCTGAGAAACCCGCTACACACTACTCCTTCATCAGAAAGGACTGAGTTAATTCTTACTGTCTGTTTTCTGTTTGTTAACCAATTCCCAATCCAAAAAGGAAAACTGGGGAAATGTCCAGGGCCAGATGGATTTCGGGGGGAGATATATAAAACTTTAATTAAAGAATTTACCCCTCTTCTACACACTACTTATAATGCAATTTGGCTGGGTGGCTACCCAGCCCCCCCCATGGAATTATGCCACCATAATGGTGCTACATAAACCAGGCAAGGACCCCATATTGTGTGGGTCATAGCGATCCATCTCGTTATTAAACATGGACTACAAACTCTACACATCAGTAATAGCTTCCTGTCTCAATCAAATAATCCCTCAGCTCATTCAATCAGATCAAACGAGGTTTGTAGTGGGTTGACTGGTCTCTGTCAACATCAGAAGAATCACCAATCTCATAGACCTAGTCACCCAGGAACATACCCCAACATGTATAATGAGCCTTGACACCGAAAAAGCGTTTGACAAGGTATCCTGGTCCTTCATGTTCATGGTTCTTCAGCAGTTTGACTTTCTGCAAACCTTTGTGGACAGCCTCAGGGTCCTGTGCCAGGCTCCCCAAGCCTATGTTAGAGTCAATGGAGGGACCTCTGAAAGGTTTCTGTTGGGCCGAGGTACTCAGCAGGGCTGTTCCCTGCCCCCTCTCCTATTTGCCCTCTATATTGAGCCCCTGGCCAAAGTCATTAGAGAACATCCAAAGATAAGGGGGCCTGGGATGGGAGACACAGAACATAAGATATCACTTAACGTGGATGACATCCTGTTCTTTCTTACCGACCCAAGCAGGTTGATCCCTCAGGTCTGGTCTCTGCTAGAGAAATTTGGATTACGCACAGGGTATACTCTCAATAAGAGTAAAACGGAGGTCCTCAAATTTTATTATAAACCCTCACAGGAAGTTATAAATCTTTGCCCCCTTAACTAAAATAGAACCAAAATTACATACTTAGGAATCCAGATACATAAAAGTTCATGAAACTGTTCTCAGTTAACTTAGAGCCACTATTTAAGCAGATCCAGCAGGATATTGCCAGGTGGGCAATACTTAATTTACCACTCTACTTTAGGATATAGTCTATTACAATGAATATCCTCCCCAAATTTTTGTATTTCTTTCAATGTTTATCTCTTGAAATACCAAAAAAACTGTTTCAACACTGGCAGAATACTATAAACAAATACATTTGGTCCCTGGGAAGGCCTAGGTTTCAGGCACTATCCATGCAAGCAAACAAAAATAGGGGAGGCAGGGCATTGGCAAACCTCGAAGATTACTACCAGCTGCCCTGATGTGCTGTGCACTTTTGTGGGACACAGTGGGATATGACGCATATTGAAAATACATGGAATTGGTCACCATGGGGGGCGCCCCACTGAGTACCCATCCCTACAACAAGACAAACAAAATATAATGCTCCAGAATGTGGCAAATAACTTATGGGCGGTACATAAGTTATGGAATAAATATAAACTATGAGATGCTATCTGGCCCCTACAGTGGTTCACCTGGGAACAGGCCTTCCAACCAGCTCATCTGGACCATACATTCAGACAATGGTCGAGAAGTGGCCTCACACAATATGGTCAGCTGTTGGAGGGGGATGGGATTTCAGAATTTCAGAAAGTAAAAGACACATACTTCTTAAGAAGCTCAGATTTTTACCACTTCCTCCAATTGAGGGCACATATAATGGGCCTTAGAAGGGCAGGGGGGAGACCCCATCCCAGGCCACCTATCTTTTTATGACAATGCAGGCCATCACCCAATGGCAGATAGAGAAGGGGCTCTTGTCAGTCCTATACAGGGCCTTTAGGCACCTATATGATGACACCACACAATCTGTTAAGGTGAGGTGGGAGGGAGAAATGGACCAGCCCATAGAGGAGGAGGAGTGGGATGGGATACATAATCTGGCTAAAAAACTTCTCGATCTCCAGCATGGCAGGAGACTGAGTGGAAAATAAGGACCAGATTCTTCTATACCCTGGTCATTCAACACAAATGGAAGTGGGAACCACTCCAAATTGCTGGAGGGGATGTGGAGAACCCCTGGCCCATCACACACATATATTTTAGCAGTGCTCAGTGCTGCAGGATTTTTGGACTCAAGTGATCCAGACACTCACAGGTGTGTCTTCCTGCCACCCAACCTTAACCCCTCTCAATATGGTCCTGGGTCTACCACCACACGCGATCAAGGGTACTGATGGTATCTATCTATGGAATATATTGTTGGCTGTGGCCCATAAGGCCATTACTCACAAGTGGTTAGCCAAGGACCCTCCGACCTGTTAACAATGGTTTTCCATTGTACAAGAAATACAGAATATGGAGGAAATAACATACAAAATCAGTTTGAAAACACATATTTTTACTCATAGGTGGGCAAGATGGCTCCTTAGACCTGGGTCCCCAGTGGGGTCCATGACTGCGGATTCTCCTGGAGTTATATAGCTCAGACCGTGGGGCACTGGGTGCCCTTGCCTGGAGAGGTAAAAATCTCCTCTCTGGGGACAACATTGAAGGCACCTATGAATGAGCTCTCTTTATCTTTCCCTTCCTATGCAGGAAATGTCGTAGAAGGTCAGTGCTTGGTATAAAATCAAAAGATAACCAAAATGTATTTAAACCATTGATTCATTTATCTTTATATACATTATTATGTAATGGATTTACGGTATCTATGTGTCATGTGTATTCTGAAATGTGTAGTGTCCTTGTACCTGAATGTTTCAATAAAAATGAATTTAGAAGCAAAAAGTAGGGCTCCTGACCTACAAGACCCTACACAAAAGGGGACCTGTCCATCTGCAAGATCTCTATGTCCCCTACGTCCACCCCTGTCACTCAGTTCTGCTAGGGGAGGCCTCCTTGGAGTGCCCAGAGTTAGGTTGTGGCATTCTGGGGACAGGGCATTCTTAGTGGTGGCATCTACTCTGTGGAACTCCCTTCCTGGTTATCTAAGGGAGGCCCCCTTGGTAGAAGCCTTTAAAAAGAGGTTAAAGAAATACCTGTTCCAGTAGGCTTTCACTGACTGATACATAGAGAATAATGGATAGGTAAGTTTGTGCTATGGATTTTTTTCATAAACCTCGAGAGTAAAAAAACATCCATAACATCACACTTACCTATCCTTTACTTTTTATAATTGCTGGGGCAGAGGTTTAGACTATACTTCTAGCAGCTTGAAAGAAACAGACGTTTTTTAGCTAGCGTGCAGTTTTATTTTTGAAGAAATTGAACTGTACATGAATAAAACACAGTTCAAAATACTGCAGTTGAAATACTTTTTGTGAAACAATAGAATGCAATAGTTTTAAAGTATTTTCTTTGGGGAATGTCATGTCAGCAGGATTTCAGGTAATTATGAAGTGCCATATCAACCGGATTTTAGGTTATCATTGCCTTTGGAACATAATAACCTAAAATCCGGTTGGTATGCATTTTTAACAAAACAGTAATCCAGTTGATATTTATGGTCACCAGTAATTATATTGGTTTTAAGGGATGGATAGAAATTTTAAATTTGTTTTAATGATGAATTGCTGCCTATTGTGTATTACTGTTGCTAATTTGTATTGCACAACACCCAGAGTCTATGGAATTGGGCGCTTTATAAATAAAATATCTATCGATGTATCTATCTGTCAATTGCCAAGTTCAGAGCTTCATAGGTCAGGCAATGTCTGTGCCTGTAGAGGATAGCAATCCTGGTGTTAAAGGCTTTGGCCGTGATGTCAATATGCTGTGTGTAAGACAGGGCAGTGTCCAGTGTGATTCCCAGGTACTTGAAATGGTGGACTAGCTCCAGGGTGTTACTGGATTCATTCTGAATTGCCAGATGATAGCCTTTTAGCTGTTTTGGGCAGTGGTGAAGAGCATGATCTTGGTCTTTTTATAGTTCATAACCAGTTTTTGCTCTTTGAACCATTTTTCAGCCAGTGCAAAGCCGCTCTGGAGGTCGTATACCAGTTGACTTGCTATCAGTATGTCATGAGCTATAGACAGCAGTCATTCCCTGTAGGGTTCAGGAACAACTAACTGCTCTACAGTCTCCCCAGTATCTGGGTTAACACACAACCTGTACAGTACATTATTCTGTATCAGAGATTATGGAGCATTAGTAGCTGTTACCTTCCCTGCCTGTTGAAACAAAGGGGATAGTGAACCATCATTTTTCTGTGCTGTGCTTATATTACAGCCCTGTACAATATGTTCTTATACACCATCTCCCTTATTATTGTACTTCAATGTCCATTGTAACTTTCTCTGTCTCCTTTCCTTTTTAGATAGTCTTGTTTTTCCTGGGGTTCCCAGGACCTCATCATCAAAAGGTAAATGGTCTTGTATCCTGTCCTCTTCTGGCCTGCACCCTGGTGGTAACAGCAGACACTGTATTACCCTTTATTAGAGTCTCACAGTACGGGTAATTATATCCTATCAGTACAGGTACCAGCAGTCAGGCCGATAGCCATTCGATGGATATACCCCTGTTCAGTCAAATCAACAATATTTGTAGGGTAGCGTGTGTCTCCATGT
This sequence comes from Neoceratodus forsteri, assembly GCA_016271365.2. Classification (NCBI taxonomy): domain Eukaryota; kingdom Metazoa; phylum Chordata; order Ceratodontiformes; family Ceratodontidae; genus Neoceratodus; species Neoceratodus forsteri. The sequence goes on from CM028132.1 coordinate 786,375,684, forward strand.
ACAGAAGTTACCCCAGTTTCTGTAACATCTGGTTGTACATTTTCAATTGAATCAGCTAGCACAAGGGTTTGTCGGGCTGCCTGAATCTGTAAGTCGCAACACCTGGTGAATGCCAAAGCAAACATCCATCACTTGCTGCCCCAATTTGCAAGTGCAAAATGTGTATGGTCCTGTCTCTTTTTAGGGCAATTCCTGGCAATATGCCCCTTCCCGAGACAACTGCGACAAAAGACATCTGTTGAATAAGACTTCTCCCCCTTGTCCAGTTTCCCTTCCTGCTTGTTGGATGAAGGAAAAAGAGTTACAGGTCTTATCCAATTGGGGTTAGGCTGAGTCCCTTTAAGATTCCTGTTCCATGCCTGATGTGCTGCCAGGTAATCCTCAGCTAGAATGATGGTCTTCTCAGCTGTCTCTGGCCGGTGTTCTCATATCTACATCTAGATATCCTGGTGCAGAATCTGAGTGAATTGCTCAGTCACAATCATGTCCAACAATTGTTCCACAGTATTGTGTTCTGGTTGCAATCATTTGTTGTACATAAGTATGTAAGTCTTTCTGGGGGTATCAGACAGCTGCATCCTCAAAGAGAGAATGCTCTGTTGGTATGTTTCAATATTAATGTCATATCTTTGTAGTAGTCCTTGTTTCACCAAATCATAATTCTCTGCATTCCTGGTGTCCATGTGGCTGTAAGCAAGGAGTGCACGACCACTTAGGTATGGAGCCAACCTTATAACCCACTGCCCCTTTGGTCAAGAGCAGGCTATGACAATTCACTTGAAGGTTGTTAGGAATACATCTACATCATCTGATTTAGAAATTTTAGTACATAATATGTATTTAAGTGGTTCTGGCTGTCCTCTGGCTTATTGGCTAGCTCCCAAGAGCTGTAGGACCTGCATGGTGTCTGTCCATCACTGATCCCATCACTAACTGCCCAGCTCCCTCTGTCTGTCGACCTTCACCTGTGTAATGCATAGCCATCTCAGCAGTTCATGGATGTCCTCTGGAGGTTCCAAGCCTGGATTTAGGCTCCAGTCTCCTTGGAGGAGCAGGTTCAAATCCCACCACTGCCACCATATGTAAGAGGATGTGGGACTAACTGATAGGCATTCACACAAAAGTTCAGGTGCAACATACAGGTAGTGTGGTTTTATTTTCAGGAAACAAAATAAACTGAAGAAAAACAAACAGCAGAAGTCCACTTGACAGCAGTCAAGGATTGGATCACCACTATGTTTGGTGAAAAGCAAGAAATCTTTAGCTTATTCCAAGCTTCAAGACATGAAACTGAGCATGTCTTGTTCTATTATCAGTCAGATCACTTCTAGGCCAAATGAAGGTGTTTTATACCTCCCCTTAATCGGGTGATCCACCTCTTTTTATAAAAATACATTTTTAACTAAGTTATGTATTGATTATTGATGGTCTGAGCAAATGCACAAACATCAAATTACTTTTTTATGGCAAGGTAACATTATTCACATAATATACGAATTAACTATAAGCCAGTGTTTTTAAATCAAGATGAATATCTAATCATGGAATAATGATCTGTAGCTCCTCCCATTCACTGATGTCATACTTGTACTGGGACTGTATATACAGTAAGCCCAACTAAAAGGGGCCAGAAACTCCTTTTATAGTCATTGGAAACAATAGTAACTGGTAGACCTAAAAACAGTCCTGAATCCAGGTAAGGCGAACTTTAACTTTACTACAAAATAACCTCTATCGCTGTCTAAAAGAGGAATATTCTATAGCCTGGCAATTATTTTATAGTTTCTATGTGTAGCAACATGTGTAGAAAATCCTATTTTACCACAGAGTAAAATAGGAGGATATTTCTTTTTAATCAAAGAAATGCTTTTATACTTTTCAGGTGGGCCTCATGTCTGTTCGGAGTTCTAAAATCTTTCTATGATGCAGCTTTGCCAGAAAGGTAACAGCAGGAAACAAAAGTGTTTGTGCTCTGCTAATTCTTTTAATCAAAACAATAAAATGTCTTCTTGGGGTATGGGGGATGCTGGTAAGGGAGGATCATCACCAACTGCCTGGGGCTCTACACATAGTGTTACTATGTTAAATTATGATCAGATTTTGATATGGTTCAGTTGCCCATTCTGACCTGGAATGTACAGGGGTAAATATCCCCATCAAACATAGGAAAGTACTTACATATCTGTAATCTTGTAATGCTGAAATTGTGTTTTTACAGGGGACCCACTTACTGCAAAAAAGATACAAATGTTCTTGCACAGGGGTGGGTGGGGAAGGAACACTTGAGCTTGTCTACTTCAAAGAAAAAGGAGTGTCTATTTTGTTTAGGTGGGGGGTCCTTTTATTGTGGATAAATGGGATTTGTATAAAGATGGGTGGTGGGTAATTGTATTAGGAAAGGTGTTCATGTCTTCTCAAAAAGTGTGCACAAGGAAACGTGGTGCTCTACAGTTCAGACAAATCACAGATGCAAACCAAAAACTGGAGCACTCTCACCCATCTTCAGATACCACCAGGGCGCTTCAAGTAAATTATAACTTTTATTAAGTAAAAAAATAGCACATATTGCCTGACGTGTTTCGGATAGAATATCCTTTCTCAAAGGCTGATGAAAAACTAAACCATCCATCCTTATATACACCATAGCTTTGACATCACTAATAACAACTTTAAAATCATTGGTCTGCATCAATGACCCCTTAAGTGCAAAACAACAACACACACATCTTTTTAAAGTGCCCACAGTAATAGAGTGCAAAAAAGACATGAGAAGTGTAACTAGTTAACAGAATTTCGGGACCTCCATGAAATTAAGTGCAATCTCTGTCAAAATGCACAAGTCATATGGCATTCAGTTCCTAGTATCTCTAACTTGTAAATACAGAAGTTTCAGATGCATCTTTTCATGAAAGTGCAAAACATTTCAATCAATCAATCAATCAAGTCTTTATTTAACCAGGCGTTCATCGTTGAGCAGAAGCTCATTTGCAATACGGACCTGGGTGGAGCATGAACAATTCTATATACAGGTCAACACAGGTATTTACAAGGCAATACAGATAATACTCTTTACAGAGAGGAAGAAAAAGAAGTTCATATGTACATAGAATTATACAGATATTGTACAGATTACACAGTATTTACATACATAGAAGTGTCTATAGGAAGATAAAGCAGGTTATCTAAGGTTGCAGGAAGTAACGGAAGAAAAAAAAAATTAAAATATACACCAGGTAGAGGTGAAGGTAGGGGGAGAAAGGCTAGGAGGGCACGGTGCACAGAAAGGAGTTGGTAAAACGGGATGTAGAGAAGGTGGATGGAGAAAAGGGTAAGTGTGAGCCCGGATTGAATGCTATAAAGTGCAGGGCATGGTTGGATGTCACAACCTCAGGGCAGTGAGCTCCTATCCAGGTTGGAAAAAGGAAGAATAAGGGATGGATGGGCCTAGTGTTGATAAGACAGGGGATAAGAGAGAGAACAATTAGGCTGGTGAGGAGCAAGCTGGGGGCTCAGTACTTAAAATTGGGTCTAAGCGTGGCTATATACCAGTGCAGACACGGTACTGGGTTTGAGTGGGTGAAGCAGTTACATACTTCTCTGATTGTACAGAAATAAAAAGCATCTTGAAAGGCATTTATACCGATTAGAGTGCTTAATTTGAGGTTCTTTTAGATTGTTCCATAAGGTAGGTAGCCGAAGCTATGGCTGCCCTGCCGGCGGGATTTTGCTTTGTGTACTTTAAGTGTAATAGCTGAGTAACTTCTTAACGCGTATTTCCCAATTATACTCAGGGGAAGACAGCAGGAGATATAGTAAGGCAGCTTATTAGACATGGCTCTATAGGTCCTGAGAGCGGCGTTTCTGTGGTGCCTGAACTTTAGTGATGTCCACCTCACTGCCGCATATAGGGTGCAGTGATGCGTGTTGAAGGGGAGTCCCGTTATAAACCTCAGTGCTCTATGGTAGAGTGTGTCCAGTTTAGCCATGTAAGAGTTGGGGAAATGGCTGTAGAGGAAGTCAGCATAATCAACCAATGATAGGAAAATGGAGTGGACCAGTTGTTTCTTGGCATCTCTGGTGAGAAATTGGTTGATTCTAAAAAACAGTTCAAGCCTTTGCCGAAGTTGTTTTAGCAAGTTCTCGATATGTTCAATGAAGGAGAGTCTTTGGTCTATCCAAACTCCCAGATACTTGAATTTTGTAACAAATTCTAGTTTTTCTCCTAGAACTGTGGTAATTTGGGGAACTGTCCCACTGGACACAGGGTTAGCTATGCGGGTAAAAGGAAGAGGACCATCGCAGTTTTTGTGCATTAAGGAGTAGCTTTTTGGAGGAGTTGGCTTTGCAAAAGGTTGAATTCTGACTGTAGGTCATTGCAGGCAGCTTCAGGTGTTGGGTGACTCACGTAGAGAACTGTATCATCTGCTAACAGATGGATGTTGGCTTCTTTTATACAGTAGTTGATGTTATTAATGTTGATTGCAAAAAGTAAGGGCCCTAATATAGAACCTTGAGGTACCCCTCTTTGTAGAGTTTTTAAGGAGGACAGGCCTCCTTCATCTTTAACTTGTTGAAGACACCTTGTAAGATAGTCAGTAAACCAACACAGAGAGGAGGGGTCCACACCTATGGTTTGAAGGGAGGAAAGGAGCAGACTATGGTCGACGGTGTCAAAAGCCTTGCTTAGATCAAGGAAAACAGCACAAATAAAGTTTTTGCTGTCAAGATTACGCTGCCAGTCGTTAGTAACCTTGGCGAGGGCTGAGATAGTGCTATGTTTAGCTCTGAATCCGGACTGCATAGGATTTAGCAGTTCCCTAGACTCAAGGCGAGTCCTCAGCTGTGCATTTACAATTTTCTCTAGGAGCTTGGACAGGACCGGAAGGAGAGAAATTGGCCTGTAGTTATTGAAATTGCCAGGGTCACCTGATTTGAACAGTGGTATGACATGTGCTGTCTTCCATATAGGTGGTAAGGTGCCCTGAGACAGGGATAAGTTAAAAAGGTGGGTGACAGGCATTGTTAGTACGTGGTAGGCAATTTTTAGGAAGTAAGGGTCAAGAGTGTCGGCCCCAGCACTTTTTCTAGTATCCAACTGAAGCAGAGGTCCTCCACCTCTTTCAGTGGGGCAGGTGAAGCAAGAAAGGCAGCGAAGCTATCGAGTTTCAGGCAGTTGCTTGGCAGTCTGGGAGCGGGCATGTTTGCAGGGAGCATTAAATGCCATGCCTGTAGCAAAGGGTTATTGAATGCGTCAAGTATATCCATCTTTTCGGTTATAGTCAAGTTGCCAGAGGTAATCTTGGTCGGGAGTGAATTTCCTAGGGAGCGGCCTAGCAGATCATTGATTGTGTTCCAGAGCTTGATTGGGCTCTTTGTGGCAAAGTCGAGTTCGGATTTGAAGAAGGTGGCCTTCGATTCTCTGATTGTTTTGGTACATAAATTTTGTAGTCTCCTGAACTGTTTCCAGTCCTCTGCAGTGTTCAGTCTGCATGCTTTTTTCCAGAGCTCATCTCTTTCTAGAAGCAAGGACTTGGTCTGAGGGGTGAACCATTTACAGGTTTGGTCCTAGTTCGAACTTTAATCAGGGGAGCATACTTATTAAGGGCCCTTGATAGAATGTTGTGGAAGATATTGTAAGCTGACGTAATCGTTTTGGCCAGGTAGAAATCTTGCCACTCAGGGGAGTACTTAAGCTTGTTTAGGTAGGTATGTTCATTGAAGTTGCACCTGGATCTCTTCATAGAGAACTTGCTGATGGGTGCTGGGTTGTTGGTGGGTCTTACTCCCACAATAAATCAATGGTCGCTGGCGTCTGAGAAGAAGACATCAGCATGGGAGAAGAGATGAGGTTTGCTCACCATTAGCACACCCAAAAGTGTACTTTTACTGGGGTTCTTCACGTTTGGGCATGTTGGTTCAGTAATAAGTTGCATCAGCCCATGTTCATCACAGAAGGATGCAAGGGGGGCAGCTGTGTTAGAGAGCCAGTCAAAGTCGAGGTCTCCTATAATAATAGTTTCTGGCAGCCCCTGTCCCAACTTGTCACTTAGATATGACACAAGCTGTAGGCCAGCAGATGGTGGTCTGTAGCATCCTATTACACAGAGTGCAATAGTCTGAGTAATTTCCACTTTGAGAGTTAGGCATTCGAATTCGCTGGTGACAGATGCAGAGGATAAGCAGAAGGCAGAAAATGTGTCTTTAATGTAGTTAGCTACCCCTCCTCCTCTGGCATGCCTATCAGCTCTGAACAAGGCATAGTTGGGTATGTTTACTTCTCTATCAGTGGTGCTGGGTCTAAGCCAAGTTTCGGAAATCACAAGTATGTCAGGAGAGGTATGATTTACCCAGGTTTGTATTGAGGTTATCTTTTTAAGGAGGCTACATATGTTAATATGCAAGAAGCTTATTCCTTTTAAATCTGCTAGTTCTGCTGGCAAAGCAATAGCTTCTGGGGGGGCCAGGGTTGAGTTCTACATTGCCTGAACATAGCAGGAGGATAAGTAGGATTTTTCTAAGAGCACTAATTATAAGTTTGTAATTCCTGCCTTTCTCCCGTCTAGTAGATCTGATGTTTTTAGGGACTTGAAAGTAGCCACCATAGAAGAGCTGATCTGTTGTAGCAAGAGCTAGTACCTCTACCACAAAAGGCAGGGAGGAGATAGAAGTCTGTGTGGTGGGAGGTGGGCCTTGTGGTGGGCGAGTGTTATAAGTGCTACTGGTATATGTGGTCCAAGAGCAGGGCTCGAGGTATTGGTACTTGGAATCACGGAGGCAATTAAAGGATAAGTTGCCATGTGGTATACAGCACAAGGTGCCGTTATAGACCAAACATGATGGTAGTTCAGGTGTCCAATACTGGGCAGCTGGTATCAGCAGAAGAAGGGGCAGTATAAGGAGCCATATAGGGCCCGACATGATGGTACCTCAAAAAAGGAGCCACTTAATTAGCCCAGGGGCCAGTGGGGTTGCTGGATTAATGCAGCTTATCAGTAGCTTTCAATCCAGGTCGACCCAAATTTGATAGCATTAAAAATATTTAGTGGAAGGCACAGCCAAGGAGAGCCTATGCATTTTAGTAAGGCGAGGCCCTGAGAGTTGGATCCCGTGGGCTGGACAGAAGAGGGATCACAAGCTAAGTCTCTATTGGTGGGGCACTGCTGAGGGCGTGGACTAATATTGGCAGGGAGCTACTGTATTTAATAATCAGCGGAGGTGGGGAAGGGGGCGGTCGAAAAGTTGCAGCAGTTGCCGTGCCTTGTAGGTCCTTGGGTCCGTGTCTGTGGTCTCGGAGTGACACAGAGGGCACTGACCACCCGGTAGCCGGGAATCCCGAGGCTTAGGAGCTGGGAGCCTGGGCGACAGTTCCTCAGCTGAGGGAGAGTAGGAGAGTGAGAGTTAATAAAGGGGATTCACATAAAGGGTTAGACAGAACAGCGGGCAGTCCAAAATTTGCAGAACAAAAGGACGTGTATTACTTTGGCACCCAAAAGTGTCTAGGGCCAGTGCACATATGCAGGGAAAGGGCTGTAAACACTTGATTTCTTTCCCAAACCACAAATCAAGTCCTTTCAATTACAGACTTGGTTAACACTGTGGCTTTTTAACATTTGTCCCAACATAAACATTTTTAGAGTTTAAAATCAAAGAGCAGAAGCTGGCTTCCGCCAGGTACCAATCAGAGCGTGGTCTGAGAGGGCGCTCGCAATCCGGTTGGTTGCAGCAGTTGCCGTACCTTGTAGAACCTTGGGTCCGTGTCTGCAGTCTTGAGCGTCGGCTAGAGGGGTGCTGACCGTCCGGTAGCCGGGAATCCCATGGCTTAGGAGCTGGGAGCCTGGGTGGCAGTTCCTCGGCTGAGGGAGAGAAGAAAAGTGAGGATTAATAAAGGGCATTCATACAAAGGGTCAGACAGAACAGCGGGTAGTCCAAAATTTGCAGAACAAAGGACATGTATGATACCTGCAATGCCAAAAGAGGTAGTGAGGAGTAGTAGTAGGTGGTTGCACCCCATGGTAGTTTGTTTGGTGTTGCTGGCCTGCTTAACTGCTAGCTGGTTTATAGTTGAAAGGGTATATAGTCAAATTAGGGTAAGGTCCCTAACAATAGGGCAGGTAGAGCAGTAATTGAGAGGAGTTAGATGAAGTGGCTGGAGAAAAGGTTGAGAGGAAATGTGTGATCCTGTGGGTGGGACTGCTTTAAAAGGGGCGGTGAGAAAGTGGGTCAAGTCAGGTACTGAAGACAGGGAGGCCAATAGCATGAAAATGTGCAGCACTGGAGTGACCAATTTGCTGCTAGGCTGAGGAAGGGGTGGAGAAAGGGTCCATTTAATACTATAAGGAGGAGCAGGATGGGGGGTGGGTGAAAAAATTCAGTCCAGAACAAAGCACAGAAAGAGATTTCCCTGAGATCAGGGAGCACCAGGTGTTGGAAAATCAGCCAAGGAGTAAAGCTGCCAATCAGTGCCTGGTTCCTCCACTGGGCATCCAGTCAAAACAGTGGCATTCAAAACCACGAGTTTCGGAGGTCCGGTGCGTACCTGAATCTGTCTGGGGGTCAGTCGATGGGGTCTGTTGCTGTGGCCTGCTCAGAGAGCCAAGGCCACAGGGGCAACAGGGAAGCCCACAGATGAGCTGTCTGTGGAACAAGGAGGAAACACAGAGGATTAAATACAGCTAGAGTACAATAGCAAGCTCAGTGGGGGCAGGCAATGGGAAAAGACAAAGCATGAGGTAAAGAGGTGGTAAATGCAGGGCAATTATTTGGAGCTAGAAGAGGGTTAATGGGGGGCTGTGCTTTGGCACCAGGACATCTGAGGAGGACAGCAACAGTGGGGGGTGAAAGGAAAGGGTTTGTAGGTAAGGCAGAGAAGAAAGTAAGGTGTTTAGAGAGACAGCATTACAAGTGGGGCAGAGAAATTAATAATTGGCAGAGTGACCAGTGTGGGGAAGGGGCAGAGTTTGTCAGTAGGGCAGAAATGGAAAACTGCAGCAGTCTTGCTCAGTAGCTAGGTCAAGCAGTCAAACATCAGCTACTATACAATACAGTTTGTCAAGCACTAAGTAACACTGAGAGACTAGACTAGTGGCTTGTAATAGACCAGCTAAGCTGGCAGGTAAAGTAAGACCAATTGATGCATAACATATGTAGATTACATAAACAAAAATTCAGTCCAGAACAAAACACAGAAAGAGATTTCCCTGAGATCAGGAAGCACCAGGTGTTGGAAAATCAGCCAAGTGGTAAAGCTGCCAATCAGTGCCTGGCTCCTCCACTGGGCATCCAGTCAAAACAGTGGCATTCAAAACCACGAGTTTTGGAGGTCCGGTGCATACCTGAATCTGTCTGGGGGTCAGTCCGGTGGTCTGTTAGCTGTGGCCTGCTCGGAGAGAGCCAAGGCCACAGGAGCAGCTTGGGAAGACACAGATGGGCTGTCTGTGGAACAAGGAGGGATACACAGAGGATTAAATACAGCTAGAGTACAATAGCAAGCTCAGTGGGGGGCAGGCAATGGGAAAAGACAAAGCATGAGGTAAAGAGGTGGTAAATGCAGGGCAATTATTTGGAGCTAGAAGAGGAGTTAATGGGGGGGGTCTGTGCTTTGGCACCAGGACGTCTGAGGAGGACAGCAGCAGTGGGGGGGGGGGTGTAAGGAAAGGGTTTGTAGGTAAGGCACAGAAGAAAGTAAGGTGTTTAGAGAGACAGCATTACAAGTGGGGCAGAGAAATCAATAATTGGCAGAGTGACTAGTGTGGGGAAGGGGCAGAGTTTGTCAGTAGGGCAGAAATGGAAAACTGCAGCAGTCTTGCTCAGTAGCTAGGTCAAGCAGTCAAACATCGGCTACTATACAATACAGTTTGTCAAGCACTAAGTAACACTGAGAGACTAGACTAGTGGCTTGTAATAGACTAGCTATGCTGGCAGGTAAAGTAAGACCAATTGATGCATAACATATGTAGATTACATAAACAAAAATTCAGTCCAGAACAAAGCACCGAAAGAGATTTCCCTGAGATCAGGAAGCACCAGGCATTGGAAAATCAGCCAAGGAGTAAAGCTGCCAATCAGTGCCTGGTTCCTCCACTGGGCATCCAGTCAATACAGTGGCATTCAAAACCACGAGTTTCGGAGGTCCGGTGTGTACCTGAATCTGTCCGGGGGTCAGTCGGGTGGTCTGTTAGCTGTGGCCTGCTCGGGAGAGAGCCAAGGCCACAGAAGCAACAGGAAGCCCACAGATGGGCTGTCTGAATCTGTCCGGGGTCAGTCGGGTGGTCTGTTAGCTGTGGCCTGCTCGGAGAGCCAAGGCCACAAGCAACAGAGGAAGCCCACAGATGGGCTGTCTGAATCTGTCGAGGGTCAGTCGGGTGGTCTGTTAGCTGTGGCCTGCTCGGAGAGAGCTAAGGCCACAGGAGCAGCTTAGGAAGCCCACAGATGGGCTGTCTGAATCTGTCCGGGGGTCAGTCGGGTGGTCTGTTAGCTGTGGCCTGCTCGGAGAGAGCCAAGGTCACAGGAGCAGCTTGAGAAGCCTGCAGAATTTCAGGACCTCCATGAAATGAAGTGCAACATCTGTTAAAATGCACATATTATATAGCATTCAATTTCCAGTATCTCTACATCATAAATACAAAGGTTTCAGATGCAGCTTTTCATGAAAAGTGCAAAACATTTAAAAACAAAATTTCAGGACTGCCATGAAATTAAGTGCAATCTCCATCATATAACAAAATGCACAAGCCATAATTTTCTCCTGAAAATAGGCAGGATTTGTCTAGTGCACTTACCCGGTCAACAAAAGCTAAATAAATAAATATGGCATTCAATTCCTAGTATCTCTAAGGTGTAAATACAGAGGTTTCAGATGTATCTTTCCAGAATACACATCGCTTTATTTACCTTTCTTCTAAATTAGGCTTTAACTCTATACCAACATTCAGACCTGTTTGTTTATTGGCCGACAGTCTTATGATCCACTCAGTTTCTTTCTTTAAAATCTTATTTCTGTAACTACACCCTCTGGGGTTAGGGAACACTTTTTCTATCCCTGTAAATTTGAAACCGTGCTCACTTGGGTTTTCTGACATAGCCACATGTAGCGCTGTACATAAGTGATATCTTTTATCTCTACAGCCCTAATGTGTTCTCCAACTTGTGTCTTCAACTGTCCTTCTGTCTTTCCTAAGTATGAGCTCTGCAGCTACAATCTGCTTTGTAAATTACTCCTGTAATACTGCATGTGATTATTTTGTGTATTTCAAACTTCCACCCACTTCTACCATGAACAAAATCCTTGTTTTGATTAATGTATCTACAACTGACACAGATTTTACACTGAAAGCAACCCTTTGTTTTATTAAGCCATGTCTCATTGGATTTATTTTGACACAGTATGCCTTGTATGGCAACTTGATGCATGGAATAAAGTGTTGCCATCCACATTTTTTCTAAATACTTCTGTGTTTAAATTCCCACCTGAAGTATTTAGAAAAAATGTGGATGGCAACACTTTACTCCATGCATCAAGTTGCCATTCACGGCATACTGTGTGTAACATTCCTAAAGGGCAGTTCCTGAGGATAAGGAGGAACTGCAACACACCAGAAGCCTTTCAGAAAGGAGCCACTGAGTTAAGGAACAGATTGTTAGAATGAGGCTATGCACACCATTTAGGAAATATTGCCTTGCAGGAAGTAACAGCAATGGATTGAGCTGAACATTTTAAAACACAGGAAAGGGAACAAGAAGCAGGTAACAGATTTCACTTTGTAGTAGGGTTAAAAGACTGTCTCACACACAGTCATTTTTAAAGTAAATTCAGTGAGACATGGCTTAATAAAACAAAGGGTTGCTTTCAGTGTAAAAATTGTGTCAATTGTAGATACATTAATCAAAACAAGGATTTTGTTTGTGGTAGAAGTGGGTGGAAGTTTGAAATACGCCAGCTAATCATATGTAGTACTACAGGGGTAATTTACAAAGCAGGTCTCTACATAGGAAAGACAGAAAGATAGTTGAAGACACGAGTGGGAGAACACATTAGGGCTGAAGAGAATAAAGATACCACTTATACAACAGTGCTACATGTGGCTATGTCAGAAAACCCAAGTGAGCACGGTTTCAAATTTACAGGGATAGAAAAAGTGTTCCCTAACCCCAGAGGGGGTAGTTACAGAAATAAGACTTTAAAGAAAGAAATTGAGTGGATCATAAGACTGTCGGCCAATAAAACAAGCATTTGTCAATGCCGAATGTTTGCTTACTGGCATTGGCAGTGGTAGTGTAGAAGTTACAGAGCTGCGTAATAGGAATGGCAGTGAAGTATTGAACTGAAGCCAACCCCACCACCACCCTGCAGAGAGTGACAGGCATTGGGGTGTGCATTTGGGTCGTCAGGCATAACGGCCACGCCATTTCACCACACCCCACCCTGCAGAGACTGACAGAGTGTCCACGTGTTCCTTGGGTCTTTGGCCCTTATGCGCACTCATTTCATTAGGAAATATGGTGAGATGGAGTGCGATATAGGAGAATGGGGTGAAGTTTGGGGACGAAGAGTCCAAGGCATACCTCGATGCCTCTCAGTGACTGCAGGGTGTGGAATGGTATGAGCATCACAGGCAAGAATCCCAAGTCACACCCCTGATTCCTGTCATTCTATATAGAGTTGGGCGATTTAGTTGAAAAGTCTAATACCTCAGGCATTCATTGGTATTTTAACTCCAAATCTTCAACATGTTTGTTTTGTGACCCCACCTCACGAACAGGGGGAATATCAGTGTGGTAGCCAAAAGCTGCTTATGCACAGTGACTACAGGATTTAGCACCACAGATGCAAACATATTCCGAACAGGCTGTAAAAAATGGCAGCTGTACTCTTTCATGGGGAGGTGTAAAAATGGCTATGTTGCAAATGTGTAGTAAAAATATTTAAAAAAATGGTGAAGTCACAAGCGTACATAACATAGAAACTGTGCAACGCACACCCGTTATATAAGTAGGTTGGGGATATTTTATAGCAGATTGTCAACTCAGGCATTTTGGTGCCTCCGATCATGAACAGTGTCACTGTGATTTTCTTTATCTGTGCCGAACAATGATTTCCCATAATGACCACGCATCTCTGCACTGAAAGTGTGAAAACACACTTTGGCCATGTTGTGAAAAATGGCAGCTGTACTGTTCATAAGGAAGTGTTGAAAAATGCCACTAGTGAAAATCTGGACTGGAAATATTACAAAGTCATGAACTAATGAGGATGCGTGGAAACTGCACAATGCTCACTCGTAACACAGTCATTTTATGGACTTTTGTCACCAAATTTTCAAAATAGCCATTTTAAGACCTCTGCTCATGAACAGTGTAACTGTGAATTTCTTAATCTGTCCTAAACATTGCTTTCGCACACAAACAGCACCATTGTGCGCTACATGTGTGATAACACATTTTGGGTGACATATGAAAAATTGCAGCTGTACTGTTCATAAGGAAGTTTAATAAAATGGACATGTTGAAAATCTAGAGTGAAAATATTAAATTTGCAAACTAACGAGCATGCATAGGAACTGTGCAACGCACGCTCGTAAAAGTCATTTTTAGGCATCTTTTCACCAAGTTTTCAACATAGCCATTTTAAGACCTCTGCTCATGAACAGTGTCGCTGTGGTTTTGTTAATGTGTCCATACATTGAGGTTGCACACCGACTGCGCCATTGTGCGCTACATGGGCAGAAACACGTTTTGGGCAGGATGTGAAAAATGACAGCTGTACTGCTCATAAGGAGGTGTGGAAAAATGGCAATGTTGAAAATCTGGAGTGGAAATATTGAAAGGTCGCAAACCCTCTGACGTCGTGGAACTGTGCAACGCACACTCGTAAAACAGTCATTTTAGAATTCTGTCCCATTTTCACACATTGCCATTTTAAGATCTCTGCTCATGAACAATGACACTGTGATTTTCTTAATATGCCATACACTGAGTTTGCATGCGACTGCGCCATTTATGCGCTACATAAGTGGAACAATGTTTTGGGTGAGATGTGAAAAATGACAGCTGTACTGCTCATAAGAAGGTGTGGAAAAATGGCAATGTTGAAAATCTGGAGGTAAAATATTGAAAATTACGCCAAACCTATGGCGTCATAGGAACAAGCATAGCGGCGCTAAATAAACAGTCATTTTAGGAATTTTTTCACCAAATTTTCAACATAGCCATTTCAAGACCTCTGCTCATGAACAATGTCACTACAATTTTCTTAATTTGTCCCGTACATTGATTTCACACACTGACTGCGCCATTCTGCGCTACAAGGGTGGAAACATATTTTGGGTGAGATGTGAAAAATGACAGCTGTATTACTCATAAGATGGTGTGGTGAAATGGCAATGTTGAAAATCTGGGAAAATATTGAAATTCATGAACTTCTGAGCCTGCGTAGGAACTGCATAGCCGCTCGTTAAACAGTCATTTTGGAATTTTGGACAAATTTTCAACATGGGGTTTGGGCCCCTTCTCATGAATGATGTCACTGTCATGGTGGTATTTGGTCCTGAAGGGTGATTTTGCAGTCACTGCGCGGTCACTGTCGAAATCACCTTTGAGCCCGAATAGCATGCATGACAGTGACATCGATCATGAAGAAGTCCCAAAACCCATGTTGAAAATAAAACCCAAAATGCCGAGATATAATAAGTTGAACCCCTCCTATCTAGCCCATTATACAGCTTACGGCATTTCCTCAGTTAGCGATCGCCTTTGAAGAGTGCAGGCGTGTTCCCGGTCCACGAAGATCATCGTGCGGAGTCAGAGGTAAGTATGGGGTGAGGGGGTGTGGGAGGCTGGGTGCGCAGTGGGTGGAGTGCGGGTTGTGGAAGGGGGTTCGAGAAGGCGCCCGTGGGACAGTTTTTTTGTTTACAGGGTACAAAAAAGAGCGTTGCCAGACGCTTGCCACGCTGGGGTGGGCGAGTGTGGCTAATGACTTTGGGGAGGCGCGTTCAGCCGATGGGATTAGGCACCCGTCGCAACATACGGATTGCCACGCTGGGGTGGGCTCTGGCGTGGCAGCAACATTGGGAGGGAGGGAGACAAACAGTTCAGCCGACAGGGATTGGGCACCCGTCAGCTATACGCTGCATGCAGGGCGCCGCGCGCCTGTGGCTGGGAAACTGCGTGAGCAGCTCCTATCGCTGCTCACTCAGCGTAGCTCCCCCTCAACTATATGCACTGCATTTTGGGCGTGTCATGGACAGCTCCAAAATGCGACAACACAGAGCCACATGCCAGCACAGTGCCTGAATTGGAGGAGGAGGTGACACACCTCCGAAATCTCCGTTCACGGCGCTATGTTTCTTGCACATGCGTGCAAGCAAACATAAAAACAGGTCTGAATGTTGGCATAGAGTTAAAGCCTTATCTAGAAGAAAGATAAATAAAGGGATGTGTATTCTGGAAAGATACATCTGAAACCTCTGTATTTGCAACTTAGAGATGCTAGGAACTGAATGTCATATAGCTTGTGCATTTTGTTATATGACAGATATTGTACTTAATTTCATGGAGGTCCAGACATTTTGTTTTTAAATGTTTTGCACTTTTCATGAAAAGATGCATCTGAAACTTCTGTATTTGTAACTTAGAGATACTAGGAACTGAATGCCATATAACTTGTGCATTTTGACAGAGATTGTACTTAATTTCATGGAGATCCTGAAATTCTATTTTTAAATGTTTTGCACTTTTCATGAAAAGATGCATCTGAAGCCTCTGTATTTACAACTTAGAGATACTAGGAACTGAATGCCATATAACTTGTGCATTTTGACAGAGAGTGCACTTCATTTCATGGAGGTCCCGAAATTCTGTAAACTATTTACACTTTTCATGTCTTTTTTGCACTCTGTTACAGTGGGCACTTTAAAAAGATGTGTGTGTGTGTGTGTGTTGTTGTTTTGCACTTAAGAGGTCATTGATGCAGACCAATGATTTTAAAGTTTTTATTAGTGATGTCAAAGCTATGGTGTGTATATAAGGATGGGTGGTTTAGTTTTTCATCAGACTTTGAGAAAGGATATTCTATCCGAAATGCGTCAGGCAATAGGTGTCATTTTTTTACTTAATAAAAGTTTATAATTTACTTGAAGCACCTTGGTGGTATTTGAAGATGGGTGAGATTGCTCCAGTTTTTGGTTTGCGTATATTAGGAAAGGTGGAAACTATCCTGGTCCTGTTGATTAATATGTATGCCCCTAACGTAGACTCTCCACATTTCTTTTCCTTGTTGATGCAGGTTATTGCAGACTGGTATTTGCCCCCTATGGTGTTATTTTTTGGGAGGGATTTTAATTTTGCTTTAGACCCTTTGGTTGATAGTCCCCAGCTGGAAAAAGGTCCCCCTTCCCATCAGAGAGTCCAAGAGGTACTGTTGTGTTTGTGTGAGGAATTTAACTTGGTTGACTGTTGGAAAGTGTTAAATTCTACTACTAAGTATTTTACTTTTAGATCTCCACATTTCAAGTCCTATAGATGGTTGGATTATTTTTTATGCAGCTCCTTTGTATTGGCAGATGTGTTGATGGTGGCACTTGGACCGATTATCCTGTCAGACCATGCCCCTGTCTCACTTCTGTGGGAGACACGGAAGACTCCCTCTAAGACCCTTGTTGGCGGTTTAACCCAGCTTTGCATTCCTCGGAGGAGTTTCGGCAGTCGCTAACTAGAGAGATTGATTTCTATTTTCTCTCCAGTTCTTCCTCAGAGGTTTCTCCTTTTGTGGTATGGGATGCATTAGAAGCATATGTAACCCCTAGATGGTGCTATACCAGGGGCTACTACCCCTGCCTGATTTGCCACTAACAGGTTGAGGGGCCTGGATCCAATGGCGGGTGCCTCCACCCAGAGGTCAGGGTTTACAATAGTTAAACTAACTTGGTCACAGCCCTCTGGGACACTGCAACCCCCCTTTCTTCCACTAGTGGCCCACACAATACATCAGAATTACCTTTACAGTATACACTTACCCCCAGGACTGGTTCGGCACTGGGACCTCCTGTGAAATTAGATACAGTGCAACAATCACAGTACAGTACTTTAACATAGACAAATACCTCAGGCAGTATAACTTTGCTGAAACAAGCAGCTCTGATTTATTTAGGGGGATATAACAAGGACAGGGGGAAATCAGGTTAATTAGCTTATCACTCTATTCATCTACCTATGGCTCTGTGCACAGGCCTATCCCTATCAGTTACTGTCCCTGGGTACCCCAAGCCTAGTGGCTAGTCAAACGTGGCAGCTGGTAGGGGCCCTTTCACAGAGAAAAGGAGAATTAAACAGTCAGCAGTACAGTAATTCCATTTGGATTTAATGTGGCAATTCAACAGGAGGCGACCCTGAATTAGTACTCACGACCTCCAAATAAGATAGGGTCCTTCAATGTCAGCAGGGCTACTCTTGAGCTCCAAGAGACTCCTCACACATTTATATGGTAAACAGTCACAGGCAAAAGTCACTTAATGGCAGCAGGATTCATGAGGTACACAAACCTCTTCACACATTTATATGGTAAAAGAGAAACTATACCCAGGTAAGGCTGCATCTATCCAGTGTAATTCTGCACAATACCGGGAGAACACACAGCAGATTCAGTTCCTGACAGACCGAGTGCAATTTTCAGCAATTCCTCCAGTCTTCTACAGGGTGAGCCTGGTTTCTACTCTTCAGATATCCTTTGATTCTCTTCACAGGACGGATTCAGTCTAACAAGCTGCGAACGGAACTCTGGACCTTACATGTTTTTGACTAAAACTGTGCACTGAAGAGCACAGGGTTCCTTTCCCTTCACTGCCAAAGCTCAACTGAAACTCCCAACAGACAAAACCAGGCACTTCCTTTGAGTTCCTCCCAGTTCTTGACTGGATTGGCTGTCACTCACAATAGACTGCTGCTGTTGGTCCAAAAGGCGCCAAGTCTAAACTACATCTCCCAGAGTCACTGCCCATACTTGTGGCTGGCTCAGATTATGAGTCAAGTTCTGATTCGTCAAGGCACCATTTAGAGCTAGCTTACCCACACTGATTGGTCCAGTTCAGCAGTTCAAAACCAGAATGGGAACTGAGGCAGACACAGTTCTGACTGCAAAGAAAGCAGGTTAGACAAACTGTAATTTCATTATTACTGTAAATGATTTCTGGCAAACAGTTACATCTTTCAGATAGGTTCCCTTTGCACTCCTAGTGACTGCAAAATGGAGTGAATTAGCAGCAGTTAAGTGGTACTCAAGCAGAGAAGCACACAGTCCCCCCATACAAACTAATTATGTCTGCAAGCAGACAGCTCTTAAAGAGACAGTACCAGAGGCTCTAAAAACACTCACTGATAAATGGCTTAAACGCCAAACACCATTCAGGCTTGGAGCATTCAAGCAAGCTCCTGGAAGTCTTTTGGGAACCCCCATTTGCAGGGGGGTTACACATACATTTTGGGTAGAATTATTTCATATGCCTCTTTTAGTAATAAAAAACAGAAGGAGGAGGTGGCGGTTCTGACAGACCATATCAGGTTGTTGGAGAAATATTTTTATACCTCTCAGGTTGATCAGGAATGATGAGTTCAGGAATTAGTGCAGTGTAAGGACCAATTAAGTATAATTTTTCAGCAGAAGGCTGGGGCAAGATAGTGACTCTGAAAATTATGGCATTTCCACATCTTTTCTATAAACTTTGCAACTTGTCGATGACTATTTTGCAAGGTTATTGGGTTAAGTTGGATATGGTGCTGGCCGATAGTATTTGGGAGGGACCCCCCCTCCTCGATTCAGTAGGCTCCCACCATCACCTACAGCAGAAGACATACTTCATCTCAGGTGGAAGCTTGCTCTGAACTGAGTGCCAACAATACAGTATGTTACACATAGGGCAACTGCCAAGCTTTTACAGAATACTGTGGAAGATGGCTGCTTCACAGCCTGATTATAGCTGATTATGTCTCCTTCGTGTGTTCTGCATATCTGCATGATTCAGTTTTATTTAATCTCAACAAAACTAGAGTAAACTTAAATTTGTTACTGATACGCAGGCATTGTTTCCCAGTAACTAACTCTGTCTGCTTATTCAGCAGTTTAGGTGGCCACACTTTAATGTGCAAAGTACTATGCTGTGACAGTAGTGGAACCTGGCTGTTGAAACAGGTTTTATCAGGACCCATGTAAAGTTTAAAACTAATGCCATGTGATAGATTGGGGCTACCTGTATAGCCCATCAGAACAGAAGCAAGGTGCCTGTCTGTTTTTGCAGAACAGGGTTAATCCTATCCTTAGGTTTTCAAGGTTCTGAAATGCCTCTGAATGTTAATTAGGTATATCTTGATTTTGCAAGAGGGTTTTTTCTTTGTGACATAATTAGGCTTGCCACTAAAAGGCAGGCCAGGTTGTCTCATGGCCCCTGCAGAAAAGAGACAAAAGAAGAGGGGGTGGGAACTAGTGATGTCAGCAATGATATTAGATAAGTGTCATTTGACATGGGTGGGTTAGAGTTAACACCATTGGCCAAGTGGCAGAGTTAACAGGGGGCCCATAGGGGGGTATATCAGAGCTGTCATCCCCAAGCCAGCCCTCTTTTGCTGAGAATGTCCCCAACCATCCATCCTTGTAAGAAAGGCTCTGGGATGCAGAGGATAGCACATCAATAATGGGAGCAGGGCTAAGAATGAGGTCCAGCAGGCCCTGGTCATGGGACAGTGGTATGGCACTGTGGGTAGGTAGTGGATGGTCTCAGAGGTTGGAAAGGGCCTTGCCAGGGGGCAGCAGTGCCTGACAATATGTGCATAAGGAGAAGAAGGGAGAAGAAGAGCAGGGGGAAGGAGGCAGAAAAAGGGGAAGGGGTAGGCAGCACGGGCTGGGTACAGGGAACCCAGATGTGGTATTAGGACGGGAAGGGGGGCTAGATCTAGGTGCCAGATTAACAGTGTCTGGGCCTGGAGAGGTGAGGCTCAGGGAAAGGTTAAACTGGCCTGGTTCTGGTGATGGAGAAGGGGGCCTGATTCAGAGTGTCTGGACCCTAAAACACAGAAAAGTGAGAATCATCAAGGATGAAGGAAAGGCTGGAGCGAAAAAGAGATGTTGCGACATGTGTTGCATTATGATTGGACTGGGATAATTTGGATGTAAATATTTGCCAGCGAGCAACCAAACCTAAAGATTTGTTGGCATGGAATAATTTCTGGGACAGAATCAGGGGACAAGGTGCATTTATACATACCATGCTGGTGCACTGTCATCTGCACCGCTCAGCCACCGCTACATCTGAAATGTTGCTGGCTCATGTTCACTCACCGGCATTGTGCATCATTGCAGGAAGACTTTCTGTGTTCCAACTGTATTTCCTCCTGGACAGGGGTCGAGTTGGGGAAATCACGAAGCAGATAACAGATTGAGGTGGTGAGGGGAGTCAGGATGTGGGTTGGTACTGATTGTTTTTATTTGCTGCTATGGAAAATGTGATGTATTCCAAGAGGAGAGCACAGGGTAGAGGAATATGAACATGGAAAATCAAGTACTTCCAGGGCTATTGCTCCATATGGTATCATTTTCTTTTAAAATGATATTTCAGTATATGCCTCATAATGAGAAAATGTTGATCAAGTTCCCTAAAAATATGTTTTTGAATTCTTAAACAAAAAAAGCCATTGTCATTCATAACCTACTGAAAAAAGTATCAGTATGGCATTCTATGAAATGATGTCAGATAATGTTTTAAGTTGTTTAGACATTTGGACAACTAATAAGTGATAAATTAGGAACAACAGTGTGAAAGGCTAAATGCTCATATTTTTTGTGGTGGGAGGTGGAGATTAAAGTGTGTGATAACTATCTAGTGCATGTTGAAGCTCATCTGCAAGGACAAACTGAGCTCCGACGTGTTGACCTTGATCCTAACACATAGGTGTTTACTTCTTATGGTGCTTATAACTGGATACAGTATATATTAATCTAACTATATTTTAACACTGACTGGAAATGAATTCTGATTAACTAAGAAGAATTCTAAGGGTTATGTTGAACATTGGAACCCCCTGTGTACATCAAACAATTAGATACAACTATAAAACACCAAATAATTGAAAAAAATTGTTTAATTATGCTATTAATGGTTTGGTTGCTTTTGTTGGATGAGGTAAAGAAGGTGTGTTTGAGGAGGTATAACAGCGTGGCATAGGGTGCTGTGGGGATGCACCGATGCAGATAAAACATAGCATTTACATTCTAGCATAAAACACCTCCACCAGTAGATGATACCAACAAAACAGTGGTCACTGTAAGCCACAACAGTGTGACTTACAATGCACCAGCAGGTGTTTACACTACATGATCTGTACCAGTGCACCTCATCTGCACTGCTCATAATGGTTCTGATCCAGTAGTGTAAACACCTAAAATGTCTATATGCCAGTGTGCACATTGAATGCCCATTGATTGGTTGTTTCTGGGCAATGCAATCCACCCTCTAGGGCAATGTTTCTCAAGTGAGGCAGTGATGGTCACATGTAGTCATCAACACAATTTGAATCTGTGGCAAACTAGTTCTTTACTGAAGCAATTAGAAAAGTAATGGAAAGGACACTCTCTTAGCTTTAAAAATAAAAATACATAAGAGACTTGATTTAATGAATATTGTGGGAAAATAAATTTTTGAATCAGCCAGTTTGAGGTATAACAGTGAGTTTGTGGTGAAAAAAAGGAGTGAGGCTACCAGTAAGTTTTGGTGGCAGACTTGAGATCCACTGCTCTAGGGGTATATAAATAGGGGCTCAGCCTGCCAAAAGTAGTTCCAGTTCTTGGTGTAGTTCCCTAGTCCAGGGTGCCAGTGTGCAGTGTAAAGCTTTAGCACCTCAGGTGCACTTATGCAGCTACAGCTGGCTATAGGGGTGGTTACAGGGGTCTGGTGGGCACATGGTGGTGGCAGGGTTCCTGGCATCAGGTGGCATTGGCTCCCTCCAGTGCAGGTCTTCCATGATTCAGACCCCAACCAGGTGTCTGGAGTTGGAGACAGGGGCTTTTGGAGAACCACCCTCAAGGAGCCCTGTAGATGGATTTGTATCAGCTGCTTTGGATATGCTGAGAATTATGGAGAAGTTGCAGAAGAAAAACCTGAACTGATAGTGGTCTATGTTTTAAAAAGTCTAAGTTCTGCAGAAGACCACTGAAATGACACCAAGGATCTGAACCCTAGGGACAAGCCAGGCAGCTGATAAAGGGTAAGCTGCTGTTGTCCGTGACCAAAAGGTACTGAATCAAACCCCCATGGAGGCATTGGGCTCAAGGCAAGCTGACCAAGGTAGCAATATACCTATTCCATTTGTATAAATGCATGAGTTCTGGAAGTATATACCCCTATCTTTGTCTTGGCCATCACCAGAGGCACCATGTTGCTCCTTTCTGTGCCATTCAGTGCTGGGTGCACCCTAATATCCTCATCCTGCTCACAGCTGACAGGGGATTGCAAACATCAGTATTTATACCCTGGATATGTCACCTCAATTAACAGAGAAGGGAAGTTAAAAATGTGAATCCCTGTGTGTCACCATAAATAATGTATCACTAAAGTAAACTAAAGATGTAGACAGGAGTATAACTGTGATTGAATTGTAAATATATTGGAAGTAATGGTGTTGCTGAAATTGGAACCAGTGACTTGCTTGTCAAGGGGCTTGCACAGAAATGTGATTGTGCCAAATTAAGATAAATGTAATTACTGCCAGATAGTATGACTTCTCTGTGATTTGGAATTCTGAATTAAACTGGGAATAAAACAGGAGCTGTGGCTCCAGACTTAACACTACCAAACACAAGTGTGCTACTTTTGTAAACAAATTGTTGGAGTTTTGAAAAATAATTTTCTGCCTAAAGTGTTCTGTCCTTTTGATTTTTATGGGTACAACATTTGGGGAAATGCAACTGAAACTGATAATGCAAATGGGAATCAAGTTATTATGGATTACAGTTTGAATAAAGATAAGGCTGGGCTGCAAGATGGCCCAGCAGATAGTATCTTCTGCTCCCGTGCTGGTGACCAGAGTTTGTGAATTAGCTCTGGAAGCTGACTAGGTGGTACAACACTGCCCACGTGCAGCATTCCCAGCCGGGGGAGGGGTGGCACCACTTGGATAGTTTCCTGCGGTGGGCCAGGGATATTTTCCTCATTGGGCGTGCTAAGCATGTGAAGGCTAGAACAAAGCTATGCAAAGCATTGGGGAGGTGGATGAGTCGAAAATGGGGAAAAGAGCAAATGGCAGGATGACACTCCAGTTGCTGCAATCCATGCACCAATGGCAGGGTCCTGACCTCATCTAGATTTTGCTGGGGGACAGCCCTCTCTCTCCTGGCCTTGCCACCATGGGGTGATCTGGGGGATGGGGGGTTTCAGCTGGGTGAGTCCCTGGGAGGGTTGATGATGGAGCTGGGCAACCAGCGGTTCAGTAGGGCCAGACTGCTGAAGGAAGATTAATCACTTTTTTGGAGTGGAAAATAAAGTTATGGTCTACCCCATGTTACCATGTGGGGACAGTAATTGTGCACAATGTGGTGTGATCTTAAATCTATTTTTTGACTTAAAAAAGATAGTTTCATTTATCTCTGGAGCCAAATGGACAATGACTGATGAATGCCTGACCATTTTAAACATTCAAGTGGATCCAATGAGGATGAGGTGGGGTTCTCTTCAGTGCAGTATGGAGGAGAAGGTAAGCAGTTCTCCACAGAAGGAGCACAGGTTACATGGCCATGACAGTTCCTGCAGGGGCTTGCAGAGACTTTTATAACAGCAGCTTGGCTCGCCATACCTCCAAGGGCATGGGGAAACTCTAGACCCAAGAAATCTACAATGCACAGGGGTGTTTCCTAGGGAGAACAATTCCCCAGATTCCCCATAGATATGTGAGTTACCTCCAATATTATCTCCTGCCCCCCTACGCACCAAGGTAGAATTTAGTAGGGAAGACTAGAAGTGGAGGTTGTGTTGCAGTAGTAAATAAAGGCAGTAAATACATGTTTAGGATACCCTTATTTATTTATTTGCTTTTGGTAACCAGGTAGGTGCACTAGGCATAAGAATGCCTATTTTCAGGCACAACCTGGGAGAAAACAGCTTGAAATACATAAGTATACATGTGACGCAGCACATGAGATATGCAGCACAGTTAAGAGGGAATCATATACAATTAAACTAAGAGTATGGTGAGACATTGCTTCGATATGCCAATCAAAACTTGGGGTGTAAAGAAAATATTGTACGGTATAATACAGTTTCAATACAGTTTGGACAAGTAAACACAGGATCAAAACAATGTGAGGAAAAACAGGCACTGCAATAGAGAGCATACATAAAACAATACAATAAGTGCCAATTGAGTGGATGGTGAAACGGGGGGAGAGGAAGGGAGAGTAGTAGGAAGCAGAGAAGAGAGAGTAAGGGATGAGAGAGAAGACATGAAAGGAGGGTGTTAAGAGAGGTGGGAAGAGGTGTCAGAGAAATGGGTTACCTAGGGAAATACAGAGGGCAGGGAGAAAAGATGGTCAAAGGTGGATTAAAGCAAGTGCAGGGGCTAGTAGCACACAGATGCTCACGGTGAAGTTTCTTGAAACTAGCATGGGTGGTTGCTTGACGAATAGTTTGAGGTATGGAGTTCCAGTTCTTTGGAGCCGTGAATGAGAAAGCACATGCACCCATATTGGTTCTGCATCTAGGGATGTGAAGTGGGGCTTGGTCAGTAGATCATAGCCCATAGGAGAGAGGTTGTGAGCGCAGTAGGGAGGCAAGGGATAGGGGGAGGCCTAATCTGTCAATGCAGTCAATTAGTGAGCCAAAAGACTGGAGTTGGTGGGCAGAGGAGCACGGCCATTTTAAGTCAGCATAGAGCTGGCAATGATGTTTGAAATGTTGTGATGCAGAGGCATAGCAGCAGATGCTATTATAGGTGGTATCCCATTTATGAAGGGAGGATTTTGAGGCTGATAGGTAGGTGACTGAGCTATAGGCTATGGCAAGGAGAATAAATCCTTGTGCCACAGCTAGTCTAGCTGAAGGGGTAAGGGCATAGCTAGTATGGTAGGCACTTCCTATATTGGCGTTGACAGATTTACAGGTGGTTGTTATGTGTAGATCAAAGTCTAGAGATTCACTGAGAGTAACACCCAGATATTTAAAGGATCTGGTGCTAACCAGTGGGGAGCCGTACACACATGAGATATTAAGGGCATTATGATTCGCTTTAAGTCTGGCAGGCGAGCCAAAGAGCATGAAGTATATCTTGCTAGTGTTGAGAACAAGTTTGTTCTCAGTTAGCCAAGACTGAATACTTGCAAAGTCTAAGGCAAGAGGGTGGTTTATGTCTGCGACATTTCTAGCACTGTGGTAGATAATTAGGTCATCAGCATAGAGCAGAGATGAGCAGGTAGGTGCAAGGAACGGGATGTCGTTAATGAAAACAGAGATAAGCAAGGGGCCAAGTATAGAGCCCTGGGGCACTCTAACGTGTATAGATGAAAGATCTGATATGGCTGAGTTGAAAACTACAGCCTGTTTTCTGTTGGACAGATAGCTTTTGAACCAGGCCACTGCATCGGTGGAGAAACCTAGGGAGCATAGTTTAGTAAGAAGAAAGGTATGGTTAACCAGGTCAAATGCCTGCGTTAAGTCGATGAAACCCACATGTGTCAGGAGACCCAAGTCCACAGAGGCATAGATGTAATTTGTGAGTTTGAGGAGGGCAGTGGAGATGCTGTGGCCTTTGCGGGAGCCATGCTGGGAGGAAGAAAGAAGATTATACTTCTGAAGATGTTCTATGATTTGGGTAGCCACTAGTTTTTCCAAGATTTTGCTAAGCACATAGAGAATTGCTATGGAACAGTAGTTCTTAATATCTTTGGGATCACCTTTTTTAGGAATTGGGGTGACTTTAGCTATTTTCCAGATATTGGGAACTATACCATGGCATAGAGATAGGTTGAAGATTTTGGTTAGGGGAGAGGCTATGAGAGGGGAAGCAGCTTTCAGGAACCTAGGTTCCAGACCATCAGACCCAGAGCTGGTACTGTCAGGAATGGAGAGTAGCAGTTTTAGCACTTCTCCTCTTGTAATGCTCCGGAACCTAAAGGGAGGATGCGTGGGTAGAGGTTTAGTATCACTAGGGGGTGAAGTGGTGTGTACAGGTGGGAAAGAGGGCAGGTAATTTGTTAGATCTGAGAAATGGCGATTGAAGGAGTTGGCTATAGTCACTGGATTTTTACAGTGTATGCCATTTAACAGCATGTCACTTGTATGGGCCCTGTGATTAGCTCCAAGTAGTGTTTTTATGGTTGACCAGAATTTCTTAAGAGTCCCCTGTGGCTTTTATTAACAGGTTTCTGCAGAAAGAGCTTTTGGCTAAACAAATGTTTCTTTTGCATGTGTTTCTCAGAGATCGGTAGTGGTTATAGTCAGTCTGCAACCCAGTGGTTTTGAAATGCCGACACAATTTGTCCCTGGCCCTTATTTGGGTAAGTAGGTCTTTGGTAAACCACTTTGTCTGAGTTCCACAAATACGACAAGTGACACAGGGAGCATAGGTGTCTTGGAGCAGGCCAAAGTGGGCCAGGAAGTAGTCTAGTGCCGACTGGGCATTAGTTGAGGTCTAGATGGGAGACCAATCAATCAATGAGAGATCATGTGTGAACTGTGTTAAGTTGAAATTGGCCAAATTGTGGAAGGTAATGAGTTTTGGAGGCGGAGATGGTTTACTGGTAAGGCAACAAATGCAGTAGATTGGGGAATGATTGCTAATTGCATCTGTAAGGGTACCTGCACATATTATGCTGTCAGTGCGGTTTGTAAGGTCCCAATCAATTAGAGTACTAGTCCGTGGGGGAGCCATGACCCTAGTTGGGTGTGTGATTACTTGGTGAAGAAGGTTCTACTCCATTACTGAGACATTTCTATGTCTCTATGTAAATTAGCATGTATATTACATTGTAAACCAATTTTAGTTAAGTAACTTGTGTGGTTGATGCCTGAAACTCAAATAAAGAACAAAACCCATAAACTCCAAACGTAGCAGTTGCTAAAGTACACTGATCATTTTTTTTGTTGAATTTTTATTTAAAATTAAAATTGAAACCAGTAGTTTTCCCTTAGGCTATTGCACTATTTTTTGCAGAGGCTGGCAGTTTTTTATAGCAGCTTACCTAGATAGCATTATTTGATGTTTGCCACTAGGCAGTTTCTTTGGATATTGAGAATGCTGAAGAAATAATATTTTTTGGTTTTGAAAAATCTTTTTATTGTGAGTGTGGTACAGCTTACATTGCATCCAGGCTGCTACATGTTTATAGGAGTACATCAAATGAGTGTTATACACTTTTGTGCAATTCAAATAAAAAGCATCCTGACAACAGAGGGGTTATGCGTATTATCAAAAAGGCAGTATTTAGTCCATCAAGCAGGTACATATTATATTCGTTCTACAGAGCAGTTTTACAGTCTCTGCTTACCTCCACTATGGTCTAAATAATGGAGTATATTATAGATAACATTCTTCTATTGTTCTAGAGTATAGACAGATAAGAAAGTAGAATGGGGCTTGTGGTATATGAACCATTTCCTCCTAATCCGGAATTATACCCTGTTCCACTGCTGACAACCATGGGTCACAGGCCTCCCAAAAGCAAGATGTCTTACCCAGAGCACCCAAATGGGCCCGTTCCAGTACAGTACAGGATTTCACGTTCTGCACCCATCTCACAACCATGGGGGCATTGGCAGACATCCACTCCTGTGTGATGGTTCTCCTGGCATTGATTAGAGCAATGGACCACAGCGTGTTAGAGGATTTCTTGTTTGGACGATGTGGGTCTGTCCCTAAGAGCAGTTCAAAAGGAGATTTAGAAGGGGAATATCCTTGAACCCGAAACATTATATGGTAGATTTGGTGCCAGAAGGGGGCCACCTCGGGGCAGGTGAGAGCCAGGTGGAAAAAAATCAGCTTCATCAGCCCGGCACTTGGGGTATAGGGGTGAGCATGTAGTATCAATCCTATGCAGTCACTTAGGATTCATTTAAGCCCTATGCAGGAAGAGGAGCTGGATCTGTCTCAGCTTGTTGCTACGGGAACAATCCATATAGTGTGTGCATGCCATGGACCAAGTCTTTTGGTCTATTGGTAGAGAGAGAGATCCTTGCTCCACTTTTCCATACTAGGATGCTGCAGTTGGGGTCCAGAGTTAGTAAGCAGCCAGTAAAATAATGATAAGGGGCTCCCACTTGGCTGTGGGTGAAACAACTCCTCCTCAAAAGGGGAGGAAGTAGCCCAATTGTTTGCCATATCTAGATTGTCCCCACATCTATGTCTAACTCGTAGATATAAGAAGAAGTCCCCTATAGGTATATTCCATTGTGCACAAATTTGTGTGAAACTTTTAGTCAGTCCTCTCTCATATAGCTGGTTGACTATCACAAGCCCCCTCTTCCTCTAGGCCCATAATCTTTGCACCATCCCAGCAGTGCACCGGTCATCTTGTCGCATGAAACTGAGTATGCTGAGGTTGGGGGAGCTGCCCCCCACAAATTCAATTTGTTTATGGGCCTGAATCCAAGTAGCCAGAGTGACAGCAGTGAAAGGATTAACAACCCGCTCATTCCCTACATCCCTCAGGCTCCCAACCAATAAATCATTCCTATAGTTGCCGATTAACATATCTTCCTCTAGTCCCACCCACGGGAACTCATCCCCTACCTCTCCTGTTGGCATGAATGGCAATTGGGCTGCCCAGTAATAAGATTTAAAATATGGGAGGCCTACATCACCCTCCCCAGACTTCATCTGAAGCAAGGCCCTAGGTATTTTAGCCCAACCCCTCTGCCATATGAACTTGCGAAGAATGGAATCCAAATGCTTAAAGTGAATCTTAGGAACCTGAATGAGGAGAGTTTGATACATATAAAGTAGTCTAGGTAAAGTAGTCTAGGTAATATTGACATTTTAATACCCCCACTCTGCCAAGTAATGTCATAGTTCTGGTTCCATATATCCCTCTGCGACAGCTCCGCTCAGATGACGAGGGGTTGCTGGACATTCCGAGAGTTAGTCTAAAGCCATCTGGGGCCCGTGCTTTTGGGTTTGTTGCTCCTACTCTCTGGAATTCTCTGCCCCATCAGCTATGGGAGTGCAGGATAGTGGGGAGCTTTATGCAGGCACTGAAGACTTTTTTATGGGGTAAAGCCTACCCTGAATTCCTCTGATTTTATCTGTATTTATTGAACTTTTTGAGTTTATTTTTTTTTTTATTTTAGTTGTTTAACCAGGAGTAGCACACTAAGCTGAAAGCTTTTTCACAGGAGGGAACTGGGAGCACAAGGAAGTTAAGTGACTTGCTCAGGGTCACACAGTATGCAAGTGGAAGCTGTGGGATTCAAACCCAGGTCTAGTCTGCTGGATGTCGGCAGATTTGCAGCTCAGAGCCTTAAACCACTGCGCTACACTGCCTCCAACTTGTTTGTGAAGTGCTTTGATATTGGAAAGGTGCTCTATTAAATAAAGTTTGTTATTACTATTTATTATTATTATTATATAGGCAGGACTGTCCACCTCATATACTGCTCTGCAATCTCAGTCAGGAGGGGCTTCAGATTTAGTTTATATAAGTCCTCTACTTTAGCAGAGATCCGAACACCCAGGTATTTTAATGAGTGGACCAATTGAAGCCCCCCCAAATGAGCAATCGACTGCGCTCTGTTCAGATTCCCCACTGGCAGAAGTTAGCTTTCAGACCAGTTGACCTTATGACCTGAAATTGCGCCGAATGAGTGCATTAATTTACGCACAGCTGACAGGTCCTCATCGGAAATTTGCAAATATAGTAGTTGGTCATCCGCATACATAGCAATCTTATGCTCCCGGCTCCTCCCCCAGAGAATCCCCGAATCCCTGCATGTGCTTTCAGCGCTGCCCCCAAGGGCTCAAGCACCAGGACATAGAAACATAGACTTTGATGGCAGATGAGGACTGCTTGGCCCACCTAGTCTGCCCATTTCCCTACTTACAGGATAAGCTGCAGATCCTATTTAACCAACAGCCTATTTCTTCGTACCCCTCACAAAAATTGCCTTATGTCTGTCCCATGCATTCTTGAATTATCCCACAGTTTTAGACCCCACAACCTCCTCAGGGAGGCTGTTCCATGCATCTATCACCCTCTCTGTGAAAAAAAATACTTCCTCACATTGCCCCTGAGCCATCACCCCTCTGTCTTCAACTTGTGTCCCTTTGTTCTTGCACTTCTCTTTTTCTGAAAGATGCAGCCCTCTTGTTGATTCCACTGAGGTACTTAAAAGTTTCTATCATGTCCCCCCTCTCCCTCTTTTCCTCAAGGGTATACATACTAAGCTCCTTTAGTCTCTCATCATATGGTTTCTCTTGCAGACCCTGCAAAATTTTAGTTGCCCTCCTCTGAACTGCCTCCATCCTGTCTATGTCCTTGCGGAGATGGGGTCTCCAGAACACGATGCAGTACTCCAGATGGGGGTCTCACCAACTGTCTGTACAGAGGGATAACAACTTCCTGTTTTCTGCTGGTGATGCCTCTCCCTATACATCCCAGTATCCCCCCGGCCCTCCCTTCTGCCTTTTCACATTGCTTGCTAACCTTAAGGTCATCAGATATGATTAGCCCCAGGTCCTTTTCCATTTTTGTTGTTATTACTACCCCCAATTGTGTAATCTTCCCCTTGGTTTTTGTTTCCCAGGTGCATTATTTTGCACTTCTTTGCATTGAATCCAAGCTGCCATACTTCTGACCATTTCTCCAACCTTGCCAAGTCCCTTCTCATCCTTTCCATGCCTCCTTGGGTATCAACCCTGTTGCAGATCTTTGTGTCATCTGCAAAGAGGCATACTTTTCCTTCCAGTCCCTCTGCAATGTCACTTACAAAGACATTAAAAAGGATTGGACCCAGTACTGAACCCTGTGGTACCCCACAAGTAACTCCTCTTTCTTCAGAGTGGACTCCATTTACAATTACCTTATGTGTCCTGTTGTCCAGCCAATATTTTACCCAGGCTACCACCCTGGGACCCACTCCCAGACTGGTTAATTTGACTGTTAATCTTCTGTGTGGGACAGTGTCAAATGCCTTGCTAAAGTCTAGGTAGGCCATGTCTATAGACCTTCCCTGGTCTGCTACTTTCGTCACCCAGTCAAATAAATAAATTAGATTTGTCTGACATGACCTTCCCACTGTGAACCCATGCTGCCTTGGGTCCTGTGCCCCACTGGCCTCTAGGTACTCAAAAATTATTTTCTTCAGAAGAGATTCCATCACTTTCCCTACCACAGAGGTCAAACTGACAGGTCTGTAGCTTCCTGCCTCTGTCTTGCTCCCACTTTTGTGAAGAGGAATCACATCCACCTTTCTCCAGTCCTCAGGTACCACACCATCCTCCCATGATTTGTTAAAAACGGTAGTCAATGGTGTCACTAGTTCTCTCCTTAATTCTTTTAGAATTCTGGGGTGTATTCCATCAGGATCCATTGCTTTGTCTCCTTCAGTTTTAGGGGTTCTATCAGAACCCTTTCTTCTGTGAATGGACTGGGATAGAACACCCTATCCAGGGTGCTTCTGTTAATTGGATTAGGCACCTCCCCCATCTCTTTTGTGAATACTGAGCAGAAGTATTTGTTCAGTATCCCTGCTTTTTCACTGTCCCTCTCTGCCCACCCACTGTCCATTCTATTCAGCCTCACAATCCCTCCCTTTGTCTTTCTATG
The DNA here is from genome assembly GCA_016271365.2 of Neoceratodus forsteri. Classification (NCBI taxonomy): domain Eukaryota; kingdom Metazoa; phylum Chordata; order Ceratodontiformes; family Ceratodontidae; genus Neoceratodus; species Neoceratodus forsteri. The sequence goes on from CM028132.1 coordinate 786,407,467, forward strand.
CTCCCTGATATACCTATAAAAGGTTTTATCCCCCTTCTTAACCGAGTTGGCTATCTTTTCCTCAGTTTGGGCCTTTGCTATTCTGACCACCCTCCCTGCTTCCTTTTGCCTTAACTGGTACAGTTCTTTGTCCTGCTTCTTCTGTGTTTCCTTATACTTTCTAAATGCTATTTTTTTTCTCCCTTACCTTCACCACCACCTCTTTTGAGAACCATAACGGCTTTTTCATTCTTTTTAATTTGTTAATTTGCTTCACACAAAGGCTTGTTGCCTCTGTGATTGCTGTTTTGATGTTTCTCCATTGTTGCTCCACCCCTCCTTCTAGCCTGTTTACTAGTGCTTTTCTAAGGCACTCTTCCATCTTGCCAAAGTCAGCCCTCCTGAAGTCCAGAACCCTCACTTTTGTATGGCTTGACTCTGTAGCTGAGTTTATCATGAACCACACTGTTTGGTGGTCTCTTGTTCCCATATGGCTACCCATTTCTAGATCTAAGATCCTCTCATTATCCCCATTTGAGAGTACAAGGTCTAAGATTGCTCCTTCACGAGTGGGTTCCAAAACTAGCTGTCTGAGGCATGCCACCTGAAGGGCATTGAGAATGGCCCCGATTTTGGATGTGGCTGCAGCAGAGGTGCTCCAGTTAACATCTGGCATATTAAGGACCCCATCAACAGTATCTCCTCATTTTGTCCATTACCCCGCCCTTCTCTCTGTTAACATCTCTATCTTGGTGTTTACCTCACTTAGTATCCTGCTTTTTTTGGGGGGGCTAGGATTTCCCTTCTCCTCTTCAGTGCCTCCCCCTTGGCTAGTTTAAATGCTTGACAATGAAGCATTTAAACCTATCACCTAGGATCCTGGTTCCCCCACCGGACAGATGCAAACCATCACACCAGTATAAGCCTGCATCCCTCCAGATGGACCCCCAGTCCCCAATGAAGCCAAATCCCTGAGCTCTGCCCCAGGCTTTCAACCACTGATTGAATCCCATGGAGTGGAGCACCCTAGCCTCACCCCTGCCATAGACAGGCAGCACCTCCAAGAAGGTTACTATGCGTGCTACTTGCCTAAAGCCCCTCCCCAACTCCACAAATGCTTCCTGCACTGCTCTGATCCCTTTCTTAGCCAGATCATTTGTCCCTAGGTGGACAATGACATCCAGCTCTCTCCCCTGTGCAGCTGCTTCAATGATCCTGAGGATTCACTCCCTGTACCTCCAAGCCATGGCACCAGGCAGGCACCTTACCTCTCTCTCCCCTTCCTCCCCCAGTTCTGCCTTCCTAACAATGGAGTCCCTGACCAGGAGTTGTTTCTTTTCCCTGTGGTGTCCCATGCCACCCTCCTGTGGGTCCCCTTTGTGGAGGTTCTCACCATCCTCCTTGGTCTTCACTGTGGGTGCCTCCATAAAGGAACTACACTTTGCCAGAATGGCATATGAATTGTGGAGAGGTACAACTGGAGGGATGTGCCTCTGTTCCACTACCTTCACCCTCCCTGAACCCACTGTGGTCCAATCGCTCCTCTTTTTTGGCAACCTCTGAGGCAACAGCAGTGGCCCTGGTGGTCCCTGGGTGAGAGAGGAGAGCCCACAAATCCTGGCCAACTCAGCCTGGAGATGAGCAACCTCCTGCCTCAGCCCAGAGAGGTGTCTGAAGATGTGATAACACCGCATCCTCCAGAACGTCTCCTGGAAGACTGCTGCTCCACAGCCACTGCACTGCACCACTCCCATCATGTCTTATTTCTGGCTCCATAACTGTTGTTTGGAATACTTACTCTTTCCTCTGTTTGTTTATTTTTTTTCATCCCTACTTACTTACTGCCTCTGTGCCGTTTAAGCTCCTGAGCTTCCTGTTCTGAGACAAGAAGTTTATACATTTCTCAGTAGTCTCCTTACTCGCTCAGAGTCAGACCTCCAGCAGCTGGGGGGGATGGAGAGCTACTTTTGTCCTTCTAGGTTGATGAGTCTTTGGCTGTCTCTGTGACCACTCACTTCCTGCTCCAAGCAGGAAGTTCCTGTTGTCAGTCAAATCCTGTGCTTATAAAAGTAGAACTGGTTTTGGGTGGGAGGGAAGGAGGGCAATATAGTCCCAGTAGAGAAGTTTAGTTATACCAGTAGCTCCTTCCTCCTAGTGTTCTCTGCCTGTCCTCTGGCAGAAGCTATCTAGAGCAGTGTTTAAATCTGGCTTTAACCTGGCTTCCTTCTAGCTAAGCCACTCCCCCTACTTTGCAAATCTTTCTACACGTAGTTAATGGCACAGATAACAAATCCCTTCAGCCACCTGAGACAAGCACCTAGATAACTGCACAGATAACAATTCACTTCAACTAACTCTGACAAACACACTAACTTAGTCATTTATTTATTTTTTTACATACAGCAGCAGAGATAGTGGGCACCCCGTCTCGTGCCCCACCCCAACTGGAATGACCCAGACATAACACCCCCGACATTAACTTGTGCTGAGGGTAGAGTGCCTTAACCCATGTTCTGAATACAGGGCCAACCCCTAGTTTACCCAGCGTATGAAATAAGTACCCTCACTCCACATGGTCAAAAGCCTTTTCTGCGTCAAGTGCTTCCACCGCTACTCCATGCAAGTTCTGAGTGCAAGCCCATCTAAGTATAACATTAAGAGTACGCCTTATGCTGTATTTACCCATGCTACCCTTTACAAACCCAGACTGGTCCGGAAGCACTATTGAAGGGAGAATACGCTCCAGTCTAGTTGCCCTGGCCTTCGCTAAAATTTTGTAATCTGCAGTGAGCAGCAAAATTGGTTTGTATGAGGAGCACAAGACTGGGTCCTTCCCTGATTTAGGCAACACTGTTATGGTAGCAGACCATGTGAACAGGGTGCAACTTACCCCTCTGCAACCCCTCCCTTAGAGCGTCAAACATGGGTTCCAGGAGATACCCCTCAAATGTTTTATAAAAGTAAATCGGTAGGCCATCAGGCCATGGAGCCTTCCCACTCTTCAAAATTCTCAAGGCTGACTGTATTTCTTATTTAGTAAGAGGGGAGTCTGAATTCTTAGTGCCCTCCTCTTTGATCCTATTGAGGGGGGCTCCTGCAAAGAACTGATCATACTCCTCACCCTTGTGGTTGCATTCTGAGGTGTAAAGTGTTTTATAATACATACCGAATGCATCCCTTGTGTCATTAACATCCCTTACCATGTTCCCCTGTGCATCCTGAATTTGTGCTATATTCTTGGCAGATTCTCTCCTCTTAAGCTGCCATGCCAGGTATTTGCCACCCTGTCCCCATCAAAATATCGTCCCGCATTTGCCAGCAGAATAGTACGCTCCAATTGAGCACTGGATACGGAGTTAAATCTCCATTATAGTTTCTGCACTACATTGTAAATGGTGGCAGTGGGATTAAGCATATGCGCTCTCCATGTGCAGCAATTTTACTTCTGAGAATTTTTTTTTTATTTTATTGAAAGATATCGGAATTATAATCCTTTGAGTCATAGACTCCTTTGCAAAGGCTCCACATCAGTAAGAAACAATACATTTAAGATCACAAGTTTACATATTGGGTACAGATTATACATTAGGCAAACAGTACAGACTTAAAAAAATACATGACACGGTAGTGGAAGAAAAAAAAAACATAGATAGTAGAATAAATATTTGGTGCTGTATAAAGTATGGTTACAATATCTGGGAACCTTGAAATGAGATCCCGGGTCTACACTTCCGTTCACGAGACAGTATTTGAGTTCTGGAGGGTCTTAAAATGCAAGGCACTGAGTCAGTATGTGATAGAGCGGGATTGAGGATACTAGCTAGGGGATGGCCGTGAGTGTTTGGGGAATGGGGGGTATCCATCTAAGTGGTATTGGTCACAAGTTATTTAATTTTAACTACAGTCACAGGGTGCCGACATTAGGAAAATCTGAAGATCAGCTTTAAATTGGCTGATACCGGAAGTATGGGGGATTGCGGATGGAAGGTTGTTTAGCCATAGAGGGGCACGATAACAGAAAGACCGTTGCCCAAGGGATGTTCTACAATATGGTACTAGTAAGGGGGGATTTGCAGAGTGTCTTGAAGCCCTCCTACTGGAGGCAATTTGAATAAGAGGGTGGAGGCCTGCTGGTGCTTGTTTAGTACCTTTTTAGCTAGAAGGCAGGTGTGATATTTTATCCTGTCTTTGAGATTGAGAAAGCCGGTGAGCTTGTACAGCTCACACATATTGGTTTGTCTGCTGCAATTTGAGACCAGTCAGCAGGCTTTATTGAGGGCAAGGTTTACGCTACACAGGGCAGTCCCATAAATTACTATGCCGTAGTCAATCAAGGGAAATATTGAGGAGGACACTGCTAGATGCATCACCTGCAGGGGAAAGCAGTGCCTATGTCTGAAAAGGATCCCTAACCTAGTATTAACTGAGGAGGATACTTGTTTGATGTGATTGTGGTAAGTAAGAGAGGAGTCTAACCACATGTCCAGGTATTTAAAAATGCTAACCTGTTCCAGGGCGACACCAAGAGAGTTTGTGATGGTAAGATGTGAGATTTGGAGTGGGTTTTGTCAATGTGTGAAGATCATAGGTTTGGTCTTTGTGTAATTGAGTATAAGTCGGTGTTCAGAGAACCAGGTTTTGAGCTCACCAAAGAAGGTCTGTAGGGCAGATCGTAAGGTGCTGAGCTGATGATGCTTCCAGAAGACTACAGCATCATCAGCATACAGTAGAAGTTTCCCACTACAGGATTTGGGGAGAGAGTTTAGAAAGAGGGTGAAAAGTAATGGGCCTAGTATGGACCCTTGAGGGACCCCTGAGTGGACAGTTTTCCTGGAAGATGTGGACCCATTAGTTAATACCTGCTGGGTCCTGTTTTTGAGATAGTCAGAGAGCCAGACGGTGACTACTGGGGTGATATTTAGTGATAGAAGAGTGTGGACGAGGAGCTCATGACTGACTGTATCAAAATCTTTGGTCAAATTGATATAGACAGCCTCCGCTAGTTCACTATTATCTGGGTCTCTAGTGGACGTCCGCTTCATTCGTGCAGCAAAGGCAACGGTCTGCCCTTGTATATAGGCCTTTAATGCTTCCAATTGTGTGGAGTGTGAAGTATTCCCTTTATGATTAAAGTTCAAAAATTTCTGTATAGCTGCCCCCATAAATGAGATATAGTCCTGATTCTGCAAAAGCATTGGATCCAGCTTCCAGACCCCAGCTCTTTCCGGGGTTCCCCACCCACAAATTCTAACAAAGTGGAGAGCATGATCCAAGATTAGAATGGATAAGTATCCCACCTCCCCCACTGAAGTAATTAAGATGTTGGATAGCAACATCCTATTGATCCGGGCATAGGAATTATGGGCATGAGAATAAAAACTATATTCTCGGCCCGAAGGATTTAAATAGCACCAAGTGTCAGCTAGGTCAAAATCATCCTGCAGCTCCTCCAGTGCCTTCGCATTGTGAGATTTTGGGATGGGGAAGGGTTGGATCAGTCCAAGACTGTATCAAGTACAGTCTCCCCCTAGTAACCAAGGGCCTTCCCACCGGGACATGTCTAAAGCAAGCTTCTGAAAGAAACCTGGATTTTTTATATTTGGTGCATATATGGAGCCTACCAGCAAATTTCCCTTACCTGGAACCTCCACCCTCGCCAGAGCATATCAACCAAATGCGTCCACCAATGTATCTGCTATCTGTAGAGTGGAGCCTCTGGGAAGCCAGATGGAAGCGCCCCGTGCCTCAGATAAGAAAGTTGAGGAAACCCATGTACCACACATAAATTCAGCAGTTTTTTGTGACTCTGGAACTGAGAAATGGGTGTCCTGTAGTAGGACTAGTTCCACTCTTTTTCTGCAGATTTCTGCCATAACCCTCTTCCATTTCACAATAGACTTAAGACCATTTATATTTCAAGAAATACAATTTACATCAGTCTACAATCATATAACATTCTGGTCAACAATGAATAAGCCTGCACACTCTTTTTCCCAAAATTTCCATCCACTTCCCCCCCCTCCCATTATCCACCCCTGACATCCCCCTCGTTTTCCCATTTGAATAAGCCAAAATTCAAAAGCCAATATTGGCGCCCCAAACGAAGGCCTTAGATCAGCATGTTAAAGTGTCCGCTTATTATTGAGCCTGTGAAATGGAACCTCCCCCCTCTCTCAAGCAAAAAGGACCGCCCTTTTAGGCCTCGAGTTCCCCCCCTCTTCTTTAAAAAAAGAGCTGCCTCCTCACTTCCCCCAAACTTCACCAACACTCCCCAACTTTAATCCAAATGGGACTAAAGCCCCCCCCCTTGCAGAAAAAAACCTGCCAGCATTCCCAATACAAATATTGGGCAGGGATAACAAACCCTGCCCTGCTTACTAGCCATATAGCTGAATAGAGGGGTGGTGGCATATTCATCATATAAAGGAAAAAGATAACAGAATAGCTGTATAATTAAACAGGAACAAACTTTAAAATAATAGTTAAAAAAAATGGACAAGAAAGAGATTATAACAACTCTGGGCGAGTCCACATTCTAATGTTCTGCCCAGGCAAGCACCTTATTAATTATAACCGTAGTGCCTGTTTCAGCATGTCTGGTTTGTTACTATTAGTACACTGACTCCAAGTGGCTGTGCAGAACTTTTGTGACCCATTTGTAAGGGTCTGTACCTCTGGTTTTATATGGAGCTAATGGATCAATCCCAAAAAATCCCTGCCCTGCTTGTACCCGTGCCCACTGACACGGTCGTTCTCAATGCCTCCAAAGCAGAAGCCAATCACTAAATTGTTCTGAGGATCACAAAATTTCATTACCCTGACCTTGTAGCCACCAAATAGAGCAATGGTATCAAAGTGTAATACCCCCCCGGTACCTGAATCCCTAAATTCGGTCGGGGGGTACCAATAAGAGAACCACACACATCTTACTTGACATCCTGGCAATTAAGTGTGACCAGACCCCTCAGCATGCTCGAGAAAGAAATAAGAGCCTTAGGGAGAGACGTAAGAAAATGGGCCAACCATACATAGCAAAAGCATCAAGCATAGCATAAACATCAGCCGAAGTAAATTCATTCTTGCTCAACTTAAACTCACTCATCGTTGGGCCTTGCTCATTCTCCCTTGTTCTCCTCCTCCTTGAGCCACCTCTCAGCAAGCTTGTGGTAGGTAAAAAATTGAGGGCTCTGGCAGGGTTTATCCACCCTTAAATGGGCCGGGTACGCCAAAGAAAATTTCCAGCCCATCCTGTACAGCTTGCTTTTCACTGGGTTAAACTTTTGCCTCCTCGTCTGAAGATCCCTGCTGTAGTCCTGGTACACATACACAGTTGCATTATCCACCTTGATAGGGCCCACCATCCTAGCCTTCTGCAAGATTAACTCCTTGTCTTGAAATCTTAAATATTTAATGAGGCAGTGACCAGGGCGGTCCCCCAGTTTTGGAGAGGGAGCCACCCAGTGCGCTCGCTCGATTTTGTACCCTGCAGCTTCTTCCGATAGGCCCAACTTCTGGATCAGCCAGGTATGCATCCCCATGTTGGGATTGTGGCCTTCCAGGCCCTCAGGCAACCCAATAATGAGAATATTTGAACACCTAGAATGATTATCCTGATCATCTAGGTGCTCTCATAGATCAGCAATTGTAGACAGCAGCCCATTTATTTCAGCCGAGGTCCCCACAGAGGTATCCTCCATGTCGCTAATCCTACGTTCAAGCTCACATATTTGTGAGGTATGCATGGCAGTAGTATCAGTTAGGGTGGAAACCACGGACTGCAGATGGGTGAATTGAGAGTTAAGGTTGTGAAATTCAGCCTTCATGTCCCTCTGCATTTGTGCCAGTGTGCCAGGAACACCTGCGAGCGTTCAGGTGATATCCATTGCATTGAAGTCAGTGTGCATGCTTACTGAATGAGATAAAGGACACAGTGTCAAAGGAAGACCTTTCACTGGTGGTGAAACACATGGAGCATTATTTACTGGCATATCCTTGGACACAATAGGCAGTAGGCAGTGATCCAGGAATGAAAATATATGAGGACCGGAGTATAGGTGGCAGGCAGTGATGCAGTCTTTCAGTGTACTCCTCTGTCTAACATGCCTTCAAGTCTTCAAGACTTTGCCTTAACCAGTGAAGCTATGAAATTAGCTGATCCCATTGCAGGCTGAATTAAGGAAGGGGAGAACAGTAAAAGCTTCTGAAGGGTTATGATAAGGCATGAAATGCTTTAATAGGTATGTTAAGCCCTTTCAGAAATTTCAGGAGCCTTCTGATATTTTTGCCAGTTTAAAATTCCATACAATAAAGGATCATATTTGTAATTTTAAACCATAAACCATAGACACTAAGAGCAATTATGCTAAAAACAACCCAAAGCAGTATTACATGAGGAATAACGAGAGCTTGTGGGTTAGTCTGCATTAACAATTCCCTACTGAGGTACTTTGAGCCTTTATCCAAATGAAGGGGGGGAGTGTTAACTATTAGGCTACAGCCTTCAACCAAATGAAAGGTGGAGTAGTAACTTAAATTATAGTAAGCCACAGACTCTTGAGTTTATTATTCCATTTCTAAAACTGTTTTAGTTTTGCAGAAGTAACCAGCCTCTCTCCTTAGTCAGTTTAAGGCAGGTGACCAGAGAGCACTCAAGGGGATAAGCCAAACCCTGAGAGCTGTTCTCTGGGTGGAAATTGCTCACAAAAATGATTTCTGGATTTCCATGCTATGAGTGGCCTGACTTAGGTAAAAGAGGGAAACTAGAGTATGACAATTTGTGTTGCCCTTCCCCCAAGATGCTATAAAATTCAGAGGCACCAGGGCACTGGCCTGGCCAGCCAGGATTAGACTCTGGGAGACAGACTCAGTCCAGCCCCTATGGAAACTATTGGGCCTTGGGTGTCTGTGGTCTTAGCAATGGCAGCAGGGTCCCTGGGATCGGGTGGCACTGGTCCTCTTGTGCGTGGTCTCTAGAGAAGAACCTTGGGATCAGCTGGAAGGAAAGGAGGCCCAAGGGACTTGCCTCGAGAGGATCACAGACAATCCTGAAAGGCACATCAGGGAGAGTTTGGCCCACCCTTCAAGGGAGGATGCAGGGACCCTGTGGGTTTACTCCCAGCAGCAGTAGTGAGAGAGAGAGAAATTGGAGAAGTCAGTGTTTGGAGCAAACTGTAAGTCTACCTTGACAAATAGAATGTCCATTGTGTAAAGTCTTAGGCAGTTTGTGTTGAAATCCCTGGCTGGTAGCCAAATGAATGGGTGACAGGTTGGAGGGAGCCCAGTAGGGTTGGGGTCTGTAGGTTTCCATGTGAGCAGCCAGACATGTGAGTCTGCTTTTTGGATCATTAGGGCCATCTGTGTAGTGTTGAAAGATGGCATGTGTGGCCAGACCAGCCATGCTTTATGCACTTAGTAGTGATATCTTATGCTGCTACACTTTCCATAATTGTAACTGTAATGGCCATAATGAGACATGTACCAACATACTGTAGCTTTCTCCTCAGGTAAGGACTTGCACCCATTGTCTTGGGAGCACCAGAGCTCCAGGGACCCAGCAAAGGGAGGTTATGGACTTGTAGGGTTGAGAAAGACCTGGTATTCAATTGCAACATGTACCTGTGACTCATTAGCTCAGGGGGTAAACCTGGAAACCAAATAGTTTTGCAGTGCGAAAATAGGCCCTACAAGCAGCTGGGTAGCATCTGACAATGTCTAGTAGCAGCAGTAGCATTGGAGGCACACGTGTGGTGGGGGCAGGTGTGTAATTGCCCGTGGAATAAAGTGAAGTAGCATATGTAGGGCATGGCACAGGAAATACATTGTAACACAGTGTGTGCAAGTACCACTGTGAAGCAGAAGAAGTTATATGGCCATGGTAATGCTTGGAAAGCTGTGTACCAACTAGGAAGCTATTAAATAAATACCACAATGCTTGATCCCAGCTCCAATATGGACAATCTAGATTGTGTGTGGTTTCATATTTTTGTGCCCCAGAGTATGCTTTTATGGAACCCCTGATTCCCACCACCCCTGAACTTTGATGGCACGGTGGCTGGTGTCGGTGCACTGCTGGTATTTTATGGCATATGTCGGGCACTTTTCTGGATAAGATACTATCATATACCTCTAGACACAAAAGGGTGATCCGTCCCTTGCACGGAAAAAGTTGACAATAGTTTGCTTTCTATGCCAGGAAGGGAATATAGTTTGTTATCCCTAGGTTTCAACCAGTCAGGAAGCAAGATTTGTTGGCACCATTTTGAAATACATTTAGTGTCATGCTGCTAAATAGGTATCACGTATCTATTTTGTTGGAGTACTTTGAACATGACCTGTCTCATTGGGTCTTCCCCCACCAACCTTATTTCTTTATGAAGACCTTCTGGGAGAGCTGTATATCAAGACCACAAACTATTCTTTTTGTTTTTCTGATCATCTCCAACCTTTAGAAAAGGTTCTGATAAGGCTTTCTTTCAGCAAATGGCAACAGTTATGGAAGGCCTGGAATTTGTCCAAACAGGGGCCTAGTTGCAATAATGCAATGGGTAGCAGTAGAAAACTGGGTCAGTCACTGTGTTACACCATCCCCCATTGCCACTGTACAGGAAGGATTGACTTATACACAGAGGTGGCCCTGTCCCTGTGAATAAGTTGTTCTAATGATCAGATTTTAGTTAGTGCATCCTGCATTTGCACCTGCTTATGTGCAGGTGTTTTCCTTATACAGAGTCTCAACATGGTAATGTGCCTGTTGCTATGCTCTGCTATGAGTCTGTGCACAAAGGACTAGAAGAATGACTAGAATGGCAAGGTCCCTCGGCATAACCTGGTTCTGAGTAAGTTGAGCATTTTATTTTTATTTTATTTTTATTTATTGAAATGTTTCACCAGAAAGGCATGCTGAGCAACAGATTGCTCGTTTCCCAGTGTGTCCAGGGTGGGGGGTAGGGGACATGAGGATAGTGTATACAGAGATTTGGTACACAATATAGATATACAATTTGATTACATTCAATAAAGTGAGCAGACTATACAGAAGTACTGAAAAGGAGGAATGCTAACAGGTGTGAACTAGATAGATACAATAACACAAATATCTTTGGCAAACACTTCGTGGGACATAGCTCTGTAGTTAGAAAATGGCTGGATAGGATACAAAGAGGTTGAACTAGGGCAAGATTGTGAGTAGAGGCACAGATAGAACACAATTTGCAAAGTGTAACAAAAGTGCAAGGTTGACTATAAGTGCATTAGAGATTAGGGGTTAGCCAATATCTACAGCTAGGAAGGGGAGAAGGTAGGTGGGTGGGAACATAAAGGTAGAGAGCGGGGGGGGGGTGAAAAGAGGAGAGGATTTGGAGGAGGGGGAAGGCAAGGGTTGGAGGAGAAGGGTCTGCCAGGGTCTGACCCCTCCAGAATGCTGGGGACCCTGCCTGACCGGGCAGAGGTCTAGCATGAACAGGAGGGAAGCAGGTTGTAGGCAGTGGGAGTTAGAGCACATCAGGAAGGAAAAGAGGGGAATAGAAGGGTCTGCCAGGGCTTGGCACCTCCAGTATGCTGTGAACACTGCCTACACAAGGCAGAGATAGAGCACAACAGGAGGGAATTATGTAGTGATGGGGAATAGGCTTCAGAAAGACCATGAGAGAGTGAGGTGGGAGAGAAAGGGTCCGAGACCCAGCCCTTTCAGGAAACAATGGGGTGGGATTAGGAGGCCAGGAAGGTGTTTGCCTAGGTTCTGAACCCCTCCTGTATGCAGAGAACCCTGCCAGGGGCCTCGGCCAAGCAATGGCGAGTGGGTGGTGAAGATAAGGTGGTGTACAGAAGAAGCAGCGGGGGGATGGTGGAAAGGAAAGGGTGCTGGGGGAAGGATGTAGGCAGAGGGTTTTGCAGGACAGAGTTGGATGTGAAGCTGAAGTAGGCTCATAGGGGAACAAGTTAAAGAGGATTGTAGCAGGAGTAGCTAACAGAGAGAAAGTTGTATAAGGCAGAGGCAAGGGAGTGGGAGGAGGAGGAGGAGTGTTGTATTTGTGGTGCGAGGGTGTTCCAGATTTTGGGGAAGTGATGGGAGAAGCCTGATTGGCCTATGAGGATGGTACGATGGGGGACTAGCATGGTGTGTGTGTGTCAGAGGATCTGAGAGAGTGGGAGGAAGGCAGGGGAGAGGGAGGATGGGAGAATGAGAGGTAGGAAGGAAGCTATACTATGGTGCTATACTGTGATAGGCAGAAAGTGCAAGAAGCACCATCGTTAATGTGCTTCACCTGTGGTCTGCAGACATTTTCTGTAGCATTTTATAAGAACAGAAGTTGCCAAAATCTATTTGTTTCTTGCTCCAGAAAGAGCGATTTTTCGATGTACATTGCAGGGACAAAACAGGGTCTCTGATATATCTATCTGTGTTATGTTTTATATGACAGTCTGGTTTTCATCCCATCCTGGGCGAACTTATAGATAGATAGATAGATAGATAGATAGACAGACAGACAGACAGACATATATGCAAATGTATGAGTCATTTAAAAAGTGTGAGTGTGGTGTGTGTGAGTGTGTGTGCGTGAGTTTCATCTGTTTAACCTTTTCACTGGTGTCCAGTGGTCCCTCCCACACTACTGCTCTGATCGCTGATCTGAATTCCACACCCATTCTTGTGAGTTGTAGTCCTACCTACTCACCAACCTTCCCACCTGCTCTCCACCTACGCTCCCTGGTGTCCCTAACTCACCCAGTTCCCTTATCGTACACTGTGTGAGAACCGCCAACACATATATGATTTTTGCACACATCTTGGACTTGGTAACCTCCCCCAATTGGATCTGTAACATCAAGGCTGGACAATCTGGCAGTGCGTGGTGCAAGACTCAATGATATTGTTGGTTCGGCCACTCTGGCTGGACAGACTGGTCCATGTTTTATAGATCTTTGTTCAGTCAGGTATCCACTCCATCCTGAGCAAACTTAAAACCTTTTTTCCTGGTTGGGTCAGCTTGACATCGACCCCTGCAATGACACCTTCAGTTGTTGCTCAGTCCCCATTTCAGAAACACAGAACTTGCCAACAGATAAAGACCACTAGGCCCATCAAGTCTGCCCATTTCCCTACCTGTATCAGCAGCTGCTGACCCTACTTGGTCCTTGGCTTTGCCTCTTTTCTGCTCTCTAGGTTACCCTTATGCCTATCCCATGCATTCTTGAATTCCCCCACCATGTTTGCTCCTACTATCTCCCCGGGTATGCGATTCCATGCATCCACCACCCTTTCTATGAAGAAAAACTTTCTCACATTGCCCGTTAGACAGCCCCCCCTCTAACCTCATATCATGCCCCCTCATTCTTGAACATCTCCTAAACTGAAAGATGTCATCCACCTGCACCTTGATAATGCTCTTAAGATACTTGAAGGTTTCTATCATATCTCCCCATTCTCTTCTCTCTTCCAACTTATACACATTGAGGTCCTTTAATCTCTCCTCATACATCTTCTGGTACAAGCGCTGCACCATTTTAGTTGCTCTTCACTGAACTTCCTCCACTCTGTCTATGTTCCTATGGAGATGCAGCAGCCAGAACTGTACACAGTACTCCAGATGAGGCCTCTCCAGTGTTTTGTACAGTGGCATTACCACCTCCCTTCTTCTGTTAGTGATACCCCTTCCTGTGCACCCCAGCATGCCACTGGCCCTCCCCACCACCTTAGCACACTGCCTGGCCATCTTTAGGTCATCTGAAATTCTCAAATCTCATCCATCCTTGATGACCATCAAGAGCTCACCTCCCCTACCCTGCAACCCTCCTTTGGGTTTCTGCATCCCAGGTTAATGACTTTTCTCTTCTTCACACTGAATCTTAGCGGCCACACTTTGGGCCATTTTTCCAGTTTTCCTAGGTCCCTTCTCATTCTCTCCACCCCGCTGGAGTGTCTACCCTGTTGCCGATCTTGGTGTCATCTGCAAAGAGGCAAACCTTCCCTTCCAGTCCTTTAGCAATGTCACTAATGAAGACATTGAAAAGGACTGGCCTCAAGACTAAACCTTGTACCCCACTGGTCATCCTCCTTTTCTTGGATTGAACCCCATTAACCACCACCCTCAGCTTTCTGTCCCTCAACCAATTTCTAACCCAGTTTACAACCTTTTGACTCACACCCAGGCTGCCCATCCTGTTTACCAGTCTTTTATGTGGAACGGTGTTGAAGACCTTGCTGAAATCAAGGTAGGTGATGTCCAATGCCCCCCCAATCCACTTCCTTTGTCACCCAGTCAAAGAAATTTATCAGATTTGTTTGACATGACCTTCCTGCATTGACTCCAAGCTGCATCAGATCCTGTGCCTCTCTGGATTTGAAGTGTTCCACTATCCTTTCCTTTACCATCATTTCCATAATCTTCTCCACTGCGGAGGTGAGGCTGACTGATCTGTAGTTTCCAGCCTCCTCTCTGCTCCCACATTTCAATCAATCAATCAATCAAAATCTTTATTTAACCAGGCAGGCACCATTAAGCAGAACTCATTTTCGAGGTGAACCTGGAACATTTGTGAAGAGGGACCACATGTGCCCTTCTCCAGTCCTCCGTAACCACTCCTCTATCAAGCGACTTGCTAAACAGGTCTGCCAGTGGTGCTGCCAGCAATCCCTGTAGTTCCTTCAATATCCTGTAATGTATGCTTTCTGGTCCCATTGCTTTGTCCACCCTCAGTTTTGTGAGTTCTTCTAGGACTCTCCCTTTTGTAAATGGACTGGTGTTCACCTCCCTCCCCCCTTCGTTTCTGATGCCTAGCTGTGGTCCCTCTCCTTCTCCTTCTTCTGTGAACACTGAACAAAAGTATTTGTTAAGTATTGATGCTTTTTCTAGGTTCCTTTCCACACATTCCCCAGCTTCTCCTTTGAGCCCTACAATCCCACCCTGGTCTTTCTTCTGTTATTTATGAACCTATAGAATGTCTTATCCCGTTTCTTTACCATCTGAGCTATTCTCGCCTCTGTTTGTACCTTTGCCCTCCTAACCACTTCCTTGCTTCCTTCTATTAAATTAAATACACATCCCTGTTCTCTTCCTTCTGTGTCCCCTTGTATTTTTTGAAAGCCAACTTTTTGACCCTTACTTTCAGTGCCACATACTTTGAGTACCATAGTGTTTCTTTTTTCCTTCTCTTGCCCTTGTTTCTCAGTTCAGTGCATTGGTTTGAAACCTCTACTATATAGTACTATCATACTTTTTATTTTTACCCAACCTATTCAGGGAGACAGAATGTGTTCTGTGACACTGTCATGGGAATAGAAGTTCAGAAATAAGTATATGTGTGTGTGTGTGTGTGTTTTTTCAAAAAGTTTGCTGTTGCTTGAGCAGAATGTATTAGTAGAGCTGTCAAAGTCAGAACATCAAAACAGAGTGCAATAGATACAGGGGACTGAAGAGTGAGATTATTGTCCCATTGAAATACTTTGTAAATTCCTTGAGTTTAAGAGATTAAAAATTAGAGATGGGACAACCTTTGAAATACAAAGTGGGCTTTTTCCCCATGTAGAACCAACCTGATTGTTTGTTTGTTTATTTACTTAAGAAGCTTACAACTGGAGCAAAAGTTCCATTTACAGGTGTGACCCACAAATTATTTTCAGGAGAGGGTGCATCTCAGTTGTGTGGGGGAATTACATTCATTCTAGAACATTTCATGGATTATATTAAGGATAAAACACAGCACTCCATCCCTGCCATATTCAGACGACAGGAGGAGCAGGACCAGCTAGGCAGTGAGGGACAGAGCAGCAGGTCTGCAGCTTGAGGAATAAAACTGGAGATTTAAGAAAGAAAAACAATATTCCAGCTTGTGACATAAGTGTACCAGTCTCCTCATTTCAGTCCCCACACCATTTTAACCCTGACATGGTTCTGTTTCTGAGAAAAATATTGTTCTGGGCACTTTGTTGGCTGCTGCCACTATCCTGCATGGAGCTCTCCCTCCACCCCCTCAAAAGAAAAACTCCAAACAAAAGTAAAATCAAGGCACTAATGGTACTGAAAGGTGTCAAGCTACCTTAAGCAGAAGTAGGATCCCAGTGAAAATGAGAAATAGCATCTGGTTCACTGTTACACATGGAAATCCACATACCATCCTGATGCTATTGTTCTGCAGTAGCTATGTCACCACTGTGCTATGTAAAAAATAAGACACAACAGAGGTGGATTATGGTGATCTAACTGCAGGCCAGCTGCCAGGGGCATAGTAAGGCACAACACTGCAGGTGCAGTGTATTCAGCCTCTGGAAGTGTGATGAGATTACCATAATGCATTCCCTGGAGTGTGTTATTCTGCTTATAAAATGGGTTTCTTTTATTTTAATGTGTTTAGGAATTAAACTATACATGTTTAAATATGTATACAAATAAATGTTTTTACATTCTGAGGGAAAATTAGTTCTTCCACCAGGTGGAGTGTGTTGCCTTTTTTGACTTGAGTTAGGACTTTTAGCCTTGTGTCCTTTCTCTCCCAGTCAACCAGACCCCTGCCCTGGGCCACCTTACCAGCACATGTATTAGCCACCCTTCGGAGTCATTCACACTCAGGGCTGCTGGACGACCCTTTAGTGTCACAGATCACCTTTGGAAGTGGTATACTGCACGTCATGGTGGGTGAAGTGGCCTCAATTCATTACTCGAAGTGATTCGCGGAGCCAAGGTGGATTCACAGAGTACTCCACAATGTGAAGTGAAGTAATTTGCATTATAATGGGTAACGCAAAGTCCGTTGAAAACAATGACTTCATGTTACTCCACCTTCCCAGACCACTACTCCGCCAATCTTAAAGGCGAAGTGCATCACTTTGCTTTTATGCTCCGAAGGTGAATTTTGCAGTGATTCATGGGATTTCAGGTCACATGGGATCTATATTGATCTGTATAGCCCCAGTTTGGGGTAGTGTGTAGGAAGCTGTAGGAGACAGTGTGCTCTGAGAGCTGTGTGTTATTCAAACCTTCTAAAAGCAGTTAAAAAAGCCTTTTTGAGTAATTTTTTTCCCTCAAATTTTAGTTCATCAATTGTAGGAAACACTCCTGTGCTCATATCATCGAGTGTTTATGTTTGTGTGTGGATTTTTAATGTTAATGTACAACATTGAGTCTATGTTGTAAGAGACAGTGAAAGTATACTTTGGAGGAAGGGCATATTTGTGGTATAGGTAGATTTAAGATGGAGAAATAGGGAGTTCTTTGCTTTTTGGTTATATTTTTAGTACATTGTGGTGTTGGTTGACTTACTATAAAGTGCAATACTCACCAGGGTGGTGGAGCAGTGGTTTATTTGATTGTTTCTAACAGTTACCAGTGGTTGTGGCCTACCCACCCACCCTTCCCTCACCCCACCCACCCAGGTGTGGCATTTCCTTTATAGCCAAGGTTCTGACATCATTTCCTCAACAGGTCTTGGAGCAGAACTGTCATATTCTTAATTACCTAGCACAGTGCATAAAGGGTAAGTACACACACAAAAAAAAAATATATTACTCATTGTATATTATAAGGAAGAGGGACATGTGGGGAGTGGTGCAATGCACTGGCTGTGGGGCAGCAATTTTCCTGGAGACATTCTGGAACCTGCGTTGCTGCCCTATTTGTAGGCAACTGTCAGCTCTGAGGGAGGAGGTTGCCCACCTCCAGGCTGAACTGGCAAGGACTAAGGAGGCCTCCCCCCACCCAAAGAGCACCAGTTCCACAACCACTGCCTCAGAGGTTGCCATGTGTGAAGAGCAGATGGACCACAGTAGGTTCGGGGAGGGTGAGGGTGGTGGAACAGAGGCATAGCCCCCGAGTTGCACCTCTACACAAATCATATGTCAGTCTGGCAATTCAAGGTTCCTCTATGATGACACCCTCATTGGAGACCAAGAAGAATGCTTTGGACATCCACAAGGGAGACCCACAAAAGAGTGGCAAGGGGCACCACAGGGGAAAGAAACAACTTCTCTGATAGGGGACTCAATTGTTAGGGGTGTAGACCTGGGGAAGGGAGAGGAGAAGGAAGTAAGGTGCCTGCCTGGTGCCATGGCTTGGAGGGACAGGAAGCAAATCCTCAGGATTGCAGAAGCAGCATCACAGGAGAGGAAACTAGATATCATTGTCCACCTCAGGACAAATGACCTAGCTAGGCATGAGATCAGTGCAGTGCAGGATGAATTTGTGGAGTTGGGGAGGGGCCTCAGGCAGGTAGCAAGCACAGTAACCTTCTCAGAGGTGCTGCCAGTCTATGGCAGGGGTGAGGCTAGGGTACTGCACATCATGCAGTTTAATGAATGGTTGCAAAACTGGTGCAGAGCACAGGGCTTTGGCTTCATTAGGGACTGGGGATTCACCAGGAGAGATGAAGGTCTATACTGGCATGATGGTCTGCATCTGTCCAGGAAGTGAAACACGCTCCTAGGTGACAGGTTTAAAGGCTTCCTTGGCAAGCTTTTAAACTAGCCAAGGGGGGAGGTGCTGATAGGAAACAGGAAAGTTCAAGCCTCCCCCCACAAAACATGGCAGGTAGTAGGGTAAACACTGAGGTACAGAGCTTAACAGAGGGCAGGACAGGGGTAAATGGAAAAAGGGACAAGGGCAATAAGAGCAGGGATGGGGTAAAAAAGAATAAAGCCAAAATTAAATGGAGGGCAATGAGTACCAATGCTCGAAGTCTTGGAAACAAGCTTCCAAAGCTAGTAGCCCTGATGGAAGAGGAACACTTGGATATTGTGGCAGTCACAGAAACATGGTACATGGAGAATCATGACTGGGATGTCAACATACCAGGGTACACAATCTACAGAAGGGACAGGGAGGGTAAAAGAGGAGGTGGAGTAGCTCTCTATATAAGGGAAGGGATCAAAGCTACAGAACTAAAAAGTAAGAGGGAGGACAAGAGGAACTCTGGGTCACCTTGGAGACAGGGAATGGCATCACAATCCGCACAGGGGTTGTATACAGACCCCCATCTCAAGGGGAGGAAATGGACAAGAAAATGATAGAGGGCATTCTCAAAATGGCTGAAAAAGGGGAGATACTGTTGATGGGGGACCTGAATATGCCAGATGTTAACTGGGTGACATGTACTGCAGCCACATCCAAGAGCAGGGTCATTCTTGATGCCCTACAGGGAGCATGCCTTAGACAGCTAGTGGTGGAACCCACTCAGGAGGGAGAAATATTAGACCTGGTACTCTCAAATGGAGAGAGGATCACAAACTTAGAAGTCAGTAGACATCTGGGAACAAGTGACCACTGCACAATGTGCTTCACAATAAACACAACCATGGAGATAAGCCATACAAATACAAGGATACTGGACTTTAGAAGGGCTGACTTTGACATAATGGGTGAATACCTGAGGAATGCACTAGCAAATGGCCAGAAAGGAGGGGTGGAAGAACAATGGAGAAAAATCAAAACTGCCATCATGGAGGCAACAAGCCTTTGTGTGAAACAAATAAAGAAAACAAAGCGGAATAAAAAACCACTATGGTTCTCAAAAGAGGTGTCAGGGAAGGTTAAGGAGGAAAAGGCTGCATTCAAAAAGTATAAGGAATCACAGACGGAGCACGACAGGGAACTGTATCAATTAAAGCAGAAAGAAGTGGGGAAGGCAGTCAGAAAAGCAAAGACCCAAACCGAGGAAAAGCTAGCCAACTCAGTTAAGAAGGGGGATAAAACATTTTATAGGTATATTAGGGAGCATAGAAAGGTTAAGGGAGGATAGTGAAGATTAATAAAGGAGAGGGTGGTGGGCAGAGGGAGACAGTGAAAAGGCAGAGATACGAATGAATACTTTTGCTCGGTATTCACAAAAGAAGAGAGAGGAGTTACCTAAACCAAACAGTAGAAGCACTCTGGATAGTGGGGTTGACACCAGTCCATTTACAGAAGAAAGAGTACTGAAAGAACTCCTAAAACTCAAGGTGGACAAAGCAATGGGGCCTGACGGGATTCACCATAGAATCCTAAAAGAGCTAAGGGAGGACCTAGTGACACCACTTACCACACTTTTTAACAAATCATGGGAAGATGGGGTGGTACCTGCGGACTGGAGGAGGACAGATGTGATTCCCCTTCACAAAAGTGGGAGCAAGGCAGAAGCAAGAAACTACAGACCTGTTAGTTTGACCTCAGTGGTGGGGAAAATGATGGAATCACTTCTGAAAGAAAGAATTGTTGAGTACCTAGAGGCCAGCGGGGCACAGGACCAAACGCAGCATGGATTCACAGCAGGAAGGTCATGTCAGATGAATCTAATTGATTTCTTTGACTGGGTGACCAAAGTAATAGACCAGGGAAGGGCTGTGGATATGGCCTACCTAGACTTTAGCAATGCATTTGATACAGTCCCACACAAAAGATTAATAATCAAGTTAGGCAGCTTGGGAGTGGGTCCCAGGGTGGTAGCCTGGGTAGCAAACTGGCTGCACAACAGGACACAGAAGGTAATAGTGAATGGAACACATTCTGAAGAAAGGGGAGTTACTAGTGGAGTACCTCAGGGCTCAGTACTGGGTCCAGTCCTCTTAAAGTCTTTATAGGTGACATTGCAGAGGGTCTGGAAGGAAAGGTATGCTTATTTGTGGATGACACAAAGATCTGTAACAGAGTTGATACACAAGAGGGGGTAGAAAGGATGAGAAGGGACTTGGCAAGGTTGGAGGAATGGTCAGACATATGGCAACTTAGATTCAATGCAAAGAAGTGCAAAGTAATGCACCTGGGAAATAAAAATCCAGGAGAAGAGTACACAACAGCAGAGGAGGTACTAATGACAACAATAATGGAAAGGGATCTGGGTGCAGTCATATCAGATGACCTAAAGGTGGGTAAGCAATGTGAGAAGTCAGTAAGGAGAGCCAGGGGAATACTGGGATGCATAGCGAGGAGCATCACAAGTAGAAAAAGGGAAGTGGTTATCCCTCTGTACAGACAGTTCGTGAGACCCCATCTGGAGTGCTGCGTGCAGTTTTGGAGACCTCATCTATGCAAGGACATAGACAGGATGGAAGCAGTCCAGAGGAGGGCAACTAAAATGGTGCAGGGTCTACAACAGAAACCATATGAAGACAGACTGAGAGAGCTTAATATATATACCCTTGATGAAAGGAGGGACGTGGGGACATGATAGAAACTTTTAAGTACCTCAAGGGAATCAACAAAGTCCAGGAGGGTAGCATCTTTCAGAAAAAGAGATGAGTAAGAACAAGGGGGCACAATTTAAAGTTAGAGGGGGACGGCTCAGGAGTAATGTGAGGAAATTCTTTTTCACGGAGAGAGTAGTGGACGCATGGAACCACCTTCCTGGAGAGGTTGTGGGGTCTAAAACAGTGGGGGAATTCAAACATGCATGGGACAGACATAAGGCAATTATAGTGGGGGGTTGCAAGAAGTAGGCTCTTGGTTAACTAGAATCTGCAGCTTATTCAATAGGTAGGGAAATGGGCAGACTGGGTGGGCCAAGTGGTCCTTATCTGCCGTCAAAGTCTATGTTTCTATGTTATATAATTGACTTTGTTAATGTACACACAGTAATATTGTTAGTAACTGTTGAACTTTTTTTGCTGATTTTGTGTTTTGTGGATCTGGTGCAGCAGTTCATAATTTCAGGTTGTTTAAAATATGTGGTATAGTACTGAAGTTTTCAATTTGCTACACATTACTTGTAGACAAATTGTGTGTGTGTGTGTGTGAGTGCATGTGTGCGGTGCGTGACATCAAATAATATACATTTTATTGTGCCACAGTGCAGTTGCAGGTGCAGCAGTATGAACCTGCTATCCACTGCAGCTGCATGATTTTGTACTGCCATTGTGGTATCTTTTCTTTGTTTTGCTGCTTGTATTGCCATAAAAATCTGCAGTCAGTGTTCCCTCCCACCACCACTGGCAAAAGGAATTGTTTTCCAGATTGGATTGTTTGTGACTTCAGCACCACTGGTTAGTTAAGGTGTTGTTTTTACTTGTGAATTTGCGTCTGTATCTGTTGCTGAAGCTACAGTTGTTTTTTTGGCTTCACATCCACCATCCCCCCACCCAGAGTGAATGTTCCAAAATCTAAATTTGTTTAGAATATTGTTGTTGATCCCCCAAAATTCCCGCAAAGGGACGTGCAAGCAAAGCTGGTTCTCGCAATGGCACTGCTGCCAGTGGTAAGATCATCTGTGTGCATGGTAGTACGCAGACGCAGAAGTGCATTGCTGATGTGAGGCAAGGTATTTCTTCTGCATTGTTTTTTTACAGCCCAATCAGTAGCTTCACTCTTAGTTGGAGGAGATGATGCTGTCCCAGACGGTGGTGTTAGTGTAGTCGCTGGTGGTGGTATGAATATTGCTTCCTCAAGTTCCACTTCTGACCAGTGTACCATGTCCAAAAATATAGTGGAGTGTGAAGCAATGTGAGTGAGTGGCAGTGTAGATGATGTCATACTTCCCAGTAACATTCCAGTAACTGAACATGAGGATTCTGATAATCATGTCAACGATAGCATACAATGTTACATTTCTTCCACCGCTGTTCAGGTCAAGCATTTTCTATGCAGTGATTCACAGTGTGGTGAAAAAATTTCAGGTGATAGTGGTGTTGATGCTGATGATGAATCCGATGATGATGATGTTGCTGTGGTTGCAACATGCAGTTCACGTGCCAGCATCCAAGCAGAAGATGTGGGTGATGTTGATGAATATGATGGTGATGATGATATAATTGTCCCCAGTTGGGAACTGGAAAAAAAGAAATTCAAGGTGGCTATGTCTGGGTCTGTTTGCATTAATATCCCCCACCCCTTAAAAACTTGTGATTTAGCAGTTTCAGTTGATGGTGATGATGATGATGATCCAGTAATAGTGATAGGTAGTTGTGGTGGTCAGTTGCAGTCCTAGTGTGTTCTGCCTGAAAAATCACATAGCATACCCCCCCACTTCATGGCTTAAAAGAACAGAGTCTGGCCCAGTGCCGCTAAGGGTTGAGGCGCTGGATGCCACACCTCCCATTACACCAGTGGCCCGGGATCGGGAATGAGCCCAGGTTGTCAGGGGTCAGCAGGGGAGGACTAGGATTGAGTGTCAGGAGACAGCTCTCCTAGTCCTGGGGAGGGCTGGGGAATCCACACCACACTGCGGCGACCCCTAGGGACGCCCAGGGGTACCGCTTGCACTGGTGTGACTGGGAGGGAAGCGCAGCAGACGTCCGCACGCATGTGTGCAGACGTCATCGTACATTTGCGCTCCCAATGGGAGAAAAAGTGGAAATGGCTGAGCGCGACCGTGCAGCCTGATGGCCACACCCTGCATCGCCAGGAGAACTCATGTGGAATCACACTGGGGGGGGGTCTGGCTGTATAGGGTATGGGGAGACCCTCCAGCAGATCGGCGATGGCGGTGCCACATCCCCCATCATGTGAGTGAGCCTGGTGCTCTCCCGGCGGGCAGGGCCGGTGGCTGGATGCCCCCGCTGGTAGTCGCCACAGCAGGTGGATAAATAAGAATAATAAAAAAAAAAAAAAGAACAGAATCCAATAAGCAGCATCAAGGACATGTTAAAAGTAGAGCATCACAATCCCTTGTTTGGGATTTTTTTGTGCAAGATGCAAATTATGAGTCAGTTGCAATCTGCCAGGTTTGCCATGTGCGTGTGAGTCGAGGTAAAAAGGGGAGACATCTGGGCACAGGAGGACAGCATATGTATCTCAAGAATAGGCACATAGCACTGTGGACCCAGCACAAGATCGTAGCTAATACCACAGTGGGGCGTTCACCCTCATCATCAACCGTAACAAGCATGTTATCCCCTTCCATGAATGTTAAATCCAGTAGGAAATTAAATGTGGGCAGTAGTGAGGACATAAGAGCAGAGAATTACTACAGGCATTATGAGGTGGAGGAGCATAATGATTTTGAAATGTTGTCCAGTGGTAGTGAGAGTAGCAGTTTTGGTGGTGGTGGTGGTGAATGCAATATGTCTAGTGCAAGTGATACATCAACCCTGGTAGTTAAATGTGGTAAAATAACTGCATTTGTGGGTCTGTCATTGTCACTTGTGCAAGTCTTCATCAAACATCCACACACCACCTCCTGCCATTCGCAGAGCAGAATCATTTGTCATCACACCCTGTGTAAAATGTTTGTCAGCCCATGTTACAAATGTTTTTGCACATAAGCTGAAGTACCCACCCAATCATACAGTGTCACGTGAACTTAATGCTGCTGTAGCTGAAATGCTGTGTCCAACTCAGTAAGACATGCCCTTTAACATTCCTCCTCTCCATTCATCCATTTAAGTATGTATATGTGGACAAGTGGCAAAACAGCGGGGAGTTCATATTTGTATATAACTGCCCACTAGGCGCAGGTACTGGGGTTGTTTGTGCTGTTGGTAGTGTAAATAATCAGCGTAGTAAGGCGGAGTGTCATGATAGCAATCATTGTATGCTGTCAAATTCCTGGAAGATTGCTATGTGCAATGTGACCTTTTCACACACTGTTGAAAACATGTTGGATGTGGTACTGACTGAAATTGACAAGTGGCTGAACCACCTGTCCATGAGAGCTGGGTTCATACCAAGTGACAATGGGTCAAATTTGGTGAAATGCATCACGAATGGTGGCTTTTTTCATGTTCCATGCATGGTCCATTGTTTAAATCTTGTGGTGCAGGAGTTTCTGCAACACCCTGATGTAAAGGAAATGCTGATAGTTGCATGCCATATCTGTTCTCACGTTTTTCGATCTACAAAGGCCCGTGACCAACTTCGACAGTTGCAGATGCAAAACAGCCTCTCTCAGCACCGCTTGAAGCTGGAAGTTGTCACCTGGTGGAACTCCACTTTGTACATAACAGAGAGGTTGTATGAACAATACAAAGCCATCTCAGAATATCTTGTGATGCACACTAGCCGTGACAGTTCCAAGGCTTCCATGTCTATGACAACTGAACAGTGGCGCCTCATGGACTCTGTAATAACACTTTTGTGGCCTTTTGAACATGCCACACAGGCAGTGAGTGGTGAGTCTGCCTCCACTAGCCAATCAATTCCACTGCTGAGGATGCTGAGGCAGACATTGGTGAATGTACAGCATGGCTTTGATGTTGCTGGAGATAGTGCTAGCAGTATGTTGCTGAAACACATGCTGACAGTATTCAACCAGAATCATCACATTTTGAGTACTCAGCATAGTGACAACTTTGCCATAGCAACAATGCTGGACCCATGATACAAACGTGGAATTGCCTCAGTACTGGAGGGAGGGCCTGAACAGGTAAAAATGTCAGTGGGCAACTGGTGCACTTGGTTCATGGGGCACAGAAGTTACGTGCCAAGGTCAGCAAACCTCACCAGCATAATCAAGCTGAAGGTGCGCCTGGAGGAGTATCAAGCATATCCTGTAAGGGAAAGGGGACTGCAGTTCCAGGTGGTCTGTCATCCAAAGTGGTTGGCATCAACCCACTTTGGGAGGCTTTGTCCCAAGTGGGGATTTGTGAAATAAATGATTCCGGAGAACGGTGTGATGCATCAACCACTAGACAGTGTGGCACAGAGAATGGTTGCGTCATATTTGTCTGAAAACAAGCATCTGTCAATAACTGATGATCCTCTTTTGTACTGGAGAGGAAAGGTCAGTGAATGGCCACAGCTGACTGCAGTAGCACTGAAGTACCTCACATGCCCACCCTCCAGTGTAAGTGTTGAGAGGGTATTCAGCTCAGTAGGTGCAATAGTTAGGGATAGTCGGTCAAACCTCTCTCCTGCAAATTTTAGTTTGCTAACATTCATAAAAATGAATGACAGGCATATACCAGCACAGACTGCAACCTCAGTATGGGGGTTTTGATGATGTAGAAATGGACAGAAGCACCAAGTTAGGGTGACAGTAAAACTGCCGACCTCCCACACAGTGACGGCACAATATCGATGCAGGTATTGTGCCACCCAATCCCACAATGTTTTCTGTGGGAGGCTCTTGTTAGTGGAAACGTGCCACGTTTTACCACAAACTGACCATTACAACATAAAGAAACATTTGGAAAGCTGCCAGCCATTCAGTATAATGGAGCACGCACCCGTGCTCTCCCTGGCATCACGTCATAATGGTGCTGAGCGTGGTGGGCAGAACTTGAGCAGCTCTTCAGAATGGGAAGTCCTTCATGACCCACTTTTATGAAATTACGGGCATTTTTGCCAGAAAACTATTGCACTATGTAAGGACATATGGAGCAAGAAAGATTCCCCTGGAAGCAAGGCACCCATATATCAGGTGCAAATAATGCTGTAACTTGGCGAATCTCTTTAATGTCTATTTCACAAAAAAAATATTTATGGAGCCACAGTAATGTTTACTTTGTGTTGGGACTCATGATTTGAAGTGTTTTGCAAAAAGCATGACTGAGCAGTGCAAGTATGTTGAGCTAAACTGCATGTGTGCTGTCAGTGTTCTTTCCTGTGTGTGCATACATTGTCCCGTGCAAACATATATGGTGTGACTTGTTGCAGTATCTCAAGAAAAAAGATAACAAAGAATGCATGATGTATATTTTATTCATACCATCAGCACCAGCAGAGTAAGTGATATATTTTTTCAGAGGTATCGGGTCACTGAGCACCTCAGTCACTCACAGTGCACACATGACTTAGCGGAGCTCATAGCACAAAAAGCACATGCACTCCTAAAAGTCATGTGTGTAGTATGTGACTAAGGTGCACTCTGGCCAGACACCTCTGAAAAAGTATCATATCACTTTGTCCGCTGATGATGATGATGGTGACAATAAAATATACGCTATTCTGCTCACTATTCTTTATACCATAAACACTGCAACAAGTCAGCAATATACGTTTGCAAAAAGCTGCACAATGTCTGATGTCACACACACACACACACACACACACACACAGAGGAAACAACACTGACTGCACACATGCAATTTAGCACATCATAATTGCACTACTCACAACAGAGAGTAAACATTACTGAGGCAGTGGATTATAGCAATAGGGCACTAGGAGCATGTATGACTGTCTATTATTAAACATAAAAAAAAATCACAAAACACTACAACAGTGGGGGAGGCGTCCAGAAAAAATAAGTTAATGAGGGATTCCATGGTGTTCCAGCAGCAGGTGGAGCACTGACACTATCTGCAGCTGCTGTTGCTGGATCTGCTCCACCTGCTGTTGCACAGCACCCACCCTATCATTGCTTTCCTCAAGGGCCACCCACAACAGTGAAATGTCTGCCTGCATTGCAGGCACTGTGTCGGGGTCCACTGCAGGGGGAAAGCCAGGTAGTGGTGGTGAGGGTGGTTCTGGTGGCTGTGGTGGCAGTGGTGGCGGAGCAGCTGCTGCTGTTGCCCTCCTCCTGCTGCGGCGGTGAGGCACAACACCCCCAGCACCCTCTGCCACTGCCACAGAAGAACCAGCAGAAGGAGGCCTGGCCCATTCGGTGGCAGCCTGCCACTCCTCCTTGTGGTGGTTTGTCATGTGTGTGCGCTGGCCACCAGTCCCCAAATGTGTCCCCCAGGGGTCACGGTGCACCTGCATGCCACATAAATGATAAACCACAATGGTGCTGCCCCCCCCCAGTTAAAAAACTGCCAGACTGGGTAGCTGCGGGGGAGACCAGGTACAAGAGGAACCGATGTACTGCCAGAAGCACTGTCATGCACCTGAGGCTTCACCTTCAGCTGTGAATGTGGTGGAGGGAGTGCTGCTGGAGACCCTGCAGCTGCTACTGGTGGTGGTAGTGGACTTGCTGGATGTGCCGTCGCCACCGGTGGCACTGGTGGTTCTGCTGCTTCCAGAGGGGGAGAGGCAACACCAAACAGTCAGGAGTGGTCCAATGAAACCTGCACACTCCCCTCTGCCTACGCCCATGAGCCACAGACTCTCCTCCCGGATGCATCGCGTACAACCCACTAAACTAATTCCTTCTCCATCTGACGCCTCACTCAAACAAAGACTGCTTCACACACACTCACAGTCTCACACACACGCACACACACAGTCACACACACACACAAAACAATACTTATAAAACAAACAAATCAGTAGCAAAAAAGAACTGAAAAAGGACACTACAAAAAAAACACTAAAGATTTAGCTTTTAAAAAAGCTGTTTGTTTTTAGGCAAGGAACAAATATACCTCCAAACTCTCCTCTGCACACAAAATGCTTTCTGCTACCACTGCAAAGGAGAAAGTGAAACTAACTGCTTTTATGACTCACTTCCTTCCTGCTTGGCTAAAGCATGAGACTTACGCAAGCAATAATACCCAACAGGGTGGGCAGTATTAGGCAATACCGGACCACCCAGTGGTGAGATAAGGCCTGACACCACAGGCGGAGGGCCTTATAGCCCCTGGGCCATCCAGTATTGCTCATACCACCCACCCTGGAGGGTATTATTGCACTTAGAAAATGGGCACTGTAAAAAAAATTAGCTTACTAAAAATAGGTTGACAGAAAATTAGTTTAAAATTACATTTATAATGAAATAGTCCCTCTTCCTGTATTACAATGATTTTTTGAGCTATGGATTTTTGTCCTACAAGAGCCCAAGGAAAGAAGCTGGTTGTTATGGTTACCCTCTCCTAGATAATCAGGCTTAGTTAAAAAAAAGTTTTCTGTACTTTCTACCACCCTCAGCACACTAAGAGATACATGCTGTTATCAGTTTTCTTTTATTTGGTATTGGCCCGTCACCCACCCCCACCCCTGCTCTTCTGTGCATTGTTTACAAGCAAGGAAATGATGCAAGAACAGAAAAGAAGGTACATTTCCAGTTTGTTTGTTTTTTTTTTATAAAAAAGGTGAAGCCACTATGTTTTCTACCCTTTCTTTTTTTTGCGAGCAGAGAAAGCAGCAAGTGAAAGGCGGGAATAGAGAGAGGTAGGGGCTATGAGAAATGTCTGAGAATATGCTGCCATTTTGTTGGGCAAAAAAAAAAAAGAATGGTGATTTTTTTTTAGATGCAATGGGGAGAAGAGTGCCTTCAGTAATTAAAGTCAGGATTGTGCTGGGTTCCGACAGTTCAGGTGCTTGCAGTCAAGAAGTTAACGGCACACATTTAAAAAGGGACAGTAACTTCAACTGGCTGCAGCACGATGTCTGGAGGTGCCGTGGTAGATCAGTCGGCAACATCGCTGATCTTACTGTTGGGAGACAACAGAACGTACTGTTGAAAAACAAACACTGTCAGCAGCATGATTGCACTCTGTTGTCATTCCCGCTGCTTCAGCCGCACCCACTCTGCTCCAGTGTACCATTTCTGCCACCAGATTAAACCTTTCCCATCTCCCTACTGCTGCCATCATGAATACAGGAAATTAAAAAATCCTGACATAACCCACCATTCCTCTCCTATACCAGATACATGAGGACCGAAAAGAGACAGAACGATCCTGGAGCTGACGGTGAGTGTGTCCAACATCCCGCGGTAGTGTGGGAAATCGGGCTCTGTAGTGAGGTATTTAAAAAAAAAAAAAAAACAACATTGATTTTTTTCACTGATTCGGCTAAGTGGTGCAGTCAAGGCGAGCGACATGTCTCGGTCTCAGACATACGACTGATAAAAGTTTTTTTTTAAGTTAAATATGGTATAAGGGGCAGCAGAGATAAAGGCTTCTTATGAGGTTTTCTTCTATAGTTATGAGCATGGTGGGTACAGAGCTGGGGTGCTGACATGACTCTCGCTTAGTGTGACAAAAAAAATGGTAGACATTTGAAAACAAAATGAGGGGATTTAGCCAATTAGAGACCAGGCTGGGCAACAAGATTCTGGTGATGGGGTTGGCTGGGCTGGTACTTTTAATAGCTGGGCATCTATTGTCTGATAAATGCCCAGCCAGAGAAGTCCCTCAGCCAATCAAAAGCCTGAAATACGTTTACCCATTTTCTAAACTACTGTAAGCCTTGTGATGTGTGGGGGGCAGCCTATATTTTTGTCACTTTGCCTTACTTCTCGTTAAGGAGGAATGGCAATGCGAAGTCATAATTACAAGGCAAAGTGAACACTTCTCATTGGCCACTTCGCATAGCATTGAGCTAGCATCAAGTGACAATTTCAAGGCCACTTCACCGGTGGATTTTAAATTTGCTGCATCTGTAACTGCACACTGTTTAGTTTGAATGATTCAATGCTTAGATAGGTATGCTGCATTTAAATTAATTTAGTCTGTATACGTGTATGTGTATACCCCCCCCCAGCTTTGGGGTTTAAATGGCACAGCTTGCATTCAAGGAGGGAGCACACACATGAAATTAAAGGGGAACAGTCATCATAAAGGGTCCTGCACTCCAGTGTGGAGCTGGTCTCAATGTGCACTTGTGTGTAAAACCACTTTGGTTTACTTTCTACATACTGCAGTATAGTGGATTGTATTAGATTAATTTTGCTTACTTGTAGGCTAACATTTTCTCTTACTAGAAATCCCAGAATCCACTGCAGGTAACATCCACACAGTAGACAGCAGTGGGAGATTCAATAGCCTGCAGTGCATGTCAGAGCTTGTGTAATCTCCAATCAGATGTTCAATCACAGAAACATAAATTTTGATAGCAGATAAGGACCACTTGGCCCACTCGGTCTGCCCATTTCCCTAATTATTAGATAAGCTGCAGATCCTAGTTTACCAACAGCCTACTTCCTCCTACCCACCACTAGAATAGCCTTATAACTGTCCCATGCATTCTTAAATCCCCCACTATTTTTGACCCCACAACCTTCTCAGGAAGGCCATTGCATGTGTCCTCCACCCTCTCTGTGAAAAAACACTTCCTCACGTTGCCCCTGAGTCGTCCCCCCCCTCTGTCTTCAAATTGTGCTCCCTTGTTCTTGTACATCTCTTTTTCTGAAAGATGCTACCCTCTTGAGATTTGTTGATTCTCTTGAGGTACCTGAAAGTTTCTCTCATGTCCCCCCCACTCCATCCTTTCCTTTAGGGTATACATATTAAACTCATTCAGTCTCTCTTCGTATGGCTTCTGGTGCAGAACCTGCACCATTTTTGCCAGTGGAACACCAAAATCCTGGCAGATCCTGATAAACGCGACCAGCATCTCCCCGCAATTGACTTCCCCTTTGAGACCCACGAATAGGAAGTCTTCAAGATAATGTACCACTCCGTGGTTATCCGCTTCCCGTGTCATGACCCGATGGAGGAAGGAGCTGAATTTCTCAAAAATGGCACAGGCAATGGCACACCCCATGGGCATGCAGTTATCTACATAGTGTTTCCCTTCAGACTTCATGCCCAGCAGCTCCCTGTCATCTGGGTGTACAGGCAACAGGTGAAAGGCAGACTTTATGTTGTCCTTGGCCACTGACACCCATGGACCCACCTGGCGCATTACATCAATCACCTTGTCGATTGACTTGTACGGCACTGTCATATGATGTGGATCTATGTGATCATTCACCAAGTCACCCTCCAGGTAGGATAGGTGATTTATCATTCTGAATTCCTCAGGCACTTTTCTTGGCACTAGCCCAATGGGGGAGACTCTCAGTGAAGGCATTGGAAGTGTGCTGAATGGCCACTCACCCTCCCCAGCCGCTTCTCTTTTTCCAGTTCTTCCCAGACAACCTGCATGCATTCATGTGCTCACTTCAAGTTCTCTGCCTTGCGACCCCTCCACAGACCAAAATACTGAAACCTGAACTCAAACAGGAACGCCTCCTCTAACAGGCTAGTGGCCTCTCTGGCTGGGTACTGGTCTAGCCAAGGCTTAATCCTGTCCACCCTTACTGGGGTGGCAGGCTTGTTGCCTTGAGGCTTTCCTGACTTCTGTTTGCTTCCCAAAATCTCCCTTTCGGGAAATGAGGAGAGGCGTACTGTACAAATGGATGCTGCTGCCTGCAGACCATGCAGATGTGCTGAAACCTACAGCTACTCCTCGTGCATTTCACCCAGTTGAAAGCGTAGTGTGCCTGTGTCATTGCTGAACTCCTGTCTGACTTTTGTGGGGCAACCAGGCACAATGCCAGACCACTGTCAGTGAGCATCCCCCCCCCCCGAGTATAACATTCACCAGGAGCATCATATACACCACCATAGGGCACTATCCTCCTGTCTCCTTCGAGAAACTCCTTACTGTACTCTAACTATGCATTTCTGCCCTTCCTGTGGTGCATGAGCATAATTTGATGCTGATAGGTATACAACCCCAGCCCCTGGTCCTTGTCAACCTGCAGGATAGTGCTGGTGTAGATGGGGAATTCCGCGATCCAATTGTTTAAAGTGGTAGGCACCTTTGGTGTTTTCTTTCTCGGTCTCATCTGCCTTATCTTTTTTTTTTCATCCGGCTCAACCAACTGGGTCGATAGAAAAAACATATCCACATAGTCCTTATTCTGAATTACCTGCCTGGCCATCTCCGTCAGGTGGGTATCCAGCTGTTTGTCCAACTCAGCATATGAACAGAGCAGGAGAGGGGCAGATGCCAGCTGGCCAGCATCACTGCCTGCCCAGCTCCTACCTGTCCTGGTTGCCCCTCTGATTTTTTGACCATAGCCTTTATCAAGCAGATGATCCTATCCAGTTTGGCTGCTGCATCAGCCCCCCCCAGGTCCTCCTTGGGGATGACCCCTTGGGCTGTCACCCTCCCAGATGATCCCTCTGAATGGCTGGCCTGCAATCCACTGTGTCCTTCTTCCTCACTGTAGGCTCATCCTGCTCTCTATCATCGACCACCACCTGTCCCCCAGTTTGGGCCACAGTGAGCATCTGCAGTGCCTCCCCGTCACTGAGCTGCCTTAGCTCAGATCTCTCCTTATTTGCGCTTGGCATTCTGGGGACCTTGGCTGGACAAGCTGCCCAGCCCGGCACCAGCTGCTGCTTGGGAGCATCCCCCTGCTGCTGATGTTGATGGGCCATCCAATCCTTCTAGGCATGCTTCCAGCCACACCGCTCCCTTCTGCTTGAACAACTCATGCAGGCACAACCCCAGGGCTGCTGTAACCTTCACTGTGGGCTTCCTCTAACTTCCTGGCATGATGCTTGTGAAAAACAATAACCTCCCCATCTCCAGGGTTGATTAATGGCTTGCCATTAAGATTTGTCACCAGGGGCATGGGGAGATGCAGACCCATCCTCCCCTAACTCCCAGACTGTCCGTCATTATCAGGGACCAATACCTGTGGTCCCTCTTAGTGTGTTGCTGCCAACCACCCTCTGCTGTCAGCAACCCTACTTCCCCATGTTTATGTATATATTTTTTTGACACTGGGGAAAATTCTTAAATTTTTTTTTTTTTTTGATAAAAAGGCTTGTTACAACCTTAAAACTTGCCTAGGCACTGCACGCCTGCCCCTGGAACCAAATCGCTGACTGGTCCCAGCTCTGTCAATGTCTCCACTTGCCTGTACCAGTTTCTTTTCTTCTTTTTCTTATTTATTTCTGCCTTACCCAAAATGGCTGCAGTTTACGTCTGGATGCCATCTTGGGTGACCTCACCCTGGAATTCCTAGGGAAGTGCTGGTGCCCTTGTCCCCTGACTCACTCATTCGGCAAGAGTCCAGTTGGCCTAGCTTACCCCCCATTGGGGCCCCCATCACATACCCCCTTTTACTCCACTCCTTCCATTGGAGCACCACCCAGATCCTGGTGAACTGCCCAATATGGCCGCTGAGATCTCACCTGCCTTGAGATTTCCAGCACGGGCCTTCTAAACAATGGGCCAGTGTCACTCTCATCTGGACAAACCAAGAAACTCCCTGCTAGCCTGCTACCGCTCTCAGCCCCCACTCATAGCCTCCTGGACTGGAGCTGCCAATGCTATGTCCTGGCCTCCCAAAAGCTCTCCTGCTAACCCTGGCCCCTCTGTCCTCATGGAGGTGAGAGGGGGATATGCTGTACTGGGAGGTGCACCTGCATTAATGCAATGAGGAGGAATCTCGGAAGGAAGGAGGAAAAACTCCCTGCCAGTGAGACCTGGTAGCACGGACCAAAGAAAGTCCAGAGCACCTGTGAAACTCCTGTTGCCACCACCTGTGAGATCCATGAGTTGTACGACCACTCCCACTCGCTCCACGGCTGCCCCCACTAGTACTACAGGACCTTCCCTGATCTTCTCAAATCCCAGCAAGTAAGGCCTCACACAAACAGGCCCTCTGTTCCCTGAAAGTGATAGCTCTGCCCCTGTTTCTCTACTCTTGCTCTGGTGATCGTGTTCTTTAGAAATATAATTATATATATATATATATATATATATATATATGTGTGTGTATTATATTGTATTTTTTTGCAGTCTGGACCATACTGCTGTCTCCCCCTGACCTCCCTGGAGAATCGAGTGCTCCTAAGTCCTTGGGCCTAGTAGGCCCTTACCTAACTCTGCAGTCTCCTTAAACTGTGCACCTGGATCTAAGCAGGGCAAGAGTAGATAGAGGAGAGACTGCTGGCTAACAGTCCGCTACTCTCATCTTTCTCCTCCCCCCCCTTTACTGGGTGGCTCTGTTCGTCCTCCTAGTGAGCTATCTGCTCCCTTCCTCTGCCCAATGTAGGTGCACCTCTGTTCCCTCTCCCCCCTCTTCTCCCAGATTCAGTGAGGATGGCACCAGACAAACACCTGCTGCTTCCAGTTGTTGTAGCCTATGCATTTGTCAATTCAGCTGGGTTGTTACTGACTCTCTGGAGCACCCCAGCATCAGTTATTAAAAGTGAGTTGCCTGTAATTTGCAAGTGAAATGAACTGAACCCCCTCCCCCCCCACTATGTGCATTCTGTGAACTGAGCCAGAGAAAGGACTGCCAATCACTTGCCTGTTTCAATCCCTTGCAGTGTAGGGACCAGGCAGGCATTCATTCAGCATAGTGCTGTCTTGTATGTCCTCTATGTATTCAAGGTCTAACATAGATCCAAGCAGGGTTTTAATCTTTGTAGAACTACAGTAGCTTTGACAATCCTATTTCAAATTCACAGTTGTATTAAGAAGAGGCCTTACACGTAATGCATTCTTTCTGTTTCTGCTTCAACTGTGCCCTGTGGCTTTCACTGAAATCAGAACAGTACAGGCACTGCTGACTAACCTGTATATCTTGCTCAGATGCATTGAGGTGATAACCTTCTGAGCATTTGCACAGCATTGGAAATACAAGTTAAACACTCTAGTGTGGCGTACACATTCCATGTGCCTCTCCACAAAGCTAAGCAGATGTCAACAAAAAACTGTCCCCTGATATAAACC
The DNA here is from genome assembly GCA_016271365.2 of Neoceratodus forsteri. Taxonomy (NCBI): domain Eukaryota; kingdom Metazoa; phylum Chordata; order Ceratodontiformes; family Ceratodontidae; genus Neoceratodus; species Neoceratodus forsteri. The sequence goes on from CM028132.1 coordinate 786,442,626, forward strand.
CCCTCACCCTAACCACAAATATTCCTGGTCTTTCCCACGCCAGGAAAAACAAGTCACCTATAGAACAGCACTGTTCTTTCATGACTTGTAATAGCCTACTGAACCAGCTATGTGCTCACTCCCTCAGCAAGGCTTGCCATTGCCCGTGGAATACTCCTACCATCACTTACATATGGTGCCGCAACATATGCCTCTATGTGCAAATCAATCCTTAAGAAATAGGATGTCACATATACAGTAACAGCATATGTCACTATGCATCCTCCTCATACCGACTGAAACACCACTGTCTCCTCTATTCTGACCTGGGATCGCTTCCTCCTACAGAACTAAGGCTTCATGCTTATGGCTCTATCATTGACAATATGGTCTGCCTACAAATACCTAAATCCCTGGCAAGCCTCTTCCAAACCCTGTCTCCTTACTATGGGATGCAGTCTGCTGACCAAGCCACCGTCTTCATTCCCAGACACAGCACCACTAAAGGTACTAGTGCTTTCGCCTGCCATGCCCCTAAATGCTGGAACTCCCTTCCACTAGCTTTGCACCGATCACCATCTAATGTATCATTCAGAAAAGGATTGCGTAATTATCTTGATACTTCCACAGGTGTCTGTGCAGTGTTTAATGCAATGAATTAGTAAAAGGTTAGTATAGGTTTGCAACTAGCTGTTATGCACTATAAGCTTTATTTTCACCTGAGTGCTTATGAGTTTTATTCAGAAGGCAGACTAAACAACTCTTAAAGAATGCTGTGATATTTATAAACAATGCCATGAAAATGCATTGCATTAACTCTGCAAAACAGCTACTGCCATTTAACTAAACAGGTACAAGTGAGCTGAATAGGCAGTGAAGGATAGTTGGAAAACAGTTAAAAGCTTCAACAGTTCAAGCTACCAATGCAGTAGCATCACAAAAAAAAAAAGCTGCACCAGTGAGTTGATGGCACAGTTTAATGTGACTTGCACTGTAGCTCTCCCTTCCCAGGCCTTAGCTCTCCTTTGACATTTTACTGATTCTGCCCCTCTATTCGCAGTGCACTTCTCCTCTACCTATCTGACCCATCTCCCACCTTGCTTCACTCTCATCCCCTATTCTTGTCTCTTTACTTCTATCACTTACTATTATCCCTCCCCTAAGTTAACTATTTTCTAGCCCTTGTCAGCATTAAAGTGTTCAACTTGTCATGTTTTCTTAAACAAATTGTGGCATAGTTTTTGGTTATTGTATGGTTCCTGTTTTATTTCTTCCCACACTGGTATTGCAGCCTCCTTATTACATAGCTTCTTTTTGTAATTTGCCTGTGTGCTATTGTAAACTGTTTTCTGTACCTGTACTGGAATGTCCTCCCTGTTTTGTTATATTCTACCCTCCCAGGTTGTGCCTGAAAATAGTAATTGCTATGGCTAGTGCACTTACCCAGTAAACAAAAACTAAATAACTAAATGACATAATACGAAGGATACAGGCTTTAGTTGTCATTAGTATTCATCCTGAAGGATGCATGCTTTATACGAGACAACTAAATTTCTACCTGCACAGGACTTCTGCCAGGAATTCATCAACATTTTCTCATGCTTTTCAAAAAGGGAGTTCTTGTACCATTTGATTCTTAGTCCTAGGCTTCAGATACATAGCAATATATATACCTCTGCAATTAATTTTTTTCTAGTTATTTTATAAAAGTTGTCAATACGACAGTGACTGGATCCAGTTCCTTGAAAAAACATATTTGCCTTAAGTTTAACTCTGAATATTTGTGAGAAGGTGCTCAATCTCTGACTTTTGTAACGTGCAGGCAAGTAGTTCAAATACAGATGCCCATTTATGGGTTCTTTTTGCTTTACATTTTGTAATGAAGTAATGTTAATGTGCATCATGAAAGATGAAACTTGGACAGCACAGGAGACAAAAGTGTATAAGGTATTGACAGGAAAAAAAAAAAAGATAACAGGTACCACAGAGACTGTAGCAGGCAACATAAGGTACCCTAGACTGCCACCATTTGTGTGTCACAATCACTTCATAGAAGGACACCCTCCATTAAGTGATGAGGTAGATCATACTGTGCTCTATGCCTGGTTGATCCATGTGTTATCACTTCAGACTGTATAAGGGAACTAGTGTATTCCAACTGAGCTGTTTGGGTGAGATTTTCATAAATTTTCATCCAGTTTTTGGATGTGAAAGTGGCCTTCCATCTCACAAGTTAGGTCAAAAAGGTGGTCTAACTTTTGGGGCAGAAGTCCATGGCTGAATCTAGCAAACAGATGCAAATGCCACAGTTGTGGCCAAATATGCCCTAAACTACAGGAAATATCACAAATGTATCCAGATGTGTGTGAATATGATACATGTATTCTGACACATCTGTGTGAATGCAGCATGCATCTGAACTATGGATGCAAATGCTGCATCCAGGCAGCTGAAAATCCTGCCTATAGTGCCTTAAACATTGCCCTCTACAGTTCCCTATTAAATTCTATGAGTCTACATAGTGAAACCACAGAAACTATTACTGCTTCAAGCATAAAATTGTATTTTGACTCCTGCATGTTTTTGCTTTTAAAGAATGACTTTTGAATTGGCATACGATTAGGTTTTGGAACTGAAATGTTCAGTATGTTGACTACAGTATGTGAATTAATATAGTGGGCAAAGTTTGGGAGTGCCACATTCACGAAAGAAAGAGATCTGGCAAGGTTGCTTCTATTTCTTGGGGGTTGGCATGCCTGTGAACACTGTGGAATCTTGCCAAATTTTCCAGTTAGCACCTTTTTCAATGATTATATTGGCAATAATACTTATACTTTATCTATTTAGTACTTGTTGACAAAGCAGGTAAACTAGATAAAGCAGTCATCTATTTTTCAGGTGCGAACTGGAAGGTTACAGTAATCTGTGCCTAATCCTGACATAGAGATGTTCCCTGGTAGTCTAGTGGTTCCCTCTCCTTTCCTGTCCTGATCCCTGTTAACCTAGATCATATACTGTACCCACCACCTCTCTCCCTGTTTCACTCACTTGGCACCCATCAGTTCCCATCTGGCACTGACTCACCTACAAAAGCCCATCCAGGACCATTAGAAGAGCAGTAGATGATAACTGGCACATACTCTGCTCTCACCATCTCAGGTGGCCACTGTCTGAATGATAGGGGCCAAGTGCTCTCACAAGGAAGAAACAGCTGTTTCTACTGCACAGACATGCTCGGTTCCTATCATTCACATGGTGACTTGTCAATGTGGTGAGAAGAGGGTCTGTCCTGGTCACCATCTATAGCTTTGCTCATGGACTCGGATGATCTTTTTTATGGTAGGTGGTTCCTGGAATGGGAGTTAGGAATAGTGGGGTAGGTTGGTGAGGGGTGTACAACATAGTAAAACGGACTGGGGTGGCAGGGGGTACAACTATACTACCTGGGAATTACTCTGTTATCTTGGGGATCAGGTTGTGAGGGAGATGCCACTGTACTACTATGGAATATCGCTGTCATACTGGTGGATTGTGGCAGTAGGAGGATACCACTGGGATACCAGGAAATACCTCTATTAGTTTGGGGATTGTGGTGGCAGGGGGATACCACTGGACTACCAGGGAATATATCTATTATATTAGACAGCAGGGTGGAAGGGGGTACCAGCAAACTACCAGGGAATTACTTTATTATAATGGGGATCCGGACTGGATGGGGTTCACATTAAACAGCTAAGGAGTCATAGGTTAGTGAACAGGGATGAGGTAGAAGTGGTTGCAACAGTGGAAGCTCTGTGGAATGCCTTCATGCATTTGTGAGTGGAGGCATTGTGCAGATTTACTAATGGCCACATAATGGCATGCAGATGTTCCCTTAGTGCCTTGCATGCCATATGTGGTAATTAGCATGCTGGCCTGTGAATATGGCACCAACCCAGCCAAAAAGACGATTTTTTAATGATGCATCATGAATGATCATTATTCAGTTATGTTCAGAGATCATGTTTAAGCTTAAAAAAAACCCATCATTGCTGTCATCATTAGCAATAATTAACCATCAATGTTAAATGGCCAGCATTCAAAGTCCTTGAAGTTATGGAGATGGTGATTATGATTAATGATGACCTCATATCATCATGATTGCCCATGGTCAAGATTACAGAAATAAATGTAAAAGTCCTGTTTGTTTTCTATACTTTCAGAATTAGTCTTATAGTTAAACATCTTTATTCAAATGAGCAGTCAATGCAACCTTGTTTCTAAAGGCCCATAGCTTTTAATTATGCTTACTCTGATACCTCACATTTTATTGGAATTAGAAAGGCTCACATTGGTTTATATATCCCCATTAAGTGGTTCCTTTTATGGTTGTGGTGAGTTCCTAAAAGAATTTGGTTTGTGCTCAAAACCTTTCCTAATAGTCTGCAAACTAATACTATAAATGCAAAATTAATTTAAAAATAGAAATTACAATTGTTTTGTTCCATAAACTGTGCTGCTGAAATATGCAAATTGGGTATGCAAATATGTACCCTATACCAGACATTGCATGTACTGTTCTCAATGGGTTTAAAACTTGACTTCACATGAGTTACATTATAATTAGTAATTAATTTGTCTTTGCTGATATGTGACATTCATATTTATTTAACAAGTAAAACTTTAAATGTTATATCTGTGACTTGCAATCTTATAATATTGAACTAATATAATCATCAATGATCATCACTTGATCATCCACAGATCATCAACAACTTTCATGCTGATTTAAGCTTAGAAAAATAATCAATAATCATCAGCTGGTGATTTGAAAGTTCATTTTTGATGATTAAATCATGATCTGATGATCTTAGATCATGATCTCTTTTGATGATCTTATGGTAACATTTGATGATTAACAATAATTAGACATGACTGACCTTCAAAAATCATGATTGATGATTTACCAATTCGCCTGGGCAGGAGCAAAAACACTATCCAGTTTGGGATATGCTAGTCCTCAATGCTCCTTATGTCTGTTGCTAGCAGGGGCCAGTGGTCTGCCATGCATATGCACTTTGCAAAACACAATCACAGCCCAATATTCATGCAGGCAGTGTGCAGGACTCGAACTTCACTGATATTTGGTGTTTTGTACATACCAAAAATCATGCATGGAACACCAAATAATGCCTTTTGATAACCTACGCTGCATGTTGTTTTGTGATTTCCTATTTTCAGCTGTCTGCCATCATGTTTGGTTCCACTTTGCCTTTTTGTAGTGATTTTGGCATGAGCTATCAGTGCTAGTATACCCCCCCCCCCACATTGTAACAGATCTGCCAGTGCATAGCATGGTGAATACATCCGTAAATAGTGGGAAGCTAGTTATTAGTGCTTGTATTCCCCCAACACTGTTGAGGTGAAGAAAGCCATAAATCACTGGAAAACAGACTTCTCTGCATGCAACTTCCACAACCTGCTGGCACCTGCACCATACTGCAGTTTGCAGCAATTCTGGGGATTGTGTAACATTATTCATCATTGCTGTCACAACTTATTTGGCTCGGTTTACTTTAACAACACAGTAAGCCTAAGCCCAAAAGGAAAACACTTGAGATGGGAGTGGGGGACACTAGGAAGGAGATTGACAAGTAGGGGAAAGTCCCTCTCTTTAGCTTTCAGTCTTTTATGATGGGTAAGACAAATTAAGATATGTTTGCAGGCCATCTGCTGTGATTGAAAATTTTATATAGAGCTCAGTGTTTTGGAAAAAACTATGGCGTAATGGCAACTGAGGCAATACTGATTGAAAAATAAAGAATGATGACACAATTTAACTATGGTTTGCTGTAAAGGAAGATGAGCTGTGTCCTAAACATACTGTAACTGCTTGCATGACTAGGCATTGTATGCTGATTATAAAAAATTAACTGTTACAGAGCAAAAGGCTATTGTGAAAAAGAAAACAGTTCTAAGGACATAAAATGAATAACTATAAAGTCAGGGCAGTGTGTATTTAAACAAACAAGATAAGTAGAAAATTGAGGCTTAAGGCATGTTATGAGAGGTCAAAGGGTGCGGAGGTGAGTCAGCGAGCAGTGCAGCTCAGACATCAGGATCATTGCCTGTCAGCCTGTACTAGGGAGGTATCATTTTTGCCTGTGGGAGTGGCTGGGCAGGACAAACATATCAATGATTAAAGTAGGGACCTACCCCTGGACCATTTTGGGAGTCTTCATTTCTTATGCATAAAAATGGCACTGAATTGGAGCCACATTCATTTCAATGGCGCGTACTCACGTACTCTCCCTGGTCACACGTTACAGTACACATCTAGAGCCGGTGAAGGCTTCCATTACATGTGAAGCTTTTTGGGAGAGGGTGCATCCCTTGGCAGTTGCATAGTAGTAACTCCTCTCTGTAGTAGTACCAGCCCTTTCCCATACAAGCACAGGACCATTTTTCTTTTGTGTAGTCCTTAAAAAACACAAACTGTGCAAGCAGAGACAGTAAAGCGTTACATCGCCTTTTTTAGAGGGAAGGGTAACCCTTGCAATTGGCCATGAATCCAAAACCAGAACTGAAACCAGAACCAAAACCAGAGGTGATTTGGCAAAACCAAAACCAAACCTCCATGGTTTTGTGCACCTCTAGTCACGCCTGCATGTACTGAATCTCTTATTTAGGGTGGGGAGACCTTGAAGTGAGTGGATGATGCCTACCTAGTGTGTCATTTGCTTTAACACCTGCTGCATGATGTCTCTTTGATTACCCAGTACTGTGCAAACACCTTACTGTTACTGCTGGCTTCTCATAATTCAAAAAAAAAAGGAAAACTGGTATACAAAAAAATGAGTTTATATACAAAATGTTCAGATGAAATACTAAAACCTGTAATCCGGTATTCTGTGAAATACACCAGATTTTTTTTTTTATTTGTAGCTCTGGTGTGCATCAGACTGGGCTCACTGACTGTCTTAATATGTCACCTGGATGTATGCATTCTGCACTATGTTATGCATAATGCAAACAGCTGCATCTGAATATCAGGGTAATTGGCACAGATAATCCCCCCACCATCTCAGTCAGCCACCATCTGAATGATAGTGACAGACTGGTTTCACACTGTAAGACAAGGCACTATTTCTATAGCACCCTATCCCAAAAGCTCAGGATGCTTAACTTAAGAACACCATCAAATAGTAGAGTCAAAAAAATCAGCAAATGCACACACGTAAATAAAATGGGCAAAGATACAAATACAACTTATCAAATCAAATGCCAAGTCAAACAAGTGGGTTTTCAGGCCCTGTTTGAACACCTCCACCATGGGGGAACTGATGGGATAGTATGACAAGGAGTTCCATAATGCATCTGCAGCCACAAAGTAAGCCCTGTGTACAGATAGCTTCAAACAGGGTCTCAAGATGGCTAGCAACAACTCCTCAGTGAAGTGGAGAGAGTGGGCAGAACCATACCAGTCCAAGAGGTCTTTGAGAGAATCAGGGCCTAATCTATGCAGGGCTTTGCATGTTAACAAAGCAATCTTGAAGGTGGTAAAAAAAAAAATCCAAAGCAGTACTACATAAAGAATAACAAGAGAGGTTGTGGGTTAGTCCTGGGGCCAGTCCTCTTCAATATCTTCATCAATGACATTGCAGATGGACTGGAGGGTAAGGTTTGTCTGTTTGCAGATGACACCAATATCTGCAACAGAGTAGATGATCCAGATGGGGTGGGCAGAATGAGAAGAGATCTGGATAAACTGGCAAAATGGTGGGAAGAGTGGCATTTGGGGTTTAACACAAAGAAGTGCAAGATTATGCACATAGGGAAGAGAAACCGTGAAGCCACCTATAGGTTGGGGGGGGGGTTGCTGGCAATCACAAAGGAAGAAAGAGACTTGGGCATCATCATCACAGATGACCTGAAATCATCCAAGCAGACCACTAAAGCAGTAGGTACAGCTAGAGGGATGTTGGGGTGTACTAGTAGGGGTATTGCAAGTCATAAGAGGAAGGTAATAATCCGTCTTTACAAGACACTGGTTAGGCCCCATCTGGAGTACTGCATGCAGTACTGGAGGCCACACCTGCACAAGGACATTAACACAATGGAAACAATCCAGAGAAGACAACTAAAATGGTGCAGGGACTGCATCAGAAAACATATAAGGACAGATTAATGGAGCTAAATATGTATACCCTAGAGCAAAGGAGGGAGACAGGTGATATGATCAAAACATTCAAACATCTTAAGGGCAAGGCGAATGTTTCAATATAAGAAAAATAGCAGGACAAGAGGACACAGCATGAGATTAGAGGGAGGCCGATTAAGGGGGAATGTGAGGAAGTTCTTTTTCAGAGAAAGGTTGGTGGATGGATGGAACGGCCTACCTCCGGAAGTGGTGAACATGAATACAGTGCAGGGCTTCAAACAGGCATGGGATAGGCATAAGGGAGCAATACAGATGAGTGTGAATAGATAGACCTTTGGCAGAGTACAGGCCTATGGCACATTCATAAGGTTGTAAAAATGGGCAGACTGGATGGGTCTTGCGGTAATTATCTGCCATCAACGTCTATGTTTCTATGTTAGTCTCCATTAACAATCCCTTACTGGAGCACTTTGAGCCTTCATCAAAATGAAAAGGGGGAGTCCTAACTATTAGGCTACAGCCTTCAACCAAATGAAAGGTGGAGTGATAACTTAGATTACAGTAAGCCACAGACTCTTGAGTGTATTATTCCACTTCTAAAACTGTTTTAGTTTTGCAGAAGTAACCAGCCTCTCTCCTTAGTCAGTTTGAGACAGGTTACCAGAGAGCACTCAAAGGGTTAAGCCAGACCCTGACAGCTGTTCTCTGGGGGGAAGTTGCTCAGAGAAAGGATGTCTGGATTTCCATGCTATGAGTGGCCTGATGTAGGTAAGAGAGGGAAACTAGAGTATGACAATTATTTCTGCCCTTCCTCCAAGATGCTATAGAAGTTGGAAGCACCAGGGGACTGGCCTGGCCAGCTGTGTTTAGACCCAAGGAGACAGACTTAGTCCAGCCCCTATGGAAACTACTGGGCCTTGGGGGCCTGTAATCTTAGCAATGGTAGCAGGGTCCCTGGGATCGGGTGGCACTGGTCCCCTTGTGCCTGGTCTCTCGAGAAGATCATTGGGATCAGCTGGAGAGATAGAGGCCCCAGGGACTTGCCTTGAGAGGATCAGAGACAATACTGAAAGGCACATCAGGGAGAGTTGTAGCCCACCCTTCAAGGGAGGTTGCAGAGACCCTGTGGGTATACTCTCAGTAGCAGGGGAGAGAGAGAGAGGGAGAGAGAGGGAGAGAGAGAGAGAGAGAGAGAGAGAAAGAGAGAGACAGTAGTGAGAGAGAGAAATGGGAGAAGTCAGTGTTCGGAGCAAACTGTAAGTCCACCTTGACAAATAGAATGTCCATTGTGTAAAGTCTTAGGCAGTTTGTATTGAAATCCCTGGCTGGTAGCCAAATGAATGGGTGACAGGTTGGAGGGAGCCTGGTAGGGTTGGGGTCTGTAAGTTTCCATGTGAGCAGCCAGACATGTGAGTCTGCTTTTTGGATCACTAGGGCCTTCTGTGTAGTGCTGAAGGATGGCATGCATGGCCAGACCAACCATGCTTTATACACTTATTAGTGATATCCCATACTGCTACACTTTCCATAATTGTAACTGTAATGGCCATAATGAGACATGTACCAACATAGTTTTCTCCTCAGGTAAGGACTTTCCCTTCTTGGGGACCATGCCACTGCACACATTGTCTTGGGAGCCCCAGAGCTCCAGGGACCTAGCAAAGGGAGGTTAGGGATTTGTAGGGTTGAGAAAGACCGGGTATTCAATTGCAACATGTACCTGTGCCTCATTAGCTCAGGGGGTAAACCTGGAAACCAAATAGTTTTGCAGTGCAAAAATAGGCCCCACAAGCAGCTGGGTACCATCTGACAATGTATAGTAGCAGCAGTAGCACTGGATGCACACGTGTGGTGGGGGCAAGTGTAACTGCCCCTGGAATAAAGTGAAATAGCATGTGTAGGGCATGGCCCAGGAAATACATTGTAACACAGTGTGTGCAAGTACTACTGTGAAACAGAAGAAGTTATATGGCCAAGATAATGCTCTGAAAGCTGTGTACCAACTAGGAAGCTATTAAATAAATACCACAATGCTTGATCCCAGCTCCAATATGGACAATCTAGATTGTGTGTGGTTTCATGTTTTTGTGCCCCAGGGTATGGTTTTATGGTACTCCTGATCCCCATCACCCCTGAACTTTGATGGCAAGGTGGTGACTGGTGTTGGTGCACTGCTGGTATTTTATGGCATATGTCGGGCTTTTTTCTGGATAACATACCATCATATACCTCTAGACACAGAACGATGATCCATCCCTTGCACTGAACAAAATTGACAATAGTTTGCTTTCTATGCCAGGAAGGGAATATAGTTTGTTATCCCTAGATTTTAACCAGTCAGGAAGCAAGATTTGTTGGCACCATTTTGAAATACATTTAGTGTCATGTTTCTAAATAAGTATCACATATCTATTTTCTTGGAGTACTTTGAACATGACCTGCCTCACTGGGTCTTTCTCCACCAACCTTATTTCTATATGAAGAAATGCTGAGAGAGCTGTATACCAAGCCCCCAAAATGTTCTTTTTGATTTTCTGATCCTCTCCAACCTTCAGAAAAGGTTCTGATAAGGCTTCCTTTCAGCAAATGGCAATGGTTCTGGAAGGCCTGGAATTTGTCCAAACAGGGGCCAAGTTGCAATAATGCAATGGGTAGCAGCAGAAAACTGGGTCAGTCACTGTGTTACACCATCCCCCATTGCCACTATACAGAAAGGATTAACTTATACACAGAGGTGGCCCTATCCCTGTGAATAAGTTGCTGTTCTCATGATCAGATTTTAGTCAATGCTTCCTGCATTTGCACCTGCTTATGTGCAGGTGTTTTCCTTATACAGAGCCTCAACATGGTAATGTGCCTGTTGCTATGCTCTGCTATGAGTCTGTGCACAAAGAACTGGAAGAATGACTAGAATGGCAAGGTCCCTCAGCATAGCCTGGTGTGAGTAAGTCGAGCATTTTATTTTTATTTTATTTGTATTTATTGAAATGTTTCATCAGGAAGGCATGCTGAGCAACAGGTTGCTCATCTCTTGGTGCGACCTGTGGGGTAGGGGAACATGAGGATAGTATACAGAGATTTGGTACCCAATATAGATATACAATTTGTTTACATTCAATAAAGTGATCAGATTATACAGAAGTACTGAAAAGGAGGAATGCTAACGGGTATGAACTAGATGGATACAATGCTAACAGTCTTGAACTAGATAGATATGATAGCACAAATATCTTTGGCGAACTTTGGTGGGACACAGCTTTGTAGTTAGAAAATGGCTGGATAGGATGCAAGGAGGTTGATCTAGGGCAAGATTGCAGGGAGAGACAGATAGAACAAAATTTGCAAGGTGCAGTAAAAGTCCAAGGTTGACTATAAGTGCATTTGAGATTAGGGGTTAACCAATAAGTACGGCTTGGAAGGTGGGGGGAAGGTAGGTGGGTGGGGGTCATAAAGGCAGAGAGCAGGGGGGTTGAAAGGGGGGATTTGGAGGAGGGGAAGGGAAGGGAAGGGGTGGAGGAGAAGGGCCTTCCAGGACCTGACCCCTCCAGAATGCTGGGGACCTGCCAGCACCAGGCGGAGGTCAAGCATGAACAGGAGGGAAGGAGGTTGTAGGCAGTGGGAGTTAGATCACGTCAGGAAGGAAGAGAGGGGGGAAGAGAAGGGTCTGTCAGGGCCTGGCCCCTCCAGCATGCTGTGGACACTGCCTGCACAAGGAAGAGGTACAGCATGACAGGAGGAAAGCAGGTTGAAAGCAGCAGAGGTAGAGCACGACAGGAGGGAAGTATGTAGCAATGGGGAGTAGGCTTCAGAAGAACCAAGAGAGAGGGAGGTGGGAGAGAAGAGGGGCCGAGACCCAGCCCTTTCAGGAAAGAATGGGGTGGGATTAGGAGATGAGGAAGGTGTTTGCCTAGGTCAGGGGTTCTCAAATGGTGAGGCCAGCCTCCCTTGGGAGGCCCCAACCTGTTCCAAGGGAGGCTCAAGGAAGTCTTGAAAAAGTGTTATAGTTCAATTTTGAACTTTATAGATTTTATGTGAAGGGTTAAGGCAAACTGAAAGAGGATAATAGTAGGTGAAGTTATGTATTTAGTCAAAGTCTGTGACCAGGAAGGTACTGTACACTGAGCAATGGCTTATTTCAGGTGTGCCCAGGGAAGAGTAGTGAGAGAATACAATCAAAATGTAACTGCAAAACACTCAATACAAAATGTTAGAAGATATACAAAACATGACAGCTAAAGGGAGGTTCTGATAATGGAGACTTCAACATGCGGATACAGATTGGTCAATACCAGCAGGAACATGTGCCAGAACTAGACTCATAGTGGATTCCTGCAGGGGAGGGCCTCAAACAACTGGTACAGCAACCCACAAGAGACAGGGCTATCCTAGATCTAGTACTGACTAACAAAGAAGGGATCACAGATCTCCAGGTAGAAGGTCACCTGGGGCCAGTGACCATCACATGGTATGGTTCAATTTGGCTACTACATCTAAATCATCCCATTCCAAGGCAAAAATATGGGACTTCAGAGGAGCTGACTTTGATAAGATGGCCAACAGAGTTAAGCTAGCCCTGGCAAAAAGAAACACAGGTGAGGGGTACAGGCAAAGTGGGCAAGCATTAAGGATGCAATACTTGAAGCAACATCCCATTGTGTCAAACAGAAAAGGAAGTGCAAAGAAGAAGGAAACCACTTTGGTTCTCAAATACAGTAGAAAGGTCAGAACCAAAGGCTGGCCTTCAGGAAATATAAGGGAACACAGCGGGATGAAGATAGGGAGGCATACCAAACTGCCCTAAGGGAAGCAGGTAAGGCAGTAAGGCAGGCAAAGTCCCAAACTGAGGAAACACTAGCACGAACAGTAAAAGAAGGTGACAAGACTTTCTATAGATACATTAGTGAAAGGAGAAAGTCCAGAGGGTAGTGCTAAGCTTAATGGAGAAAGGAGCATGTGAGGAGGAGGACCTGTAAGGCATCTATCCTAAATAGATACTTTCGTGCAGTATTTACTGAAGAGAAGGTAGGGCAGGGCCCACAGCTCAGCATCATGGACACAGGGGAGGGAGGTGAGCACTACTCCCTTCACAAAGAGAGGGTCCTACAAGAGCTTGCTAAGCTCAGGGTGGATAAGGCAATGGGACCTGATGGCATACATCCCAGGGTACTTAAGGAGCTAAAGGAGGAACTAGCAGAGCCATTAGCAGAATTGTTTAGTGAGTCTCTGAGCACAGGAGAGGTCCCAGAAGACTGGAGAAGGGCTCATGTGATCCCGCTCCACAAGAGTGGCAGCAGGGAGGAGGCGGGGAACTACAGACCGGTCAGTCTTACCTCAGTAGTGGGCAAGATTATGGAGGCACTCCTTAAGGAAAGGATAGTGCAACACCTGGAATCCATAGGGGCACAGGATCCAAGACAGCATGGGTTTACAAAAGGAAGGTCCTGTCAAACTAATCTCATAGATTTCTTTGACTGGGTAACCAGGTGGTGGACCAAGGGGGAGCAGTTGATGTCGCCTACCTTGACTTCAGCAAAGCTTTTGACACTGTTCCACATAGAAGATTGATAAATAAGCTGGGTAGGCTCGGGATGGGTCAGAAGTTGGTCAACTGGGTGGCAAACTGGTTGACAGACAGAAAACAGAGAGTGGTGGTAAATGGTATACAGTCAGAAGAGATGCAAGTCACAAGTGGGGTACCTCAGGGATCAGTCCTGGGGCCAGTCCTCTTCAACATCTTCATTAGTGACCTTGCAGATGGACTAGAGGGTAAGGCTTGTCTGTTTGCAGATGACACCAAGATCTGCAACAGAGTAGATGATCCAGATGGGGTGGGCAGAATGAGAAGAGATCTGGATAAACTAGCAGAATGGTCAGAAGACTGGCAACTGGGATTTAATGCAAAGAAGTGCAAAATCATGCACATAGGGAAGAGAAACCCTGAAGCCACCTATAGGCTGGGAGGGGAGTTGCTAGCAGTCACAAAGGAAGAAAGAGACTTGGGCATCATCATCACTGATGACCTAAAATCATCCAAGCAGACCTCTAAAGCAGTAGGTAAGGCTAGGGGGGTGTTAGGGTGTATTAGTAGGGGTATCACAAGTCGTAAGAGGAGGTAATAATCCCTCTGTACAAGACACTGGTTAGGCCCCATCTGGAGTACTGCGTGCAGTATTGGAGGCCACACCTTCACAAGGACATTAACCAAATTGAGGCAGTCCAGAGAAGGGCAACCAAAATGGTGCAGGGACTGCATCAGAAGACATATGAGGACAGATTAACGGAGCTCAATATGTATACCCTTGAGCAAAGGAGGGAGAGAGGTGATATGATCGAGGCATTCAAACACCTTAAGGGCATAAACAAGATGAAAGAGTCTAACATGTTTAAATATAAGAAAAATAGCAGGACAAGAGGACACAGCATGAGATTAGAGGAGGCCGATTAAGGGGGAATGTGAGGAAATTCTTTTTCACAGAAAGGGTGGTGGATGCATGGAATGGCTTACCACAAGAAGTGGTGGCTATGAATACAGTGCAGGGCTTCAAACAGGCATGGGATATGCATAAGGGAGCAATACAAATGACTATGAATAGATAGGCCACTGACAGAGCAAAGGCCGATGGCACATTTATAAGATAGAAAAAGAAATGGGCAGACTGGATGGGCCTTGCGGTCCTTATCTGCCATCAACTTCTATGTTTCTATGTTTGTATGTAATAAAAGTGCAAACAAATTAAGAACAATAAACCAACAATGTGAGGAACAATTGATCAATTAGACTGGCAGCAGAACTGTCCAAATACAAGAGTCAACCATATAGGCACTAGGAATAAGAGCAGGAGGGAGCAACAAGATCCCTGAGAAGCTGCTTAAGAGCAGGGGGAGAGGCAGAGGTTGGCAGGATTGTTATTCCAGTTAGAGGAAACAGAAAACCAGTCTAACCCATGAAGGTATGGCAGTAAGGGTAACAATGGTTCGAGAGTCAAAAATATTGGAGCAAGTAGGTTGTCCTGTTTTTTTGGGGGTTACAATAAGCTAATAACATGAGTGTCAGCTATGCAAAGAGGTTTCATTTATTCCTGATGTACTGCGAAAAGTAGGCTATTTTTCTATGGGGAGGCCCAAAAATATTTCATTATTTTGGGGGAGGCTCAAGATCTTTTCCATGGCTTAGGGGAGGCTCACTATGACAAAGTTTGAGAACTGCTGGCCTAGGTTCTGGACCTCTCCAGGATGCAGTGAGCCCTGCCAGGGGCCTATGTCAAGCAATGGTGAGTGGGTAGTGAGGGTAAGGTGGTGTACAGCGGAGGGAACGGGGGGGGTTGGGGTAGGATGGAAAGGAAGGGGTGCTGGGGGGAGGATGTAGGGGAGGGTTTTGCAGGAAAGAGGTGGGTGTGAAGCTGAAGCAGGCTCATAGGGGAACAAGTTAAGGTGGATTGTAGCAGGAGCAGCTAGCAGAGAGAAAGTTATGTAAGGCAGAGGCAAGGGAGTAGGAGGAGAAGGAGTGTCATATTTGAGGTGGGACGGAGTTCCAGATTTTGAGGAAGCGATGGGAGAAGCCTGATTGGCCGATGAATGTGGTACAATGCAGGACTAGCAGGGTGCGAGTGTCAGAGGATCTGAGGGAGTGAGAGGAAGGCAGGGGGGAGGGAGGGAACATGAGAGGTAGGATGGAAGCGATATTATGGTGCTATACTGTGATAGGCAGAAAGTGCAAGAAGCGCCATGGTTAATGTGCTTCACCTGTGGCCTGCAAACATTTCCTGAAGCATTTCATAAAAATGGATGAATGGCAAGAAGGCGGCCACACTGGGCCAGCCGTCACTAACCCACTAACAGCTGCTAATTTTTCTTTTGCTTATTTTATTTATTCATTGCATTTTAACTGCGTTTACCCATTGCATTTTAACTGTGTTTATTGTTATTTGGAGTAATCAAACTAATCCTTTACTGTCTCTAACGTCCTTCATTTGTTGCCAACTGTTTTGCTGGATTCTGGCGGGAGTTTTGTTCCGGACTCGACCTGTGTGCATACACCTGAGCCTATCTGCAAAGTGTATGTGAGGAGGTACTGTTCTATTGTTTAGCCTGTTGTTTCTCCCGACATGCTGGATTTATTGGGAGAAGGTGGCACCACCGCAGAGTTGATTTGACACTGCCTGTGGAGTTCTGTGAGTGGGGGATTTGCCCTGTAAACTGCTGCTCTGTTTCTGCAACTGGATTTGGTGTTTTGGTACCATCACCTGGTGGACAAATTTGTGCTGTTGTTTGAGCTTGGGGGCAGCAAGGTTAGTGTGTCGTGTTGGATGAGGGGGGCCTCTACCCCTGCACTTATGATTATTCCTGGGTGTGCTGCTCAGGACCAAGCAGGAATTACCTCATTTGGCTCCTGGGAGCTGGAGGCATTCTTTGGGGTTTTCCTAAGTTACCCCGGGGCTGGTCCTGGTGGTCTAGCCTCAGGGTGCCTATAGCTGTGGGTTGCAGGTGATCTGAGTAGGGCCTGGTTGGGGTGGTTGCAGGTACAGGGGTACCCCTCCTTTGTCTGGATATATAGCATGCTCCTGACTTTTGCTTATGGTCCCCTCCTTTCTTGGCATAATTCTGATCTTGGGATGTTATGCATTTGACTTGTGGATTTATGGATTTTTACTGGATTGAAGTTGAGAACCCATAGACTTTTCAATAGCGGAGCTTTGTAGAAACAGTTAATTTAACTGAAGATTTGTCCTTCTTGAAAACAATTTTTGGTTGTGGTTTGGATTTGTTTCAGCTTCTTGGAATGGTTTGTGAACAACTGAGTTGAATTATTATTTTTGACCTCAGAATATTCGTGCTGGAAGGACATGTTTTGGACTTACTTTTGGATTCATAGTTTATTTTGAGTTACTGGGTGTTTTCTATGTCTTATCCTCACTGTGTGAGAAACAGTGCTTGGGGCTGATGCTTGCTGGATTTCTACCCCTACTTTGTGAGAAATAGTGGAGGGTTGAAGTACTTTGGACCACCTATTCAGAGTGGTGGGAGCACTCTGTTTTTTCAGAACCCAAACTGCTTTTGTTAATTTTTTATTAATGTTTGTTAAATTTATATTTTAGTCTATGATTATTTATTTATTGTTTGTTTGATTTGGTGTTATAATTTAGTGTATACTACTAGCTGTCTTTGGGTGTGTGTGTTTATTATTTAGGTGTATATGTGTGGTGAATTTATCAGTGGTTTAGTTATGTTTTCTTATTTTATAGTCTTGTTGGGTTGAAGATGTGCTGGCAGGTTGCTCTCCCGGTTGTGCGCTACTCCCCCTCTGAACTTCGGGACCTCTGCCCCTTTAACCCCCCCACACTACAGGCTGCAGTATATCAATGCCACCGAGAACTAGGAATTGTTCGCAGGAGACAGGGTGGGTCCGGGGCCCCAAATCTCGAAGGGGGGAGTGAACGGGGTGCTCGTATCGGGGTAGCGAGGACCAGAGATGCCCTAGGGTGAAATGGGTTCCAGAATGTGGTCCTTCATGCCTGGTTTCCATACCCATGGGCTCCAATGATTTTGGGCAGATAGCTCGGGCTGCACCAGAATCTCGTCCAACTCGAGCAGTGTTATGCAATGCCAGATCTGTTAAAAACAAGACGGCAGTAATTGCTGATCTTGTTAGGACAGCAGACCTGGCATGCATCACCAAACCTGGTTGGATGATAATGCTAGCCCCCTTTTGGAGGCAGCTGTTCCAGCTGGGTACTCAGCGATATGCTGCTCGAGATTGGACTGCAGGGGCAGGGGTGTAGCCATTTGCTTTAAGATGGAACTGGGCCTTGTAGGTGTGCCAGTTAAGGAATCCAGTTTGTTCGAGTGTACCATAGCTGCAGGTATGGGCTGTAGGATCATTCTCATCTACCATTCATCTGGGGGTGAGAAACAGTTCCTACAGGAAGTAGCGGACGTCATGGTCAATATGGTGCTTGAGTCACCCAGGTTGATGGTCCTGGGTGACTTCAACGCTTGGGTCGATGATGAACTCTCGCAATTCAGTCAGAACTTCCTCCAGCTGATGACATTGTTGGGCTTTACACAGGTTGTTGCCTCTGCAACCCATAATTTTGGTCAATCACTCAATCTGGTTTTCCTCCTGGGATCGAAACGTCTGACTTGGTGGTGGAACCAGGTGGATGGTCAGATCACCACACTGTAAGGTTCACTTTTCAGGCTCCCCTTATAGGCCTGCTCCTGTGGAGATGGTCAGATACCGCCCTTTGCAGAACATGAGCCCTGATGGTCTGTTGACGGTATTAGACCTATTGCAGGGTTTTAAATAATTGATTAGCAGTTTTTTTCTTGGGGCGATACTAACTGTACAGAAAGTATGTATACAGATTTTTTATAAGTGCTGTGCTTGTTAAACACAGTGAGGCAAGAGCTATGCATTTTCACAAAGATTTAGCACTTTTATGAGCAAAACGCTAATCAATTTTTAGAGTTAAATAAATCCCTGTATTGGGATTTCCGGGGGCAAGTGAGGGTCCTGAGAGCTTAGTTCAGGCCTATAATAAGGTTGTTACTGAGGCTCTGGATTCTTTCGTTCCGGTCCATGTTTGTCCTCTCTGTCCACACACACGGTCTCCATGGCTTGATGGGACCTTGAAGGAGCTGCGATCAGTTGGAAGATGGTTAGAGTGATGCTGGCAGAAATCTGCCCTGGATGCTAACCACCTTAAATTGATAGAACA
Organism: Neoceratodus forsteri; assembly: GCA_016271365.2. Classification (NCBI taxonomy): domain Eukaryota; kingdom Metazoa; phylum Chordata; order Ceratodontiformes; family Ceratodontidae; genus Neoceratodus; species Neoceratodus forsteri. Next base: position 786,461,463 of record CM028132.1, read on the forward strand.
TTATCAAGTCTATCAATCAGCAATCACCCATAAGAAGGCAGAGTTCCTGTCTGGGGAGATTGCTACTGCTCAGAACTGACGTGCTCAGCTCTTTCGAACCATGGACAGGCTATGCAATTCAATCTGTCTGCAGGATCGAAGAGTTTTTCCACAAGTTGAGTGTGATGAGTTTGTTTGATTCTTTGTGGATAAGGTGGCCAACATCAGGGCTGAGACCCAACCAGCTCACTCTATGGGAGCCAGTGGTAATTGGTGCTCGGTCTCCTCTCCTCTGTTTTCCTGGACTTCTTTTGACTGGCTGGAAATCATCGATATTATGCAGATTGCCAGGGTATGCATCTAACGTACTGTAGTTTGGACCCGGGCCCAACACACCTGATTATGGGGTGTATTGACATCATTGGCCCTGTCCTTGCGAAGATGGTGTGATGCTCTTTAGAGTCGGGTGAGTTCCGTATCTCCCTGAATTAGGCGGTGGTGACACCACTCCTGAAGAAAGCTGCTCTGGACCCAAACTGCTTTGCCAGCTGCAGACCTATCTCTAACCTTCCCTTTGCAGGGACAGTGGTTGAGAAAGTTGTTGTGCTACAGCTGGAGAACCACCTTACCATCCACGATATCTATGAACCTCTCCAGTCTGGTTTCTGGAAGAGGCGTAGTACTGAGACTGCTCTGGTTTGGGTGCTCAATAATCTCCTGATGGCGAGGGATCAGAAACGCCATTCCATCTCGGTACTTCTTGATTTTTCCTCAGCCTTTGACACCATGGACCATGGGGTGCTCCTCCAGCACCTGGGGGTCATCTGTGGCTTGTCTGGAACACTTCTTAGATGGTTTCAATCTTTCCTCACTGGCAGATTTCAGAGGGTGGTGTCAAGGATTTTTTCCCTCTGGCCCATTCTCTCTGCCATCTGGGGTCCCCTATGTTGTTCGCGGTGTACATGATGCCCCTCGGAGACATTATAAGATGTTATGGGCTGAGGTTTCACTGCTATGCTGAGGATACCCAGCTCTACCTGTCTTTTGCACCTGAACAGGATAGCGTAAGCTTTTTTCTTCAATTGTTCAACCAGAAGTGGCCCACTAAGCTGAAAGCTTGTTTAGAGGTGAAGCTTGGCGTTTAATAGCTGCCTCATAGAAATCCAGCTGGCTGAAATTGAACTCTAGAAAGACTGAGGTGTTGGTGGTGGATCCTGGTCGCCGGACAGAGGGGTCAGTGGATGGACAGCCTTCTGGACTGTTCCTTGGAGGTGTCTGGCTGCCTTCCTCTGAATGGGTGCGAAACCTGGGGGTGGTTTTTGATGATGGTTTGACACTGTCTTCACAGGTGTCAGTAGTCGTCAAGTCCTCATTTTGTTATCTTAGGAACATCACCTGGATTAAGCACCTTGTTCCATCTGGAGACCTTCCGACATTGAACCATGCCTTTGTGACCTCGCACCTAGACCAATGCAACTGTCTGTAATTAGGGCTGGCAGGGGTTGATATTTGCCACTTGCAGCTTGTGAAAAATGCTGCAGTGCGGTTGTGAGTGGAAACTCCTCGTTCAAGTCACATCACACCAGTGCTGCATGAACTGCACTGGCTGCCTATTCAGTGGCGGATTACCTTCAAGGTCGGGCTTCTGACCTTTAAGGCCCTGCACGGACTGGGTCTGAGCTATCTGTAAGAGCTCCTGATCTCCTCTCAGCTGATGAGGGGTCATTAGAGGTTCCCAGGGTACGGCTTAAAACATCAGGGGCCTGTACTTTTATGTATGTGGCTCTGAGCCTGTGGAATTCTCTACCTTATCAGATTTGTGAGTGCATGACCGTGGAGAGCTTCAAGAGGGCCATGAAGACCCATCTATGGCAGCTTGCTTATGGTGTTTAAATTGTTTATATCTAAACCAGTATTTATTTCCCACTGTAGTTGAATTTTTATGTCTTTTATTCACTTGATTTTATCTGTTTTTAAGTTGTACAAAGCCTTGATTAAAGAAAGGCGCTTTATAAATATAGTTATTATTAAAACTTATTAAAAACCAAATGTTACCAAAATGTATTTGTTTCTTGCTCCAGAAAGACTGATTTTTTGATGTACATTGCAGGGACAAAACAGGGTCTCTGTTATATCTATCTGTGTTATGTTTTATATGACAGTCTGGTTTTCATCCCCTCTTGGGCAAACTTATAGATAGATAGACAGATAGATAGATAGATAGATAGATAGATAGATAGATAGATAGACAGACAGACAGACAGACAGACAGACAGACAGACAGACAAACTGGTGTATGTGCAAATGTATGAGTCATTTAAAAAGTGAGTGTGTGGTTGGTGTGTGTGTGTATGTGTGTGTTCATTCTCCTTCCCTGGCATACAGTGGTCTGTTCTCCCTTGTTTCATCTGTTTAACCTTTTCACTGGTGTCCAGTGGTCCCTCCCACACTACTACTCTGATTGCTGATCTGAATTCCACACCCATTCTTGTGAGTTGCAGTCCTACCTACTCACCAACCTTCCCGCCAGCTCTTTCCACCTACCCTCCCTGGTGTCCCTAACTCACCCAGTGCTCTCATCGTACACTGTGTGACATCTGTTACAACAGATTCTCTACACACATGTTGAACTTGGTAACCCCCCCACCCACAATCGGATCTGTAACATCAAGGCTAGACAATCTGACAGGGAGTGGTGCAAGATTCAATGATATTGTTAGTCCAGCCACTCTGGCTGGACAGACTGGTCCATAATTTACAGATCTTTGTTCAGTCAGGTATCCACAATCCAGTTTTCACTCCATGCTGAGCCTTTCAGAAACATAGAAACATAAAACTTGTCAGCAGATAAGGACCACTAGGCCCAGCAAGTCTGCCCTTTTCCCTACCTGTATCGGCAGCCACTGACCCTACTTGGTCCTCGGCGTAGCCTCTCTTTCCCTCTCTAGGGTACCCTCATGCCTATCCCATGATTCTTGAATTCCCCCACCATGTTTTCTCCTACTACCTCCCCGGGTAGGCTATTCCATGCATCCACCACCCTTTCTATGAAGAAAAGCTTCCTTACATTGCCCCTTAACCAGCCCACTTCTAATCTCATATCATGCCCCGTCATTCTTGAACATCTCCTAAACTGAAAGATGTCATTCACCTGCACCTTGTTAATGCTCTTATGATACTAGAAGGTTTCTATCATATCTCCCCATTCTCTCCTCTCTTCCAACTTATACATATTAAGGTCCTTTAATCTCTCCTCATATGTCTTCTGGTGCAAGCCCTGCACCATTTTAGTTGCTCTTCACTGAACTGCCTCCACTCTGTCTGTGTTCCTACGGAGATGCAGCCTCCAGAACTGTAAATGGTACTCCAGATGAGGCCTCACCAGTGTTTTGTACAGTGGCATTACCACTTCCCTTCTTCTCTCAGTGATACCCGTTCCTATGCACCCCAACATGCTACTGGACCTCCCCACCACCTTAGCAAACTGCCTGGCCATCTTTAGGTCATCTGAAATGATTATTCTCAAATCCCATTCATCCTTGATGACCGTCAAGAACTCCGCCCCCCCCCCCCCATCCTGTAACCCTCCTTTGGGTTTCTGCACCCCAGGATCATGACTTTTCACTTCTTCACACTGAATCTTAGCGGCCACACTTTGGGCCATTTTTCCAGTTTTTCTAGGTTCCTTCACATTCTCTCCACTCCCACTGGAGTGTCTACCCTGTTGCAGATCTTGGTGTCATCTGCAAAGAGGCAAACCTTCCCTTCCAGTCCTTTAGCAATGTCACTACTGAAGACATTGAAAAGGACTGGCCACATAACTGAACCTTGTACCCCTCTGGTCACCTCCCTTTTCTTGGATTGAACCCCATTAACCACCTCTGCTTTCTGTCTCTCAACCAATTTCTAACCCAGTTTATGACCTTTTGACCCACACCCAGGCTACCCATCTTGTTTACCAGTCTTTTATGTGGAACAGTGTTGAAGGCCTTGCTGAAATCGAGGTAGGTGATGTCCAATGCCCTCTTGATCCACTTTCTTTGTCACCCAGTCAAAGAAATTTATCAGATTTATTTAACATGACCTTCTTGCAGTGAATCCATGCTGCCTCAGATCCTTTGCCTTACTGGATTCCAAGTGATCCACTGTCCTTTCCTTTACCAGCACTTCCATAATCTTCTCCACTACAGAGATGAGGCTGACTGGTCTGTAGTTACCAGCCTCCTCTTTGCTCCCACATTTGTGAAGAAGGACCACATGTGCCCTTCTCCAGTCCTCTGGAACCACTCCTGTATCAAGTGACTTGCTAAACAGGTCTGCCAGTGGTGCTGCCAGCAATGCCTGTACTGTAGTTCCTTCAATATCCTATGATGTATGCCTTCTGGTCCCATTGCTCTGTCCACTTTCAGTTTTGTGAGTTCTTCTAGGACTCTCTCTTCTGTAAATGGACTGGTGTTCACCTCCCTCCCCCCCTTGGTTTCTGATGCCTAGCTGTGGTCCCTGTCCCTCCCCTTCTTCTTTGAACACTGAACAAAAGTATTTAAGCATTGATACTTTTTCTAGGTCCCCTTCCATACATTCCCCACCTTCTCCTTTGAGCCTTACAATCCCACCCCTGGTCTTTCTTCTGTTACTTATGAACCTAAAGAATGTCTTATCCCTTTCTTTACCATCTGAGTTATTCTCTCCTCTGTTTGCACCTTTGCCCTCCTAACCACTTTCCCTGCTTCCTTCTGTCTAGTTAAATACACCTCCCTGTCTTCCTCCTTCTGTATCCCCTCATACTTTTTTAAAGCCAACTTTTTGACCCTTACTTTCACTGCCACATCTTTTGAGTACCATATTGTTTTTTTTTTCCTTCTCTTGCCCTTCTGTTCAGTGCATTGGTTTGTAACCTCCATTATGTAGTACTAACATACTTTTTATTTTTACCCAACCTATTCAGGGAGACAGAATGTGCTCTGCAGAAGTTCCGTTAATTTATTTTCAGTGGAAGTCTAAAACTTCCAGGAGTCAAAATCTGGAAGTCGTTCTAATTTTTTGGATGTCAACATACTTCCAGAATGCCACCTTTGGAAGTCAATATTCTAGGAAGGACAATTTTATGGATGTTAATACAGTATATTAGTGTTAAAATACAGTTTCTTTCAGAAAAATCCATCATTTCTGACTTCCAAGCCTGCAAGTTTGGAAGTCATCTCATTTTTTTGTTTTACATCTGGAAGTCAATGACTTCCTCCCTCTGTATTTTGGAAGTTTTTGCCTTATTTTTGGAAGCCAAATACTCCAAAAATGGAGTTAACTGAAGCTCTGGTGCTTTGTGACACTGTCATGGGAATATAATCTCAGAAATGAGTGTGAGTGTGTGTGTGTGTGTGTGTGTGTGTGTGTGTGTGTGTGTGTTTTCAAAAAGTTTGCCGTTGCTTGAGCAGAACATATTAACATAGCTGTCAAGGTAAGAACATCAAAACAGAGTGCGATAGATAAAGGGGACTGAAGAGTGAGATTACTGTCCTATTGAAATACATTGAAAATCTCATGAGTTTAAGAGATTAACAAACATTTGTCAACAGGGGTGTAGCCGGGGATTTCAGATCTGCACACCAAGTGGACTCACTGCTACCTAACCCTTGTTAGGGTGAGCTACCCCCCAACCCGGGGTGTAGCCTGACAATATACAAATGTACACCAGGACCGTGTTTGTTGCCTCATTTGGCACAATAAACACAACTTTTGTATTTCATGACAGTGGTTGTTACAATGCATGGGTAAATACAAATGCCATGCATTGTTCCCTAAGACACCCACATACCAGCCCAGAGCCTGTAAAGTTGTATTGTCCTTGGGATGCAAAGAGAGTATTAGTGACCAGTCCTAGTTTCAACTCCTATGAATAAAATTACAGAAAGGTTCAGTATTTACTTTGTTAGTTTTCTGGAAAAACGAAGCAGTTCAGAGCCTATTTGCTACCCCCCCTTAAATAAAATTGCACACCATGAAGTGCTTGGAGTATGCCTGCCTACACCTATGTTTGTCAATGCTGAATGTTTTCTTGCTGGTATTGGCATTGGTAGTGCAGAAGTTAGAGAGATTCACAATAGGAATGGCAGTGAAGTATTAAACTAATGCCAATCCCTACCCCCACCCTGCAGAGACTGACAGGCGTTTGGGGGTGGGCCTTTGGGTCGTGGGCCATAACCCTCATGCCATTCCACCTCACTCCACCCTGCAGACACTGACAGGTGTTGCGGTGTGCCTTGGGTCTTTGGCCCTTATGCTCAACCCATTCCTAAGGAAATACTGTAAGCTGAGATGGGTGCAGTAGAGAAGAATGGGGTGAACATTAGGGCCAAAAACCCAAAGACACACCTCGATGCCTGTCACTGGCTGCAGGGTGGGGGTGGAATGGCATGAAAATTATGGCCGATGACCCCAAGTCACACCCACGACGCCTGTCAGTCTCTACAGGGTGGAGCATTATGGTTGGAAACCCTAATGCCTCAGGTGTTTGTTGGTATTTTTGCTCCAAATTTTCAACATGGGCTTTTTGGGACCCCACCTCATGAACAGTGACACTATAATTTCATTTCTCAGTCCCGAAAGGTGATTTTGCACAGCAACTGCCATTCGGTGCCACAGGTGCGAAAACACATTTTGGGCAGGATGTGAAAAATGACAGCTGTACTGTTCATGAGGAGGTATGAAAAAATGGCAATGTTGACAATCTGAAATGAAAATATGAACAAGTATTTGTCAATGCCGAATGTTTGCTTGCTGGTATTAGCATTGGAAATGCAGGAGTTAGATGCAGAATAGGAATGGCAGTGAAGTATTGAACTTCACGCCAACCCCATCTCCATCCTGTAGTGATGGACAGGCATTGGGGTAAGTGTTTGGGTCATCACCCATGACGGTCATGCCATGTCACCTCACCCTATTCTGCAGACACCAACAGGTGTTGAGGTGTTCCTTGGGGTGTTTGGCTTTACAGTCACCCCATTCCATAAGGACATACACTGAGATGGGTGCAGTATAGGACAATGGGGTGAAGTCTGGGGCTGAAGAGTCCAAGGTACACCTCGATGCCTGTCAGTGGGGGGTGGGGGGATGCATAAGCAGTACAGTCAGCAATACAAAGGTACACCCCAGTGCCTGTCAGTCTGTACATGGTGGGACGTTATGGTTACAAACCCTAACACCCTGGGCGTTTGTTGGTATTTGCACTACAAATTTTTAACATGGCCTTTTTGTGACCCCATCTCATGAAAGCATTTGGGACCTCTTCTCATGAAGAGTGGCAGTGTGATTTTGTCAATGTGTCCAGAACTTTGAGTTCCAACAGCGACCATGCCATTCTGCACCACATGTACGAAAACATAGATTGGGCAGGACGTGAAGAATGACAGCTGTACCATCCATAGGAAGGTGTGAACAGATAGCAGTGTTGAAAATCTGTAGTGGGAATATTAAAAATGCTTACACGTCTAATCATACTGCGCAACACATGCGCATAACACAGTCATTTTATGGACTTTCATCTCCAAATTTTCAACATAGGCATTGTAGGACCTCTGCTCATGAACAGTGTCACTGTGATTTTCATAATGTGTCCTGAACACTGATTTACCACAGCGACTGCGCTGCTCTGCGCCGGAAGTGCGAAAACACATTTGGCCAGGATGTGAAAATGACAGCTGTACTGTTCATAAGGAGGTGTGGAAAAATGGCAATGTTGAAAATCTGGAGTGAAAATATTACAAATATGCGAAGTTAGAAGCGTGCTTGGAAACTACGCAACACACATTCATAACAGTCATTTTATGGACGTTCATCACAAAATTTTCAACATAGGCATTTGAGGACCTCTGCTAATGAACAGTGTCATTGTGATTATCTTAATGTGTCCCGAACACTGATTTCCCGAGCAACCGCGCTACTCTGCACCGCAAGTATGAAAACACATGTCGGCCAGGATGTGAAAAATGACAGCTGTACTGTTCATTAGGAGGTGTGGAAACATGGCAATGTTGAAAATCTGGAGTGAAAATATTACACATGTGTGAAGTTACGAGCGTGCATGGAAACTGCGCAACGCACACTCATAACACACTCATTTTATGGACTTTCATCACATAATTTCCAACCTAGGCATTGTAGGACCTCTGCTAATGAACAGTGTCACTGTGATTTTCTTAATCTGTCCCAAACACTGATTTTCCACAGCAACCGAGCTATTCTGCCCCGGAAGTGCGAAAACACATTTCGGCCAGGATGTGAAAAATGTCAGCTGTATTGTTCATAAGGAGGTGTGGAAAAATGGCAATGTTGAAAATCTGGAGTGAAAATATTGCAGATTTGTGAAGTTACGAGCATGCGTAGCAACTTCGTAATGCACACTCGATAAAACAGTAATTTTCAGATTTTGCCACCAAATTTGCAACATAGACTTTTGAGAGCCCACCTCATGAACACTGGCACTGTCATTTATTAATCAGTCCTGAAAGGTGATTCCGCCCAGTGACCACGAAATCACCTTTCGGGACCGAATAGCACCATGACAGTGGCTGAATTCACGAGGAGGGTTCCCAAGACCCCATGTTGAAAATTTGGTGCCAAAATTCCAAAAAATGCCTGAGATATGCATCAAAGTTGAAAAAACCCTATTTATGCCATCATGCAGCCTACCAGCATTTCCTCAGTTCGTAGATGGCTTTGAAGAGTGCAGCCGTGTTCCTGGTCCACCGCAGATCGTCGCGCCGGACTCCTGAGGTAAGTATGGGGTGAGGGGTGTGTGTGGGAGGCAGGAGGTGCACAGACAGGTCGAGGGTGTGTGGGAGGGGCAGGGAGACGCGAAGGACCATTTCCTTTTACAGGTTAAAAAAAAAAAGACATTATGGGACTTTTTTTATAGAGGCATTAACGCTTGGGTGGGCTCCCAGCGTGCCAACCAGTATTTTAGAGGGTGCGGCTGTAGTTGACCGGGATTGGGCACCTTCGGCACAAAGGGGGGTGCAATAGAGGGATTTAGCACCTCCTTGGCACAAATCTACTGTTTTTGTGGGGGATATTATGCCAGCAGGGTGGGCTCCCTAGTGGCAATGTGAACTGGGACTGGGACTCAAGCCGACGGGGATTGGGGCCCCCGTTGGCAGACAGACACTGTTGTGGGGGGGGCACATGCTGCTGAGGGGGACTGGGCACCCCCTCGGCAGTGGGAGCTGAGTAATATTGTGTGTGAACATGGTGTCAAGCTGCCACCATGTTCACAAACAGTGTAACAGTACTCAACGTTCCGCCCAGCAATGATAGGTCGGTCCCTCATTGCAGTGAATGGATGATGCTGCAATGACGAGGCGGCCCCTGATTGCTGCGGTGAAAACATTACAAGGTTGGTGGCACTTTTGGAAGCCAGTGTCATCAGCACACTGTGCCTCCATTGTCCCACCACCGCCAAGCCCCCAAATGCAGTGCCTCTGTTGGCTGTGACACTGCCGCGCCTCCATCACCCGCTTCTCTCCTAAGCTGCCACATCATGTTTCTTGTGCATGCACGCAAGTAAACATAAAAATTGGTGAAGTTATGAGCGTGCATTGAAACTGCACAACACACGCCTGTAACGCAATCATTTTTTGGAATTTTTTCACCAAATTTTCAACATGGGTATTTTGGGACCTCCCCTCATGAACAGTGCCACTTTGATTTTGTTAATCTGTTCTGAAAGTTGATTTCCCACAGTGACTGCGCCATTCTGAGCCATAGGTGTGAAAACACATTTTGGGCAGGTTGTGAAAAATGACAGCTGTACTGTTCATAAGGAGGTGTGAAATAATGGCAATGTTGAAAATCTGGAGTGAAAATATTACAAATTGGTGAAGTTACCAGTGTGCATAGAAACTGTGCAATGAGTACTCATAACGCAGTCATGTTCTGGAATTTTTTCACCAAATTTGAAACATGTTTTTTTTGGGACCCCATCTCATGAACAGTGGCACTGTCATTTCATTCATCCATCCTGAAAGGTAATTCCGCACAGCAACCGCAAAATCACCTTTCAGGACCAAGTAACCAAATAACAGTGACAGTGTTCACAAGGTGGGATATCAAGAACCCCATGGTGAAAATTTGGGGCCAAAATTCCTAAAAATGGCTGAGATGTCAACCTAAGTTGAACCCCCCATTGACTCCCATTATACAACTTACCGTAATTTCTTCAGTTTGCTGGTCGGCTTTGAAGAGTGCAGACGTGTCCCGGTCCATAGAAGATCACTGCTTCCAACCTCGGAGGTAAGCATGGGGTAAGGGGTGTGGGAGGTGGATCCACAAAGGGGGAGTGGTGGTGGAGATGGGGGAATGGGGAGATGATGGGATGGTTCTCTTTTTTTACAGGTTACCAAAAATATTTAGGCACACTGGGGTAGGCTCTCAGTATGCCACAATAGTATGTGTGTGTGTAGTGGTGAGCATGCTGACATGGGAATTGGGCACCCTGATGTCAGCACTTGAAATATTCGAATTGGGTGGGGGGTCATCTGACACGGGAGTGTCCATCCCAGTGCGGAAACATAAATAAAAATTATTTTGGCACCCTGAGGTGGGCTTCCAGTGAGTCACATTAATTGGGGGGGGGGGAGGATACATGTCGACACAGGGATTGGTCACCCTGATGTCGGCATTCCGGGGAGTGTGTGGTAGGCGGCAGGAGCCACCAATGTAGAAGATCATGCTGCAGCTCATTTATTTATTTATTGAAATGGTTTACCAGAAAAGGCACATCAAATAAACAAGGTGCTTGGCGGCAGGCGCGGACAAGAACTGTAACTCCGTCCATGTGCATTACTGTGCATTGTAATGTGTGTGGCCAGAGTTTTGTCAGCTGCTGCCAACAGAGAGAAGGTATGTCTGTGTGCCTGGTTGTGAGAGAGAGGCAAGGTCCCACTGCAATGAGGAAACTGTCCTTCATTGCAGCGGCAAATTTCTTTCAAGTACGGTCCTGTCTCTCAAACTACTGTCATAGACAGCTTGCCAATTCATTGGTGCCTGAGGGATGAGCCCCATAAAGCATCAACTTGTAACCATCCCTGACTGGTGCAGCACTTTTCTTTCAAGTGAAGACCACTTCTCTCAAACTGCTGTCATAGACAGCTCACCGATTCATTGGTGCCTGAGGGACGAGCCCCATAAACCATCAACTGCATTGGGCAGAAACTCACACACCTCTAAAATGTCATACTGTCCCAAGATGTTTCTTGTGCACTCACGCAAGCAAACATAAAAATGTGACAATTTTTCCAGGTGGTGCAGGCTGTGTGAAGTTTGAATAAGATCAGGTGGACAGGTACGGAGTGGAATATCTGTATGCCCACCCTGATCATCATGGGGTAGTCCAGACTGCTGCTTGTGAGATAGCAAAAATCATTATCTGCGCAGCCCCCTGAAAAGAACTTTTAAAATTGGATGACAGAAAGGCAAATGATGGTTTCACACAGGACTTGACTGCCACAGCAAGATCAGCCTTGGATGCCACAAAATATCATTTACTCACTGAGGTGGACACTACTGACACTGCTGCAAGAGTTTTTGTCTTGTGCAGTGTCCTTTAGAAGGTTTTCCAGGCTGAGGACTACCATCCTTTCCCATGATACTCAAAAGAAGGCCATGCATTTCTTCTTTGAGGGAGATTCATTATTTGGTGACAAAACAGAGGCCTAGATGAAAAAAGTGGATGAGCACAAGACCACTTTCAAAAGTAACAATGAGAAGGACAATGCCTCTACCTCCTACAGGTCATATAGAAGGGGAGGCAGAGGCAGGGGATACTTGCCAAGAGTCTATGTCTCTTATGTCCCCTATGAGTACCAATCACAAAAAGGGGAGTCTGGGCTTCCAGCCTTCCATGTATAATGCTGCAGCTCTAGTGCCAAAGCTCCAGCCAAAACAAAACCCCCGACAAATTTGCCCAGGTCACACAACCACTGCCAGTGGGAAGAATACTGATACACTACTTCAAGGAATGGGTAAAAATGACCACAGACAAGTGGGTACTGGAAATAGAGCACCAGAGGTTGTGTCTGTGGTTCAAACACTATCCAAACTTGCAGAAACACAGAAGTTTTCCAGCTCATTCTACCACAGAAAAAAGTCTGCTAGAATTGGAAGTAAAAAATAAAATAAAAAGGCTGTTAATAGCAAAAGCTATAGAAAAAGTCCTTGCCTCCCAGTGGGGCAGGGGCCTATTCTCAAGTTCCTGACCCACAAGGAAAATGAGGAGTGGCAACCCATTTCAGACCTCGGGTTTCTGAACAAGCATTTGAAAAAAGAGAAATTCAAGATGGTCACACTAAGGACAGCGATACCATCTTTGTAGATGGTCACTGACTGCTATCTCTGGCTCGGAAAGATACCTGTTTTCATAACCCAGTCAGATGTCTCATAGTAAATACCTCAGAGTCAAGCTGGGGAACTTCCACTACAAGTTCAGAGCTCTCCCATTTGGTCTTACCTCAGCTCCAAGGGTTTTCACAAAGTGCTTGGCTGTGGTGGCAACACATCTAAGAAAACAGGGCATGGTGGTTTTCCCTTACCAGGATGACTGACTAGTCTCACGGAAAACAGAACAAGAGGCAAGGTGCTCAGTTCAGTTGGTAAAAAGCACCTTGGAGAACCTGAGATTCTTGATAAAGCTGGAGAAGTCCCAGCTACAGCCTGTTCAATTTCTGGACTTCATAGGGGCAGAGTCAAATACCCTGCAGGGGAAAGCTTTCCTCCCTCAGGCCAGAGTTACAGCTTTGATAGCAATAGCAAAGTCTTCACAGCAGGTCAGCAAAGATCTGCAAGAGACTTCTTACAGTTACTAGGGTACATGGCCACATCCACAGTTGTGGTTCCATTGGCCAGGTTCCAAATGAGAGATACCCAGTACCACTTAAGGGACAACTGATCCCAAAGATGGAATCCTCATTCAAAGCTAGTGCCAGTGACAAAAACACTAGTAGAATCATTACAGTGGTGGAAGAAAGCAACCTCAGACAGGACATTCTCTTCCTTCAACAATCAGTATTCTTAAAATGGATGCCTCACTCCTGGGGTGGGGTGCCCACCTGCAGGGCCTCACAATGAGCAGTACACAGAGCCCACAGGAGTCACTAGAACACATGAACCTCCTGGGGTGCAGAGCAGTATTGTTAAGCAATGCAGTCTTTCACCTCCCAGCTAAAGGGTGCGCCTGTCCAAATCAGGACAGACACCACCACAATATTCTACATAAACAAGCAGGGAGGAACAAGGACCTTAAAACTGAGTACAGAGGCAATGAGAATCTAGGACCTGGCATATTCCTTAGAGGCAAACATATCTGCAGTGCAAAGACAATGTCCTGATATATTCACTATACAGAATCAGCCAGGGAAATTATGAATGTACCATAAACCAGCAGGTTTTGGCCACTTTGTTCAGAACTGGGGAACTCCCTATATAGACCTGTTTGCTTCTTGGAAGAACTACCAGCTCCCAAAGTTTTGTTGCAGACCACCAGCCAGAGGAACAGTCCCAGAGGACCCTGTGGCACTGAACTGGTCATGGAAGTTTCTGTATGCATTCCCACCATTTTCAATAATTCAAAAAGTACTTCTGAAACTCAGGAGGGAACCTGAAACAATGATCATGATGGCTTCAGACAGGCCTGGTACTTGATGCTCCTGGTCCTGTCTGACAAGAATCCATTCAGCCTACCACTCAATCACAATCTGTTGTCTTTGTCCCAGGGCAGAACGACACTTCCAAACCCCAGGACCCTATGCCTGAGGATAGAATTCTGAGGACTGAATCTCTCAGGAGAAATCATGAAGGTGCTTAAGGTTTTAAGGAAACCCGCTAGCAGGAAAGCTTATTCCTCTAAAAGGAAGGGGATTTCTTACAGGTGTGCCCCCAGAAAAATAAAACCAACAGTGGCAGGGTTTCCAATAATTCTGCAGTACCTAATACACCTACAGTTGTTAAGCCTACGGTCTTCAACTTAAAAGGTACACTTAGCAGCAGTATCAACATACATATCAGCTGACAAGGAAAAGTCTTTGACCTCACAACCCATTTTCAAAAGGTTTTTAATGGCCTAAGCCATGTATACCTACCAGTGAGGGATACTATCCCACCCTGGGACCTCAGTATATGCCTTGCCCAGCTTATGGAGGCTCCCTTTCAGCCTATGGAAACTGTTGACCTGAAGTATATCACATAGAAAACAATATTTCTGGCTGCAGTGACCTCTGCTAGAAGGGTAAGTGATATTCAAACCCTCAGCGCAGAGCCAAATTACATAATCCACTCAGGGATAAGGTAGTTCTTAGAATCAACAGAAAATTCCTTCCTAAGGGGGTATCTGAATTCCTCCTGAATCAGTTAGTGACCATCCCAGCACTCTACCTAAAGCATTCCAGTTCAAGTGAGAAAAGTTGTATAGCCTAGACTGAAAGCGAAACCTTCTATCTACACAGACCGGACAAAAGATGTCAGGTCCCCCAGTACCCAGCTTTTCGTCACCTATGGCGAGGTTGACAAAGGCAGACCAGCTGCAAAGAGATCTATCACTGGATAGTCTCTTGCACTCAGTTCTGCTAAAAACAAGCTGGAAGAATGCCTCCAAAAGGCTTAAGGGCACAATCAACAATGGTTACCTCTGTGGCATACTCAAGGGGCATCCCATTGTTAGACATTTGCAAAGCAGCTACCTGGAAAACAGTGCACACCTTCACAAAGCACTGTTGTTTGGACATGTAGTCCAGAAGGGATGCCAGCTTTGGAAATGCTATCTTGCAGAACTTTTTTATTCCTCAATAGGTTCCGGACACAGCCTCTCAAGGTAATACTACTGAGCCTGCATAAAGTATAAACACTGAGTGAGTGATTCCTGGGATCAGAAGAAAAAAATACTCACCACAGTAAAGTTGTTTCTTTTTAAGGGATCACTCCCTATGTTTAAACTGCCAAACCCTGCCTCCCTTTCTAGAAACTGAAATAGGCTCACACAAAAATGAGTTTCTTTTTTCACTGAGATTGCTTAAGCAATAAACTACGACAGGGTGTGGCAGCCTCGTGGCCAAACCAGGTCAGCCGTGGGTAAATCCCAGCATAACCCACAGCCTGGAGTGGTTTATTGTGATTATACAATGCCCCCCCCCATATGTTTTGTAACAAAAATTATAGGAGGGAAAGCCAGTTTTTTGAGTTTTAATGATTTTTTAAAACTTATCGTTACGTTACAAAATATAGTTCCTTGTTGCTAGGGGGAACAATGAATCCCCCCTTCCCCCAACAACTGAGATATCTGGTTACAGGAATTTTACTTTTATTTATTTTTAGGAAGGTGAGGCACACAAGGGAAAAAAAAAACATAACAACAAAACTCATCACTTTACTTCCTGAACCCGACTACCTATGGACAACAAAGCAGTCATACAGAGCACAGCAGTATTATGCAGAACGTCTCCAAAAATGATCTTGACTCCCTCCAGCTTTGATAGTCACTCCCTGCAGCCTTCCTAGCGGTCTTGCTTTCTCCCACCCCCAGTATAGAACTCCCACATTGTAAACGACAACTGCCTACCATCAGTATCCTTGTTTCTGTTTGAATCGACATCTGAAACTGCTGACAATACTGCTCCTCAGCCTGTAACACCAGTGAAGCAAATCCTCAGCTGTGCCTCCTTTCACACTCAGCAACCATTGCTCACCTGTTCACCTTCACCTAGTACACACTAACTTGCAGCTAAACTTGTTGCCCATAGATAGATGGATTCAGGAAGTAAAATTATGCATTTTGTTTTTGTTTTTTTCTCATGTGCCTCACCTTCCTGGAATGTTGTAGAGGGGCAGATATAACAGGGGTTCGAGAGGGAATGACCAGTACTCTGAAGCAGTGTGACTATCAGTCATCCTGTTTGCCAACCCTGGGTTTCTGGGAGTGGAGGGTGAAGACAGTAGAGATGAGGAGCAAGGGATTCCCAGGTACAGATTGTGTGCTTAAAGAAATGAAGTGACAAGATAGTGTTTTTTCATCAGCGGACATTACCCGGGGAAGTGGGGAGTCAGTATAAATTTTTGGGTGTCGCCATTCATTGCCGTCATAGCCAGCCCTGACTTTGCTGTGGTTTGAGTGATTTCAGGGGAATTCCTGATATGGCACACTGGCGACTGCCACCTTTTCCTGTTGGTATATCATAGGATTTACCATGGGAGACATGGTGCCAGTCAGCTAATGGGAATGCAGGATTTTGAAGCCCCATTCTATAATTAAGAATCACTACTGTAGTTCCAACAACTGTAAGCTTGTTGTTATTGTTTATGTGGTAACTTTTCAAAAGTCCACTTCAGTCTCAATTGGTGTTATAAAAATTCTATAAAAATGTTTTCTAGACATTTTTTTAGTAGCCTTCTAGCTAGTTTCAATAGCTGCTGCTCCACTCTGACTTGGAAACAGGTCTGAGCAATGGCCAGAGTGGAGAGAAGATGCAGAGTTTGGACCTACATTCCAAATTCCAAAATTTGCATAGGTCCTACCTTGGGGTGCCACTGTCAGCCAAGATGACTGCATAAAGTATAAAGTATAAACATGGTGAGTGATCCCTTAAGAAGAAACAACATTACTACAATGATTTTGTTCTGGGCCTTCTATCTGCTGAAACACCTACCCTTCTGTAGATGTAAGGCGCACTGTGGGAGGCAAAATCCTCAAACCCTTGGAAAGGAGAGCAGTTCTCAGAGGCTCGATCTTTGCTAGTATAAGTATAGGCCAGCAGACCATAAGTGAGGCCACAAAGCACACCTTGGGCTATGAAGAGGTGGGCCTTTAGAACGAGGCCATTCCTTACCCTGTGGGCAATACCAAGTTTAGAATTAACTGCCAAGCACACTGACAGAATGTGAGGTGAGAAATCTAGTGACTGGTCCAAAGTGACTCCTAGCTATTTTATAGTGGTAACCCCCCCTCCAAGGGGTGCCACTGTACGGGTGATAGAAAGGCTTCAGAGGCAGAGCTTAGGTTTGGAGTCAAATAGCATGGCCTTAGATTTGTTACAGTTTAATACCTGCTTTTACCTAGTAGCCAGTTTTCAGTGAGGGACCAAGAGTGAGCAAGGACTGAAAAGTCTCTAAAATGTCCTCTGCACTGTGACATACAACCAGGTTATCAGCATAAAGCAAGATGTTAGAAATGTTAGCCACACCTGGGAGGTTGTTCATAAATAGGGGGAAAAGGAGTGGGCCTTACACGGGCTCTTGTGGACTCCAACTGTAACATTAGCCAAAACTGACATGAAGGAATGTAGTTCTGCTTGTTGTTTTCACTCATAAAGGTAATTAGCAAATCAACAGTTTGCAGCAAGTGTGACACCAAGAAAAGATAGCTTTAAACATACAGTAGAAGAGAATGGTCTACTTCAGTCAAACACATTGTAGATGAAAATGATCTAAGTTAGAAGACAACCATACATGGTCTGACATATCATTAGTAAGCACAGCTAGAGCAGTTGCAGTGATATGTCCCTTCCTGAAACCAAGATGAGCATCAGACAGGATATTACATGTGTTAAGGTACTCTGTGAGTTACCCAGCCACTAATTTCACTAATAGTTTGGCTATAACAAGAAAAATATTAATTGGGTAATAGTTATACAAGGATTTTGGATTACCATTTTAAACACAGGAACAACTCTGGCAACTTCCCATAAGTCTGGGACCTTACCCA
The DNA here is from genome assembly GCA_016271365.2 of Neoceratodus forsteri. Taxonomy (NCBI): domain Eukaryota; kingdom Metazoa; phylum Chordata; order Ceratodontiformes; family Ceratodontidae; genus Neoceratodus; species Neoceratodus forsteri. The sequence goes on from CM028132.1 coordinate 786,479,179, forward strand.
ACATAACTGAGAAATTATAAGATGTGAGCTACATAGGCAGATATATATGGGGCAGCAAATTTGAGCAGTTTCAGTTCCAGATTGTCACCCCCTGAATTGTTGGAGTGATACTAATAAGCCTTCAAAACTCAGATAACTTTATTTTCTTGAGATAGAAAGGAGGTGAGGTCAAGCAACCAGCAGTAGTTTATTCTGCATGAAAAACTGAGCCAACGTTAAGTCCTTGCCCTCTTTTAACATCGTGAATACTGAACAGTCAAGTGTGGCTAGCCTATCGTGTTCTGCCCCAACCCCAGCAGCTTATTTTTGTAATTTGTGTAAATAACAAAAATTACCATGAAACATGACAATAACAACATATAATGCACTTTTGAAGCAGAGTACAGTGCACAGAGCCTATTACAACATGTGTGGGAACAGGGGACAGAAACAAGTAGATACAGTTGCTGCTGTGGCTAATGCAGTTAACAGGCCACCTTATGTGTGGCTAGCAGGTACACAGCTTATAGCCACATTCACAGCACTCTGTCACCTCACCTGCACCGGCAATATCATGGCAGCTGGAGCTAGGGTGACCACCAAAACTGATCAAATTGTGAACATGACCTGGTTCTATAAGAAGCAGTTGGGCCACAAAAAAGACACTATCATGCTACTCTTCTATAGCCACTTACCCAGTCACTCACACACTTTCTCTTTCTACCTCAGTGTGAAGCCCTTCTTCTCCTCATAGCATATAGCCAGAGTCCCTGACCTGGCGGACTCCCTCCTCCTTTCTTGGCGGTCCGGGACCTTTTACCGCTGCACTTGCACTGCAAACAGCTCCTGCTACCTGGCTCAGTTTTTTCCTGTTATTGTTATTTTTTTATTTTATCATTTAAAAACTTCAGGACAGCCATATGGACCCTGGAAGTGGTGCTGTCACATTCCATAAGGGTATTAGTTCCTATGTGCCGCAGACATTGGGTTCCACCCGGCGCTGTTGTAAGGGAGGCAAGATGTCACAGCCCTGATTCACTGTGACAGCAGCAGTGTCAGGGAACAAGGTCACCACACTGGTCCCGGATGTCATGACCAGTAAGTTCAACCCCAGAACTGGATGGGGATCACATTTATAATCATATCTATTATACTTTTCAGTGCTGGAATTACAGTGGCGACACCTACCTCTCAACTTCCTTTCTTGCAAAACTGGGACAGGGCTGAAAATAATCAAGGACAAATGATTAAAATGAGGGACACATCATACAACAAGGAAAGAATTTGCAGCTAATTAAAGGGCACGTGACCCGCACATCAAAGGAGGTGGCGCGCGCGCGAACGCATGAATCTGCCACTGGTTTGAGTGCCACATTAGACCCATTTCCCTGACTGCCTGCACCAAGTCCTGTTGCCTGGTTGCCAGATCCTGAAAAGTGCTGTTACAACTGTGGGTAAGTTGAACGAACACCGAGATGGAGCACCAAATTTGTAATAGGGTCAACTAGATTCCGATCTTTCTCTGCCTGGTCCCGGTGTCTCTCTGTCTCATTCTCTGGTCTGATATGGAGTTTCCCTCCAAGATGGCTCCCAGTTCTGAAGAAATGACTGCCTACAGGTCCGGGTGCACAGGACAGAGCTTTGGAACTGGGAGAAGGGATGTAGGAGGGGAGATGAGAGCTCAGTCTGCCTGCCCGGTCGACAGCTGAGAGGCGCGGTGACAGCTGGAGAGAGGATACATGATCCTCTGACACTAAAGGTACCAGACAAACTACAGTCCAGGGGAGAGAGGGTGTGGGATACAGAGAGTGATTAAATGAGACTAGGACAGGGGACGGCTGCAACAATCAGGGACTGCCCGCCATCGCATCGTCAGCTTGTCCTCTGCACTATTGAGACCCAAAGGAGAGGTGGATGACTGATGCTGCAATGAAGAGGTGCTTCCTGATTGCCGCAGCCAAATCGTTTCAAGTTGCTGGAATGCTTGCTGAACTAGTGTCAGCAGCAGCGTGCCACTGCTTTGTTACAGATGGCCAATGCCAGAAATGCAGTGGTAGCATTGGCCACCACAGTGCTGCACCTCCACAACCTGTTTCTCTCCTAAGCTGCTACATAATGTTTCTTGCGCATGTGCGCAAGCAAACATAAAAATCAGAGACGGGACGCCCTTTGAAATGCAGATTGTGCTTTTTTCCCCACATAGGACCAACCTATTTGTTTGTTTATTTACTTAACAAGTTTACACATTGGAACAAAAGTTCCATTTACAGGTGTGACTCACAAATTATTTTCAGGACAGGGTGCATCTCGGTTGTGTGGGGGAATTACATTCATTCTAGAACATTTCATGGATTATATTAAGGATACAACACAGCACTCCATCCCTGCCATATTCAGACAAAAGGAGGAGCAGGACCAGCTAGGCAGTGAGGGACAGAGCAGCAGGTCTGCAGCTGGAGGAATGAAACTGCAGATTTAAGAAAGAAAAACAATATTCCAGCTTGTTACATAAGTGTATAATTCTCCTCATTTCAGTTCCCACACCATTTTAACCCTGATATGGTTCTGTTTCAGAGAAAAATATTGTTCTGGTCAATTTTCTGGCTGCTGCCACTATCGTGTATGGAGCCCCCCCCCAACCCCCACCATCCTCAAAAGAAAAACTCCAAACAAAAATAAAATCAAGGTACTAATGGTACTGAAAAGTGTCAAGCTACCTTAAGCAGAAGCAGGATCCCAGTGAAAATGAGATATAGCATCTGGTTTGCTGTTACATATGGAAATTTACATACCATCCTGATGCTATTGTTCTGCAGTAGCTATGTCACCACTGTGCTATGTAAGAAATAAGACACAACAGAGTGTGGATTATGGTGATCCAACTGCAGGCCAGGGGCATAGTAAGGCACAACACTGCAGGCACAGTATATTCAGCCTCTGGAAGTGTGATGAGATTACCATAATGTATTCACTGGAGTGTCTTATTCTTCTCATAAAATGGGTTTCTTTTGTTTGAATGTGTTTAGGAATTAAACTATACATGTTGAAATATATATACAATTAAATGTTTTTACATTTTGGTGGAAAAATAGTTCTTCCACCAGGTGGAACTTGTTGCATTTTTTGACTTGAATTAGGACTTTTAGCCTTTTGTTCTTTCTCTCCCCAGTCAACCAGACTCCCTGCCACTGGGCCATCTTTCCAGTACATGTATTAGCCACCCTCCACAGCCATCCACACTCAGGACTACTGGATGACCCTTTAGTGTCACAGACCACCCTTGGAAGTGGTATACTGCACGCTGTTTATTTTGAATGATTCAATGCTTAGATAGGTATGCTACATTCAGATTATTTTATTTATTTATTTAACAAATCGGAAAGAACTTTGAGCCAAGGGCTGTTTTACAGAGGTTCCACGTCAAGTCACAAGAATAGCAAATTACAATGGTTTCAGTAAGTAGTTCAACATGAGGAAAGTAATTACATAAACAAAAGAACAATATGGCAAGATAAATATTGTGTCAAGTGCAGCCAGTGGCCTTGTCTGAAGAGGGGTGAAAGGGCTTACAAGGAGTGAAAGTAAGCAGGGTGAATTGGAGGTGGAAGGAGCAAAAAGAGCAAGGAGGAGATTCACAATGAAGCTTGAGCAGCAAAGACCCACCAGGGCGGTGGGTAGAGGAGAAAACAAGGTGAGGAAACAGAGGAGAGGGGGAAGTGGGAGTGGAGGGGTAAGGGAAGGGGGATGAGGTAAGATAAAAAGAGGGCAGGAATGGGAAAGGGATAAGGCAGTAAGTGATGTAAGTGGAATAGTGCAGCAGTAGCATTTGGCTAAATGGGGCAAATGGTAAAAGAGGGAGGTCCCAGTGCATTTAGCTGTCAGCAGAGATTAAGTATAGCAGTCACAAGATGCTCTGGAAACTAAGAATTGATGCAGTGTCTGCTTAAATGGTCCCAAGGTTGCAGTTGTCGCAATCTCAGGAGGTAGGGAATTAAATAAATTAGCAGCTCTAACTGCAATGGATCACTGTCGGAGCGAGGTTCAACAGCGAGGGACAGTAAAAGTTTGGCTCACAGAATTTAGCGTGCTCCAAGTGCACCAGAAGGGACTGAAAAGCTGAAGGGAACCTGGTGGTAGGAGACCAAGATCTGCCTTCTTAGCCAGAAGGCAGGCTTGATATTCAATGCGAGCCTGGAGTTGAAGCCAGTTTGCTTGTTCAAAAAGGTCAGAAATGTGAGTACGATACGCTGCACCAGTTAATAGATGGCATGCCTTATTCAGAGCTGTGGTGAGCCGACGTAGGGTTGTGTCTGTGGTGGAACCATAAATGACCAAACCATAGCCAATAATAGACACAATTGAACTTTGGATAGCCAATCTGAGGGTTTCGGTAGTGAGGCAGTGTTTATGCCTGTGTAGAAGGCCTAGGTGAATATTAACTACCTTGGCAGCATTCTCAATATGGTTGGAGTAGGAGAGCGTACTATCCAGAGTAACTGCTAGGTATTTAAAAGATTGAGTCTGATCAAGGATAACACCCACACTGTTTTTAATCACCAATTGTTTGGCTTTGTGCTTGCTCTGGGTATCATGGAAGAGCATGACCTTAGTTTTTTAGCAGTTAAGCACCAACTTATGAGAGATGAACCAGGACTCCGCTTCAGTAAAACTTTTCTGAAGTTGGGCCTGAAGGAGGGTAGGGTCAGCAATCTTTGAGAAAATGACCACATCATCCGCGTAGAGGAGTACTGGTTCGGAACAGGATGCCTGAAGATTATTGAGGAAGGTGCTAAATAGAAGGGGTCCCAGTATCGATCCTTGAGGAACCCCAGAGCAGACAGGCAGTTTAGCAGAAAGAGCAAAACCTATTCTCACCTGCTGTGTGCAGTTTGCTAGATAGCTGGTGAACCACTTTATGTCTTCTGAAGATATACCAAGCCCAGCAAGTTGATGTATCAGCAAATGGTGATTGACCGTGTCAAATTCTTTGGACAGGTCGATAAAGGTTGCAACAGCCAGTTGACCCTGATCAAGAGTATGGTGAATGAAACCTGTGAATTCCAATAGGGCTGTAGATGTGCTGTGCCCCCGAAAACCATGCTGTTGGACACATTGTAGGTTGTATTAATTTAGTCTATTTACGTGCATAACTTTGGCTTATGTTTCCTAAATATGTATAACCACCCCCCCCCCAGCTATTTATTTATTTAAAGGTTTCACCAGAAAAATTCCACTGAGCAGTAAGATGCTTGTCTCACAGTATGTCCTGGGGGAAGGGGAGAGGGAGCAATAATTAATACAACAGTATACATACATCAGGTAAATAGCTTAAACTGTACATAGCCAAACAAACTAAATAGCTTAACTGTACATAGCCAAACAAACAAAATAGCTTAACTGTACATAGCCAAACAAACGAGATGACAAGCTCAAGAGTATTAACATAATCAGCATGGGATATACAAAGGAAGTGTAGCAGGAAGTGGGGATTTGGAGACTAAAGAAGGGGGTGGTGCAGGAGAGGTACAAGAGCTAGGATGCAGGTGGGTTTAGGTTAGTGGAGACATTAATTGGCTCTACTGGAGGAAGTAGGAGATATAGACCATCAGCAGAGACAAGCACAGAGGGACTAGGTGCAGTTGCAGTTCGTCACTAGGTAGTTTGTTAGGGATGTAGAGAGAGAATTGACTGAGGAGGAGTGTTGGATTTGGGTCGGTAGTTGATTCCAAAGTTTAGGTAGATGATGGGAGAAAGCCATTTGGCCTGACGTAGTGCTTCTGTAGGGTATATTCAGAGAACGTGACTCATCAGATCTGAGGGAGTATTTGGAGGGGAGAGGGGAAGATGAGGTGGAAAGGAAGGCAGGGAGAGAATCCAACCAGAATTTTGAGGTGAATTTAGCTGCATGCATAGTTCTCCTGTTGGCAAGGGTGGTAAAATTTAGAGAGCGGTAGAGTGTGCAATGGTGGGTCAGGGCAGGGGCATCTAAGGCAAACCAGCAGAAGGAGTTAAAGAGAGGATCCAACCTAGATAAGTAGGATTGTGGGGCAGCTACATATACTAAGTCACAGTAGTCGAATATTGACATAATCATTTCATGTACCAATTCGCGCCTTGCTGGAAGAGGGATACATTTATTGTTGCAGTATAGGGCCCCGAGTTTAGGCTGGAGTTTCTTCAGAATGGCATCAATATGGACAGAGAAGTTTAGGTTCCTGTCCAGCCAAACTCCAAGGTATCGGAAGGAGGATGTGTCTTCTAATACAGTCCCATCGATGGTGTGGAAGGTGGGTAAGGAGGAGAGCCTTCCTATCCTCTGCCTAGCACCGAAAGTCATAAGGACTGTTTTCTTTGAATTTAGGAAGAGGTGGTGCTCTCTAAACCAGCATTGTACATTGCAGAATCTATTTGGAGCCTGGAGGTGACATCAGGGACTGATTTGCCTGTTGTATACAGTACTGTGTCATCAGCATACATGTGTATGTTTGCAGACGTGCAAGCCAGAGGGAGATCGTTAAGGAAGATTGAAAAAAGGTTTGGGGTTTAAATGCACAACTTGCATTCAAAAAGGGAGCACACACATGAAATTAAAGGAGAACAGTCATCCAGTCATCACAAAGGGTCCTGCACTCCAGTGTGGGGCTGGTCTCAATGTGCACTTTCTGTGCGAAACCATTTCGTTTTACTTTCTACTTACTGTACTATAGTGGATTGTATTAGACTAATTGTGCTTACTTGTAGGTTGACATTTTCTGTTACTAGAAATCCCAGAATCCACTGCAGCTGACATCAGCACAGTAGGCAGCAGTGGGAGATTCAATAACCTGCAGTGCATGTCAGAGCTTTTGTAATCTCCAATCAGATGTTCAATCACAGAAACATAAATTTTGACAGCAGATAAGGACTGCTTGGCCCACCCAATCTGCCCATTTCCCTACTTATTGGATAAGCTGCAGATCCTAGTTTACCAACAGCCTACTTCCTCCTACCCACCACTAGAATAGCATTATATCTGTCCCATGCATTCATAAATCCCGTCACTGTTTTTGACCCCACAACCTCCTCAGGAAGGCTGTTGCATGTGTCCTCCACCCTCTCTGTGAAAAAAATACTTCCTCACATTGCCCCTGAGTCCCCCCCCCCGTCTTCAAAATGTGCTCCCTTGTTCTTACACATCTCTTTTTCTGAAAGATGCTACCCTCTTAGGATTTATTGATTCTCTTCAGGTACCTGAAAGTTTCTATCATGTCCTTCCTCTCTATCCTTTCCTCTAGGGTATACATATTAAACTCCTTTAGTCTCTCTTCATATGGCTTCTGGTGCAGACCCTGCACCATTTTTGTCAGTGGAACACCAAAATCCTGACAGATCCCAATAAATGCTCCCAGTATCTACCCGCAATTGACTTCCCCTTCGGGACCCATGAATAGGAAGTCATCAAGGTAATGCACCACTCCATGCTTATCCGATTCCCCTGTCATGACCCAATGGAGGAAGGAGCTGAATTTCTCAAAAATAGCACAGGCAATGGCACACCCCATGGGCATGCAGCTATCTACATAGTATTTCCCTTCAGACTTCATGCCCAGCAGATCCCTGTCATCTGGGTGCATGGGCAACAGGTGAAAGGCAGACTCTATGTTGGCATTGACCATTAATGCCCATGGGCTCACCCGGCACACTACATCAACCACCTTGTTGAATGACTTGTACTGCACTGCCATATGATGCGGATCTATGTGATCATTCACTGAGTCACCCTCCAGATAGGATAGGTGATTTATCATTCTGAATTCTGCAGGCACTTTTTTGGCACTAGCCGAGTGGGAGAGACTCTCAGTGAAGGCAGTGGCAATGTGCTGAATGGCCACTGACCCTCCCCAGCTACTTCTCTTTTTCCAGTTCTTCCCAGGCAACCAACAGGCATTCATGTGCTGACTTCAAGTTCTCTACCTCACGGCCCCTCCACAGGCCAAAATACTGAAACCTGAACCCAACTGTGAACTACTACTCTAACAGGCTAGTGGCCTCTCTGTTCGGGTACTGGTCTAGCCAAAGTTTAATCCTATCCACCCTTACTGGGGTGGGCAGGATTGTTGCCTTGAGGCTTCCCTGACTTCTGTTTGCTCCCAAAAATCCCCCTTTTGGGGAACAAGGAGAGGCGCACTGTACAAATGGGTGCTGCTGCTGCCTGCAGACCATGCAGATGTGCTGAAACCTACAGCTACTCCTCGTGCATTTCACCTGGTTGAAAGTAAAGCATGCCTGTGTCATTGCTGAACCCCATCTGACTTTTGTGGGGTGGCCAGGTGCAATGCCAGACCACTGTCAGTGAGCACCCCCCCATGTATAACATCCAACAGGAGCATCATATGCACTGTCCCCCACCCTAGGGCACTATCCTCCTGTCTTCTCTGAGGAAACTCCTCATTGTACTCTAACCATGCATTCCTGCCCTTCCTGTGGTGCATGAGCATGATTTGATGCTGATAGGTATACAGCCTCAGCCCCTGTTCCTTGTCAACCTGCAGGATAGTGCCAGTGTAGATGGGGAATGCCGCGATCCAATTGTCTAAGGTGATAGGCACCTTTGGTGTTTTTTTTTCTTGGTCTCATCCGCCTTATCTTTTTTCTTTTCATCCCGCTCGACCAACCGGTTCAATAGGGAAAACATATCCACATAGTCCCTATTCTGAATTACCTGCCTGACCATCTCCATTAGGTGGGTATCCAGCTGTTTGTCTAACTCAGCATATGAACTGAGGGGGAGACGGCCAGATGCTGGCTGGCCGGCATTACTGCCTGCCCAGCCCCTACCTCTCCTGGCTCCCCCCCAACGTTTTGGCCATCATCAAGTTGATGATACTATCCAGCTTGGCTGCTGCATCAGCACCCCACAAGGTCCTCTGTGGGGACGACCCCTTGGGCAGCCACCCCCCCCCCGGATGATCACTCTGAATGGCTGGCCTGCAATCAACCGTGTCCTGCTCCCCCGCTGGAGGCTTGTCCTGCTCTCCATCATTGACTACTGCCTGTCCCCCACTTTGGGCTGCAGTGAGCATCTGCAGTGCCTCCCCATCACTGAGTTGCCTTACCTCAGCTCTCTCCTTATCTGCCCTTGGCATCCTGGGGACCTTGACCAGAAGTGCCATCCGGCCCAGTACCAGCTGCTTCTTGGGGGCACCCCCCCTGCTGCTGATGTTGATGGGCCATTCAATCCTTCTAGGCATGCTTCCAGCCACACTGCTCTCTTCTGCTTGTACAACTCATGCAGGTCCAACCCCAGGGCTGCAGTAACCTTCACTGTGGGCTTCCTCTAACGTTCTGACATGATGCTCGTGAAAAACACTAACCCCCCCCATCACCAGGGGTTCATTAATGACTTGCCCTTAAGATTTGTCACCAGGCGCATGGGGCAGATGCAGACCCCATCTCCCCTAACCCCCAGACTCTCTGTCATTATCAGGGACCAATGCCTGCGGTCCCTCTTAGTGTGTTGCTGCCAAATACCCTCTGCTGTCACCAACCCTACTTCCCTATGTTTATTTATATATATTTTGAAACTGGGGAAAAATCTTCACTTTTTTTTTGTTTTTTATAAAAAGGCCTGCTACAACCTTAAAACTGGCCTACGCACTGCACTCCTGCCCCTGGAACCGAATCCCTGACTGGTTCTGGCTCCGCCAATGTCTCCGCTTGCCTGTGCCAGTTTCTTTTCTTCATTTTTTTATTTATTTCTGCCTCACTCAAAATGGCTGCAGTTCCTGTCTGGCCACCATCTTGGGTGACCTCACCCTGGAATTCCTAGGGAAGTACTGGCCCCCTTGTCCCCTGACTCACTCATTCGATGAGAGTCTGGTTGGCCTAGCTCACCCCCCCATTGAGGCCCCTATCATATACCCCCTTTTACTCCACTCCTTCTATCGAAACACAATCCGATCCTGGTGAAGGGCACAACATGGCCGCCGAGATCTCACCCACCTTGAGATTCCCAGCACGGGCCTTCTAAACAATGGGCCAGTGTTGCATTCATCTAGGCAAGCCAAGAAATTCCCTGCTAGCCTGCTGCTGCTGCTGCTGCTCTTGGCCCCTGCCCATAACCTCCTGGACTGGAGCTGCCAATGCTGTGTCCTGGCCTCCCAAAAGCTCTCCTGCTAACCCCGGTCCCCCTGTCCTTATGAAGATGAGTGGGGGATATGGTGTGCTAGCATCTGCACCTACATTAATGTAATGAGGAGGAAGCCCGGGAGGAAGGAGGAAAAACTCCCTGCTGGTGAGACCTGCTGGCATGGACCGAAGAAAGCCCAGAGCACCTGTGAAACTACTGTTGCCACTACTTCTGAGCTCCATGAGCTGTCTGACCACTCCTGCTCTGTGGATCCCCCAGAGGACTACAGGACTTTCCCTGATCTTCTCAAACCCCAGCAGGTAAGGCCTCGCATAAATAGACACTCTATTCCCTGAAAGTGATAGCTCTGCCCCTGTTTCTCTACTCTTGCTCTGGTGATCTTGTTCTTTAGATTTTTATATATATATATATATATATATATATACACATATTATATTATATTGTTGTTGTTTTTTTACAGTCTGGGAACATACTGCTGTCTCCCCCTGATCTCCCTGGAAAAGCGAATGCTCCTAAGTCCTGGGGTCTAGTAGGCCCTTACCTGACTCCGTAGTCTCCTTAAACTGCACATCTGGATCCAAGCAGGGCAAGAGTAGAAAGAGGAGAGACTGATGGCTAACAGTCTACTACTTCCATCCTTCTGCTCCCCCCCCCGGGATGCAACCCGCCCCCTTTACTGGGTGGCTCTGGTGGTCCTCCTAGTGAGCTATCTGCTCCCTCCCTCTGCCCAAGGAAGGACCACCTCTGTTCCCTCTCCCCTTCTTCTCCCAGGTTCAGTGAGGATGGCACCAGACAAAACCCTGCTGCTTCCAGTTGTTGTAGCCTATGCATTTGTCAATGTAGCTGGGTTGTTACTGACTCTCTGGAGCACCCCAGCTTCAGTTATTAAAAGTGAGCTGCCTGTAATTGGTAAGGGAAATGAACTGAACCCCCTTCCCCCACCATGTGCATTCTGTGAACCGAGCCAGAGAAAGGACTGCCAATCGCATGCCTGTTTCAATCCCTTGCAGTGTAGGGAACATGCAGGCATTCATTCAGCATAGTGCTGTCTTGTATGACCTCTATGTATTCAAGGTCTAACATAGCTCCAAGCAGGGTTTTAATCTTTGTAGAACTACCGTAGTTTTGACAATCCTATTTAAAATTCACAGTGTATTAAGACCAGGCCTTACATTTAATACATTTTTTCTGTTTATGCTTCAACTGTGCCCTGTGGCTTTTACTGAATTCAGAACAGTGCAGGTACTGCTGACTAACCTGCTTATCTTGTTCAGATGTATAGAGGTCATATTACCTTCTCAGCATTTGCACGCATTGGAAATACCACAAGTTAAACACTCTAGTGTGGTCTACACATTCCACATGCCTCTCCACAAAGCTAAGCAGATGCCAACAAAAAACTGTCCCCTGATATAAATATGCCCCCACCCTAACTACAAATATTCCTGGTATTTCCCATGCCAGGAAAAACAAGTCACCTACTGAGCAGCACTGTTCTTTCATGACATAATATGAAGGATGCAGGCTTTAGTTGACATTAGTATACAGCCTGAAGGACACAGGCTTTATACTGGACAACTAAATTTCTACCTGCATGGGACTTCTGCCAGGAATTCAACAACATTTTCTCAAGCATTTCTTAAAGGGAATGTTTGTTCCATTTTATTCTTAGTCCTAGGCTTCAGATACATAGCAGTACATATACCTCTGCATTTAATTTTTGTCTAGTTCTTTCATAAGAGTCATCAATAGGAGAGTGACTGGATCCAGTTCCTTGAAAAAACATATTTGCCTTAAGTGTATCTCTGAATATTTGTGAGAGGGTGCTCAAGCTCTGACTTTTGTAACGTGCAGGTGAGTAGTTCATATACAGATGCCCATTTATGGGTTTTTTTTGCTTTAAATTTTGTAATGAAGTAATATTAATGTTCATCATAAAAGATAAAACTTGGACAGCACAGGAGACAAAAGTGTATAAGGTATAGACAAAAAAAAAAAAAGATAACCGGTACCACAGAGACTGTAGCAAGCAACATAAGGTACCCTAGACTGCCACCATTTGTGTGTCACAATCACATCATAGAGGGACACCCTCCATTAAGTGAGGAGGTAGATCATACTGTGCTCTATGCCTAGTTGATCCATGTGTTAACACTGCAGACTGTATAAGGGAACCAGTGTATTCCAACTGAGCTGCTTGGGTGAGATTTTCATAAACTTTCATCCAGTTTTTGGATGTGACTGCGGCCTTCCATCGCACAAGTTAGGTCACAAAAGGTGGTCTAACTTTTGGGGCAGAAGTCCACGGCTGAATCTGACACACAGATGCAAGTACCGCAGTTGTGGCCAAATGTGCCATAAACTACAGGAAATATCACAAATGTATCCAGATGTGTGTGAATATGTTGCATATATCCTGACGGATCTGTGTGAATGCAGCATGCATCTGAGCTATGGATGCAAATGCTGCATTCAGGCTGCTAAAAATGCTGCCCATAGTGCTTTAAACATTGCCCTCCACAGGTCCCTATTAAATTCTATGAGTCTACACACTGAAACCACAGAACCTATTACTGTTTCAAGCATAAAAATGTATTTTGACTCCTGCATGTTTTTGCTTTTAAAGAATGACTTTGAATTGGCATAAGATTAGATTTTGGAACTGAAATGTACAGTATGTTGACTACAGTATATGAATTAATATAGTGGGCAAAGTTTGGGAGTGCCACATTTACAAAAGAAAGATCTGGCAAGTTGCTTCTATTTCTTGGGGGTTGGCATGCCTGTGAACACTGTGGAGTCCTGCCGTATTTTCCAGTTAGCACCTTTTTCAATGGTTATACTGGCAATGATACATATACTTTATCTATCTAGTATTTGTTGACCAAGCAGGTAAACTAGATAAAGCAGTCACCTGTTTTTCAGGTGTGAACTGGAAGGTTACAGTAATCTGTGCCCTAATCCTAATATAGATATGTTCCCTGGTAGTCTAGTGGTTCCCTCCCCTTTTCTGTCCTGATCCCTGTTATACCACTTTATATACTGTACCCAACACCCCTCTCCTTGTTCCACCCACTTAGCACCCATCAGTCCCCATCTGGCACTGATTCACCTTCAAAAGCCCATCCAGGACCATGAGAAGTGCAGTAGATGATAACTGGTACAGACTCTGTTCTCACCATCTCAGATGGCCACTGTCTGAATGATAGGGGCCAAGTGCTCTCACAAGGAAGAAACAGCTGTTTTTACTGTACAGGCATGCTTGGTTCCTATCCTTCACATGGTGGCTTGTCAATGTGGTGAGAAGAGGGTCTGTCCTGGTCACCATCTATAGCTTTGTTCATGGACTCGGATGATCTTTTTTATGGTAAGTGGTTGCTGGAATGGGAATGGGGAATAGTGGGGTAGGTTGGTGAGGGGTGTACAGCATAGTAAAACAGGGACTGGGGTGGCAGGGGGTACAACTAGACTACCTGGGAATTACTTTGTTATCTTTGGGATCAGGTTGTGAGGGAGATGCCACTAGACTACTATGGAATAACGCTGCCATATTGGTGGATTGTGGCAGTAGGAGGACACCACTGAGCTACCAGGAAATATCTCTATTAACATAGAAACATAGAATTTGGCGGCAGATAAGGACTGCTTGGCCCACCTAGTCTGCCTATTTTCCTGCCTAACAGATAAGCTGCAGATCCTAGTTAACCAACAGTTTACCTTCTCCTACCCACCACTAGGATTGCCTTATGTCTGTCCCATGCATTCTTGAATTCCCCCACTGTTCTTGACTCCATGACCTCCTCAAGGAGGCTGTTCCATGCATCCACAACCATCTCCATGAAAAATACGTCCTCATATTACCTCTGAGCCGTCCCCCCTCTATCTTCAAATTGTGCCCCCTTGTTCTTGCACATCTCTTTTTCTGAAAGATGCTACCCTCTTAGACTTTGTTGATTCCCTTGAGGTGCGTGAACATTTCTATCATGTCCCCTCTCTCCCTTCTTTCCTCAAGGGTATACATATTATTATGTACTCTAATATACTCTATTAGTTTGGGGATTGTGGTGGCAGAGGGATACCACTGGGCTACCAGGGAATATATCTATTATATCAGACAGCAGGGTGGAAGGGGATACCAGCAAATTACCAGGAAATTATTTTATTATAATGGTGATCTGGACTGGATGGGGTTCACATTAAACAGCTAAGGAGTCGTAGGTTAGTGAACAGGGATCAGGTAGAAGTGGTTGCAACAGTGGAGGCTCTGTAAAATGCCTTCATGCATTTGTGAGTGGAGGCATTCTGCAGAGTTCCTAATGGCCCCATAATGGCATGCAGATGTTCCCTTAGAACCTTGCAAGCCATATATGGTAATTAGCATGCTGGCCTGTGAATATGGCACCCACCCTGCCTGAAAGATGATGATTTTTTAATGATATATCATAAATGATCATTATTCAGTTATGTTCAGACATCATATTTAAGCTTCAAACACCATCATTGTGATCATCATTAGCAATAATTAACCATCAAAATTAAATGGCCACCATTCAAAAACCATGAAGTTATGGAGATGGTGATTATGATTAATAATGATTTTACATTCATCATGATTTGTCATGATTGCCCATTGTCAAGATTACAGAAATAAATTTAAAATTCAATTTATTTTCTATACTTCTGGAATTAATCTTGCATTTAGACATCTTTACTGAAATGATCAGTTGATGATACCTTTTCTATTAAAGCCTACTACTTTCTGTTATGCTTACTCTGATACCTCACATCTTTTTGGAGTTAGAAAGGCTTATATTGGTTTATATATCCCCATTAAGTGGTTCCTATCATGGTTGTGGTGAGTTCCTAAAAGTACTTTGTTTGTGCTCAAAACCTTTCCTAATAGTCTGCAAACTAATATTGCCAATGCAAAATTAATTTAAAAATAAAAATTATGATTGTTTTCTTCCATAAACTGTGCTGCTGAAATATGTAAATAGGGTATGCAAATATGTATCCTATACCAGATATTGCATGTACTCTTCCCAATGGGATTAAAACTTTACTTCACATGATTTACATTATAATTCATAATTAATTTGTCTTTGCTGATATGTGACATTCATATTTATTTAACAAGTAAAACTTTAAATATTACATCTGTGACTTGCAATCTTATAATACTGAACTAATGTAATCATCAATGATCATCACTTGATCATCCACACATCATCAACAACCATCATGTTGATTTAAGCTTACAAAAAATAATCAATAAAATCAGTCGGTCATTTGAAAGTTCATTTTTGATGATTAAATCATGATCTGATGATTTAAGGTCATGATCTCCTTTGATGATTTTATGGCAACATTTGATGATTAACAATAATCAGTCATGGTTGATCTTCAAACATCATGATTAATGATTTACCTATTTGCCTGGGCAGGAGCAAAGTCACTATCCAGTTTGGGATGTGCTAGTCCTCAATGCTCCTTATGTCAGTTGCTGGCAGGGGCCAGTGGTGTACCATGCATATGCACTTTGCAAAGCACAATCACAGCCCAATATTCATGCAGGCAGTGTGCAGGGTTCGAACTTCACCACTATTTGGTGTTTTGTGCATACCAAAAATCATGCATGGAACACCAAATAATGCCTTTTGGTAACCTACGCTGCATGTTGTTTTGTGATTTCCTATTTCAGCTGTCTATCATCATGTTTGTTTCCACTTTGCCTTTTGTAGTGATTTTGGCATGAGCTATCAGTGTTAGTATTCTCCCCCAACATTGTAACAGATCTGCCAGTGCATAGGAAGGTGAAGAAAGCCGTAAATCATGGAAAGCTATTTATTAGTGCTTCTGTCCCCCCAACACTGTAACAGATCTGCCTATTGAGGTTAAGAAAGCCATATATCATTGGAAAATAGACGTCTCTGCATGGAACTCCCGCATACTGTTGGCACCTGCACCATACTGCAGTTTGCAGCAATTCTGGGGATTGTGTAACACCATTCATCACTGCTGCCACAACTTATTTGGCTCAGTTTACTTTGACAGAACAGTAAGCCCAAGCCCAAAAGGAAGACACTTGGGATGGGAGTGGGGGACACTAGGAAGGAGACTGACAAGTAGGAGAAGCTCCTGCTCTTCAGCTTTCAGTCTTTCATGACGGGTAAGACAAGTTAATTTATGTTTGCAGGCCATCTGCTGTGATTGAAAATTTTATATAGAGCTCAGTGTTTTGAAAAAAAATATGGCTTTATGGCAACTGAGGCAATGCTGCTTGAAAAATAAAGAATGGTGGCACTATTTAACTGTGGTTTGCTGTAAAGGAAGATGAGCTTTGTCCTGAACTTATTGTAACTGCTTGCATGACTGGGCATTGTTTGCTGACTATAAAAAATTAACTGTTACAGTGCAAAAGGCTATTGTAAAAAAAAATGGTTTTAAAGACAGAAAATGAATAACTATAAAGTCAGGGTAGTCTGTATTTAAACAAACAAGAGAAGTAGAAAATTGAGGCTTAAGGTATGTTATGAGAGGTCAAAGGGTGTGAAGGGGTTGGCGAGCTGTGCAGCTCAGACATCAGGACCATTGCCCGTCAGCCTGCAGTGGGAAGGTAGCATCTTTGCCTGTGGGAGTGGCTGGGCAGGATAAACATATCAGTGATTGAAGTGGGGACCTACCCCTGGACCATGTTATGAGTCTTCATTTCTTATGTATAAAAATGGCATTGAATTGAGCCACGTTCATTTCAATCGCACGTACCCACTTGGTCTCCTTGGTCACACGTTACTGTACACATCTACAGCCGGTGAAGGCTTGCATCACATGTGAAGCTTTTTGGGAGAGGGTGCATCCCTTGTCTGTTGCATAGCAGTAACTCCTCTCTGAAGTAGTACCAGCCCTTTCCCACACAAACACAGGACCATTTTCTTTTGTGTAGTCCTTAAAAAACATAAACTGTGCAAGCAGAGTCAGTAAAGTGTTACATCACCTTTTTTTAGAGGGAGGAGCAGCCCTTGCAATTGGCCATGCATCGAAAATCAGAATTGAAACAGAACCAAAACCAGAGGGGAATTGACAAAACCAAAACCAAACCTCCCTAGTTTTGCGCACCTCTAGTCATGCCTGCATGTACTGAATCTCTAATTTGGGGTGGGGAGACCTTGTTGTGAGTGAATGATACCTACCTAGTGTGTCATTTGCTTTACAGCTGCTGCATGATATCTCTTTGATTACCCAGTACTGTAAAAACACCTTACTGTTACTGCTGGCTTCTGATAATACAAAAAAAAGAAGAAAAACCGGTACACAAAAAAATGAGTTTATATACTAAATTTTCAGATGAAATACTAAAACCTGTAATCTGGTATTCTATGAAATACACCAGATCTTTTTTGTTTTAATTTGGAGCTCTGATGTGCATCAGACTGGGCTCACTGCCTGCCTGAATATGCCATCTGGATGTATGCATTCAACACTATGCTTTGCATGATGCAAACAGCTGCATCTGAATATCAGGGTAATTGGCACAGATAATCCTCCCACCATCTCAGTCAGCCATGATCTGAAAGATAGCAGCAGACTGCTTTCACCCTGTAAGGCAAGGCAATTCTATTTCTATAGCACCCTATCCCAAAAGCTCAGGATACTTAACTTAAGAACACCATCAATAGTACAGTCAAAAAAAAAATCAGCAAATGCACACACATAAATAAAATGTGCAAAGATACAAATACAACTTATCAAATCAAATGCCAATTCAAACAAGTGGGTTTTCAGGCCCTGTTTGAACACCTCCACCATGAGGGAACTGACAAGAAGTTCCATAATGCATCTGCAGCCACAATGAAAGCCCTGTATCTAGATTGCTTCAAACAGGATCTCAGTTTGGCTAGCAACAACTCCTCAGTGAAGTGGAAAGAGTGGACGGAACCATACCATTCCAAGAGTCTTTGAGATAGTCAGGGCCTAATCTACGCAGGGATTTGCATGTTAACAGAGCAATCTTAAAAGTGGTACACCCCCTGAAGGGAAAGCAATGTAGCACATATGTGATCTGATCTCTGGAGAATGCCCTAGTCACTAACCTGTCTGCAGCATTTTGCACCAGCTGTTGGGGATATACCAAACCTTCAGATAGCCCCAGGTAATGAAAGTTACAGTAACTGTGTCTCAGGATCACAAAGGCATGAACTAGGGTCACTAGATCCTCTTGCGCTATATAGGGTCGAATACGAGAGATACTCCTTAGTTGGAAGAACCCATTATGAGCTAAAGCAAATATCTTAAGCTCTAATGTCAGCCATGGATTCACAATGACTCCCAAATTCTTTGCTCTATCCACAGCTGTCAGAATGTGCCATTCAGAGATGGTAAAGTGATAGTATCACATTTTTAGACTAAAGCTTGAGGACCTGGTTCCACAAGTAACAACTCTGTCTTGGCTGGATTAAGGCTCAGCCAACAGGAGGCCATCCAGTCAGCCATTGCACCACTCCAGCATGGTAACTGCCTCTCACTCATCTGATGTAAAAGACATATACTAACATACTAAAATGCCAGCAGAATAGGCCTAACGGTCTTTTGTGTCTGCTCGTTTGGTCAGCCCCCACCCTGGGTGCTGACCTTGCTGCCCCCCTCGCCTTCTCTGGCTTCTCCCTTCCCAGTTCCAGATATTCTTGCTGCATTGGATTTTGCTTCCAGAACCCTTCCCTGTACCTGTCCCACCCCTCTTGAACCCCTCCACTGTCTCTGCCTCCACCAGCCCCCTAGGCAGCGATTCCATGGCTCCACCACCCTCTTAGTGAAGTAGCACCTCCTCCTTTCTCCCTGAATCTTCCCCTCCAGCTTCCACCCATGCCTCTAGTGGCCCCTCCTCCTTCCTTCAAAGCACCCCGACTGTTTCTCCCCTATTTACCCTCTTCATGTACCTGAAAACCTCTATCATGTCCCCAGTCCCTTCTCTCTTCCAATGTACATATTTAGCTCTTCGAGCCTTTCCTCATAGGTCCTGTCCCCCAAGCCCCAAATCATTTTGGTTGCCTCCTCTGGACCCTCTCCAGGAGGTTAATGTCCCTCTTTAAGTGTGGCCTCCAAAACTGCACGCAGTACTCAAGGTGCGGCCTCACCAAGCAGTTATACAGAGGAAGTATCACTTCCCTCCTTCTGGAGGTGATCCCCCTAGTGATGCATCCCAGCATCCTGTTGGCCTTGGCTGCTGCCCTCCTACAAGTCTCAGAGTTGTTTATCTTGACATCCACCACCACCCCCAGGTCCCTCTCAGCCATCGAGACTTGTAGCATTTCCCCCAGGGTGTACACTTGGCCCGGGTTTCTGGCCCCCAGGTGGAGTACCTTGCATTTCCCTGCATTGAACCTCAGCTTCCACTTTCTAGACCATCTTTCCAGAGCCTCCAGGTCCCCCTGTAGGGCCACCCTCCCCTCCTCCCCATCCACCACCGCCCCCAGTTTTGAGTCATCTGCAAAGAGACTCATCTCACTCCTGATTCCTGTCCTTATGTCAGAGACATAGGCGTTGAACAAGAAGGGGCCCAGGACTGATCCCTGTGGGACCTCACTAATGACCCTCCTTGGGGATGAGACTATCCCGCCAACTACGACCCTCTGGGTCCGGTCCTGGAGCCAATTGCCTATCCATCTGATCATCTGGTTCCCCACCCCCATTTCTCCCAGCTTATCCAACAGGCCCACATGAGGAACAGAGTCGAATGCCTTGCTGAAGTCTAGAAAGAGGACATCCACTGGTCTACCCAGGTCCAAAGCACTCGTCACCCAGTCATAGAACTCCACAAGGTTTGTCTGACACGATTTCCCCAGGATAAATCCATGCTGTCTATCGTCCAGGCACCCTGACTTATCCAGGTCCCCCCTAGCCTCTCCTTGACAATGCCCTCCATCACAGCTGAATTTCATATGCATAGCAAGTGAAACTTGCACTGTAGCATCTGATAACCTGCCCTAGTGGCAGCACATACACCCTGAACAACATGCAGGACAGAATCAACCCCTGATGAACCAACAGCTGACCACCACAAGCTGCAACAAGAAAGTTCCCATCACAACCTGCTGCATTAATGAGCCACTAAGGAATGACTCAAACCATTTTAAGGTTGTCCCAGTAAGTCCCCCATATTCTCAAAGGTGCTCCATTAAAAACCCATGGTCCTCGGTCTCAAGAGATTGAGGAAAATGACACCTGAGTGCTCCCCTGTGTCTCTTGTTAGAATCAGGTCATCAAGCACCATGATGAGTGCAGTCTCCATAGTGTGGGAAGGTCTGACACCCAGCTGGAGTGGGTCATAAAAGTCAAAACTCTCAAGCTGTTCCACCACCACATTATTGATAGTCTTCCCTAATAAGGGAAGGTAAGAGACAGGCCTGTAGTTTTCCAGCCCCTCTTGGTCTAAATATGGTATCTTTAGAAGCAGTCTCACCACAACTGTTTTTAGAGATGGTGGGAAACAGCCCTCCTGCAAATAGCCCTTAACAATGCTGGCAAATATCAGACCTAGGACAACCTGGCCATCAGCCAACAACTGAGTAGGCCCCAGATCCAACCGACAGTAGGTGGAACACAGCGTTGCAATCACCTCAAGCACCTCAACCATAAAAACTGGCAGAAACTCTCTCCAAGTGACCAGAGTGCTCTTGTTCCTTTCTCCATCAATGCTGCTGGCTCCTGACAGGCCACTTGTTGAAATCCCAACTTGAATAAGACACTCTGTTCAAGATGAAAGAGCTAAACTTCTCATACTTCTCTTGAGACAAAGCTCCACCAGACTGCAGACAGATAGGATTTAATAACTTGTCTACAGTGAAGAAGAAATGAGAAGGCTCATTTCCTCTTGAGGTAATAACCAGCGACAGGAACTCTGCACTTTTCAGGGTTATTGCTCTCTGTTAGTTCTTATTATGAGACCTCAGTGTCATCCTGTTGTCCATGAAGCCTGACCTCTTCCAGAGACATTCCAACCTCCACCCTGTTGCCTTCAACTGCCTCAATTCATAGTTATATCATGGTGAACTGTGGTTGAAGGTTAGCAGGCAGGCATGGATAAGTGAGATGGGGCTGAATACCACTGTAATGGCCACATTATAGACATCAACAGCTGCTTTCATGCTTCCAAAGCATGCTCCCTCCTTACGCAAGATGTCCAAAACTGCCTGAAGCTTTTCTGGTACCAAAGAATGTTTAGAGTGGTATTGGATCATCTTCAACGGGAGGGCAGGTATCTGAGGAGTCATTGCTAGAAAACTAACAGTGTGGTGATTCAACCATCCTAATGAACCTATGCTGATATAAAAAATGTTCAGCCCTAGAGAGAAGACGAAGTCCAAGATGTGGCCATGCTCATGGGTAGTGGTAAAAACTGCCTATGTGAGGCCCAGTGACTCTGTTGGCTGGATGAATTGCTGGGCAAATTGTGAGCATTCATCATTAACCTATACACTGAAATCACTCAGAAAATTAAGCTGGGGGAACTCACAAACAGCTCGAGAATGAAATCCACAAATTCCCATAGGATTTGTTCCTGTCATAGAAAACAGTAAACCAGGAGAATTCCACACCTCACACCTACATCACCCTTCACTGCCACACATTCAAATGATCCCATCTCCTTTAATGGGTGTGCTGCAAGCTTCAGGCAGGATCTATAATGGATGGCCATCTCACCAGCCCTGCTTGCCCACCTCAAGTGATGTGCCACTAAGAACCCAGCTGGGATCACTGGTTTTAGGACTGGCAGACAGCCATTGCCAATTCAGGTCTCTGTGAAACATATCAGGTCCCAAGAGGACTGCACGATGAAACTAGACATTATGGTCATTTTATTCCTTAGAGATCTGGTACTGCACATCATGCCATAAAGGGAAATAGTCAGCACAGTTGCCCTTCTACTATCTGCCCTCCACTTCTCAGGGTTTTTTTGAGAGTTGGGACAAATCAGGGAGGACACCACTCCATGATCCTCCTATATCCAGGGCACCTACTCAGCCTAACACTCCTGATCCTGCTCTTCCCAGCTTCTACCACTGCCACCTGCTTCCACTCAGTGCCCTGCCTTCTCAGTATACCCAGTCTTCAATGGCGATCCAAGACCATCTTTGGAAGAAAAGAGGTCTGAAAAGGGTAAAGTGAGCAGAGCAGTTCCAGGGAACAGGAGCATGCCGTTGCCCACAAACCCACACATGACCTACCTTGCTCATAAAAATCAACATGAAAGTAGCAAACTGCAGTACTAATAATAAATACCTCAACACTGTAACATACCTACCACCCTAACTCTTTGTAGAACCATTCGCACCAACAATCAATCTATAAACAGCATATAAATACAAACTTATCATACTAAGTCATACAACCCCACATATACAGCATAATATAACATGACATAACATAACATAACATACAAAATAAACTAAAATATTGTGGCGAGTGCTAGCTGCACTTGAATTATTAAAACTCAACCACAGTGTATAGTCTTTTAATCCAAGATAATCTTATTTAATGACCAGATTACTCCTTTCTCACTTGAGAGGGAATAGAGCTCAAAGGTTTGTTCCACTCTTCAATGACCAGGAAAGTCCGTTTTAGTGAAACTAGGAAAGGAAAATGGATAACTCCTGCTTAGTCCATTTTATAACAAAGGTGAAAAGAAAAAAGTGCAAGTTCCAAGACCTGCTCTCACCACATCCGCACCATCCAAGATTGCACCAGGAAAAGTCACAGAAATGACAGTCTCAGAGATGACACTTTCAACACTGTACAGGACAAACTTCCCACAGTTTGGCTACCACCTCACTAACTCTATATCACTTTTATGAATTGTGAGTGGAGGCTGGCCATCATATAGCTTGACCAGTAGTTCGAACAGCCTGGACACCTGCTGCCACTATTCATGGTTCAGTCAGTTTTCAGCCCATAAACAGCAGGCTCCCTCTTAACCCAGTCTTTTGCTGTTCAGCTGATTAAAACTTATCCTGCACCAACCTACTCTCCAAACAGGCCAATCTGGAGCTGTAGAACCCTTCTGTGTGGCTGGATCCATAGCCACATCCAGATTGGAGGCCTATGCCAGCGCAGGGCAGAACTGCCCCACCATGCAGAAGTGGCAGTCTGTTATATATAAAAGGAAAACCGCCTATGCGATTTCTAACCTGATAGCATAAAAAACAGAATAGCAGCAACTGGAGGTCTGGCAATGTGTAAGCCAGAACACCACAGATTCAACCCATACTGGCCTCTAAACTAAGAAATAATAACAGCTGACAAAAACTGCCCACTTCACTATAAAAGCCCTCTATTTCAACTAAAGTAGCAGTTCTAACTAACCCTGCTCTAAACTTAAGAAAGCACTGCTCAAAAGCAGCTGAGTAACATTAAAAATCAGGTATTTTCTCTGAGAGCACTCAGAGTTTAGACAGCAGACCACCCAGCATGGTGACCATCTTCAAGATCAAGAAACAACTTTTTTTACAGTACATGCATGCTTGATCCCTGTCATTCAGAAGGTGGTGGTTTGTCAAGGTGATGAGAGGAAGGTCTTTGTCAGCCCCCATCTACAGCTTCACCCGCTGTCCTGGATGGATTTTTGTAGGGTGAGTTGGTGCCAGTCAGAGGGTGGGAGGTGGTAGGGGCTGAGTGAGTGGGCTATGAAGTTGGCTAGAGCTGTACAACTTGATATAATGGTAATCAAGTTGGCAAGGAGGTACCATTAGACTGCCTCTATTATATTGGGGATCACAGTGGCAGGGAAATACCACTGGACTACTAAAGGAAATCATCGTTACATTGGAAATTGGGGTGGGAGGAGGTACCACTAGACTTCAGGGGAATTACTCCCTTTCAGAGCATCAGAGCACCAGTGGTAGTGTACCCAGTAATTAGGGCACCAATTGCCAGATTTGATGCTCCCTCCATGATGTCTGCCCCCCTGGAGTTAGAATAATTAGAAATGGGGTGTGGGGGCATGGGGGGAGCAACCCTCTGCAAAGAGAAAGGGCAGTATGATAACCACTTGGCGCTGTAATGACCGGGTACACTACTGCCAGGGGCTTGAAGTGGTTGAACTGAATTACTCTATTATTTCAGGGATTGAGGTTGGAGGGGGTTATTACTAGACTGCTAGGGAGCCATACGTTAGTGTGCAGCGATCTGGTGAGGGTGAGGGCAACATCCATGGCTCTGTGAAGTGCCTTCAATTATTTGTGAGCAGAAGCATTGTGCAGAGCTGCTAACTAAGGCTCACAAAATGGCATGCAAAAGACGCTTTAGTGCCCTGCATACCCTATGTGGTTACTAGCATGTTGGCCTCTGAGTATGGCAGCCAGGACCAAAGACACTTTCCCATTTTAGATATGCTATTCCCCTTTGCTCCTGGATGTCTCTGACAAGCAGGGGACTGGTGTGCCACTCACATACACTCTGTGCAGTGCTGCTGCAGTTCAGGATTAATACAGGCATCATTTTATGCATGCATTCTGCACTATGTTCTGCACAGTACAAATGGCCATGTTTGAACATCAGTGCCACAATACTATCTCCTAGTTAAAGCCACAAGAACTCTTATCTTCAGCTTCAAGAAAGAAGTGTGTTCTCTGATGTTATTACAGATCACACCCCATCTGTTGTATATGGAACATTTCATCACCTAAAGTCATGCCCCAAATCATCCTTCTTTGAGACTAGTCGAAGTTTGACCTGGGAGTGAGTTTGTTTGTTTGTTTATTTATTTATTTATTTATTTATTATTTGTCTAGGAATTACAAACTTTGAGCTAATAGCTCATTTACAAAGGTTTCACATCAATGACAATACAATAAGTGGGGGACAATTTGACATTTGTAGAGGACAAGCAACATAGAATATAATATAATGGGTAAAATAAATTTACAATGCAAGAATACATATATTGCATATACAGCAAACTTCAGTACAAGAGTGTTGTGCAATAAGGAATACATCTGCGTATAGACTGTACATAGGAATTAAACAGAACAATTAAATGCTGACTTTGTCCGGGTAGGTAGTATGGAGGGAAAGTAGAGGAAAAGGAAGAGTAGAAGAGGTGGTGGGGAGGGTGTAGCGAGGGTGTCAGTATGAAGAATGGGGGAGCTAGAAATTGGGGAGAGCAGAGGTAGAGGGGGGGTGGGAGAGTTGCCTATCCGTGATTTGGGAGAGAGGGGTGAGGGGAGGGGGATGTATAGGAGGGCATGGGGATCATAAAGGTGGGGTAGTCAGGGCTAGCTTAGGGCTGGCAGTTGCAGGTACTCAGTGTGGTACTTGTTTTTCTGTCACATCATTCCTGTGCCTACTGGTCTTGCCATCCCTTCTTCCTCAGTCACCAATGCCATCTTTGATTTTACCCAGATCTGCTAGTCATTACATAAGGCCCGCATCCCTTTCATGAGGAGGACAGTTAGGGGCACTGCCATCAAGTGGCTACACAATGACCTACTTAAACTCATGAAACGTAGAGCTAGACAATGATACACATGCAAATTCTCCCAAACTACGGGTGACGTCAGTGAATACAGGAGGTTATGGAATGCCTGAACACACCAAGGCACCACAATTCTTGCAGTCTGAGCAGCGACTTTCACAAGTTACCAATCAAAATGCAGGAAATTATGACATCACCAGTAACCAAGAAGAACCACTCCATGCTGCTTCATGTGAAAGAGAATAACCTGGCAGTGAGAAATGGTTCTCCCTGGTTACTAGTGATGTCACAGTCAGTGTGGTCTCAGTGTTGATGTAATGGGAGGAACAGAACTGACTTTTTTAAGCCTCCAGAGTGCTGCTGAACACATCACCCCAGCACTGCCAGGCGGAAAATCTTCTAATTAGCAAACAGAAAAGAAAAAAAGTGCTTGAAATAAAAGAAGTGAGAGCTGATTACATTTGAAAGTCACAATTAATTCCAATCAGTTTCCAGGCAGTACATTAGCTCTTTAAAGTGGTAACTCAAATTATGGACCAGAGCATGCTCACCAGTGCACTCTTTCTTGATCTCTCAGAGGCATTGGACCTGGTTGACCATAGCCTCCAAGTTTCAGACTCTGGTGCTAATCTTGCATGCAGTTGCATGATTTAAGCTTTACATGTCCAGCTAGCAGCAAGTTTTTAAATGGAACAGTTCCATTTCAGACTTAATCTCTATCAAGTTTGGTGTCCCTCAGAGCTCCCTTTACAGAAGTATGTGTGTTGTGTACATGCAGAATGCATGCTACATGCTTAATTGTGCAATGTTTGCATGCGGTTCGCATACTCAAAGTGAACCTAAGCAAACCAGGTCTAAAAAGCAAATCAGGTTCGCATGCTGCAAGCTTGACGTGTGCAGCAGGTAAGCTGGTGCAAACATCTTCTAAAAATCACATCACGTTCACATGTTGCACGCTTGACATACTGTAAGTGCAGCAGTTAAGCTGGTGTGAACAACATTTATACATCACATCATGCTCACATGTTGCACGCTTGCCACTTGTGCAGCAACTAAGCTGGTGCAAATCTCATCTAAAAAAACACATCAATTTCTATTTCTCATACTACAGCTAGCAATAAGAGCCATTAAAATACATTTTTCACTGATTTCCCATTAAAATTAGGTAACCTCATTAATTATGTTGTTTAATGGCTTTTGATTTTTGTCATTAAATTGCCATTAATTTGTAAAGTATTGTTTGCTTACTGCATTAAAAGCCTAGAATATAATCAGCCAACATTAGATCAACTGATTCCTGTACCCTGGTAGTCCCCTGCAGATGCACCCTTATCAGCCAATCTGGTTACTCTCGCCACCTCCCAAAAATTTGGAATTCTGTCTCCCCTCAAATCCATCACTCATCCTTCTCCTATTCCATCAGCTCTGCCCTCAATAATTACCTTGCACCTACCTGTTCCTGCCATGACCATCCCTAATTCCCCCTCCAGCCCAGGACAAACCCTACCCTCATATCAGTACCCTCACTCTGACCTTGATGCATCCCACCCCCTCCACCAAAATTTCCAGCTCTCCTCCTCTTCTCCCAGCCTCTCTTCTGGCCTTCCCCAAACCTTATCAGGCTCCCAACATCCCGACACCTACTCACCTCACTACCTAACAGCCTGGTTCCCTCCTATCATGCTCCACCTCTGCCTTGTGCAGTCAGGGTTCTCAGCATACTGGAGTGGTCTGGAGCTTGTAGACCTCTCTCCTCCCTATTCCTTCCCCTCCTCCTCCATAGCCTTTCCTCTGAAGGGGTCCTCACCTCCCCTAGGCCATAGCTCTATTTAAGCCCTTACCTCTCTCCCCCCTTCTCTACTACCCTCTCCCCATCCTCCTTCTTTCCACACCACTTCACCCTAATGCTTGCCTTACGCCATCTCTTGGCAGAGTTCTCAACACCTGAAACTGGTCTGAATTGAATCAAGCCCTCTGTCTCTCCCTCATTGCCAAACAGCCTGCTTCCCTCCTATCATGCTCCACCTCTGCCTTGTGCAGGCAGGGTTCTCAGCATTCTGGAGTGGTCAGGCCCCAGCAGACCTCTCTCCTTCTCCCTCTTCCTTCTGTCCCCAGTAGGGGTTCACAGCTCCACTAGAGTATTAGCTCCCCTACCCCTACCCTAAATCAACCTCTGACTGGGTTCTTACTTTCTTGTAAGACATGGCTCTCAAATTGTCTCACATCTCCCTTCCCCTCCCCACTTTGCCCCCCCACTTCCCCTCCATTTATTTGTCTTGGCTCCAGCTAACCCAAAAATCATTTTGCACTTTTAGACAAATTTGCATTTCAGTCTTACCTTAGCTAACTTGTACTGTTGTCTTACCTTAGCTAACCTATATTATCTGTGTTAATCCATACTAGCTTTCCCTAGATCAACTATTCGAATTCCTTTTAGCCATAATCAACCCATTCATTTGTGTATCACTTAGAGTTTACCAATAGATGTCATTTTGTGTTAGTGTATTTTCTTGCAGCACGCATATCATATGGATTGTTTTATGTGTGCAGCATGAAAACATTTCATATAATTATTTCTGTAAGGGTCTGTTTTAGGACTGATTCTCTTTTGTTTTTTATAAACAATCACCCAGTACCATTACGTCATGGAGTTCTATCCTAGAAGCTGATGACTTTGTGTTTCTCATTAACTTCAAATGCATAAGTCATATTAATTCTCAGCTCACAACTGATTTTCATGAAGTGTTAATGTGGCTCTTGAAATATAAACTTGTTCTGAATGTTAAAAAGAAACTAAAACAAAACCATGTTCTTTGGGTCTCAAGACCAGTTTAGAGCCTGCTCTGCTTCTCTACCCATTAGATGTGATTTTTCCTTTCACATCCTAAGCACCTGTAGGGTGGTTAATGCTAAATGTGGCATGGCATACTAGCTAAATATTTTCTAAAACCAGCTGCCTGCCGTGCCTTCCCAGAAGAGCCCTACACCCTAATGGATTCTCTTCATCTCCCACATAACTAAGTCCTTGCTGTCCAAGAGGGATATTACTCATAATGATATTTGTAGATTTGCCCTATCCTTTACTGCCTGACCCACCACTGCAATCTTTATAGTTATCTTGGTTGACTATCCCTCTCAGACAGTCACCTGTTTTCAATAAGATGTTTCATGGACAAAATAATTAGACTTGACTCCCCTGTTCCTCATGTGATGCAAAATTTTCCCGCCTACCATATCCCCCTCACATACAATGACAAAGCCCTACTTGTTCCAAAAACTATACCCTACATTATGGTGTTCTCCTTCACTCCCTGTCTGTAGTGCCCCACTCAGTTTAGAATATCTCTTTGGGACTACCTAAAGGCTAACTCAAGCTGTACCTGCACTTGATTCAATACACCAACATGTTGTTTATGCTATCCTGATTTTTCTGCACAGATCGTGCTTACTATAATGTTGTTAACTTTGTTTTATGTGTTTATTGTTCTCTTTCCAATGCTTTCTGATTATTGCACTGTTTGTTACCATTGTTTTGTGTATTGATATGTACTCTAGATGTTTACTCATTATGTAACCTCCTGGGTCATTCCTGAAAATAGTCACAATGTTGTCTAGAGTGCTTTCCAAGTCAATAAAAGCTGAAAGGCATGCAATCTCCAAGGATATAAGCAGCCTCTACCTACCACCTACAGCAGGGAATCCTAGGTCAGACTTTTAGGAGACCGCCTCCCAAAATTGTGAACAATTCATTTTTACCATACAAATGCAAGGTTCCAGCACTTGAGGTAAAATCAACCAAAGAGGAGGAGAGGTAATTTAAAGTTGCAAACAAAAAGTTATATTTAAAGGGAAAGTCCCCTCAGCCTATTTTCTGTAAACCTGTGTAGTTTGTAGGCATGAACAATAATTCCTTTTCTTGCATCCCCATACTTTCATCCTAATTGAACTATAAATGAGGTTGACACACTCTGTTTTGCCCTGGTGTGAAAACCTGTTTGTCTCCATTGCAAAAGTCATGACCCAATCATGCAAGGCATCATGGGAGTTAATTATATGCCAGTGTACAAGCCAGCAGAAGTTATACACTCATTCAATTCTGTTACATGTCTTGTGAAGTCCCTATATTCTCTAAAAGCATTTTTTTCTAACTCAGATACACTTTAAACTACGGAAAACAGTAGGCCACATGGCCAGCCTATTTATAGGTACACTATTTATTTATTTATTTAAAGTTTGGTGACTGGGAGAGGCACACTGGGCTGAGGCTTGCTTCCAGGTGCAACCTATGGAAGGGAGAGTAAGGGAGGCAAATTACAATAGTCAGGCAAGGTACATTTGCCTGGGTAGAAACATAGAGTACATATCCAATATATACTGTAGGATAGTGGATGGCCTCCCATACACTACAAGGCAATTCTTCACCCAAGTGTTTTCTATGATGGCTGATGACCTCGAGAGTGAAGCTTGACAGGTCCCTTTGCCATCATAAAAAACACAAGGGGGAAGAGAGGCTGAGTTGTTTGGGAGGTCATACATTGTTCTATATCGTGTATGGTGTCCCAAAACATGATCACTTACATTTTCTGGCCAGTGTCTGCCACCATAGACCTGCACTCTGCATCTCTTCAGCCTGCTGGCCAGCTCACACACATGACTCACCAACTTTCCTCTGTCCTATAAACAGCGTTGGTGGGGATGGTTGCATTGTGACATCCTCACTAACGCAGAATGAAAAGTCATTCTGCGCGTTAGTGAGGACGTCACTACTGAAGCAGAATGACTTTTTGTGGTGTATGGATTTCCATGCATAACTGCATTCCACCACACACTATAAATAAATAATACACATAATACAAATAATACACAGTGAATGTGTACCAGGGAACATAGGTGGTACATGTGATGGAACACAGCAGTTAACAAGAGTGCATAATCTGGCATTAGCTAAGCAAAAACTGGCTTGATCAACAGTTGAGTGAGAGAGGGCAGGTGAAGGTGGGGGGTGGGTGAGCCAAAGACTAGACCATAGGGACTGCAGAGGACAACAACAGCACTAACTAATACAGCATAACTACTGTAGGGTTTACATATGAACATATGAATCTGCCAGCAGATACAGGCCATATGGTTTATCAAGTCTGCTTGAATGTGCAGGTAGCAATCCCTTACACTGCAGCTGCCCTCCCTCCCTCCCCCACAGTGACCCTCTCCCTCACCTTCTCCCATCCCCTTTTAAAACTCCCCACTGTCTTACAAAATATCACCTCCTTTGTTAGTGCATTCCACACAGACACCCACCTTTCCATGAAAAAGTGTCTCCTCATTTCTCTCTTGAATCTCTCACCCTCCAATCTCAGAAAATACCCCCTTGTGTCCCTCACACCCATCATCTTAAAAATCTCCTCCATACCAGTCTTATTTATGCCCTTCATGTATTTAAAGGTCACAATCATATCACCCCATCCCTCCTCTCCTCCATGGAGTACATGTTCAGCTTCCTCAGCCTCCCTTCGTAGGGTTTGTCCTCCAATCCCAGGATAATCTTTGTTGCTCTGCACTGGACACCCTCCAATGATCTAACATGTTTCTTAAAGTATGGACAACAGTACTGTACAGTCTGCTTTTATGGAGGGGCACCACTTGAGCCATCCTCCAGTTCTGGGGTACACACCCTGTTCACAGAGAGATATTGAACAAGTCCGCCAACGGCTCTGCCAGGACCTCCACCAATTCCTTCAGTTTACACTAAAATGTCATAAAATTCCAGGATGCCTTACATGAATCAGGTCATGACCTTTGCAATGGAGTCAAGCAGGTTTTCACATCAGACTTAAGTACCTTCATTACAGTACATTTAAATTCTGATGAAATTAGGAGGGTGCAGTAGAGGTAATCATTGTTCATGTCTGTAAAACACACAGGTAAACAGAATACAAGGCTGAGGAAATCTTCTCTTAACTTTGTAGTTATCTCATCCTGAAACATATTCTGGTCAGAGTCAAAATGACTGCTAATGTAGTAACCTGATATGAGTTATAGAATTAAAGAGTGGGCTGGATTTTAATTTAAATTGTTATATTATTATAAAATTAAAATTTCAGATTTATTTGGCAATGACAGAAAAAAAGAAAACCTTAAGCATCTAGATATTGTAGAAGCAGCTGTTTTTGGCTCTGGATATAAGAACACACACACACACACGCGTAGCAATTACAACAGAGCCCACTGACTTCACATATGACTCCACAAGCACACAAGACTATAAGACATTTTACCAGGAATATTGTATCTGAAAAATATGTTATTGCTATCTGGAGAAAGATCTCTGTTATCACTGTTCATCTGCTACTGACCTGTGCCACAGTAAACAGTTGGAAAGGGTGGTGTACATGCAGTTCTAAAGTTTTTTACAAAGTTACTTGTACCGCACAAGACATGGCTGATGTTCAATATCTGTATGTTGTACTTTCTTGCAATGCAGCTGAGGAAATTGATGCAGTCTTATTTTAAACCAAACCATGAGATTTATAGCATCACTTATTTTTATTTAATTATTTAGTTTTCAGAAACAACCTTTGAGCCAGAGCTCATTTACAAAGGTTCCACATTGTGAGACACAATACAATGCACAGACATAAAAATAAACACAACGTACAACATGCCTAATTATTTATAGAGATCAGTTGTCATAGGAACATTATACCAGCTAAGTACCGGCTAAATGTATCAGACTAAAGTGAGTACTGCAGAAAGTCGAGGAAGGTACTATATATCAGCCATGCTCCAAGATAGCAGCATGGCTAGGGGAGGAGAAGAAGGATAAGCAGAAGGGAGCAGCCTCAATTACCTAGGCCTTGTCTTCAGAGAAGAAGGTGGGGGGAGTAGCAGGGGAGGCAGAGTGTGAGAGGGATTGGGCTGGAGGGCCACTGGACTAAATGGAAGGGGAGACAGTCAGGTGGAGGTTTAGAGGGGCGGCACAAGAAGAAGGCGGATGGTGAGGGACAGGAAGGTAAGTGGTGTGGGAAGAGACCTGGGAGAGAATCAGGGATAATTCAAGGCAGCATTGGGTCAGGGGTCAGGGGAGACATGGTGACAGGGGGGCCCCAGCCAAAGAGGGGGAAACAATAGCAGAGAACAAGGTGATGCAAGAGGAGAACATCAGGAGTTCAGCAGGCAAGTGCACGTACAACTACTAGAGACAAGGTACTGCTTGAGTTCAGACTTGAAGGTGTGAAGATTCAAGATGTGCATGGCCAATGGTATCTCATTGAGCCATAGAAGGGCTCTGTTGGAGAATGAACGTTGCCTAAGTGCAGTTCTGCAAAATGGTACAGACAGCGTGCCCAGCTTACGACCTCTGGTTCTGTACAAGGAACCAACTTGGGAGAAGATTTCAAAGATGCAGGGAGGGGCCTTGCCTAGCAGAGCCTTCTCGCCAAGGAGGCAGATTTGGAACATGATACTGTTTCCAAGGGACTGCCAGTTTGTCTGTGCATACAGTGAGCAGATGTGAGCAAAGTGATCAGCAGCTGATATGCCTATAGACAGTCACCTTCTCAAAGTTAATATTTTTTAATAGGAAATAGTAATCCCATGCAGTGTACCAGTTCTTTCCAGATATATGCATCAGCGTTCAGTGGAAATGCAGTATACAGTAGTTTGGAGTTTGCTGCAACAAATCTAATCATAAAAATATAATCAGAACTCCTATATCTATATAAAAGCAAACGTCAGTTGTTAAAAATGCTTTTAGACATCCAAAGAGGTTACTACATTTTCACGTAGCTAGTCTACAGGCACTCAGATCTCACAAAATGGAGTCAGACATTCTTATTTAAAAAAAAAAAAAAAAAAACACATAAATGTATTTATTGGCAGTGCAATTTCTACAAAACGTTATTATTTCTTCTCTCAGCATGTGCAAAACTGACAGTCTATTCAACAAATAAGAGAAACAGTTTATCAGGTTACTTTATCCTTAAATGTTTTCGTGGCTCAACTGCCTAATCCATCTGGGTCCTGAGTTGATAATCCTCATGGTTTGTGTTTGTTATGCTTTTAGGCATTTTATTAAAATCACTATTCATCTGGGATGTTGTAAACACAATGTGGAAGTCTTACAGTTGACTGGAAAACAAATAACCCCGTGATTAGGCATTTGTTATTAGTTAGAAACAGCTGGCATGCATTCAAATAGGTGAGGGTGATAATGTAAGTAGACTGACTCATCAGCGGGGATTGTGCAGTACAGACTGTGCTTACAGCATGTTGCATGGTGACATTTTACTGAGGGGGGTGGGAAAATAGAGCAAAGTCAACAGAGAGAATGCCCCATCACTTCTTAACATCTGAACCACTGAATCAAGATGTAGCTACCAGTCTTGCACTGTTGTAACTGTTGCGTCCTACAGTTGTCCAGCCTTGTCAGTCAAACGGACAATGGAACAAGATCCCTGGCTGGGCTGCTTGTCTGTGATTCAGTTCCTGGTCCCAGGAATGACCAACCTCATGGTGTTAAACAACCAGAAAATCAAACATTCATGTGCTGCAGAACTGTACAGTGCCAATAAACACTTGCTGTCTCTGCAAAGCAGAAGCTCGGATACATCAACACTTTAACTAGAGGTTTGAAACAGGTGAATTCCTATACTGTCCCTTCATTACTCTGATGGATGATCCTGCACCACAGATGTTAGACAGATAGACAGAGGTGCTGAGCCCCATGATCAAGGCCACTGGTTTTTAGTTTCTACCAGAAAACCTGGTAAAATTTTAGAATTTGGACTGCCTGCACACCAGTCAAAGCTAAGAATTTCATGGAATTTGGCATTTTTGTCCAGATTAGTAAATCTACAGAATTTGTGTTTTTCTTATAACTGCTTTCTCTACTATTTTCAGTTTGCTTCATTTGATATTCTTTATATTAAGCCTTCTTTTATTTTGATTATCTATTAACATACTAAAGGAATACCAGTTGAATCCTGGTGAAATCTAGAAATTATTAGACTAACAATCACCGCTGCAGTTCCCAGAATTTCAAATCTTGAAAACAGAATTTCATTATTGTAATCACCGTTGGAGGTGTGCGAAAAAAATTCTAGTGGCAGAATTTCCATGAAAGGTTTTCCATTTTTGGTTCCGCAAAAGTGTGGATATCAAATTAGCAATTTTCACAGAAATTCCGACTTAGAATGGTGGAAAAAATGTATAAATTGCAGGTTTTTGCATTTAACTGAGGAGAAAAAAGTCAGCAGAACTGAACACTGAACTGTGGAATAATTACATGTACTGAGGAATAATTCATTAAACTGCAGAAAAAAAATTAATCAGAACTGTTATTCTGCAGTTTATGTGTATTATTCTGCAGTTCAGCCAAAATATTCTGCAGAACAGGGTGAAAATCCACCAAACACATTTCGAAGATTCCAATCTCGCCAATGGCGGAAGTTTGGAAAATTCCACACAATATCAAACTTTCTGCGAAAGTTCCACAAAAGTGTAATCTGTAACTTTCACCCACCTCTAATCGTCGTAAATCAGTGGCCTTGCCCATGTGCACTGTTCCCTCTGATGATGTACAGTACTTGTTCTCCATGAGGATCATGCTTCTATACATTTTTACAATGTATTTAGGGAGGATAACCCAGCACAGATACAGTATCTTGTTTTCACTGGGATCTCGATTTTTCACATTTTGACACCGCATGTACTCAGGAGAGTGCAGCTGAGATGCAATGTCTTGTTTTCAATATGGGTCCTGTGTTTGCACATTCTTAAAATGTATTTACCCAGGATAGTCTAGATGAGATGCAATCTCCCATTTTCAGCTGGGTCCTACTTTACCAATGTATTTCTGTCAGGACAGAGCAGCCGATGTGCAAATACTTCTTTTCAATGATGTTCTTGTGCAATGGGGTCCTAATTTTACTTATTTTTATAATGTGTTTACCCAAGATAGCCCACTAGAGAGGCAATATCTTATTTAAGTGGGGTCCTGACCCTGAATTTTTAAGACAGTATTTTGCATACCCCAGTATGCAAACAGGACAGGACAGGTGTCATTCATCAAATGCCACCCAAAATGTGAGTTTGCAGAACAACCAAGAAAACAGATTTTGGAGGGGATTTAAAAATGTCACCTTCCACATTCATGAAATGGGTAAAAAATTACTATGCTGAAAACATGGGTTCAGAAAGTGAAGAAATTGCAAGATTATGAGTAAACGTTCAAAAATGTCAGGTGTTCATAACTTTGTTGCTTTTTCAGACTTTGACCCCGAATTTTCATCTCAGTGTTTTTATGATTCCACCTTATAATCAAGGCAGGTGGAATTTTTTTTGTCCCATCTGAAAAGCGATTTTTAGAGTGCGAATACAAAACATGTTTTAGAAGGGGATTTCAACAATTACACCTGTCATGTTCATGAGGAGGGGTAACAACAGGACTATGTTACAAATTTGGGACTAAAATCTCCCTAAATGACAAAGTGATGAGTATACATTAGAATAATTCAATGTTTCATTTTTTACATATATTCCTTACTGCGGGGTCTGGGGCAGTTTATCAGACCTGTCCCTTTTTGCACAGACCAGATTCTACCTCCCACAGGGACCTATCTGATGATCAAGCACTGTCATGGATTCCCCCCACGGCAGGGTCAAAGGCAGAAGGCCCCCACCCGCCCGAGTCAAAAATCCAGTTCAGACAGTGGTGGTCTGGGTAGCAGTGGGGGTCCGTGGCAGACAGGCAGGGCTTCACAAAGCCACAGCTCCTTTTTCTGCTTGTCTTCTATTTCTCCTGTGGCCAGCTTGATGGAAACATGTGGAGGCATACACTCATCACTGTGGCCACAGCCCTCCCTTATTTGCCACCCTAGCCTGCACTACCACATGTCCTGTTGTAAAGTGCTGTGTTTTCCTGCCATCCTGGAAATGGCTTAGATGCTCCACAATGCCTACAGTTTTTTCCTGTCTGCAGCCACCAACATCAACCTCATTGCACAGTAACATTACCGGTGGTGGGTGCTTAACCATGCTGCTGGTATCCCCTCTTCCACCTGACTCAGCTGCACAAGTATCCCCCTTCCACCCAAACTTGCTCCACAATAACTTTATCTGCTGCAGGAGCACAATCCCACCACCAGTATCCCTTCCCTTCCACCTGACCAAGATACATAAAAAGTTTACTGGTAGGGGGTGCTCAGCCTTGCCACCAGTATCAACCCCTCC
The DNA here is from genome assembly GCA_016271365.2 of Neoceratodus forsteri. Taxonomy (NCBI): domain Eukaryota; kingdom Metazoa; phylum Chordata; order Ceratodontiformes; family Ceratodontidae; genus Neoceratodus; species Neoceratodus forsteri. The sequence continues at coordinate 786,515,982 of CM028132.1, forward strand.
TGCCCAGTCCAGTTGCACAGAAACTTAATTGGCGACAGGTACTCAGTTCTGTCATTGGTGTCACCCTTCCTGCTGATCCAGCTGTACAAGAAGTGTATCGGTGACATGTGCGCAATCCCACTGCCAGTATCCCCACTACCATGGCTATTCATTAAAATACAGTCCAGCACCAGGGTGCCCAACCCGATGTACTAGCTATCAATACCCTCCATACACTCCAAAACTAGGGTGACCAACCCCTGGAGTTACCAAACAACCCACCAACACTGGAGTGTCCAATCCAATAGGTCAGATCTTTGAAAAAAAGATAACCATCCCTTGTTGTCTCTTTCTTTTGTTTAAACTTAAAACAAAGTAAATGATCCAGCAATGTCTTCTAGCCCCCCTGATGCCCCACCCGACACCCCCTTTCAACACCCACCAACAAACACACCCAGAACCTTGTTTACCTAACTAGGGTCCCATGAAGTAATCCTGTTTGTGACCATGAATATCTTTTTGCTACTGAGCCTGACTATGAACTGGCTGAAAAAGGTAAGTGTGTTTTGAAATTTTACTCATAACTCACTTCTGCCCCAGATTTTCAAGATGACCGTTAGATGTTTTTGGGGATGGTGTTCTGGGAACCTGGGTTCAATTCCCAGTAGGTCATATTATTTCTTTCTCACTACAATTTGTGATCTAAAATTACTTAGCAGTGGTTAATACTGCACCAAGGACAACTAATTATCATCTCGACTGTTCCTAGTTGCAGGATTTTCAATACCAGAGAAAGGAAATGAGGCCAGGAAGAGTCAGGTCAAAGCATGTGAGTCAATAGCTCAGTGGTTAGAGCACCAAATTTTCAAATAGATAAGCGTAATTTTGCAAATCTCCTCTGAAATATGTTTTTACAGTCATTCCATGAAATCAATTTTTTGGTGAGATTTAAAAAAATATACTTTTGTGATCATAAGGTAGGGTAACTGAGACTATGTTGAAAATGTTATACCAAAATCTCAAGAAACAATAAAGTTATGAAGAAATGTTGAAATGTTTTGGTGCTTACTCCTAACTACACTTTTTTTGTGATTCTTGACCCTAAATTTTCAACATACTGTAGATTTTTAAATCCTCCTCATGAATATGACAGGTGGCGTTTTTCAAATCTTGCCAAAATGTGTTTTCATAGTCGCGCTGCAAAATGATGTTTTAGGCAAGATTTCATAAGTGACAGCTGTCATGTTCATATGGTGGAATAAAACAAGACGATGCTGAAAATTTGGGATCAAAATCACAAAAAGACAATGACGTTATGAAGAAACTGTGACATATTTCAACATTTACTCATAACATTAGTTTGTTTACATTTTGAACCCACATTTTCAAAATATAATTTGTTTTTATCCCTCCTCATGAACCTGGCAGGTGTCATTTTCAACCCCCTCCAAACCTGTTTTCATAGTCATTCAACAAAATAACATTTTGAGTAGCATTTGATAAATGACACCCATTATGTTCATATACTGAAGCAGTAAAAATACAATCTTGAAATTTTGGGGTCACAATTTAAGAAAACAGCAATGGTATGTGTGAGCCTCTTTGTTTTCCAATCATAACAATTTTGCTATTGAAACTTGTGTCATTAATTTGTTAATTGTAACTGCTGCACTATCTATGCCCAGCTTCTATAGTGCATATACAAGCAAGCAAACATGATTGGCATTGACCAATACTTGTCGATATAGTGTGTGTAATAATGACATGAGCCCATTTTTTTTTTAATTTAGGCCATGCTCCAGTACAGGAGATGCAGTAGGCAGGAAAAGGAGCCACCAGGACTGGCTGAGGCAGGGAGGTCAGGGCAAGGCAGGATGTGGGAGGCAGTGGGGTGTGGTGATGGAACAGCAGGAGGCAGGATACAGAAGAAACTAGCAGGAGAAAAGGAACAGGCAGCAGAAAAGGAGCCAACACGGAGATGAGACAACAGAAGCAAGACCAAATAAGCCCCAAAGAAAAGTAAAAGGCAAGAAGCTGAGGCTGAGAGAGCACAGGTGAGAACATGAGGCAGCAGCACCAGGAAAGACATAGAGGCAGTGACCCAACATGACTGCAGCACAACTTGAGAAAGACTGAGTAGCCTGAGTGCAACGAGAGCTGGCTAACTGAAGGAGAAATGGGTGGAGGCAGGTAGCTGCAGTGCTCCAAGCAGGAGGGGCACAGCACAAAGAGAGGCAGAAAGGCCAGAAGGCACTAGGCATGGCCACATTTATTGTACCGGTACTGAGTATGCTAAAGGAGTGTGATCTGCTACAATAAGTGTGGCCATCTGCTGTACTAAACAAATAGTCATTAAAAAGTGTCACAGGCACAGACATCCCCTCTCAGCATAGCCCATCATTTGCATTATCAGTGTGCTGGCTGCAGGGGGACACTGGATACTGAAGTACAAGGACTTTGCTGGCTGGCGGGGGGGGTGTCACAGAATCAACCAGATAAAAACATACAGTACATTTGGATAAGTGGATAAAAACATTATTTTTAATTGCATTTTGCAAAACTGGGACCTCACAGTTCCACAGCATTTCTGAAGGGGAGCTGAGAGTTTCCCTTTAAGACATAAATATTATATTATCTTTTATCTGCAAGGCTAAGTTGTGTGTGCATCACCCCTACCCACACAGTTCAACAGTACATTAATTCTATATATGTTAGTTTTATTTTTGTTGTTGTTTTCTACATCTGGAACTGTAGAAGGAAATTCAGTGGTAGCACATGTCCCATATAGTGTTCCATGCCATCCCTGCTTCTGCGTCAATCCCCCACAGTAACATACACTATTGCAGTGGAGTCTCACACTTGTTCTGGGCTTACTAGTCCCCTGCTAGTACCTCTAGACTCCCCAACTCATCCCAACACACTAAAAGAAAGGAGAAAAAATAGTTTGCACTTAGTAGCCCTCTAAACGCTACCCCGGCTGGTCTCACTGTCCACTGCAGCAATATGGAGGGTAACAGAAAATAATCTAGATGAGCAAAATAATGGATTTGCTTTAAATAAAAAAAAACTACTGCATACCCTAAACCAGAAGAAAGTCATGAGCACAACTGGATGACCAGGGAGGTGGATCGGGGTGAGGGGTTTATGTGGCCTACCTTGACTTCAGCATGGCGTTCGACACCATTCAACACAGGAGGGTGGTAAACAAGTAAAGTAAGTAAGTAAAATTTTAGTTAAAGACGCCCATTCCAAGAGGCTCTGGGTGCCGTACAATAAATTAACACATATTCAGAAGGCAACAACAAAATAACATAATACAGTTGTGCATATAGGGCCGGATATTCAAACTGAACCATTCTGTGGTGCAAGCCCTTGCGCTGCTCAAAAAGGTTGCGCAGGGGTGTGGCCGGGGTGATATTCAACGGAGTTGCGCTATTGAGCAACTCCTTTGAATATCGCCCCCCCGGCCACAGCCACTGTGCATGGCGCAGTGGAACTTGCGCCACCGCAAGTGGTCAGAGTTGGAGCATTCAGATGAGGTGTCGCAAGTTCCATTGCACAATGCACAAATCTGTGATATTCAAAAGGTGACATGCAAATGGGGCCATAATTTATGCAAGGCGCACGGGGGCCATTTGCATCTAATTACAGCCCCATTTGCATGCTATTAGCATGCAGGAGCGCCGATCCCCAACGACTTGCGCCTGGCGTCCTGCCAGGCAGCAGCCGTCGGGGACCGACCCCCTGCAGCCCGATCATGGGCATAAAGTAAATCTCCCCCCCACTAGCCCGATCATGGGCATAACGTAATAAACCCCCCTGACCAGCCCGATCACGGGCAGAACTCACCCCCACCCCGACTAGCCCAATCGCGGGCCGAACACACTCACTCCCGACTAGCCCGACCGCGGGCATAACGTAATAAACCCCCTGACCAGCTCAAACAAGGCAGAACACACTCCCTCCCTCGACTAGCCCGACATCAATGGGGCAGAACACACTCCCCCACCTCCCACTAGCCCGATCGCGGCATAACGTCA